>CM055314.2:3954398-5204398 GCA_029255685.2 Silene conica
CCAAGTATTCTTCACAGACACCCTACAATGTTCCGATTGTTTGCTACACGACCATTATTTAAACAAAAAAAAAACCTCCCGTGGTCTTACCATTACCACGCTTATCACCAATTGCTTGTACAATTGCTTATACAGAGGACAAGCAAATTCTTCCCTTTCCTGAAATAAAGAAAACAAAAAAAAAAAACTAAACGAAAGGAAGACGGGTAGCTTATTACTTTGTGATTAGGACAAACCCAAACAAAATACATATGATGTTTTATCAAGGTTGTAGTGCAGGAGTAAAACTCTACTCAAATTTGTTAATACTTTGCAATGTGTACAAGAAAACCAAAGATAAACAATGAAAAGTAAAAGGGTGTGCCAAACAACAATAAATTTCATTCGTCCTTCATGATTTCGGATCGTTGTCCGGGTCACTGCGTAATGCTTAGTTAACAACAATAAAATCCAATTAGTCTTATATTGAGAAGGGAAACTAGGGAATCAAAGTTCTAATTCTGGTCAGAAATAGGTTCAATATCGGCGGTATTTGGCCGTAGTTCGATGGGCTGAGTCACCAAGATTCTGCGCTACTTCCGCTAATGTATTCTCAGCTAACCACTTAAATGAAAGATCTTACTGAGACAGCAGACGGTGTAGAGTACCCTAACCTTTGTTTTTCGAATCTCATGATATGAGTGGAATGCTAACACCGTCACACAAAAATAAGAGAAAAGCAAATAACAAAATTTGAATAAGGAGAAAGAATGGAAACTAAACAACATGGTCGATATCAAACACAAGGAAGGTTTAAAGGAGCCAAAAAGACGAAAAGTACCTCTGACTTGAAGGATGGAGTTGCAGCTATGTAATGTGCAAGATGATAAGTACGTAGCTTGAGTAATGGAGTATATATAGAGATAATTTATGATTTAAAAAATGGGTTGTTTGTCAAGCAAGAAAATATTGCCGCCCCACCTCTCAAAGAACCAGTAAAAAAAATTTCTAATCGTCTTCACCTTAAAAATAGCCAATGACATCACTTTAACAAGTGATAACTCGGTAAAAGCCAATTTGATTGGTTTGTTTTAGAGGTAGCAAACTGAAATTACTTACCCATGAAGCTAAGTTCATAAATATCTTATTTAAAATGGGTACATTCATCAATGGAAGACAAATAAAAACCATTCAAATGTTCATCCGTCAAGGTTACAAAATGACCAGGGTGACAAAAATTTATGTACAATTCTTCAAGGTTACAAAATGACCGAGACGATAAAAATTCAAGCGTTATCCATCAAGATTAAAAAATTATCAAGATGAAAGGCGCATCCAGTCATCCGTCAAGTCAGATAATGACATGGTGACGCAAAAAAATGGTGCTGGCACAACAAAGTGGAGGCCAGTTGACTTCCAAGTCAGTAAAATGGAGCTACCTTAACGACGAGTTAAGGCGACCATCGACTTCCTAGTCAAAGCAAAAGGAATCGAGACCCCGCCACGTCAAGACACTCAAAGGTGCACGTGACAACGTCTCGAGGGGGCAATTTGTAGGCACTAAAATTTATTTAAGTGTCGAAAATACAGAAATGAATTGAATTGAGTTAATAAAAAAATAAATTACTCAATTTAATTATCTCTGTCCCTTTTAAAATCAAATTTGGGTCATTCTGAGTTATTCGGGTCCAAACAGAAGCCAAATTGGGCCAAAATCGTAAACAAACCAAAAATGGGCCCGAAGCCCAAAGCCCAAAGCCCATTGACCCAAAGCCCACCGAAGCCCAAACTTTTCTCTATAAATAGAGCGAAGTTTGTTCAAAAAAAAAAAGAGGAGGAAACGTAAAGAAAACTCGAAGAAAAGAAAAGCTCTGAAATTCTCTCTGAAAATCTCGTGAAATTCATCTTACGCAGTCAACAAGCACAACAAATTCGTGCCGCCTGCGCAAGAAAACTCAAACACTCAAACACGAATATTCAAACATTCAAACTTGAATATTCAAACATTCAAAACATTCAAGAGAGATTCAAGTCGTTCGACCCTCTCAAGAATACAAGTCAACGTCACGCGTAGAGTGCATCCACCCTCTACACGCGACCCCCTTCAACAAAAACGCACGCGCACCCCTTAAGTGGATCGTGCACGTGTAACCTGCTTGTTTAGTTAGAATCAGAGGATTATTAGAGATTGTACACGAAATTTTCTGATATTAATAAAAACTTATTTTGTTTCTGTGTTTTGTATTTCAGTTACCGTAATACAAAATCCGTCGTTACAGTTACATCCCGCGCCATTAGTTTACTATATGTGATTAGTCATGGGGTGATGCAACAACTACTTCCAGAAAGGGGTGATGTAACAAATCTTAGTTTAACTATTTTTTATCTTTCAGTCCGATTTTTGCAGAAATTGTCCCTGAGAAGTCAAGAACAAGCATCTACGCATTAGACCGTTCCTTGGAGTCGATACTATCATCATTTGCTCCTCCAGTCGTCGGCCTCTTAGCTCAGCATGTTTATGGTTACAAGCCTGTTGCTAAAGGATCAACATTATCCCAAGAAATCGAGACGGACCGTGGCAATGCTTCATCATTAGCCAAGGCTCTTTATCTTGCAATCGTAGTTCCAATATCCTTATGTTGCATTATTTACTCGTTCTTATATTGCACTTATCCTAGAGACAAGGAACGAGCCCAAATGCATGCATTGGTGGAAGCTGAAATGGAGCGGCTAGAAACGGATCACTTGATTGAAGGACAAGATCCTTCGGCCGAGCTACTAAAATCTGAGGAATTGCATTTTCATGATGAAATTGTCGATGTTGATTATGAAGTGGTTGATGAGGACATGGATGAGCGTGTTGGTGACGGTGCTGATGAATGGACGATGGTTCACCGGGGAGCATAAGTAAATCGAGGAAACTAGAGTTGAGAATTTGTGAAGTTGTTGAAATATGTAAAGTAGATGTAATTAATCTGAGTGATAGAAGTAGAGTTGGATGAGTTAGTAGGAGGATAGTTGTTTTATACTGTAGACTTTGCTGTAGAGTGTGTAGACAACAACAACATGTACAGCGCTGCAGGCTTATTCCAATACCATATCCTTTTTGTCACTCTTCAATATATTTGTCTATGTATATGAATCTGTGGAATCCAAGCCTTCGTGTCTTGTTGGAAACAAGCGAACCTGTTTATGCATCAGGGTCAAGGTGGGTGCTAGTTGAAAGGAAAGTATGGAAGCTGGTTTGGGGTGGGTGGTTTTTGATGGGTTAGGCAATAAGCTTTTTGAGGGTGGAATGAAAGTCAATGCGGTATCACCTTTACATGCTGAGGTCTTTGGTATTAAGCGTGCTGTTGAGTGGGCAATGGAATCGCATTTTCGACACGTTGAAATCTTATCAGACTGTTTGAGTGGCGTTTTTCAAATTGCAGGTCTGGAACAGGTTCACCAGCAGGTTGCGGATATCATAGAGGACATGCAGTGGACTTTTGCTTTCTTTCACTGTCTTAGTCTTAGTTACATTCCTAGATCATTTAATAGGATTGCGCATAACTAGACTTTTATGGTGTTGCGAACGTAGACACTTTCCTTTCAAGTTCCGTAAAAAAGACAAGCTGAAATGTTGAGCTCTACGCAGTGAACCAAGCTGAACAAAACTGTAAATTTAAGTTAAGGTAAGCTGAGTTGAGCATAGCTAAACCGAAATAATTGACCACAACTAAACTACTAAAGTGAATGGAACTGAATAGAAGTATGCTCGAAATTAAATCGAAAAGAACACGACCTTACTTTTATCTTTTAACGATAAAGTGGATGATTAATGAGGTAAGATAGTTGCACGGGTGCATGTAGAAGAAGCAAACAAGGATACAATTTTGTCGTATAGCAAAGTTGCCGTGTTGTCAAGGTTTCCCTGACAAGACTATGAACATTGAACATAAAGAACAATTTATGAAGGACTCTCTTAAATGCTTTGAAAATGGTTGCTACCACATGTTAGTATGTTACTCTCGGCCAAGGCAAACCCACCTAATAGTAAAGGAAGACAACCGCTACCCAAACTTATAAAAATTGGTTTAAAAGACAGATTTTTGCTACTCTAAATATTGTTGAATACTAGATAATGAGTAAATGTTATCTCATTAAATTTATAGTAAATATCTTATGGTTTAATGGTAAAAGCGTAAAGCCGAGCATTTTTGGGTTAAAAAAGCTGGAGATGATTGTATAATGGTAGATTGTAGAATTCAAGTTGGCAAGATGAAAGGTTCACGAGTGACATGAGAAATTACATCATTGATTCATTGGAATGACATTCTACTTATCTTCAAATTCACATGTTCTTAACTTTGTATGTATCTTTTGTTTTTTAGGTAAAACTTTTATGCTTTACAACTATGTCCTCTTCAATTTTAATGGAAACCTCAACTTTTTCTGGGTACAACGTTTGTCTTATTTGAAACTAATTCATATTTATAAAAGACGGTTCTTGTAATATAAGTTTAAATTCCGTGAGCGTTAAAATTGCCTTACAACTCTTTTTTTCACAATTTCTATAGGTATTGTACGGGAGTGCATATTTAAAATCAAGTTTATCACTGCGCTTTTTTTACTGTTTCTTCTTTAGTTTCGCTTATTAGTAATTTTCATTGCTTTTCAGTTAGTTACTGCCCTAGAAATCTTAATAAGATCGCTCACTCATTGGCTCGTAAAGCCATGATTTGAGATATTCTTTTCGTTGTCAAAAAAAAAATTGAATTGAATTAAATTGAGCGGAATTGCTGAAGTGAACATAATTGAATTGAAATTTGCTAAAATGAATAACGCTGAAATAACCTAAGCTGAATTGTACCGACTAAAATAAGTTAAATAAGAGTTAAAATTAAGCTGAAAATAAGTCAACCTTAATTAATTTATCTGATCAACCTGTATCCAGGCTACCCATGAAAACCAAACAATTGGTGTTGAAAGCTTAGTCAGTGCACCATAAACTCTGCCAGTAAGCATAACATAACTTGGCCGCTTTCTTGGGTTATTGGTCTTTGGACTGTTGCGGTCGACCACCACGGTGTAGGAGATTTCTCTCCACTGAAGACAAGCTTTTTCAGCTAGTTCTTCCCCCTTTATTTCTACGCACTTGTGGCGTAAGTACACCTGGCTCGTCTCTTTGGCTCATGGAAGTTCTTAGTACTGCTGATAATTTTGACGAAGTTGCCCGTGGCCTATCTACATCATCTTACCAGCTTGTCTTTAGTCGTCTCTTTTACTACGAGAAGATGATTGTCTTAGTAGTTTTATGGTTTGTTTTATTCTTAGATAATGTTCAATGTAATAATATTAATAGGTCGGCTCATGCTATTGCAAAAACAATGGTATGACTCAGCCATAATCATCTGTAAAAAAAAAAAAAAAAAAAAAAACTTGGCCGCTTCCCAAATAAAGGCAGGTTGCTCATTTAGTTCCCCCTGTGCAAACTTGCAAAGGCACCCATTGTTTCAGTTTCACAATTAGTAATTTTTTATTAATTTTTTTTAACCGTATACCTTCCTATTACCTAACGAATAATGACACATGTTAAATGCCTCAAATTTTCCGATAGAAAATTGGAACTCCAACGCTATATTTACCGTCAATTTTTTTTATTTAATTCAGAGTTGATCATGGGTCGGGCTTGATAAGGCTTGGACTGAGCTGACATGTTAAAAACAACTCATGCATTGGGGTCGGGCTAGGTCGGGCCAAGTCAATGGGCCTTTTTCTTTAGCCCAAATCCAACCATTGCGGGCCCAGACGAGCTATCGGGCTTTTGGCCCTTATGTTTCGTGACACCTCCAAAATGTGAAAGAGGCAAGAAGTGCACATTGAAAAATTATAGCTGCTACCATTCAACATTACAATGCGACTAAAATAGATTTGAAACAAGGCTTTAACAAGTTTTAATCCACAATTCCAATCAAATGAAACCAAAGTTGATATGTTAGCATGAATATAAAACTTGGTTGTAGGCAATAGCATATCAATAATCAACAGTTTTTGAATTTTTCCTTACTTATACAGTGTACACAACTACACACTACACGACTATATAAAATTAGGGTCAGGCTTTGGGCTTTTTTGTGCCCGAGACTTTAGCCTAAATCCAGCCCAACTTTTCCCGTGGACTGCCTGAATCAGGCTTTGGACTTTTTTGTGCCCGAGAGTTTAGCCCAAACCCGAGAAAAAGAGAATCGGAACGGGTAGGGCTTTTGAGACCTGTGTCAATCGATCAGCTCTAATTCAATCCCTTAAGCAAGTGATCTGAAAAAACCGTAGCTAAAACCCGAAGGATAGTGCCAAAGAAACATAATTATGCAAAGTACCAACCATCCTGAAAAGCCACCTACTTGAAAGGCACCTTCCCTTTTTACCATGGGCACACTTGCCGTGTGAGGTCATAGATCATGAGTACATAACAAACTGTTTGTGGTGAGCTCCATATACACCAGCTGTTTCACGTTCATCATTTTGAATCTTCTTCCATACTTCCTTTCGCATTCACTCATCACTGCTAGCCGCCTTTCGTCCTATAAATACGTCCATTTCATGCACATTACATATCAAACCATCAAACTAAAACAAAAAAACATATCAATATGGCTAAACTTACTCGTCTGTCTTTAATCTTTGTTATTCTTGTACTTACTTCTATGATTTCCGCGGCTTTTGGTGTCGCCGACTTACATAGAAATATAGACGTCACTTGGGGCGATGGTCGTGGCAAGATCGTTAACAACGGTCAGCTACTGACATTGTCCTTAGACAAGACCTCTGGGTCTGGTTTCCAGTCCAAGAGCCAGTACCTATTTGGAAAGATCGATATGCAACTAAAACTCGTTCCTGGTAACTCTGCTGGTACCGTCACTACCTATTATGTAAGTCCTCTTTTGTAACACAAACTTTAAAAAATTGACTTAGAAGACGGATTTTTGCTACCCCAAATATTGTTTAATTGTAGATAAATTACTAATATCTAATTAAATGTAAAGTAAATGTCTTATGGCACAATGGTAAAGATTTTGTTTTTCAACCTGATGCCCCTGGTTCGAATCCCCTAACTAGCACATTTAATCTTGGGTTCGCCCTGAATATGACACCAATATTATGGTCGATTATGTTGGTAATTTAAGTGTAATTACCGGTTTATTTTGGGTTTGGTTCAAAGACGGGCGAACTTATAAATAATAAAGCTAGTTCGGGAAGTACGGAGTGTACACTAGTCTATTATTTACAAGTTTATAGTTGCCTTACGAATGATCAGATTTTTTCCAAAGAAAAAAAAAACTTCCCATTAATTTTCTTGAACAGAAAAATAAATTGCATATCAAAACTTCGAAATTACATCTCTGTTTTCTTGCCAAAAACCGAGAAACACCGTCTTATTTCTGTAGAAAATTCGGAACATCCCAAACATTGATATACGGGACGAATTGTTCTATAAGGAAAGCATAGCGATTCAGTGTTGTTTTCATTGTTTTTATTTCTTTGACAGTAGATCATTAACCGATTATTTGTCTAATTTTTCGTGAACTTACAGTTATCGTCCCAAGGGGCTACACATGACGAGATAGACATGGAATTCTTAGGAAATGTGACTGGTCAGCCTTACACTCTACACACCAACGTGTTCAGCCAAGGTAAAGGTGGCCGCGAACAACAATTCCGTCTGTGGTTCGACCCTACTGCCGACTTCCACACTTACTCCATCCTCTGGAATCCTCAAAGCATCATGTAACTACTCTATTTCACATACTTAATCGCGAATGTGGCGCAATTAGCCCCAATAACCTTGAGCAATTGTGAGATTGAGCACCATAAGTTTCAAATGTAGTAATAAGGTCCCATAACTTTGAGTGAAATTGAAATTGAATCCAATTTTTTTATTTTCAACCAAAATTGCACCCAAAAAACCAATTTCATTCATTTATACAATTTATGAATACAATAAAAGTTGTTATAGATTTATAAATTGTATGAAATTTATTACACATTTTGGGGAAAAAATATTATTTTAATGAATTACATAAAATTTAGAATTTATAAAGTAATTTCATATGTATATCAATTATATTAAAACTAGTTAAAATGTTTAAAATATCCTATACAAAAACTATGTTAGTTAATAAATTATTTAAATTCTTGTAAAATATTAAAAATGATTTAATGTACAATGAATATAAATATAAAATGATTGAATGATAGTATATTTTATGTTAAAATTAAAAATCACAAATTCTTGTTTCAGACCGTCACTTTTGGTCTGAAATAATAAAACGGGATTTTGTAACCATTTTACAGCCAAATATAACCACTATAATATGGCCAATGTTACAGCTTATGATAACGTGTTTGTAAATAATGATTACATTTGGCTGTAAAATGGTTACAAAATCTCGTCTTATTATTTCAGACCAAAATTGTGGTCTGAAGCAAGACCCACTGATTAAAAATATGGTTCAATTTCACTTTTTGACAAAATTACGGGCCTAATTGCTACATTTGTAACTTATGGACTTAATTTCACAATTGCTAATAGTTATGGGGTTAATCACTACATCCGCGCATACTTAATTGATAGCAGTGTATAATAACAATTGGTCTATTGAAAGATGTTATCATGAGACCGTCGTATATGAGAATTTGTGAATGAAATATCTAACGTATGGCATTATATGGTCTCAGATTTTCTGTAGACGGTACACCCATCAGAGAATTCAAGAACAGAGAATCAATAGGAGTAGCATTCCCAAACAAACAGCCAATGAGGGTATATTCAAGTCTCTGGGACGCCGAAGACTGGGCAACTCAGGGCGGGCGAGTGAAGACAGACTGGAGCAAGGCACCATTTACAGCTGCATACAGGAACTACAACGCGGAAGCGTGTGTTTGGGCCAGGGGTAAGTCGTATTGCCGTGGTGCAACCCCTGGTTCGGCATGGATGAACCAACAGCTCGATGCAAGCAGCTACAAGAGAATGCAGTGGGTTCAGAAAAACTATATGATTTACAACTATTGTACTGATTTTCAAAGGTTTCCTCAGGGTCTTCCTAAAGAATGTACTGCCTCTAGGTTTTAGGGTCCAGATTCCTCTGCCCATTTTTTGCTAGTGTAAAATACTAAAATTTGTAATAGTATGTATCTATTCGATTCGTTATAGATAGATATTCTTCCATTGTAATATAAGGGTAGCAAATTATTTTAATTGATTAAGATTAATATTTCAATTCTCAAATATTTGAATGTTCCAAGACTTCAAATACGGCGACAATTAAAATATTGAAGGAACAATTAGACGAGTGCAAGGGAAAATACTATTCAATCACGCAATTAAGCATCAGTTAAAATTAATCGTCCCATATGAGAATTTTTTGGGCAATTAGCGTTAATTACCTAATTAATTGGGTAATCGGTGTTGAATTCAAACTATTTGGGTTTCTAATGTTCACGTGAACACTTTTCATTTTTTTCCAGATTTTCAAAGAAGCCGCTGAGGTTCATAGCGGCTTTAGTGAATGTTAGGTTAAACTTCCACTTCATCCATTCCAATAGCTATTTGAATTAGAAAATAAAGAAGTCAGGCAAAACAGCTTAGTTCCTTAACGGCTTTTTCTCTAGTTTTATACGCAAACACTCGTATAGCCGCTAAGGATCATGGTGGCTTTGTCTGTTGTTTTCATGAAATTTGCTAAAAACGCTGAGGTTCTAAGCGACTTTGTGAGTTGTTTATAAATCCAAACATTCCAGTAGCCACTAGAGTTGTCTTGCTCTCAGAAAATTAGGCAAAGTTGTTGATGTTCTAAGCTTTTTTACTACGTTTTATAGAAAAAAAAAAATAATCTGTAACCAACTCTACCTCTTACAACCCAAATGACCAATACCTGCAAATAAAAGTCCAAATTGCAACATTTATACACTTGCTCAAATAACCGTCTTTACATAAACATGCTTGAATTACTAGATCTAAAGTTCATACACATGATTGAATTACGAAATCTAACATTCATACATGAGAAGGACCAAAGCTAAAGTTCATACAAAATACGAAAGCTAAAATTCATACAAATTACCAAATCTAAAGTTTGTACAAATTCCTAAAACATATATCATGTCACACTAGTCCAATCTCGTGCGAGTCCTCTTTCCCTTCGGTCTTAAACTTGAACCGGTAGGTGTTTCCTCCTCTTAGACAGGGCTAAGTCATGCTCTAAGATGCCCATGTCTTGTTTGTTGCAAGCGTTGAAGCGACATTAACTGCATCTCGCGCACCAATCAAGTCTACATGACCTAGTGGAACATCATCCGACATCTTACCAAGCATAGTTGTAGCACTAAGCCGCTAAGGAGATTCTAGTAGCTACTGGATTGGATTGAGTAAAAGTTCAACTTAACATCCAGTGAACCCGCTATGAACCTCAGCGACTTCATTGAAAAACTGGAAAAAAAATGAAAAGTGTCAACGTGGACACTAGGAACCCAAATAGTTTGAGTTCAACACCAATTACCCAATTAATTGGGAAATTAACGCTAATTACCCAAAAAAATCCTCATATGAAAAATAGTCGTTTCGTTGGCAACTCATATAGGCATGTGGATAAGGCAGCCTATCTCAGTATCTCAGCCACAAGGGTTCTAGGCGATGTTCTTTTAGAGTTGAACTGAACTGAGCTGAACAGAATGAAGCTAAACCGAACTACACTAAACTGAACTAAACTAAACTTAACTTAACTTAACTTAAATGAGCTGATCTGAACTGAATTTAATCGAGTTGAACTGAACTGAACTAAATGAAGTTGAAATTAATAAAAGTGAATGAAGTTTAATTAAATTGATCTAACTAACTAAATAATAATAATACTAAAAATAATAATTAAAGTTTTGTTTGATAAATAAAAGTTTGTGGTTTAAAAGAAAATTAATAATATTAATTAACAAAATAAGTTATTAATAGTTTCATTCGGATACAAAAACTTGGTATATCAGTTATACAACATCAAAGTACTCAAGAAAGAATAAATTCAAATATAGATGATAAAGAACGGAAGAAACTCATGGATAAGTTAAAAAAAAATAGGCGGTGTTATTGGTGTCCATAATGACCACGATAATGAAGCATATCATGATGATATAGAAGTCAATAATAAAGCAATATAGATGATGTCTTTTGTGTTAATGATATCTATATTTTCAAGATTATACTTTTCGGTTATGTTAACAAATGTCACTATTTGAATGTTATCAAATTTTACTTCTCGAGTACTTTTTTCTCTACTCTCCCATGTTTCACTAATAATAATAATAATAATAATAGTTTCACAAGTGGTTTTATTATAATAATAATAATAATAATAATAATAATAATAATAATAATTAATAATTAATAATTAATAATAAAAATAATAATTAATAATAATAATTTCACGAGTGTTTTTATATACAATAATAAGAATAATAATAATAATAATAATAATAATAATAATAAACAATAACAAAAACAATAACAACAATAATAAAATTAATAATTAATACTCCCTCCTATTCCATATTTTCTTCCCTATTTCCTAAAACGGATTATTCAGGTTTTCTTCCCCTTTCCTATTTTGGAAACTTTTATTCTTATTTTATTTATTTCTCTCTCCTATTATCAAACCCCACTCAACCTTTTTACTTATATTTTATTTCTTTTTAATGCTTTTGGCCCCACAATTTGTTATTTAATTCCTAATTATTCATCCCTCTCTCCTATTACCAAACCCCACCCAATTTTTTACAGTTATTTTATTCTTCATCTTAATATTTGTGCCAAATACAAAAGGGAAGAAAATATGGAATAGGAGGGAGTAATAAACAATAAAAAATAGAAAGATATAAAAACATAAAATAATAATAATAATAATAATAATAATAATAATAATAATAATAATAAATAATTATAATAATAATAATAACAATAACAATAAAAATATCAATAATAATAATAATAATAATAATAATATAATAATAATAATAATAATAATAATAATAATAATAATAATAATAATAATAATTTGGGCTGAAATTAATAAAACTGAGCTGAACTGAACTGTTACTGAACCGAATTATATGAAGGTGAACTGAACTGAACTGGACTGAATGGAGTTGAACTGAGCTTAGTTGAACTAAATAAAATAGAACAAAACAGAGCTGAACTGAAACGAGTTTGAAAATAAACCAGAAACAACATGACGTTATTAGTCATGTTGCAGAGTTTGAAGTCGTCTTCTTTATCTCCATGAATAAACTAAGGCTAAAAAGAAACAATCAAAAACAGAATTTAAAAAGTATATTATATTATTACTCAAGTCAATCAGCGACCCTGGATACAATCATCCTGTACATACAGTGTCTTAGAGTTTTAATCATACAAAAAATATATTATGATTCATGAAGAATGAAGCAGCAAGCTGTTAATGTTCTTCTTGCAAATCGGACAAATAGCATTGATTCGAAGCCACTTATCGATGCAGGGGACATGGTAAGCATGGGTGCATGGCAAGCGACGAACGACGTCGCTTTGAGAGTATCCGACTAAGCATATGGAGCAGTCTAGCTCTGGATTCTCCTCTACCATTTTCTTCCCTACTGGTCCTGTTGGTAATAACTCAATGGCTGGCTGGTCTAGGCCTGCATTGACATCGGTTGTGGGTCTTACATGGACGTGATTTCGGTTGTTGTGGGTCGGTATTCTTGGGATTGTAGGTCTGCTCCATCGACGACCACGACTACGACCACGACCGCGGCCAGGAAATGAGGGAGGTATTGAAACGCTTTCATTTACATAAGTTTCAATAACATCTTCTTCCGAATATTCTCCCAAGTGATTAGCTCTTGTAAGAATATCGCCCCCAGATTCGTCACCGCAATAATAACATAGTAGGAAAACAGATAGCATGAGTAGAGGAACTCCAACACAAAATACCAAAAGTAAGATCACTATGGCCGCGGTCATCGAATCCATAGCGCCCGGCCTATATAAGTTTTTCGAAATGTCTGTATTGGGAAAAAAAAAGTATGGAGGATGATCCAGGAAGTAATAGCTTGGCCGTGATGAGTATTTAACCTTCCTCACTTGGCTTGACTTGTTCTTTGAGCTGACGCTTTCTTTTTTTGTTTTTTTTGGTAACTGTAAAAAAAAACTAGTTATTCGTTATTATACGGGGAATAGCAACCCCAAATATATATTCTCTAAGAATAACTCGTAAATCGGCGTTTGGGCCTTGGAGAAATTGAAAGTTAGAGCTTGATGCTACTCCTTTGTTTGCTAGATAGTCAGATGCTCTATTTGCTTCTATGTACGTATGCTCGATACTAGTCTCCCAATTCGGCTCATTCATTAAGTCCTTGCATCGCTGGACAATAAACTTAAGGCTATTATTGGTGAGTTGGTCTTCTTTGATGATACCGACACAAAAGGCATTGTCCATTTGTATTAACAATTTCTTGATGTTGAGGGATTTTGCATGTTCCAACCCAGCTAGAAGGGCTAGAAGTTCAGACTTCATTATTACGGGTGAGTTGGTCTTCTCTTAGTGTTAGGCTTAGTGCAATAAGAAGTTTCATACTTTCCAATATCACACATCATTACTGCCCCCTTCCCCTCCCCCTTTTAAAACATTAAACCATTAGTTTCAAAACAACTCTATTTACCCAATTAATTGGGTAAATAACCCCAATACACCAAAAAATTCTCGTATATGCTACACCATGACTATACAGCTTACATATATCTGAAATTCATTCTCCTGTGGCCATGTTAGTGGGTCTTAACTCTGAACAAACTAGGCAATCGAAAATGAGCTAAACACAATTTCACAAACTAAAATTCCAACTACGACCTAACCTAAAACCGATCTAAATTCAGAATTCCAGATGGGATGCAAAGCAAATAATCAACATAACTCAATAAAAACTTAAAACACAGTTAAACTTATTACCAGTTAGGGTTACCAACAAGAAACGTATCGTCTACTTAAAACTGCAATCTATCTATCTCAATTCACTCTCAACCTGTATTTTACTCCCTCCATCTCAGTGAATAGTTTACACTTGGTTTATTATAAAGCAAATGTAAACTATTGATCGGACGGAGTAGATTAACTATTACTCGGGGGGATTATTTTTAATTTACTTGTTGAATAATCAAAGATGGTATTCAAAATATCTCGTATCCGATCGGTCAGGGAACGCTTACGAAGGGAAACCATTAAATTGCCTTCGGTGATGGAGGTACTCCGATCAACACCGAAAAGAATATCTCCTATACTATAAGCAATGAAATATAATTTTAAAAAAAAGCAAGAAACTTGTCATTCCAGTGATTTCCAGAGGAAGGAACTGGGAGATTGATGATTTGATCGTCGGCAAAGAAAATGGGACGGTTGGTGACAAAAAAAGGGGGCAAAAGACGTTCAGAGATAATCACGGCGGTGATTCCGTACCCGTCAGACCCAAATTTTTAACGGATTTAGACACCATTTTTTTGAAAAAATGGGTCAGCGGCTAACCTGGTACAACCCATTTTAGTAAATAAATCGGGCACGGACAAAAGAAATTGAAAACGGGCTGGCCCATCCGGCTGCTAAAGGAATATGAGCAATTAGTATATAATTAATTTTTGTTTAGTTTTTACTCTTTGGATTTTGGAACATAATATTCGGATGACCAAGTTAGTCGTTCTTCTATTTTGTCTATTGATGTGAAGAATTAATAACTTAATTCAATATTGGTTTTGCAAGTTTATCGCATTGTTTATTACTTAATTAATTATTTCTCAGAAGTTAACAGCAAAATATGAGCTCGACAGCCCACGGGTTGCCCAAATTTAGTAGTTGGGCGGGTAAGGGCAAAGAGAAGTGATCCTCAATTTTGGCCCAACTCGTCCGCTATAGTCTTCTGAACCATACTTTCCCCTTTTTACCCAGCCCACGTCTGATCTAAACCCGCATTTGAACAGCTCTAATATTTCCTCTAAACAATTATATTTTGCGAAACATTTCTGGTGCCATGGTGGTATTCATCCTTTCCCTTTTCTTATGTTTCAATCTTACTAAACGTTCGGTTTATGAGTTTTAATGTAACAAAACAAACAAACAAACAGCCCGTCTAGCTCAGTTGGTAGAGCGCAAGGCTCTTAACCTTGTGGTCGTGGGTTCGAGCCCCACGGTGGGCGTCTTAATTCTTTTTAATTGTTTTTCCACATCCAGCACGCATGACTGTTGAAGATGTTATTACTTTTGACAAGAAGGAATTTAAGATGTTTTAATTAATTTGGTGGTAGTACAAACTTGTTTTTATTTGTCAACAAGATTATAGATGTTAGTTACGCATATGCATTAATAAATACGAGTAATTTGCTAGACTTTATTAAATATTTACTCTTTTCTATTCATTTGCTTAGGTTGTAGATTAAATGATTTTCGTGTCTTCAGTAAGTCGTTACTCTTAAATACGTCAACTAATATTTTCTTCGTTTGGTGAAATGGTGTGATTATGATGAATCCTACGTAAACTTGAGCTTAAATAACAAAAGTTAAAAAAAGTATTTTTCAACGCTCAACAATCGTATAAATATACCTAATATGACCAATGATTAGACCTGGCAAAAACAACTCGATCTGAAAAGGCGGACTCGAATTATATCACCCAAATGTGACTATAAAATCTGAATTGACCCGGCCCAACCCAAACATGACGCGAGATTTCTTGACTCGTAACTGAGCCGATCTGAAACCGCTAACCGTCTAACCACTAAACCACATAAAGACCAGACAAAACAAAACGCTAATTATGCCGAAGAGACTTGAAATGACATTTTCTCTCTTATTCGTTGCCCAAAAATGACCTAACCCGCTTGACTTGAAATAAGCCGATCCGATCCAATCCGAAGTAACCCGAAATCAATGAAAAACCCGAGTTGACCCGACCCGCGTTGTGCACATCACATACATGAAAACACGCATCACAATTTGGCAGAGCCGATTTCCAATTAGATAATATCGTAAAGTAAACTTCGAAGAAAAATAAAAAATCTAACTACAAAATTCGAAATTTTTCAATATCCCTTAAAGACGAGTCCCATACTATTGTGCTAACTCCTAAATCCGCCACTATATCGATTACACCTAAAATTTCCAAAATTTGTCACACAAAAACCTAATGTAAGAATAAATTAAAGAAAAGTAACCCCAAAAACTTAATATTTTTCCAGTATAAGAAACTGTAAACATTACTCTAAGATAGAAGGGTAGACACCTGTAATAAGTGTTTTTCAACTTTACATGTGCATTGCAGTAGCACTTGCGACTTGCTTGCTGTAATGATTCCTAAGAATGAGTGAGGTCCGCCCTCAAAGGGTTTTTGTCAGAACCATCATATGATCCTAAATCACTTTATTTCCAGTTTTATTCTTTGGTGGTCACCAAGTTATCCCCCCGCAAATTAGTCGGCCCTCTTGACCTCTTCTTTCCGTAATTCTATTCAGTTCAGTTCATTTTAATTCGGTCTTGTTCTTACTTATTACTATATGTTAGATTTTAGATGAGAGAAATGCATAAGGAAGTTTTTATTATTGATTGTGTTTTTACATGAATATAGGGTGAGGTATTTATAATGTCTCATAGCTCCAGGAAACCCTAATGAGGTAGAAACCCTAATGGTCACTGAGCCTAATATAGAGCCAATCTCCTAATCTATGAGTACTCGATACAATATGACAATATTGATATGTCCTCGGTTATCCTCGGATATCTCACGTATTAGATCGAATATAAGGTGTAAAAGTTATAGTTTGAGTCGTCTCGTACTCATGTACAACTTATTAGGTAGTTATTTTGATTGACGAATTTTGTGTTTCAGCATGTCAGCATGTCAGCATGTCAGTGGCACAAGGAAGATAAGGCCTAAGTTGAAGGAAGGACAGGAAATTCCACAAAATACAGAGCAATGTCTGAGTCTGACAGAATGTAGTGACTTGAAATTCCACAAATGACACCCTGGTATCACACTCCATACTTTATATAGCTCCTCAGCTCCCCTCGTGGTTGTGCGCGTTGGTGCCTCTGAATTATTAGATCAATAAGTCTTTTTGTTACGGGTATATATCTGTCACAGGCTTACGACGGTCAGGTATCACAATAAAATTGCATTGGAATAATAAATGGTTTGTGTTTGTCTATTAAAGTGATTATTACCTGATCCGTTACAAACTTGTAACGGATATAATCGTAACAAATGAGCCGATTTGTGTACTAGTATGATTTAGGAAGGCTTCCTGGTTCCTACCATCCTCAAATCCTAATTCTAATAACATCCTGCCATTTTACTACACTTTTTGCACTCGTCATTCTTCTTTTCAGCTCGTTTTATCAAACAAAGTCTAAGGTCTGTTTGGTAAAACGAGCTGAAAAGGTACCTAAAAACTGAAAAGGTAGCTAAAATCAGAAAAGGTAGCTGATAAACTAACTAATTATATAAAAAACTGTTTGGCAAACTAACTGAAAAATAGCTTATTTTGGTGAAATGACATAAAAGATATAATAATTATTTACTACGGAGTATATTATAGATGGAAGGGTAAAAAGGAAATATAACCTAGAATCAGGTAAACCCTCCCAAAAAAATAAGTTATCCGATTCTTTTGGCAAAAAAATTAGTTCAGGCAAATCAGGTACCTAAAGTGCACTAGACATGTTAAATAGTGAGATTTTTTTTGCTAATACTTGACTTTCTGTTAATGCAACTTCTACCTATTTAACATGTTTACGTTATTATCAATCTGCTTCTACTATTTGCCGAAGATGGCCTATAACTTACAATCTACTAATCGTAATATGTCAATTACCAAGCACCCAAATTAATTATGCTAATTATAATATGTTAGTCAAACCTTATGATAAAATTAGTCATTTATAATCAGCTTCTTTAATTTGCTTATATTAAAATTAATCAGCGGCTTACCAAATAATGCCTTAAGCTATATTTTTCAATGGTCATTTTCAACCTAGATCACTAATAAAAATAATATATTCAAATTCTTGACCTACTTACCTGACTTAGACTCTGTTCTTTCTGGTTTAATTTCAGCTCATTTCAATTTTGGTTGGTTGTATTCCGTTAGGTTTTATTTACGTTCAATCAATTATTTTTAATTAATCTATTCACAAAAGTAACTTTTAATTCAACTAAATTCACTTCACCTTAGATCCACTCAATTTAGTTCAATTAAGCTCTACTCCAATTTATTCAATTCAGCTCGTTTCAGCCGAAAAGAACAGGGTCTTCCATTTAGAAAATAACTATTAGTCCCTCTATGAGGTTTAAATGGTCATAAGTCCTCGTAATAATGAAAGATGGTTAACAGTTAACACGTTAAGCATGTCAAATAATAACTCATCTTAAAAAGAATAATTTTTTATTAGTGCTTAAACATTTTGCTAATGCAACTTCTACCTATTTAAGATGTTTATGAATTACGTTTATACATCCAATTTAAATAATAATTTATCTCTAAAAATCTATAAATTTAGAAAATCGATTTCCACTATATATAAAATTTAAAAATCATATCTCTAGATATCTTAAAACCGCAAATCTTGGTTAGTCAAATCATTAGTGATGATGAAGAACATATCTTATCTTTATCTTTACTTGAAAAGATCCATTTCAAGTCCATATATAATCAAACCTAACTGAAATTCAAAATACTCCCCTCCCTCCTTCCTATATCCACTCACCTAAATAAACGTTCAAAATATACGTTACCCAATACCATCACACAAATTACAACAGCCAATAAAGTACATTAATTCAATAAAATACAAATTCAAAATCGCAATTAATTAACCTAAATCACCTTACTCACATAACATATCTACACGTGACAATCCCACATGCATCAAAAAGTGCAAACTCATTTTTTAGATGGGTCAAATATCATACCATATGTCTATATAATTTATACTAAACACTATTTTTTGATTCATCTTAAATTGTTATATACTACGACCCTATTTTTTCTAGCTTTTTTCAATTTTGGATGACTGAATTTCATTAAGTTTTATTTACGTTCATTCAATCATGTTCAGTTATGTCTTTACAAAATTAACTTTTAATTCAACTAAATTCACTTCACGTCAGTTTGACTCAATTTAGTTCAATTAAATTTTATTCCAATTAATTCAATTCAGTTCATTTCAGTCAAAAAAACATGACCTATGACTCATCTTAAGTTTAAGGCGTTGTTTGATAAATAACATATTGAAAGAAATTAGCAGATTCCGGCATAGTTAGTAGGTTGACCAATAAATCTACTATTTTCACGTGTTTGGTAAATAGCATATTCTGATAGCATATTGATCGAAATCTACTATTTTTGAATATGCTGCTAATAGCAGCATAGTGTATTAGCATATTCAATTTATACATGACACCGTTCTAATTATCCTGTAATCTGTTATTTATATAATAGTCAAACTTGCTATTAAAATCTACTAAGTCAACGTTA
Organism: Silene conica; assembly: GCA_029255685.2. Classification (NCBI taxonomy): domain Eukaryota; kingdom Viridiplantae; phylum Streptophyta; class Magnoliopsida; order Caryophyllales; family Caryophyllaceae; genus Silene; species Silene conica. The sequence goes on from CM055314.2 coordinate 3,973,951, forward strand.
TCTGCTATTATGAATCTGCTTATGTTATTTGCCAAACAATGCCTAAATTTTAAAACGGGTATATCCGTCTTGAACGAGAATTCGTATTTTTAAAAAAAGAAACAAGTATTTGAAGTAGCGTAGATAAAACGGCTATATAAAAAGCTGATAACATAGACGCATAAGAAAGAAGTAACTTAGCTTAAAGCTACGGTATAATAGGTGGGCAACTGACACACAAAAGCTTAATTGTAGTTGTAGTAGTAGACAGTAGACAGTAGTAGTATTCATATTCATGAGATTAAATCTTAAACGGCAATACAACCCCATTTTCGTCATTTTACAACCAACTCTCTCAACCTTTTCACATTCTTTCTTTCTCATTGTTTTCCTACTTGAATCACAAATAAAGCAACAACTAAGTTACCTTCTACTAATTCCTCTTCTTTTTACAATTCCAATATTATTCTCTTTTTTTTTTTTTGAAAAATAGATTTCGAAATGGAGCACCGTGGAACTCCGGTGAGAAGGCCGCACACATCCACTGCGGATCTATTGACTTGGGAGGAAACTCCTACGGCTGTTTTTTCTGATGCTAATAACTCCAATCGCCCAGTTCGCAACGTTCAGGTTCCTTTTTGTCTTACTTTTGGTCTCGTCTCGATCATTTGTTTATCTTTTTATTCTATACGGGGACGAGGGTATTTTAATTAAACCTAAACAAACAATTAGGACGGAGGGAGGGAGTTTTTTTGTTTAAAAATGTGATCTTTTATTCATTTTAGTTTCTAAATGTGTTTGATTTTGATCAAAGTTTTCAAATTTTTCAATTTTTTTTGGTTTAAATGAGTGCGCTATGACGCGGGTGAGAATCGAACTCCAACTCAGAGTTCTTACCAGTCGAGCTAACTCTCCTTTGAATTTTTGTAAATGGGTAAAGGAGAAATTTGTACTATTTGTCTAAAAATGTGATCTTTTGTCTCATATATTATTTCTTTTATTCATTTATTCATTGAATTTTGTTAATTGAATAAGTGAAAAATTTGTCAAAAATATGATCTTTTTATCTTATATATCTCTGTTTTTTTATTCATAGTTTTCAATTTAGTTTCTAAATGTGTTGGTTTTGATCAAAGTTTTGAACTTTGTTGAATTTCTTCAATTGGGTAAGTGAAAAATATGTATTATTAGTCCAAAAATGTGATCTTTGAACTTTTTAAAATAGATTACTAAATGAATTTTTGGTTTTTTTTTCTTCATTTTCTTCAATATGTTTGTTAGATGAAAGTTTTAAATTTTACAGCAAATCTCTCTTGTGACGGGAATATTCATCGTTTGCTTGCGACGTGTCAAATATAAATTGTCTTAACCCGTCGACGATATGTATGTCATAAATGAGTATTTGCGTAGATTTTAGTTGAAAGTTTTGATTTTTGGAGTGTTGGGCATGTTTAAAACGTGAAATTGAAAAATGGGCAGCCGTCAGATGGAATAAGTAAAGTGGTGTTTGGAGGGCAAGTGACGGATGAAGAAGTTGAATCCCTCTTGAAACGGTAAAGATCTTATGTTTCTTCTCACGTTTTCCGCGATTTCATTGATTTGATTTCGTCATTTCATTATAATTTGTTGTTTTGAGATTGTTTTGCGATTTGAGTTTGTTTGAGAAGATTACAAATTTAATGAATGAAAAAGACATTTCTGTTTTTTTAAGGTTGGTGGCGAGTCTGTCCAATGTAATCATCCCTTTTGTCCCTTAGATTTGAATTCTGATTGATTTGAAAGTTGATCCATATCTATCTTACTCAACAACAACAAAAATTATACTGCAATTGCAGGAAACCGTGCTCGGAAAACAAGCGAAAAGAGATGACAGGAAGTGGGATTTTCGCTGGAGAAGGAGAGAATGACGAAGAAGAAATTGAAGGCGTCAATGCAACTCCCGGTAGCAAAACCGGTTTGCGTATGTACCAGGTATATTAACCTTATCTCTTAATAGGAATATTAATAATAGCATCACGGTTTTGGTTGAAATGGTTCATCTATCATGGTATCAGAGTCAGCCAGTGTGACTGAAAGTCACGGGTGGTTTTGGTTGAAGGTCACGGGTTCGAATCCTGGCTCAAAACCCCTCAAAAAAACCCATAAAGTGGAAACCAAGTTTTGGTTGAAATGGTTCATCTATCATGGTATCAGAGTCAGCCACTGAAGGTCACGGGTTCAAATCCTGACAATCTTAAAACCCCTCAAAAAAAACCCACAAAATGGAAACGAGCACACGGTATGAGGAGCTAAGGTTTTGGTTGAGATGGTTCATCTATCATCTCTAGGGTTCTCATCATACTCGTTCTCCATTACAAAACATGCTGAAAATGGAAAAAAACTATTCGATGAGACGAGAACTGAACTAGGATAAAATATGCCAACTACTCGAGAAGATTACGAGGGTAGAATATTATCAGTTGTTGGGTGACATACAGTGCATTACACACTATTGCCATTATTGTCGAAATTGCAGTTAAGGTTGTTCCTAATTACAATCGAGAGACCGAGTCATACCTTTTAATCTAGGAATTAGGAACCTCGGAAAGTTACCTCTTTGTCATGATGTGTGTGTGGTCAAGTGTTTTTGGTAAGTTTCTTCTTTTGCTGGTTTGTTTATTGCATTATTATTAATCTCAGTTGTTGGTTTGGTGAGTTCATTGCATTCTGACTAAGACCAGTACTCGAGACAAAGAAACTGTTTTCGCGTGGTGACCCACGTTGAAAAGTCGAAAACTGCATATCATTAATTGCTTACCATCTGATTGAAATCTGTAACCAATGTGGCAGCAAACCTTAGCCAGCATGAGTCAAATCTCATTCATCCCCGACGAAAGTGTTTCCCCCAAGAAACCGTCCTCCTTGCCAGAAGTAGCCAAACAGCGCGAGCTCAGTGGGAATTTAGATAGCACAACAGAGGCGAAGTTAAAGAAGCAACTCTCTGATGCCAAGTGCAAGGAGCTTAGTGGCAACAACATATTCGCACCACCTCCTGAAATCAAGCCTCGGTCTGTGCAACCTTCACCAGCGTTCCGAGAAACAGACGCTGAGCCTGTAGTCAAGACTGCCAAGAAAATCCCGGACCAGAAATTCGCCCACTTGTCCGGTAACAACATCTTCAAGGAAGACCCGTCTGCCATATCTGCAGAAAAGCCTTTGAGCACGGCCAAGCTGCGGGAAATCAGTGGGAATGATATATTTGCTGATGGGAAGGCAGAGTCTCGAGACTACTATAGTGGCGTTCGTAAGCCTCCTGGTGGAGAAAGCAGCATTGCTTTGGTTTAATATATTGGGTTCTAACATTGGTTTATCTTCATAATATCATTGATTGATTATGTGTGTTAATTATTCTTCATAATAACTTGATCTTGGTTGCACTCGATTCCGTTCCTTAGATTTTAACTTGTTTATCAGAGAGCTACTGATATTTTGCTAATTGGGTTGTAATGTTTATATTCAAAATATTGGTTTTTTTAAATGTTCTTGTCATATATCTTAATGAAGTTGAAGAAATTCAGATTATCCATAGCGGAACCTGTTTTCGATCACTTGCAAGGCGCGCTGCATGTCATATAGTCACAACCACTGACCTTTTCGATAGGCCTCTTACACTTAGGACACGGCTTAGTGTAAGTCCGAATCCAATTAGTACACAAGTCCTCGCTTTCCGACCTCATCTTTGCGACCCACTTAGCCACAACCTTACATTCCACTGGTCGATGTGGTTCCTCACTACAATTCCTACAAAAACAATGCAAACAATCGCACTCAACATCGTACCCACCCGTCCCAGTCCCACCACTGTGTTCAAACTCGATTGCTCGGTCACACCCTTGTCCGGGACACCATTTGACACTCTCCTTGACCTCCACATAAGACCTCATAAAATAATCATTGTATTTTCGTCTATAATCCTTAGAAACTAAACGAATTGTCCTACGTCCCACGACTGCAGGGCAGGTCGGGTCAGGGCATCTTAACGATAGACACCTTGACCCGTTATTGTTGATTGAAGTAGCGACATAATTTCTCCAACAACTTTTACAATAATAATGTTTGTCACACCTAGTTGATATTACTTTATCGACTGATAAATTGTCCTCAAAATAAATTCCACAATTGATAACATCACTGTTTTTTGATAATTTCGATTTTTTAACAAACAATCCAATCTCATTACGAACTGATTGTTCATTGTGGAGGCAATGATCAACCAAACGAGATGTATTCCACTTGTGATGACATAGAAGAACGTTTGCTTCGTATTTTGGTACTGAAAGAACAGAGATAACGCGTGAAATTTGTTCGCTTTGACAGTGTTGAATGTCAGACACGTTTAGAACAATGTAGCATCTTTTCGATGAATTGGTGACGGAGAAGTGTCCATCCGAACGCCCTTGCGCCTACTCCATGGCCGGAATACAATGATTATTTGGATTCATTGACGGAGTAGTTGTTGTGTTTTGCAAGCTTAGCTTTTTTTGTGTTACGGTTGAATCCAAACTCTCCGTTATTATTTTGTTTGAAAAACTAATTCAATTCAGGTTCAATTACCAGTCGGATAATGACCACTTGGCCAATGCATTTTTCAAAGAAGTGCTTTACATGATTTATTACTGATGCGGGAATGCATGGGCCCGGAGATTAAACCCCGTCACCAAAAAAAACTAATCCAACTCTAGTCCTATTAATTGTTGGGGCCTTGGGGGATGTAGAAGTTAACCCAATAATTGATGTATTTTATGCAAATTAACTCTTAAGTAGCAAATTAAGTTTTCTACCATTTCTTAATTAAATATTATAAAACCATTTTAAATATATCAAATAAAAATTAAATATAATATTTAATTTACCTATTCAATGAAAAATGTGAACTTAAATTTAATATAAACAAAAATATGATCACGTATTTTTTTTATTGTAAATTCACTAAAGAATCTCAAATTATGAATATTTTTCTACTAAAATAAATAAATAAAATACTTCAACATGTTTGCTAATAATTAGGAATTTTAAGATTAATATTTGATCAATAATTTTGACTTACAATAATAGTAAAATATTTAATTTACTAAATTTCATTTTTTTATCCTCCTTGCTCAACTCACGACCTCGCAGTCCATCCTCTCGATGTTCTGAGAGAACTCGAATCTCCGCTAGACTAAGGGGTTGTTTGGTCGACACCTTAAAAACACATGAATTACAAAATCACATGATTTGCAAAAATATGTCTTGTTTGGTTGACAATATTTTTTTTTGAAAAATGGAGGAATTAGAAGTTTTTAGGAACTTTCAATGCCTACATGACGTAGGAATTGGCTTAATTACCTCTCCCTTGGTCATTGGAAATTCTCATTGAATTTAATTCCTGCATGGGCAACCAAACACTTTTGTCAAATTCACCCGAATTGGATGCTGAAACTTAATTCCTATGAAATTGAAGTTCCTAGGCAAATTAAGTTCTTTGATCAACCAAACGACTCCTAAGAGTACTTTGTTAAAACAAGATATGTGCTTAATTGCACATTGAGAGAAATTTATGGGACCGATTTGTTACATTTATAAGTTGAGGAGTATCCAATTTTATTGGGGTGATTTGCTATATATTTTAACTTATATTTACTAGTTTTAAAATCATGCAAATTTGCGCGGGTATATATGATTCAAACATTGCTGTTAGCAAAAATATAGAAAAACATAGTTAAGTTTTATAAACGTATATTTACAATAAATTAAGTTAACTTTAACTCATACTCGTTTTATAATATTGTCGAGTTTTAAAAAATTTCCGATTTTCACAAATTTTCTTGTGGGACTATCTCATGTGTGACCAATAAAGAACTGGCCATTTTTTTATAAATAGTGACTAGTCGCTTAGGTTAATTACTATCCTATTTACCCGAAAATTATTCACATTTTGGAAAAATACACGGATTAAGACCGTGTCATATGATAATTATTTGGATGTATTGTTCATTTATGTTTATATTTTATGATCCAGGTTATTGTCCGTCTATATTTTGGGTTTTTGTTTTGACATTTTAAGCCTTCAAAATACTACTCAAGTGATATAATTTGTTTTCCATTTGGTTTTCTTTTTTGACATTTTTGGTTTAGTCCAGGTTTGATCACATACCAAACTACCGGAGAGAGATGGATCATGGATCCGGCCAAACAAAGTATGGTCCATACCAAATTACATGGTCATATCTGGTCCAGACTACTCTTTGGTCATAAAGCAGTTGTGATAAAATTAAGTAGAAAAGAACATACCTTCAAAGTATCCACAAAGGTGAAAATTTAGCTCTCCATATAACCAATAACAAGTTAACAACCTTATTTCTTCCAACCCGAACCCGACCTAAACTGATCGACGTGTTATTTTGTCAACCTGATGGATGACCTAATAAAAAACTAGCTTAATATTGGTCTAAGTAAACCAAATTTACATTGATTTAAATTATTTTCACTTAATATTATAATTCATACACTTACCCACGATTTAACATAAAATATGTTGATAACTTGACTCGACCTAACCTGAGAGAGTGACACGTGTAGATATGTCATTGAATACAAAAAAACGAGGCGACCATTTATTTAAAAAAATAAAATGAACCTCATACACAAAATCTACTGAAACCCTAATTAAATCAATCTAGCCCTCCGCTTTATCCCATAACCCAATCAATCTAAGGAGGAGGAGAAGAAGAAGAAGAAGAAGAAGAGGAGGAAGAATGTCGCACTTCGGAAGAACAGGTCCTCCAGACATCAGTGACACTTACTCGCTCCTCGTTCTCAATATCACCTTCCGTACTCTTTCTTTCTCTCTTTCTTCCACCTTTTTTCTCCAAATTTTTCTATTTGGATTTGTTGTAATTTGTAATTTGACCATTTGTAGGCACTTCAGCGGATGATTTGTACCCGCTTTTCGACCGTTACGGCAAAGTTGTTGACGTCTTCATTCCTCGTGATCGCAGGTTCGTCCTTTCTCTACCTCCCCCTTTTTCCACTTTACTCTATTACGCTCTCTTCTAATTCAATTATTCTCCGGCCGATATACTGTAATTGTGTTACGATAATTTATTTGATTCAATTGATGATTCATAGTGTGAAATGGTGAATCAGTGATGAAATGATCACCATTAATGATGAAGATCACCATTGTTATGGTTGCAGCTTAGCTGTTTGTTGAAATGTTTAGTGAGAGAAAGTAAGAGATATTTGTTGATAGATAGAAGGTAGATGAAGTTTGTTATTGTGTTTAGATAATTAACTGTACATTGTACGGTTGTTTATATACAATGAGTCAACTATGCTATGAGTCAACTGTACATACAAAGATAATAAACTGACTATATTATTCTTCATACATAGGACTGGTGAATCGCGGGGTTTTGCTTTTGTTCGTTACAAGTATCAGGATGAAGCAGCCAAGGCTGTTGAAAAACTTGATGGTATTTTATTCATTTTTTTTGAATTTTTGTTAGTCCATTCACATTTTTAATTCTTTCACAAGGGTTTGTATTCTTAATAGCTTCATTCGTCTCGTGTTGTTCAGGGAAAGTTGTTGATGGGAGAGAAATCATGGTCCAGTTTGCTAAGTATGGTCCTAATGCTGAAAAAATGTATGTTACCTGTCACCTACCTCTATTTCGATTTCTGTGTTTTTGACGTGTAATCGTGTGGTATAAGACTATAAGATTGCTGCTTTGATAATAGATCTTGCATTTTTTGATTATGTTATCAGCCAAAAGGGAAGGGTAAGTGAACCCCTTACTTCAAAAGGAAGATCAAGAAGCCCTCGTCCAAGGTTAGTCACTGAGTTTGTGTGTAATCTATTAGTTGTCTTCCTTATATAAAATCTTACTAGCTGTTTACCTAATAAAATTTTCATTTAGGTACCGAGATGACCATAGAGAAAAAGATTATAGAAGGAGAAGCCGCAGTAGAAGCAGAGATAGGAACGATAGGGATAGGTACCGTGAGAGGGACAGAGGTCACCGTCGTCGAAGCAGGAGCTACAGTAGAAGCCCAGGCTACCGCAAAGATCATGGTAAAGGAAAGTATGATGATGAAAGGCGGAGCCGTAGTCAGAGTCGTCCTCGAGGAAGGTATGGTCTTCACTCATTTTCTTACCTTTTGTCTTGATACAAAAGCAGCAAAGGCGTTAGGATGGCGGGGAGGGGGTCTGACGGAGGGAGAACCATGCCTTTTCCTTCCAAATATTCTCTTGTCAGATAGAAATGTAGGGATCCGTTTTTCCTCTCCCAAGTTAATCTTGCAAAACCATACAAAGGAAATTGATCCTTTAGTTTCACTCTCTTCCGTTTCCCTTCTTTCGTCATCTATTGGTTAGGGTTGCAGTTATGCCTTTTCTTAGTAGAATCATGAGAGATTTTGCTTGTTTTATTGCAGTGCTTCTCCCCGTCGATCCAGTCTCAGTCCAAGGAGAAGTCCATCACCTAAGCGATCTCCAAGGGTTGAAAGTCCAGCTCCACGTGTGCGAGAAGAGCAATCTCCAATCCCAAGGAATGGTTCACGTGAACGTTGTGCTGATTCTCGTAGCCAGTCTCCCCGCAAATTTGACGTGGATGTGAGTGTTTAAGCAACACCAATGCTTCACCAATAATAACCGTACAATCGATTTCATTCCCATTCTCATGTTAGTTTTTTTCTTCCTTCAGGAATGATCGATGAGTTGCATGTCAAAGAGATTGCTCGGGATGACGGCAATACTCTTCCTGCCAAGAACATGAACCTTTTGCATGTTACTGCTGTATGCATGTGTTGATTTGAAGTCTGTCGAAAGTAAAAAATCTTTCTTTGTTGAACTTCATGCAGTATTCGACTTTCATTGGTATGATGCTGTTTGAATATTTTGCAGTTTAATCTCCAGTTTGTTGTATTACTTAAAAGGATATGATGTTTACTAGTCCTAGATTTATCTAGTATCCTCTGTTCTTCTTTATGCTATTTTGTTGTATGATTATTGTGGGTGTAGCTTTCACTCATCGTCTGTGGATGTATGATGCTTTTTCTCTTCTATCAAAGGGCTTCTCATTTATACCCCAGTCTACTGTAGAACTTAAGAGGGTTTGATGTATAATAGTGTTTAGTTTAGACCTTTAGCCGGTTTTGCTAAATCAAACACGTAACGTTTCACATTTTTCTCTGCATATGTTTAACGAATGAATGGCCGATGTTGACATCGATTGAACAACAAAGAAAAACCGTGAAATTAATTTGGGGAGGAGGTTACCTTGAACTTATGCATGTTCCTTGACTGGGATCGAGCAAGATCATCTATAGAATTTGGACCTTATCCATGGGGTGTTCTATATATTGTTGATGAACAGACATATACTCTTGAATAAACCTAGCAAACCTGATCTGATCTGAGCTGTGCTCAAACTAAGTATATCAAATATGATTTATGTACGAACCCAACCTGAACCAAACTTACCCACTTCATGAATTGACTCAACTCAAACACGCTAACCGACCTGAACCTTACGTCCTCCAAACTGACCCACATTTTGAAATAGCACAAAATGACACACCCGTAACACATTAACCCAAGTTCCTCCCTGCATGTGAATTACCTGAATTGAAAATACTCGTCCACAATTACTCTTTTGCCGGGCCTACTTATGAGCCATAAAATACTGCCTTTTTGAATTTCGTTGTCCCCAGCACATATTTCCTGGTCTTCAGTTTAAATGTCTCTTGGTCCTTTAAACTGCAAAAAATAACAAGGAACAAGCTAATGTTTGCCCCTTTATCTCAGCACGTGAGCTCGTGGCTGTAGCTGAGCACGTGAGCTCGTTGCTGTAGCTGAGCCTGTGTGCCCGTGGTTGTTGCTGAAAAGTAATTTGCTGCTGCTTTTGCTGCTAATAACGGCTCGATATGTTGCTGCTATCGTTTCTGCTAATAGCTGCCTGATTTGTTGCTGGTGCTTTTTTTTTTGGTGTCAATGAACCAACATATACGTCAGATGCGGTGTCTTAGCTGAATGCAGCTGGTTGATTTTGAGCACATCTCAGTCTAAATAGCTATCATGAAGCGTGACCTTTTTTTGCTAGAAGTGAACCAGAGCCGCAGTCTGGTACCAGTAATCATTATAATTAGCTCTATTAAAGCAGCCTTGATCTGTCTACACTGCTGTTGTCCCTGTTGTAGTTGGTTGTTCTCCTCACATGTAAGTCTTTCTTGAATGCATTATAGCTACTGCTTCAATTTTGTTAGCTCGTTTTGCGCAATACGTTCATGTGGTCAGTTAGTATGTACTGTGAGTCACTAGGGGAGTTTGAGCCTAGGTTATATGTTCTACCCCTTAGGCCTCGCTTTGGATGGACGTAATTGTTACTAGGGTAATAAAGCCGAAGTGAACTGAAAAGAAATGGAGGAAAGTGATGGTGGTTGTAGATAGAAATGGAGGAAGATAATGTAATAGTCCCTACATTAAGGAGGTAATAGTCCCCCCCCCCCCCCCCCAGGTAATTTGATAATTCCTCCCTTACGTCCTCTTTTCACCTTTCACCACCACCACTCACCACCAATCTCCCATTTTTTCTTGTTTAGCCTCCATTACCCCGGCAACAATTACCCCATCCCAAGCTCGCCCTTAGTGCATTCACCAGCTAACTCGTTTGCTAAGTTATTGTAAGATACCAAAGGGTCGCGAGGTTTAATTGACTTCTTGCAAAAGCTAACTCTCAATAGTTACTTTATTAACTTTACCAAGAGCTGTTCTTATACTCTTCATTTGTGTCGATGTCACTGCCTCTGTGCGGTAAGATTGTCTTGTGAGATGTTTTACATTGCTTCACAGTTGGTGTGGGACTGTTAGCTGACTGCTGTAGGTTATAAATTTGTAGAAGTGTGTCAGGCCATTTGACGCTAGCCTTGCTGTTGTTAGTACCTGCTTGTTTGCTTGTCCCCTTTGCAGTTGATGGCCATTTACATTCCTTAGCCGTGTTGGTGATTTCGGCTGGTCCAAGTTTTTGGCTTCAATTTTTGTGAGATGTTTACATTACTTTCAGTTGGCGTGGGACTGTTAGCTGATTGCTGTAGGTTACAAATTTGTAGAAGTTTGTCAGGCTATTTGACGCTAGCCTTGCTGGTGGTTAGTACCTGCTTGTTTGCTTTTCACGGTTGCAGTTGATGGCCATTTACATTCCTTGACCATGTTGCTGATTTCGACTTGTTCATGTTTTGGTTTCAAATTTTATTATGAGACAGTCTCACACTAAAGTAAATATACTTCTAGTAATTGTATTTTGGGTTTTCAATTAGTACTCTGTAGTATCATTTAATATGGTATTATTCATTATTTATGAACTCGTCTTTTAAATTGCATGTTGTTGCTGTTTTAGTCGGTGATAGTCATCCTGGAGACCAACTCGGGCTCATCTGAAGTTAGTTGTGTGGATAGTTTTTTGAAGGCCATTATCGGCCCTTCTCTTTTCTGATGCTTAGTATAATTTTGAGAAATTTTATTTGCCGACACTGCTGATAAAGTTTGCAGTCTATATGAGGTCGAGGAAGATTGGGGATTCCCAAAGCTTTACTTATAGGTTTTATGCTCGCAAATTTCCAGCGTCAAATTTGAATATGCTTCTTATGGTACGAATATGGATTGCTACTATATTGGCCTCCCGAAGTCCCTTATGTCTGTTGTCAAACACAGCACAACAGTCTTGCTCGGGTCTTCAAATGGTTCCATTGTCGTCTTTTTAAGTAATTCTTCACGCTTCTGTAGCGCAAGTGGGTCTTGTTAAATAGAACATGATGCTGAAAAAATGTAAATGGAGTTTTGTTTGGACTTCGATTTGATGCCTACAAGTTTCCTGAGCGGTACAAAACTGATGAGTTTGAGTCGCTGCATTTGGGATGGATCAATGTGTTGAGTGGGACTCGTCTCACCGAATCTCGCTTGATTCTCATGTGATACAGATAAGATGGTTGTTGAAGATGAAGAGGCGGCCATGTTCATCGACATTCGATTAAGTGTGATCATAATGAATTGATGAATTCTATCAAATTATTTTAGGTGCTATAAGGAAATAAGTTCGAGACTTGTACACTAACATCTTTAGCGATTGCTCATCACTGAGCTAGAACTAGTAAGAATGTGGTATATACTCCTTTAAATTGGTTGATCCCATATAATAGCAAACATTAATTCTGGCACAAATTCTCATTTGTGACGGTTATATCCGTTGCAAATTTGTGGCGGGTTAAATAAAATTTATTTGGGGATAAAGATAAATCATTTGTGATTCCTTATGGACTTTCATTATTGTCGTATTTAATCAATTTGGTGTGCTTGACCGGATATACCCGTCACAAGAGAGGTCTATTGTAATTCCGGGGCTTATCCCCTCATTCGTACCAAAAAATTATTATTTAATGATATAAAGATTATCATAGGCTTCTAGTACACGACGTTATATGAAAGTTCATGATTATTTGATAAGAGTATATATATGTAACTATTTAAAAAGAAACAATATGTTAAGTATTGACAAGGATGGACTGGCAGTTCTTTAGGTCCATTTATTTAATGATAAATAAAGACTTCAATGTATAACAATAACAACTTTATTTTGTTTGAATTGAAAACGTCTGAATTTACCTAAATTGATGAAGCTGAACTAAACTGAATGGAACTAAGATTTAATTGAGAAGCGAAAAGCTTAACTCAATTAAATAAAGTTGAATTGAATGTAGGTTGTATGGTTGTTACGAAAAATAACGAACATAAATTCTTACAGAACGTATAATAGATTTGTCGCGACGTGCTGGCGATCCCTGCCCTAAAGTTGAATTTGTCTCGCTCGATACACATGACCTCCTGGCAACCAACCCCCAAGGTTACACGACGTTCAAGTCTAAGGTGTATGAAAAAGATTCAAAATGAGGATTACTTGCAGAATGTTGTCAGAATATCAGCTTGGAATAGAGAATGTATAAGAAAGGAGAGAATGGTTATTGTGTGTTTAAAATGTTGTAGGTATGTGGTATTTAAACGAGAAAGAAGATGAGTCCAGATGCGCCATCAAAATGCCCCAGAAATGGATTTAGAAGACTCAAATTTCAGTAATGAAAAAACTGAAATCAAGTTTAGAAGACCACACAACAAGTACGGTAAAACACAAAATCACTCTCTACCATAGAACATGACCCGAATCGGCATGACGTGTGCGCGTGTGATGGTAGAGCCCCTTATTACTGCACATCTAGTAGTGAAAAACAAGTGAACACTTATAAACTTTGAAAGTCCAACTTATATTTTATAAATGTGGGATAACAGAAAGCTTCTTTTGAAGCAATACTTCCAACAATCATCCACATGATTTAAAAGAAGAGAAAAAAGCTTATATAAGGCAAGGAAACATAAGTCTTAAGATGACAATCTCCCGATGATTTGAATTGTCACCTAGTACTGCATACAATTACCTGCTACAGCCTATCGAGTTGCTCTTGGCATTGGACTCTCCACGGTGGTTTGTAACGGGTAACTGTGCACAATCCCGCATTCAAATATGCGTTCGTCCTCGCGAATGTCATAAAGGTGTCCCTCACGTGCCTGAGATCTCGTGAAAGCTCTAGAGGTCCTAAAGCCTAAGAACCTCATTGGGGGTAGGATATTTTACATATTCACATAGGTAAGTCCATTAGGTTTTACTCTTACAAACCATCCTTTTAAAAAAGACTATGGACTTATTAAGAGTTCATCAACTCAATCTTCCTCGCATGACAAATTTAACACAAATTCATGAAAAGAAATACTACATCACGTTTATTATAATAAGAATGAGAGTATTATTACAACATGAGATCCTCGTGACTTCGCTTGACCCATTGATCTTAGTTATCCCTAAGTTCGAGATCCTCGTCGCGGTTCACTTCCAATAGGCTTTAAACCTCTTCATTATGCTGACTCCAACACTAACTTTCAACATATGCCTTTCATGAGAGGATCTGCAATATTATTCTCCAATATGATATCATATTATTTCTGATCAAATTCCTCACTATAGCAAGTCTCAAGAGTATGTGTCTCTTTTTTCCGTTGTAAGCATGATTGCCTGCCACACCAATAGTTGCCCAAGAGTCGAAATGCATTGTAACTGATGGAGCCAGTCTACCCCACAATAGAATCTCTGCTACAAGATTCCTTAGCTATTCAGCCTCTTGTCCTGCCAATTCTAAAGCAATTAACTCATATTACATTGTTGATTTAGCGATACAAATTTGTGTATATGATTTCCATGAAATAACACCACTGGCCAAAGCAAACACATATCCATTAATAGCATGAATCTCATATTATCAGATACCCAATTAGCGTCACAAAATCCTTCTAAAACACATGGACCTTTGGAATAATGTAAACCCCTAACCATAGTATCCCTAAGATATTTCAAAATTCTAAGTAACGCATTCCAGTGTGGCTGATTTGGACTATGTGTATTCCTGTTAAGTCGACTACAATGTCTAGTCTTGCGTACTTCATGAGACACATAACAAATTTTTATTCTTCTTGGTTTACGCTATCACCTTTATTCTTCTTTAGATGAATATACTTGGATCATATGGAGTTTTAACAGGTGCAGAATCAAAATAAAATGTTTTAAGAATTTTCTCAACCTAATGCGACTGATCCAATCTCAAACCATATTTAGTCCCAATAATTTTTATACCAAGAATAACTTTTGTTTCAGCTAAATATTTCATGTCAAAACATAACTCTTATATGTTCAACTCAATAATGCAAGTTAAATAAACTAAGCTCAATTCATAAATTGCAACTCAATTCCTTTTAAATCCACCTCATAATAACTCAACTCATATTAATATTAATGTTGTTGAATTGCTACTATTACAATTGTTACTATTATTGAACTTTATTATTATTATTATTATTATTATTATTATTATTATTATTATGGAACTTTAGTTGAGATAAAATCACAATTTATAAGAAATTAGTGGACAGCCGAGGCACAATTTGGGCGTCTAACCCCCTTAGCAATAACAAAGCTAAGTCTGGTAAAATTTTAAGCGGCATGCCGACAACACGAACCCCAGCATATCCTCAGACACATAAAATTTGAATATGCTTGAGCAATGTAACAACATCCGTATCTAGCTCCCCCAACGATGAGAAGAAGGGTGGGAACCAACCGTCACGCATAAATCTCGATATTTGGCGAGCAACATCAACGACCAGACACAAAATCAAACATCCGAAACTGAGTCAAACGAATAAACCCCGTCAGATCAACACACACATCTTCCACTTTATTCTAAGAATAAAATAATAAATACGTTGGACGAAGGGGTTTCACATGACTCATTGTAACACCCGCGAATTCCAAGGAGCCTTGACTAGACCTACCTTGGAACACATAAGTACTACAATCTCGGTTACCCGAGGAGTAAATATCAAATAGACCATTACTGTAATACTATGTATTTTACCTTAATATTATTTACTATATTAGCGTGTTGACATTTCCTGGGCATTTATATTTGAGTCTTTCATATTCCAAGTTAATGTTTTGGTTAATGTTTTGGTAATGTCTGTGTTCCAAGTTCTTTTGAACGGGATTGGTTATCACTTGACTGTGGTTGAACTTCGGGACGAAGTTCATGTTAAGGGGGAAAGACTGTAATACCTCGAAAACTTAGTCTCGATAACCAAGTTATTTTCGTGTCGATAGTTTTTTTTACGGCTTTAAGTATTCACGTTTTAAGTAACCAAACAAGTTATGTAGTATGTTGTTATGAGGGTTCGATCCCTAGACCTCTAGCATGATGGTATGGGCCTCGAAATGTGTGCCCTCACCAAGCCCACACGGTTTATGTTATTTTTCACAACACCTTAAACCCTACCAAACAACATATCACTGCCGTCACTTTTACTCCTTCTCTAAACCTAAACCTAGTATTCCATATTTCATACAAACACACACATACTACAGCCGCCATAGCAAGGAGTTCGTAGGAGGTCTTCACGGTGGCCATAGGGCAGTTTAAGGGTGGTCGAAGCTGATCGGAAATAGGTATGCTCAACACGTTTTTCTGTTTTACCTGGGTCTGTCGCATGTTTTGTGTTCTGAATTAGTCATATATGTGGGCTAGAGGCGATTCCTCTTTGTGTAATTATAATCTATGTTCTTGGTAGTCGTGTCTTGTACTAGGTCGTGTCTGTGTCAACCACCAGGGAGTGCGTGGTAGGGTGGTTAACGTGGCCTTTCACAAGGGATCTGTAGTCGGGTTTATTTAAGTTGTTGCACCTGAATGTTTCATTTTATTTTCAACACTTGTTTTGGTTGCACGAGTGTAGGGTGAGGGAGTAATGTTATTGGTGGTGGTCAAGGGAGTGTCAGGGTGGTCGTCGTTGTGGGTTTAGTCGGCTAGGGCAGCGGCGGAGGTGGTGTCCGTGGGCTCTGTTCAGGCACGGGGAGTACAGGGTCTAGTTTATGAGTTTCTGTGGTAGTTTGGGGGTGGTACCACCATTGACTCGGGGGAGGTCGATGCGGTGGTACCACCGTGAGTCAGTAGCCTGGTGTCAGAGGGTGGTCGGAGCAGTGGTCACGGGTGGTGGTTAGGGTCATAGCAGCGTCGACAGCCTGTTTTGAGAGGGCTGGTTGGATGATGAGGTGAGGGATAGACCGGGTTTAAGGGGGTTGGTTCACCTCGCCGTTGGTGGTCGACCCCACTGACGGTGGTCAGGGTGTCCAGGGTGGTGTTGGGTACGGCGGTAGGTGGCTGCTGGTGGTTGTGGGGCGTAATACGATGGTGATAATGGGTTGGAGACGGGTGTCGTGTAAGGGGTTAATGTTTCGTTCTTTGGTGATTTTCATGGTATTGTTATTATTATTATTAATATTATTATTACTTATTATTATTATTATTTGTTATTATTATTATTTAGTAATGTTAATATTATTATTATTATTATTATGTTGTATTGGGGTTTTGTCGTTCTATGTGGTTTGAGTCGTATTAATTTAAGTTGCGAGTCGGGAATTACTTAAGTCAAGGGAGTTCCTTTATTTGGAGGTTTCTATGATAGGAAAGTTTCTATTTTTGGAAACTTTCCTCTTATGGAAGGTTTCTATATATAGCAAGCATAGGTTGTTATGGGGTTTCGGGAAGGTTATTAATTTGTGACGTATACTTGTTTAGGGAGCGAGTTTTGCGTGGGACTTTTTCTAGCAAGCCTTGGACTTGTCTGCAATTCTGCTGTTGAGGTAGGGGAAAATACTGGTACAATAATGTGTAATCTGTTCTTATGTGTTAATAAGCATGTTTATGTTATAATCTCATGTGAACGTTATATTGTGCTATTTATATCTTTTGAGACATTGTTACGATGTGAATATATATATATATATATATTGGGTCTTGTGATATGGTGTTGGATCGGTGCGGAGTATATATGGTGTTGGATCGGAGCGGAGTATATATGGTGTTGGATCGGTGCGGAGTATATATGGTGTTGGATCGGTGCGGAGTATATATGGCGTTGGATCGGTGCGGAGTATATATATGGCGTTGGATCGGTGCGGAGTTTACTATATTGTTATATTTATTGTTTTCCCTACTCAACCTCGTGGTTGACCCTGTGTATTCGTGATCACCTGTGATGAACCAATTATTGGGGAGCAGATTGACAGGTGGCTAAGACTAAGGGGGAGCTA
This sequence comes from Silene conica, assembly GCA_029255685.2. Taxonomy (NCBI): domain Eukaryota; kingdom Viridiplantae; phylum Streptophyta; class Magnoliopsida; order Caryophyllales; family Caryophyllaceae; genus Silene; species Silene conica. Next base: position 3,991,689 of record CM055314.2, read on the forward strand.
TGGGAGGAAGAGCTTGGATCCGGACCAGATTAGATGTCTAGATCACCTTAGTCAGTTTAGTACGAGTTGTATTTTACTTATGTTGATAAGACCTTTTGATACGGTTGTAAGATCATGACTTGAGTTAACTTTCTATTTAAAGTACTGTTTATCTTCCTTTGTATCTACTGCCTCGGGAAACCGGGATGGTAACACCTTTATTTATCTGAGGAGACCTAGTACAGGCCCTTAAATAAATGGGGGTGTTACAATTACAGAACTGTTTAAGGTTCGTTACAGTGATTACAAACTAAGCATGAAGGAAAAGTACAACTCTGTCATCACTACCCTCCTAGACAAGGCCTACATGACCGACTCTTTTGTCGTCTCGTCCCCAGCTAGCACATAAGCATCCAATAGCATCACATCCAACATCTTACCTGAAACATCGCACTGCTCACCATTTCCGTACAATAATGGATCACCGCAGACACAAACAGACACACACACGTCAGTCTCGGTACATTGCAAACATAAGAAAGTATTAGTTGACAGATACAACAATAAGGAAATGCAGCAATAGATCCTGACACCCACAACTCAACGTTCATCATCTATAATCATACCGACACAATATCACAACTGAACCACCGAGTCATCTCAGCGCATATTCCCCCACTTGCCGCAGCAAGGGGTACCCAGATCACTAGCACATCCTCTCCGTGGCGGGTACCATGAAGAGAGATCATAGGAGTGGGATCCGTTTCCCGCAACGGTCCACACATTATCTTTCCAATCTCCACAGATAAACGACAATACCACAATCTTAGACACTACGGCGGTGGCGTCACCACCATGACATAGATAACATATAATCATTACAAGTACTTAACTGAGTAGAATCACCTACCTCACATACGTATCCAAGGTCCTCGCGCGACTCTGACATGATATGAACGACCTCCTATTATGGATTCTACCCGTTAATACAATTGTAAAAGACTCTGATGACAGGTTAACCAAATAGGGGTGAGACACTTACCGAAACTCGTTGTATAAATGGTAGGGATTAGGTCTTGCGTCGGATAGCCCTAAAGGTGAGGTGGTAGACGTTCATGGAAGTCTGGGAAGGAGAGGGTGGCAGGTGGAGATGAGTTCTTTTTGTTTTAGGGTTGCAGAAATGAGAAAGCGTTTAAATATGAATGGGGTTTTTTATTGGGTTTTGACGCATAAATAAACCCGCTGGAACGAGGCACTCGACTTAGTACAACCCACTCAGTCGAGTAAGGCTCACTCGACCGAGCAGGTCTCACTCGGTCGAGTACTATCCACACGACCGAGTAGGTTTCACTCGGTCGAGTACTCTCCACTCGACTGAGTTCACTCAGTCAGTCTATCTTACTAAGGTCTTTCCTTCTTACATCATAGATCGATTCTTAAGTCCAAAGGTTATAGTCCTTGGTCTAACTATTGGGTCTTTAAACCCGGGTGTTACACTCATGCTCATCAACCAAACCATCATCAACCTCCTTAACCGGTATAAATCTCAAACCTGTAGCAGATATCCAATAACGTGTCACGAATGAGATTATGTCGATACTTAATGCCCACAGTACTAGCAAAAGAGACAACATGATTGCCAAAGACACTGTCATCGAAGACCCGGGAACAAACATGACACGGCCTACACATGGTGAACATCAGAACACTCAGTCGATAGCTAAGCACAATATGATATGTCCTTCCATTCATAGTCGCAGTTAATTATTTACCTTTTTATTTTAGAAATACTTTTGATGAACAATTTGATTTTCTACCCTCAATTGTTGCGTCCGGAGATCGTACCCCTTATATATAAGATTTTATAATATTTCACTTGCTAGATTGCCCTTAAGTGTAAGGAACATAACAAATGATTTTCCTCAATTTGGTTACTTGTCGTAAAATAACCGATATATAAAGTGTCGAGACAGAGGGAGTAATTATAACCGGTGATGAGAGTGAGCCTGAATTCTCTATCTTATTTTCGTATTCTATCTTGTATTTTATTGCTTTAATCTGGCATGATGAGAAGAGATTGATGATAGAAAGAGAAAGAAATTAATATGGTTGTAGAATTAATAGTAGTACAAGTAATGAATGAAGGATGAGTATTTTGTTGTTGTAGTAAGCGAGGCGTTTGAATGCTCTTCCTTAAATTCAGCATTTAAGTGTATTTAAGATGATCAGCACTTAATGAAGGCTGGTAGACAACACTCACTTGCTAACTATAACGGAGTTTCTCCTTATCTCTCTCTCTCTCACCAAACATACCTTCTTATTAGGTAGCTAATCGGATATCCGATCCGATCCGAAATCAATTCCGGTTTTGATATCCTATCTGAAAATCCAAAATTTCGATTCCGTTACTTGATCCGAAAGGCTTTGGATACAATTTTTATTACGGTTTTTCTAACGCGTGCCCTTAGGGCACACATTAATAATCTAAATACGAAAAGTACAACATATTATATCTTATTATAAGGTAGAAATTCTTTTTTACCATAATTAATTAAAATATGGTATGATTTTTCCGCATTTAGATTATTAATGTGTACCCTAATGACACACGTTTAAAAAACCGATGTTATATTATTACGATATCCGTAATATTCCACAACATATAAAACCTACGTAATAGCCCACAAAATACAAAGAGAAATATCCCAATGCTGCAATGCATAACTTAGGCTTGAAGTAACCTTAAATCGAATAGTAGTCTAGTATAAAAGTAATAAAACCAATACGACATTCAAATAATAACAACATACAAAACCATGTCTAAACATAAGGACGTGATGCAAGTCACCACTAGTCCACCATTGACATAGAGCCGTCATCAACTAGGCATTTTTAATCCTTAAACCGGCCAGATTCAGGGACGAATTAAAACGGGACAATTGATGGGGCGGGTCAGGTGGAGGTACCACTGGCGCCCTAACCATCGAGTCAGGTAGATGAGGTGACATGCTAGAGTGGCCTCCTCTATTAGTAGGTTTTAACCAAATGTGTTTGACGTCTGATTGCTCACCACATCCCTTGGTTTTAACCAAATGTGTTTGACGTCTGATTGCTCACCACGTCCCTTAACTATGAGGTCAGGGATTTGATCCCTAATTTCCTACCCATGAAAATGGAGAAATTCTTTGATCAGCCGTTTATCTTTTCGTGAGAGCACCCACAGCGAGGGCATTCACCGTTGTCGACGGTCGATACTCCGGTTTAAATAAACCAAAAAAAATTAGTAAGCTTTAATATTGCACCCATACATAATTTTGTGATAAAAAAATCTAACCTAATTGGAAAATTCAAACCTAGTTGTTCATAGTTGACCTTATAAAAGTTAAGAAAATGTTGAACAAAACCATTTAATTTGGGATCTTGATAACGAAACATCTCAATCAAAAGTTTAAACATGAAAACTCAAAATTAATTTTATTTTCTACGCACGGCCGGCCCCTCACTTGCATGGCCGTCGTTGGGATTGAAGTGTGTATACAACTGAATTGATGAACCAAAGACAATTTAGGGTCAATATGAGCATATATTGTATTAGGAGACTAGGCTAATATTAGGCCGGTCTACCATTAGGGTTTGACAAATTAGGATTTAATTGGATTGTTAGGTATTTAAAATACCTATACATATATTGATGTAATTTCCTCCCTTTTATGTTCTTAACGTATTGCTTAATGAATTTAGTTTAACAGTAAATAGTTCAAGATTTCAAATAACAACGATAATTCAAAGCCTCAAAATAAAATGATGAATAAAACAACTAATAATAATAATAATAATAATAATAAAGCTAAAACTAACAGTGGTTTTGAGTGATGCTGCCTTACAATTGTTATACGGAGTATTAGACGATGTCGTCTTGTAGCTTAATGTCTCTGCATGGAGACGTGTACGTAGAATTATAGAAATGTATTTCCTTCTATTACATAGCTTAATGGTTTTATTTTATATTACCTCTTCGACTAATTTAGTAAAAGACGGTATCTCCAAATATTTAATGTGAATCGGCCTTTCGTTATTATTTGTGTGACTTTTCCATTCACCTAAAAACTATAACCTTCGTTCTTCATTCATCAAACCTTCGTTCTTCATTCATCAAACCACCCTTGGAGGATTTTGCCTTCAATTTCTTTACAACCTCATTATTTCAAAGGTTATTTTAATTACTCCGTATTAAATATATACTATGTTTACTAATGTCATTGCTATAAATTAGTAGAGAGCATAATCACTATCGCCTCCAACTTATTAGCACAAATTTTTATGTTCATGACCTCGACCCTGTTCTTTCTAGCTTAATTTCAACTCGTTTTAATTTTGCTTGGTTATATTACATTAAGTTTTATTTACGTTCAATCAATTATGTTCAGCTAATCTCTCCACAAAATTATCTTTTAATTCACCTAATTAAATTCACTATACTTCAGTTCCACCCAGTTTAGTTCAATTAAACTTTACTCCAATTAATTCAATTCAACTTATTTTAACCGAAAAGAACGGAACTTTCCTCTTATTTAATTAATTGTTCTTTTGACTTGGTAATTAGTGAGTTGGTTAAATAATTCATAAAATCCCCCTTTCCCCCTCTTGTATTCTTTATAAATAGGTAATCAAATTACAATTTTATCCCGGGCGTTATAATTTTATCTTTGCAAGTAGGATGTTATTAACCGTTTTAATTTAAAACTGCTATTCAGATAGATTAATCGAATGATTTTAGGACAGTAGGAGGATCATACATCCGATGTACTACCACCAACTTTATACTTTTTGAGCATTTATAATAATGTTTTTGAGTTTTGTTTTAAAAATTATAAGTATTGGTATAAAGTTTTTGAGTTAAGTTATTAAAACATTAAGCTCAAAAACATACAATAAAACTCAAAAACATTACATATAAACTTAGTTATATTTTAGTTTTAATGAAAAAAAATTAAAATCTAACTTATAAATTTTTATAAGCTCAGAAAAAATACACATGTGCTCAAAAACAAATTAAATTTGACGTAATAAGCTCAAAAAAAACTCATATGCTCAAAAACAAATAAAGTTTAAGGTAATAAGCTCAAAAAAATATTAACAATATTTATAAGCTCAAAAAAATATTCATATGCTCAAAAACTAAGAAAAGTGTGAGGTAGTAGCTCCGATGTAGGTTCCTATTTCTCATTTTAGGATATTAGAAGTATGCATGTAACTATGTAAATGTTAGACGATGTACACAACTTTTTCTCTATTTTCGAATAATTCAAGATGAAATTACAACGAAAATTATCGGAGATCATTAAAGTACTAGGATAATATTATCGTAAAACTATGCACGTGACACGTAAGATGGACAAGGACTGGGATCGAAAACGTTGGAAGGAAAAAAAAGGAGGAGAAGGGGGTGCATGGCGGGACGTGGGACAGGGATAGGTAAATGTAGTTGTTTATTAAAAGCGAGGATGTTGAGAACAATTAAAGTTTCACAAATTCTGGCTTGCGAGGATAATATTCGTCACAAGTTTATGATGGGTCAAATAATATGCATATAAATAGATAAACTCGAGTCATTTGTCACTGCTTTCTAAGCACTTTAATTTTTGTTGTCTTTTTTATATATAGATGATATTTGACATATTATAAACATATCCGTTATAAAGGAGACTTATCGTTAAAGTTTTTGCATTAAAGACAATGGTCGCACATGTGACCAGTAGAAAAGTGATTACATTTTGATAAGTAGTGACCACGTTTTCTTTTTTTGTTTAAAAATGACCTATTTTTCAAAATTGGTCATTATTTATCAAAAAAATGATCACTTTTTACCATAAAATGGTCATATTTTACAAAAAAAACACGGAAGGTGATTGTCGTACAGAAGAACTACCGTTTAAGTTGAATTATAATTGATTCATAGGTCATAGGAATGTGGTTGCCGGGTGATATAGATGACGAGGTTGTTGTGTGCTTTTAAATGAGCTCTACTTGGGAGTCTTAATTTGTTGAATTATAACCCTATATATGTAATATGTTGGTGTATAAATTTGTTGAATTATGGCCCGTGAGAGTGTAATGATTAAATTCATAGGAATGCGACATATATACATATATACTATGCATGGTTGAAACTTGATTATCAAAACCTAATGTACACCTTTAAAAAATGTTAAATGTCCCTTTATAACAGCAACAGAATTCAATAACCATTCATGGTTGGTATTAGCAACTAGGTCATTTAAGTTGATTTCGAGCTGGGTTCGATACGTAGCCTGTTTATATATACGATATTTTGTAAACTTAACGTAAACTTTGATTTTATTATGTTACCCGTATTTAGTTTAAGATTTCAGGTCTTTTTCTCGTCTTTATTTGATTAATTACGTTTATTGGGGATCAAGTTTTGTCTCTTCAATCCATATTATTATTTCTAATTTGTTTATTCTTAATCAGAGTCTAGTAATTAGTTTCATGTTCCAAATTATACATAGTTGAATCGTGGAGTAATCACCTTCGCTCTGATAAATGAACCATCTCAACCAAAATTTTAAAGTTATAATTGAAGCTCAACTTTTATTAATATTCCTATTACGCTTCCCCACTCAAATGTCTGTTGGGCTTGAAGAGTGGTTAATTTGCACAGGCTCTCCCAAATCGTGTGTTGGCTTTCCACTTCGTGTTTTTGAGAGGTTTTGAGGTCACCAGGATTCGAACCAGTGACCTTCGGTCACTCTGATACCATGATAGATAAACCATCTCAACTAAAACTTTGAGGGTATGACCTTAAAATTATGGTTGAGGCCCAACTATTATTAATTATTAATATTCTTATTACACTCACCAATGCAAAAACTTAATTATTTAGTTGAAATTTTACTTATTTTTCCTAATTTATTCTCTCTATGCCGTTCATATCACCACGACTCATCCAGTAATATATGTCGAGTAGTTGAACTGAATTTCATTCAAGTTGAGAAATAAAGTTGTAGTCCATAATATTGAATATTGATCATGCATGAGTTTCAAATATATTGACCAAAACGTATTGGGGTAGGTAAGATTTGGGCTGGTAATGTTAGCGAGATTGAAGCGGCATTGAAGAGGTGTTTAAGTTCAACTGTACAATAAAATCTCTATTTAATACACTCCTACTACAATACACAGTACAATATTATACATACGCTCTTACAATCTTCTTACGTCACAATTTAAGTCTTTTTACTACTACTACTAACCCCTTCGATCTTTATATGATAGTGAGTGATACCAGGTTTAATATTCATATTCACATGATGCCATGCATGGTTTCATGCACCCAATTACACTTTTACGTTACGTCAACTCGTCAACCCCCACTTAGCATTATACCTATCTCGTAACCTTCCATATGTACTACTTCGATTTGTTTCGATTGGTTGTGAGATGGTGGTCGGGAGGGAGTAGCAATGCAAACATCATAGGTTAATTTTATATGTATTAGGTTATTGCCGGGTCAATCATTTCATCAGGTCCCGGGTTGTGTTCATATCGGGTCAGGTTACGGGACGTCAGTAGGGCAATAGCAACAGTTAAAGTTTCATACTTAATTTTATCATTGAAATAACTCATACAATTAATTACAAAACTTTTTAAATCAACCAAAACAATTAATACCTATCAATTCCACAAATACATCTTAATTTGATAATAATAACTTGTAAAAAGGAATTAAATGAGAAGACAAATTAAAAATATGAAGGGATTTACCTTTGTATAATAAAGTCATATTTACGGTTTATGTATTCGTGACATTCGTTTTTTGTGCTCTAGTTTCTATTTTCATGGCGCTACCCATGTTCGACGTGGGGGAAATACGGTTGCTCACCTAATAGCCAGAATGTGTTCTGCTGTAGGGGAGGATTTTGTTATGGTTTCAGACTTTCCGGTTTCCGTCACTTCTTTGGCGGAGATTGATTTAATATAATTTTAACCGTTTTCCGTTCAAAAAAAAAAAAAAAAATAAAGTCATATTTACCAAGTTAAATTAGACTCGTTATTAGTCATCATTGAATGAGTTGGAAGAGTACAAAGTATGGTAGTCATGAAATTAAGAGCCATACAATCATACATATAGCAATCGGTAGTTCTCCTATAAGACGGTCTTATCCTGTGCATTTTTACAAAATATGACCATTTTTTGATAAAAAAAATGACCACTATTTTATTAATAGTGACCACCTTGAAAAAAATAGGTCATTTTTTAACCAATAAAATTAATCACTATTAAGTATTAACCAAATGCTCTTTTTTTTTTTGAAAACAAAGATCAATTCATTAATAGAACGTCATACGGCACTTACATAGAATAGACATAATTGAAAACAAATCTAATGGAAACCAAAGAAAAACAATTTTCTTATAAACTGGGATCTCAAAACAGCATCTGACAATTCGGCTCGTCCTATTATCGCTATCTTCACGTAGCTTTTGAGGGATCCTTCGTTTGATTTATGAGATAAAACATAAATCTGACTGGTTCCAAAGATCGTTGACCAATTACTTGTACCCTTTGAAAGAACACGCTACGAACCATCAACGAATTACTCTTGACAAAATTATAGATGAAACTAAACCACGAATAAATGGACAAAACCCCGAAATAAGGGACGAAAACCCTGAAATAAGGGACGGAAAAACGATTCTCACCAAAAGGGAGACTTTTATTGAATAGATTAAAGATAGACATACTAGTAATTGCAACTTAATATAATTTTGGGGCTTACCATCGATCGATTGATAATCGATGGAAGCCCCCCAATTGATGGAGGCTAGGGTTTTTAGAGAGTTTTTGGGAGAGACTTTTAGAGAGAGTTTTTGGGAGTAACCACTTTATCACAAAGCAATTAAAAAGTATTAACCAAATGCTCTTGGTCTAGTGAAAATTCGGGTTCCCTCAAAACATCCAAAGAATGGACTGCGAGGTCTTGGATTCGTAAATTAAGCTGGTGTAGCAGAGTCTCAAATAAGTGGAGAGTTAGTGTGACAGAGTTTTAAAACTTTAGAGAGTTTTACAAATAATGATACCCTAATAGTTAGCGCGAGTGCGTCAAGTACACAATTTCATTCACCAGACGAACAACATATACATACAGTAACAGTATCGAACTTGAAGAGGCATTTGGTATGACCGTAATAAATAGGGTTAATAACAATATAATGTAAACTACAAGATTCAATTCAAACAACAGTACACGTTATTATTGTTTGACATGACTCATTCCAATACAAAACCAATTTAAACATTAAGACCGATTTTATAATAATTAATAAAGCCAAGGCATAAATGTTGACGACTACTATTATTATTACTATTACTACTACACGTCCACAACATAGAGAAGTTGGTTAGGACTACGCCATCCTTGCTATTAAAGTCAGCAACTCCTTACTTAAATTGCAATTAATATGGATGCCCAAGCCACAACTTGGTTTAGCCCCCCTCACAGCTGAAGACGGGTATTTGTAACGATGTTAATGTCCATGATTTCGACTCGACTCGACTCGGCTTATCCTGAATTTTTGACTAGGCTCTATTCTTTTTGGCAGAGCTAAAGCTGAACTAAATGGAGCTGTCAGCTGGAATTAAAGTTAATTTGTGCAATTAGATGATTATACAACCAATTTATACATCTGATAGCATAGATTTCGAGCTTTATAACAAAGAATTTGAGTTTATACATATATTTTACGAGTTTTATTGAAAAGAATATGAGTGTACGTCTTTATAAAACAATTGTAACTCAAAACATTATATTGAAACTAAAAAATAATCCATATAAAACCTAAGGATTTTAATTTTAACACTAGAAAATTATATTGCAAGAAAAAATTGTAAAAAGCTCACACAAAAAAATTGAATATAAGCCCAATTAAATTTATATTAGATGTACAATACTCGTATACATCTGGATATATAGTCCTATTTGTGTAATTTGTGGAAATAGACCTGATTGAAATTAGCTTGAACATAAATTAAACCAGAAAGAATATGGAAATGTTGATGTGCAAATGCAACACTACTAGTGTATTAGATCCGAGTAAGGATCCATTGACAAATGACAATTACGAAATACTTTCTAATTTTGATCATCGGGAATACTAGTGTATTCCCGTCTAGTGTATTCCCGTCCATGGATTTAAAACTAGTTGAAATTAACACCAAACTCGTATAAAGTCGAAAAATCGGATATGAAATAGAAACCATAATGATGATGATGGGAGTATTAGAAATCTAAATTCTCATTTGTAACGGCAATATCCGTCGCAAGCTTGTAACGGGTCAAATAGAACTTATTTGGACAGATAAGGACAAAGCATTTGTGATTCTCTATACACTTATTTTTGTCTTATCTAAACAGGTAACCCGTCGTAACTTGTGACGAATATACATGTCAGTCTGTCACAAGAGAGACTTATCGATTAGAAATATCGTACAAGAGTTACTGAGATTATTTGTAGGGTCAGTTTCAATTAAATCGGCCTTTACAATTGCCCTATTAAATTCTTGGTTGCAGTTATTTGCCTCCTTCAACACCACCATTATGATCTCCTACCACTCCTCTTTATTTCTCCCTATATAAGCACACCATAATATTTACTTCTCCACTTTATCAATCACCAAACTCCCCAATTTAATACAACTTCAGACTACAAACTAACATCTTCTGTGTAAAATTCACACAAATATGGTCTCATTTCAAACACCTTTTCTTGAGTTAAACCAGAGAAAGACGACTCTCGAGTCCGATACCAACTCGAAAAAACGAAAATGGGATCATGAGCCTCAACCTGAAGACATCCTCCCTTTCAAGCACTGGATGAATCATAAGGGTGTTCCTGCAGCAGCCACGGCTTCGGCCTCTGATATCGAACTTCATCTCGAGACACCGTTGCCAGCTGAATGGCAACGGTGTCTCGACATTCAGGTAATAGTTTTAGTTTTTAAAAAAAATATTGTTACAATCTTACAAAATGTAAAGTTTATAAAAAGTAGTTCCTTAAAAATTCTACTTTTTGCATGCAGTCAGGAGAAATACACTTCTACAACACAAGAACACAAAAAAGAACAGTGAGAGATCCTAGGGAAAGTTCAGAAGAGCAGCCAACAAGTCCTCCTCGGGATTGTCACATGAGTTTAGACCTTGAGCTTAACCTACCTTGTGGGTCACGCAACCATAATAATTCTTCATCAAAAGTTTCACAAGAAACAAAACCAGCATTCAAGAACAAATCCAGCATCTCACCTCCAAGGGAAAGGGAACCCACCAATTTATTCAAGAATCTCAATAATAATAGTACAATTGAGAGGAATTTCTTCGATAACCTGAAAGAGTCGAAAGAGGACGGGGCAGCAGAGATGGTGGCGGCCGCCTGTATGCGGTGCCATATGCTGGTGATGCTTCAAAAATCTTCACCAACATGTCCCAACTGCAAGTTTGTGCACCCACCTTACCATAGCCCCCCGGACCTATTCAAGCCGACACTTAGCCTCTCTTGCTAATCAAATAATCAAATAATTCTAATCAATGGTAGCATCAAATGAGCTATGTCAATAGTTATTTAGGCAATAATTATAATGATAATGATAAAATCTAGTATATGCTAAATTATGCAAAAGAAGAAAAAAAAGGAAAAATAATAATATAAGATTACATAAACTAGGAGTCCATGAGAATTCTTCCTCAAGTGATCACTTCTTCTCTATTGGTTGGTTAATGGTTATCAGTTGGACAATTAAGAAGTGTAAATATGGATTATGGGAAGTATATTAGTACAACATGTAAAAGTTTAGCAATATTAGAAGTTTGAGTAAAATATTAATTAGTTGGTTAATAATGTGTTTTAACTTCCTAAAGTGTTTTAGTTGAGACGGGTCGAACAGCACGAGTAAGACAAAATTGTCCTATCTAACCAAGTGGGGGTTAGTATTTGACCCGTTTTATTCTTAAAAGACGGATATATCTGTCTAAAGAGAGACGAGGTGGCAAAGGGTTTTAATTAGGCTTTGTATTTTGGTACTTTGTCATCATTCAACAGCAATGGTTTATTGTGTAGAAAAGGGAAAGGGGTAAAGAAAGACCTATTAATAAGGGCTCAACTTCCACCTAGCTAACATTCATGGCATTAGATGTGTATATTCACCAAAACTTGCCTGAAATTGAATGAATGAGAGTTAATGCTTTGTTGCATGTTCCTCTGAAAGAGAGCAATACGAAAAGATATAGCTCTACAAAATTAATTCCCCTTCAAAGATGGGCGAGGCCAATCCATGACCACTCATAAAGTAAGGACCTTCCTAAATTCTTGCTTCATCATACTACTGTAATCTAGAGCTTCAGGGTAACTACAACTACAACTTCTTTGGTGTCGTCTTCGCTATTTCCTTCTCGTCCTAATTTAATTATCATCATGCTTTTAAATGTCGACAATGGCATTCAACCATGCCCGACTTATCAAGGTTTTTGAACTTACTTTAGTCGCATTTACAGCTAAACATGAGATCAAGTTTCCTTAGTTTTTAAAGCGTGCGTCGAGCACACCTTGGATGAGGCACTGCTGCACTAGTCCAAACGACTCAGTGCATTTTAGGTGCGCCATTTAAATACGGTTCATTAGCAGCCACCTTTTTTTTCTTCTATATCTTTAGATATGCCATTACTATTAGTCCCCATTACTTGTTACTCAACTTGAAAACTCCTAAAAGGGTATTAACTGCCCAAAATATTACTTCGAAAATACAAAATTGCTACTAAAAATCGGGGATTCTTGCGTCCAAAACGCATGCGCTTTTGCCCCCTTACTGCCCTGGTGCCTCTTTGCACCGCTTCAAACTAAGGAAGTATCAAGGCGAGTGGCCAATTTTTTGGATACAAAAGGAGGAGGGTCATATCCGAAAATGATCCGAGTCAAAGTGACCCAAACCCGACCTTATTTACTCTTTTGCCGCCTCTAAACACTTCTTTACACTTTTTGCTTCTTCCACCGTAGTCGCAATTGTTATTTGAATCTAAACAGTACAATATAGTCATAAAAATCTCATTGATCAATAAGAAGAATAATTACTTGAAAGTTTTTGCAAAAATCGGCGTTTCTTTAGAAAATTTTATATAAAGTATACAGAGTACTTTTGAAAAAGTGATACTCCATCCTTCCATTTAAAATTTCAGACTTTTCAACATTCTACTCAAGTATGAAGTTTAAATTTGGATGGAGTACAAGAAAAGCATGATGAATCCTAGTTTGGCCAAAGTCTATACACACTCATGACTCATGTATTTCAACAGAAGCTAGTGATCGTCATCATCAGTACTCTAATGTGTTCTTAGAAGCTACCAAGGGGTTAGGGGTCGAGCATTCATAGCCTTTTCCATACGATGATATTAAGGCTGTCTCGTATGTCAATCCGCGAGTCAAGGTTGAAGAGTAAGAATGCATTCATGCACAGTAGGTAAAACATTCTAAGTTACTAGAGATGAAGTTGCTATTTACTAGTGCCAATCAAGGAAGTGAACGGTTGTACACAGTACATGACTGACTGAGGAAAGCACTCCATGGTACGAGTATTCAATTTTCAAAGTTCAAAGTCAGACGCATTGCAAAAAATACAAGAGAACAGTGAAATAACATACGGAGTAAGGACTAAAGGGGCTTCAAGACTTCAACTCTTTCACATGACAAAAATCACAACCAAGTAACCAAAATAACAGATAATCATCTTACCCAATTAAATGCACAGCATCACAGCCTACTTGAGCCTTGAGCTTTACCTACAAGAAAGAATTAACATGCTCCCATTAGTCATGTAGGTTTTGACTTTTCAGCTACATTAAAAGGGTAGCCCGATTAGGCGAGGGTCCGGGGAAGGGCCCCACCACAAGGGTGTAATGGGGGAAAGCCTTCCCTTGCCATTTATGGCAAGAGGCCGCTCCCAGGGCTTGAACCCGTGACCTCACGGTTACAAAGCAACACTTTTCAGCTACATTAACATAACAAAATTTTACTCGGTAGTTTGTAAGAGATAATACATCCAAGTAACCAACATACAACAACCAACAACAACATTACCCCAGTGTCTCAATGGCTCCTGCAAAGTGCAAAGCGAAGGACGTTCAGATGTACACAGCCTTACATTGTTTCTATTTGACCCAAGCATAAAACCGTGCAATAACTGATCAAAGATCGAAGGACTCATATTTCGTCATAGAAAGAAGTGCAATCACTTTTTATCCATCATAATCTAGAACAAAAGGGTAATGAGTCTTTGATCCATAGAGGAAAGAAAAGAATTATGATCTTATAATCCAAGGTTCAATTATGAATATGAATGGCAATTTATGTGGTAGCATTGTTTAATACACATGGCTCCACTAAATAGTTCAAACTTGAAAGCAATCCACTTCGTTAGGTCTTGTGACATAATTAGCTATAAGCAAGCTATATGCTTATATATTTTGTCACCAATCATATTCTTTAGTGTGATTTTCAGCAATAAATTATTTTCCTTAAAGAGACATGCAATTCATCATTCTAATAGAGCCTATTCCAACTTAAATGCCTAGGAACACAGTCAAGACAATAAATAAAATTTATTTCATCGGTCATCCGTTTCGTTCCGCACCATACTTCATGACACAACCACCAAAACAAAATAAAACAGCCAAACTAATATTATTAGTATGAAGAAAAAGAAGGGAAAAAGAGAGGGGTAAAAAGACAAAGGACAGTTCCCATAATGGTTGGGTCACTGATTCACTGCCAGGTAGGAGTGGAGTTCATTTATACTGTTGGATACACACACAAGGTTTTCATTTATAGTCAAGCTCAGTTATTCAATGATCCCAAACAAGTATCACTGAGTTTTGTATCAGAGTAGTTCAAATGCCAGACCAACCCAAATCAATAAGTATCCTTCGTTTAGTTTTTATACACAAATATTGCTAGTGTAAGTACTCACCCGTACAAACTACAAACTACACAGCAAACTCCCAATTGATTGGAGATCGGATGCGCATCTTTCAGTTTAAAAAGCGCGCCTCAGATGTGTTAAGCCCAAAACACGTGAGACACTAGCCAAAATGCCCCGCTTCGTCTTAAGTGCGCTAATGAAGAAAGTACATCTAACAAGACGCACTACTAAGCAATTTCCATAATGTTTTCGCTTTTCTAGCTATCTGATCGCTAATTTTAATTCTTTACATTGTACCCTAGTTTATTAAAAAAAAAGGATATTGTTGCATAAAATTAAATACTAAAAATTAAATTAAAGAACAGGGCACTTCGTGACTAAGAGGCGTGCATTTCACAGCTCGTCGACTTGGATGGTCAGCGCCTCACACCTTTTAAAACTAAGCCGGCTGAGGAGTAAAAAAATTAGAATTTGACGATATTTTTCTATATTCCATACCGCTTAAAAGATATACCCTAATGTGCTGCAAATGAACAGTAATCTTCTCATTAAGTCAATAAGTGTTAATTCTACTTAAACTAAAGTCTAAAATACATCTGGAAGAACACACTCTCAATTCTCAAATATGTACATTTCCAAGTAATTAAGTACATACAAAGGTTTATTTGAAGCATTATGTAAAATGTACATGAAACATTGTATACACGGAACAATGTGGGTGCTAATGCAATAGAATTTTGATGAACAGAAAGTGACATTTCAAAACTTCATCCAAAAACTTAATTTATTTTTCAATCCATGAGAACAACAATCATCTTAATCCAAAATTTCACCAAACAGCATTCCGTTGAATGACATATGAATAACCTAAGATAATATTCTATACGAATAAACTAGTAATACTGGTGATAAATAGCAAAACAAACTAACGATTATACTAACAGTTGATGTAGCCTCGATACTGCC
This sequence comes from Silene conica, assembly GCA_029255685.2. NCBI lineage: Eukaryota > Viridiplantae > Streptophyta > Magnoliopsida > Caryophyllales > Caryophyllaceae > Silene > Silene conica. Next base: position 4,007,617 of record CM055314.2, read on the forward strand.
CTATACACTTAGCTAAAATAAATACTGAGAGCTGACTGTGTTAAGCGTCCTTTTACTGGGCTGCTAAGCAAAGAAAATATTGAAAAGCCTACTAAGCAGACAGTGGCACAGCTCAAGAGTGCAATAGACCAACAACGTGCAAACCTCGCCCAGCCTGGAAACCAAACCGTCCTCAGAAACATAGCTATCTTCTGAACTTCTCTTATGAATTTCTTCACGATTATCTCAAAATACCAAGACCAATGAAATTCGGTTCCTCGTGAATATTACCAAGGCTTTTAATAACAGACTTGTAGGGGTAAAGTAGGATGGTATGCAGCAGCTGATACCATCACCGAACTCCTAGCAGCCAAATTTTAAAATTCTACAAAAATACTTAATTTGAACAGGATCAAACAGCTGAAAAGAAGCACTTTCAGGATTCACACTATTTCACTAGCTGGAAAATAGACTATTAGAACAATCATCTGCTAAACTTCTAGCAGACGGTCTTAGGTGTGCGACCGACCTATTAATTTCACAATTTTTAATAGGATTTGAATTGGTAGCGCACGTGAAACTGAAACCGTTTCAAACAACTGTACAAGGCACACTGATCAATCATTGCTGAAACTACTGTCTTGAATACACATAAAGAGAAAATACTGATTGGAAATTTACTAAACCAGTATATATGTCTCTCTCTCATAAAATTTGTCCTTCTCTTTATTATTACCATGATAGTGATATTTTTTTAAAAAGAAAATACTACATATCAGTCTGCAGAAAAATAGGATAGCACTCGGAGACGAAAGACGAATCATCTTCACACCCAGAACACATTATTACAGCCATTTATCTAACTAAGGTTGACTAGTCTTGCCAATCCGTTACAGATTAAGTCATGGCTTATGACTTATGAGGACATTGTTGATTGTTGCATATGCAGAAAGAGAAATAAACTTTAGTTCACGTCTACTTGAGAAAATTAGTAACAAAATCACACGTACCCGTATGCGCAGTTTGAAGGTATAGAGTTGAAAAACAGCCACTCATCTAAGGAATGGTGTTGTAATTTTACACTTTTCCGTAAGAGAAATATGGTTGGCGCAGACGAAGGTGAAGGAAGCACACCACCCAAGCAATCGAAGTCCAGAAATCTCAGATCCCCTTCACTGTTAAGCTTTCCACTGTACACAAATCCTTCAACACAGTCCAAGATAAGAAATTTCATTAGACATAAGCGAGAACGGAGAACCAGACATAAGATTTATTGGACTATAATAATGCCACAAGCAAACATAGTACCGGTTGATGTAATTATTTGGTCAAGAAAAGCAAGTGTCGCCGAGGTTTGTTGCTGACAAATGTTTTAAGTTGTAAATTCAAAAATTTAAAGAATTATCCGGCATACACATTACACAGATTACAACTTCTCACCACCTCTAACACTACTGCGAGAACTGTATTATCCTATATGCTGCATATGCAAAGTAAAACTTCTCTAACAACAATACGCAACCAAATAAAGACTAAATCTAATGCTATTGCCCCCTTGATGATAAACAATAGAAATACTAGCATTTATCAATCGGACTACAGCTTGATCCCACTGACTTGGCTCCCATTTGTCTATCAGCGACAACAGAGTCTTATTGAGCTCAGGCTACACAAATACTATCACTAAAAAGGGCAGCCTGTTGCACGATGGCATCCCCGCTAGGCGAGGGTCCGGGGAAGGGCCCCACCACAAGGGTGTAATGGGGGCAAGCCTTCCCTTGCCATTTTGGCAAGAGGCCGCTCCCAGCGCTTGAACCCGTGACAAATACTATCACTATTGAGCTCAGGCTACACAAATACTATCACTAATGTAAATAAATATGTAACAGCGTTTAGATACATTCATAGATTCCTTACAAGAAAAGATTCAATTTACCTCATAAGCAAGCCACTTCAAGAAGAACTTCAAAGGAATTATTGTAGTTATAACGTAACCCTCTTCTATGGAGACCAGGTTTCTGCACAATAAATACACTCTGCAGGAGCTATATTGTTGTGGAGTGTAGGACGACCACATATTACAGTGACGGGAACAGAGACAGTGTTTTATCCTTGAAACTTGCCACAAAGATATGAACCTTCAGCATCACCAATAACCTTCAGCATCACCATAGGAAACATTTGGAAAGGAAATGACACGTCATTCAATTTTCTACACAATAAACACGCTCTAAAGGAGCTAAATTGACGTGGTGTGTAGGACGGCCACGTATCAGTGGCAGGAGCAGGAGCAGAGACAGTGCTTTACCCATGTAACTTGCCACAAAGACATGAACCTTCAGCGTCACCAATAACCCTCAGCGTCACCATAAGAAATATTTGGAAAGGAAATGACACGTCGTTCAATTTTCTACACAATAAACACACTCTAAAGGAGCTACATTGACGTGGTGTGTAGGACGGCCACATGTCAGTGGCGGGAGCAGAGACAGTGCTTTACCCTTGTAACTTGCCACAAAGACATGAACCTTCAGCGTCACTAATATAACCTTCAGCGTCGTCATAGGAAAGATTTGAAAGGGAAATGACATTCTGTCATTCTCCTTACCCTACCCTACTCTTCCCTTTCTTTCCCTCCACTTCATCTCCCTATCCTTCCCTTCCTTCATCTTTGTATCAACTAAGGGTGGTATCTAGCCATGACGTCATGCATATGTGCAACTCTTGTCATGAAACTAATTATCCAGTCTAGTCCATGGCCCAAAGCCCATACCTATCAACGCAATGATGCTTCGTAGCACTCATTGACATGCTCGGTCATATTATCTCACTATCCTCAACAAAAGATTCAAGAATAATGTACCCATTGTATGTATGGTGGGATTTGGAAGGAAAACACTTAATGTTGCATTTTCCCTCCCTTCATCCCCTTCCCTCTTTTTTCCTCGAGCACAGCATAATGCATTACAGATTTACAGTGCATCAGTTTAAAAGTTTACAACACAGTTCACATTCTCATTTGCAACCAAAATAACATACCCATCGTACGTATGGAGGGATTCGGAGGCGAGACGAACTACAATAACCAAAATAACATACCCATTGTACTCACAGCTAATCTCAATTCGATTACTTGTGTTTTATATACTGAAGTCAATTCTGAGTTCAAATTTTTGAGGCATTTGAATCAAATGTTACATCCTTGCGTTTCGCAAAGAAAACTGCAAATTGAGAAACGGACAAGGCAATAAAGGGCAACATTGTACCAAACTAATAAATATTGAGGAGAAATGTGATTGACGACGATTACAGCATTAGAGATGTTCATTCAACCAAATGAGCCAGAATATCTCTCTTAAATTGATTTGGGGGTTAGGGTTTCACAAACTCACCTGATTTCAGATTTCCAGTGTTGATGATCAACAGAACGAGTAGAGTATGAGTTTGACTAGAGTCAGTCTAGAGCTCATAATCGGGTCTCTATGTCGGATATGACCCGAATTAAAAATGGATTTTTTAAAATTTGAGAAATCTATAATGGATTATATTATACTCGCACATAAATGACTAAGGGGTGTTTGGTTCACTTATTTTAGGTATGAGGTATGGGTTTGGAATGCTCTAAACCCATACCTTGTGTTTGTTTTACACTTTTTACAATTTGAGACCCTTACCTTAAACCCATAAGGTATGGGTTTCTCATACCCAAGTGGGAGGAGGGTATGAGATTGATACCCATGGGTATCAAATTAAACAATGAAATTGAAAAAATAATATAGTAAAAGACAAATATTTTCTCTAATAAAAATAGAAATATCCATATGTTTAACTTTTCTTCTAAGATTTTTGTTTCCGTAAAAATTACAAGAATAATTTTTCTTCGATTTTTTATTTATATATTTAAGGGTAAATATTATGATATTAAAAATAAATTAAAATTTATAAAAATAAAATATATACAAATTTTAAATAATTAATATATGAAAATTTTAAATAAAAAAATTGTATATATGTAAATGTATAAAGTCACTAAAATAGACATAGAAAAGAATTTGATTGCTCATTCTTGAATTGAACCAAACACAAGGTATCAGGAATCGAGTTCCAAACCCATACCACCCTGGTTTGATTCCTGATTCCAAACCGATACCTTCATGTGAACCAAACGCCCCCTAAAATGAGCCTTCGCAATCTCCCCTACATAACTCGGAATAGACGAGCCTTCCCGGAAGCTACTCACACCACACCTGCTAGAGTGAGCCAAAAAATGGGCTACTCTATCCTTCCGTAGTTCCGTCTGATCATTTATTATCCTATTTTATTTTGAGAATTTTGGTCAATTACCGTATTTTTTATTTTAAGAATTTTATTTTAAGAATGTGTTTGGAGAGCAATTTGATTTTTGATTTTTTATCCTTAATTTTATTCACTTGTCATTTACTCATTGATCGGCTCCTCTTTTCTTGGTTTTGTGACAATAATAAACAGTGACAAAAGGAATACTAGTTTTAACTCGGGTAATTTTGCATATGTCTATATAATAAAATAAAAAGGCTAGATTGAGCATAACATTGTGACACGTGGCAGCGCGAAATCAAGGCAAATGTAATATGAATTAATTAAGAGAGAAATATTATAACAAAGTTTATTTGCTAACTTAAATCAAAGATAACCAAGAGTCCGAAATTTAAAACATCGACCATTTTTCTTATATTACTCATACCATTTTCCATTAAATGTCCAATTAATCCCATTATATTTACATTGTTAATAGAGGAGATGGAGATTTTATACCATTAGAGTAGTCTTTCTTATCTCCTATATTTTTTAACATACAAATTAAAGAAAATATTAAGACATCATTATTATTCTAAAATTAAATGTCTATATTAAATATTTGATAAATTAAAAAAAAAATCTAAATTAATATAACTTCTACAAATTCATAACCCGTGATTTATAACTAAAAATGACATTTCAAGTACTCTATCTATGAGGATAAGAAGATAATACAATTTTTGGTGTTATTCTTTACATCAATTAATATTTTAGTTAATTTTTGTTCCCATTTTATAAAGATTTCATGTTATTTTATATTAATGAACAACCTGAATATTATGTTAAAAAGTATCAATTTGATTATAAGAAAAAAAAAATTGGAGCTATTATATTTACTTATTGTTGATTCAACATATTAAAGTTCCTTTTCGCTCAATGATATTCGGTATAACTATTTATCTTGACGATAAAGAAGTATTCTTTTATTACGCATTGAGGATATGAGTTTTATTTTAGGTTCAGACTTCAATGCTCCATTAAAATTTTAGCCATTTCGGTGAAAATGGTGGATATTTTTGAAAAATAGTTTTGAAATAGACTTGGTTATTTTAAAGACGTGCTTTTTAAGTTAGTTGATGGTGATAATGATTGCCACTGTAACAAACTAATATCGACCACAACTTAAAATTGTGAAAATGGTCGCCGTCTTAATTTGCAATTTCCTTTATCAATTATATATGAGTAAAATTATTTGCAAACCCGCAATTTTCGCGGGTCATAAAACTAGTTTAAACATTAAACATGTTGCTTGCAAACTTAAGTAAATAAATAGGTAAAATAAAATTACAAATAACGACTAATACTTTATAGAACCTATCAATAAAAAGAAAACGCAATTTATATAGGATAATATTTGTTTTCAGTTGTATTGTAATCATGAATTTAAACTCACTTGTATTGATTTTCAATGTGCGCTATTTGCCTCTTTTATATTTTGAAGGTGTCATAAATCGCAAAGGCCAAAAAAAACTCAATCTAAACTGTTCGTCTGAGCCCACAAGGAATGGATTTGGGCTAAATAAATAGGCCCATTTACTTGATCCGGCCCGGCCCAACCCCAAAACATGGTCTATTTTTAACATGTGAACCCGACCCATGCCTTATCAAGCCTAACCCATGATCAACTTTACTCTATATGCTCTCTATCTTCTTAAATGAGTAACTCCATTATTACATACATCTTCTTAAGATCATTCTCAAAAAACAAGTCAATTTAATCGGGTCAATTACATATTAGGTCTTAATCTTCTCTTATTGACCTCGACTCCAAAGTCACGACTTAGAGCAATAACTCAACCACATTTTTAGTTTTCTTTTTTTTTTTCTTTTTGTTGGATGCTTCTGACCAGTTAGAAAATGACACATATTAGGTAGATTGTTGGGTCAATTCCACTTTTCAAATTGGGTCAATTTGTGACTCAATTCCACTTGAGTCAATCTTAAACTATTTCTTAATTACAATTAACTTGACTCAACTACCTATTGACCTCTCTATCCACCTTACTTGGATATGGTCTAATATATGAGGTTCTTCTTCTTTTAGGGGAGGTCTCTAAAGAAAAAGCAAGAAAATTTGTATTGTTTTTTCGAAGATTTTCAAATTTTTGGGTGTAAATTAATATTGTTGGGAACTCCATTGGAAAAAAGTTTTTTGGAATGAGATGAACAAGTAAAAAAAGTAAAGAGAAAATACACAAATTCTTATTTGTAACGGCACTATCCGTCGCAAGCTTGTGACGGATACCGTTTCCTCTCACAAAATAACCACTTTTTCTCTCTCTCCAACACTATTCATGTGGTCCCCTTTCTCCACTAACTCATTTTCTATCCATTTTATCTCACAAAATATCCGTCACAAATGGTGACCCGTCGCAAGCAAGACTTACTAGAGAAAATATGGGAAGCTTCACCTTTGCGGATTCACTTAAAGGAGTAAGACCCTGTTCTTTCTGGCTTTTTAGAGCTGAACTGAACTGAGCTGAACTGAATGAGGCTGAGCTGAACTGAACTGAGCTGAACTGAACTGAATCGAGCTGAGCTGAACTGAACTGAACTGAACTGAGCTGAGCTGAACTGAATCGAGCTGAGCTCAACTGAATTGAACTGAACTGAGCTGAATTTAATCGAGCTGAACTGAACTGAGCTAAATGAAGCTGAAATTAATAGAAATAATTTAAGTTTAGTTAAAGTATACTAAATAATAATAATATAAAAAAAATGTTTTGATTAATACAAATTTGCGATTTTTTAAAAAACAATGATATTAAAAAAATATTAACTTTTAAGTATTTTTTTTGTTGTAAACTCTAATGGACTTTGTTTTTTTTTCTTTTCTTGTGTTTTAAAATTAACAAAAGCAACATTTAAATATTTTACATCTAATTAACATAAATTATTTTTTTATTATCTAAACATTGTACGTAAATGTGATAAATGTGGCATGTATTTCATTTTTTTATTATCTAAACATTAATTATTTTTATATATAGACATTTATAGGTAATTATTATTTGGTGGGTTCGGGATACCCAAAATACACTTGGTTATTTGTCTCCTATTAGCCATCCAAACGTAAGAAACCATGTGCCTGAATATAAGCATGCACCTCCTAGCGGAATATTTCAACATTTTAATTATCAACATTCATCTTTGAGGATGACAGTTGAAATGACGTTTGGTCAGCTGAAGAGGAGGTGGAAGGTGTTAAAAAACATGCCACAAATGACAGCGAAATATCAAATGTCAATTATCGTATCCACTTTTACACTTCATAATTTCATTCAGATGTATAAATCTGGTATTCCAGTTATAAAACATCAAAGTATTCAAGGAAGAACAAATTCAACACATGGATGATGAAGAACGGAAGAAATTCATGGACAAAGTTCGAAAAAGAAATTGAAAAAAAGGGTGCGATATTGGTGTCCATAATGACCTCAAAGATGAAGCATAATAAGAATAATAAAAATAATCAAAAACAATAATAATCATAATAAGAATTATTAATTAATAATAATAAATAGAATAATAAATAAATAAATAAATATAATAATAATCTATAACCCTTATAAATGTGCAAAATATTGAAATTGGTGAACAGTAGAGCAGTGTTCTTGTGCAAGGAGCGTGATGAATAGTAGCCACTTTGTCTTCTTCCTTTGTGATGTCCTCATAAGCATACTTCATGCCCTGTTTTACGGTACTTCCTTTTCATTTCTTACTTCTGTTTTCTCCTCTTTTTTCGGTGCTTTTTACCTTTAATCTACTCTATGCCTTTGAATAATGTTGATGAGGTACGATTTCTACAGTCTAAAATTGATGAAGTTGTGAACGGTTTCCGTCCTCTGTTTGACCGCTTGATGGTTGTCATGAACAATGATGTTATTTGGAGCTTGATTCGTCGGAATGACTTCCGTCTTGTTTCATTAGAGTCGATGATGGGTCCTTGTTACCGGAATAATCATCCACCAATACCTGATGAGCAAGTGACCGAAGGTGCTACTGCTATCTTTGATTTGCTTTTAAAAATTATGCTGTAAACAATTCCGACTTATTCGTTTTGCTCTGTTATAATCAGAAACAGTGGATCTTAAACGGAGAGAGCTGACCACTATAGAGGAAGAAGTGATCGAGTTTTTCAAACGATGTGAATCAATTGTCCCTCATATGACTATATATCATTTATGTATGGCTACTGGTGCAATCTTCGCTGGTCCCCTTGATGCGCTTGATATATATGAGATATATTACAGTTATATCGAAGAAGACTTCTTTAGGCCTAATGTCTCTCCCTCTGATGGTTGGTCTACTGATTAGAGTAGATGGAGCACTTATGCAGATCGGTTATAGACTTATAATGTTGTATTGTTTTGCACTTACTGCTGACCTGGTTGGATTTCTCTGGTTGTTAGGTGTTTTATTAGGGTTTGCGGATGGTGGATTACATGTACTAATTGGAGGGATAAGCTATCTTTAAATGTTGTTTTTTGACTTTCTGGATATGTACTAATGGTTCTATATATTTCGAATTGTTCAGTGCATTGCTGTTAATATTGTGTGATCTACCATTCATTTCCTGTGGATCATAAGTTCTTCATCTTTTCATTACTTAGTTATGTTTTAGAGTTCTTTTAAGAATCCGATTGTAAGGTATGTTGTGTAAATGGTAATTAAGTAGTATATATGTATCATGTTGTATAGAATGATCTGATATATATGTGTGTTTTGGTATTTATGTTTTACAGATTCATGATTTTACTGTCTGAGTTTTGTTAGGGTGGATGCTGTTTAAGGAGGATATATCATTAGTACCATGGTTTAAGCTTAGACTAATCCAACATTATATAATAACAAGGGAGGGAGCAGACTAGGCAAGTTTGTTCTAGGTATTCTGAGACTATGTATGGTTTCATTAACATGGATGGACATGTTCCTAAACCATATAATTTAACATTTATCCTAGAGTAATCGAGAACAGTAATCTATTCATGATTTGTGTGGTGGGTGGTAGATGAGAATATTTGGCTTTGATTTTGTGTATTTAGAGTGCATGTTATTAGCTTCTAGGCATGTGTAGGTAATGTGTAAACAGTAACATTTCAGTTTGCCCATACTGTTGAAGTACTAACTATTATTTTATTTGAGAATTTGCTAAATCATTTAACCCACTTTACAAGCAACCAAACTAATATAACTACTCTTATTGGGTATGTTTACTCTCATTGTAACAACACTGTCTCAGGTTTGTATTAGTCTCTGATTTATTTTATTTGTTTTATGCTGAACAATATTTGCAATATTTACCATTCCTAATTATAAGTCTATAATTGCATCTTGTTGTATAGGCCATTATGAAACAAGTGTCGGAATGTGCTAGATCTCTTGCAGGCAGGGATGGCGTATATTCTCTGAGAGTCAGGGTAATAGAGAAGATAAGCATACATGGTTCGTTGACTGCGCATCCTCTCGAATGTGAACTGTTAACATTCGAGGATGATAAGGTATTGTAGTCTATATGTTCATAATATTTGAAGATTTCCTGTTTGAGTTGTTCCATAGTAATGTGATTTATATGCTATTGTGAGTGCTGGGGTAGGGAGTTTTGCAGGACCATATTTATGTTTTGTTTGATTACTGAAGTACTATGTGTAAGGAATTCGAGAACTGTGATGTGTATTGGCTTCTGTGTGTTAATGGTGGCATATGGTTGGGATAAAAATGGGTTGTGTATACAGTGGATGTAGTCTGCCTGATGTTGGTGTATCTAATTTACTTTATTGTTCTTCGTGTGTTACTGTTGTCTGCAAGCCTGTTGGTAGGCATGATGTAGTTCTAAGGGGTCCTATAGTTTTTGGTGAATCCTTCTTTCTTTGTCATTATTACTTGTGGTTTCTTTTGAATGTTTGAGGGATTGATTAAAAAACGGTGTGATTTGAGAATACACAGTATATGTACTTCTTCATTAGCCGTAAATAACTGTTCAGAGTTTAATGTTGCTTTCAACAATTTGATTGGTTCCTTTATGTTGCTAAAGGGTGCGAGGCTAAGAGCTGCATTTCATAATGAGGAGCTTGAATTATTTGGCGATGTCATGCATGATCAGGTTGAGTATGAAATTATAAACGCTAGAGTTAGGGTTGTTGGAGGTCAGTGTTGGGGCAATCATGATGGTCAAGTTTACGAGCTTGTTTTCAATAGCGAAACTGTTGTTCGGACGGTGTGTGGTAGGCAGCTCTTTGATCCTGTTCGGTACGTGCCTGTTGCAAGTATACCGAAAAGGCTTTCAGTTGAAGAATGTTATGGTGGGTCATTCTTTTTAAAAAATGGTTTACTTTTCCTTTGATATGTATTACACGTGATGGTTTGAACGTGTTTTGTGTACAGATGTGATTGGTATTGTTGTGTTCTTTGATCGGATGTCAAAAACCAAGGCTGGCTGGTAATACTTGTGAGTTGTTTGAGATTTGCATTGTTGATACAAGGTATGGTCTTTGAAGGCAAAAGTTGTTTCTAATCTAGCAGATGCATTATCTGTTTGTTTTTTCTGGTTGGCCTGTATACTGAGAACTTCGAGATCTGTGTATGCAGCTCTGATCAAGCTATGATGGTAGCTGTTTGGGAGCGACCTGCTGTGCGACAGTGCAGAAACTTGGAACTTAATGGAACATCCTTCCCTGTTATCAGTTTCTCTAATCTGAGAGCATGCAGCCGGAATGGTATTTCATCGTACTAATCCTGCTATACATGACTGCGTACTTACGTTGAAGGCCTGATCTGATACTAATGTACGTAGTTGTTGCTTAGGATTTTCTCTCTCTTCTACAAAAGAGACGCTTGTGAACCTCAAACCAGAAGGAAAAGAGGCTGATATGTTGCGTGACTGGTAAGGGTCTGATTTGCTGCTTTACGTTCATGGTATTATTAAGTACTGTGAGTATTGGGCCATTAACAAGTTGTTGCAGGGGAGATTCCTGCTATGAACTTCTGGCTAATAAACACCGCCAGATTTGTGATGTACGCTGTCCAGCTTCGGAGCGCATAATTACTACGATTGGGTGGCTCCTCCAACAGGATGTATGTGTACATCTTCTAATAGCTGCTTTGTGATATTCTGATGTCCTCTTTTGCGTTTGTGACTTCTGAATTCACGATGTGTGCCATTGTGTGATGTATAGTCATGAACCAGAAATTGTAGTACTTCTTTACTGCTTGTTATCTGAGACTGTTTCTGCACTATTTGGTCTATCAGGTGAGAGATGTTCTGCAGGAAGAGCGTCATTGGTTATGTGTGCATCTTCTCAGGCTTAATAAGGGGAATATCCAATACTACACTGGGTGTAGTAACTGTGGTACTGGTGGTTATGAAGAATTGGGTGTCTCCTACAACTGTTATGCATGCATACGAGAGAATGTAGTGGCTTCCCCTAGGTAATGGAGTTGTGTTCTGCAGCGTGCGCACGTTATTTACACTGTCCTTTCTGACTTTCTGATCATTGCAGACTAATGGTAGCGCTAGATGTGAAGGATGAAACTGGCGTGTGTAGTTTCAATGCGCTGACTGCTAATGCAGAGAAGCTGCTTGATGTGGAAGCAGGTGTTCTGTTCTCAATGCTTCCACAGGTAATTGCTGTACTGCTGCTGACCTTGTACGGGTGCTTCTTGGTCAATTAGTCATATACTGTTTGTTCTTTGGATGTTATTTAACTACTGTACTAATTTTTCGTGTATGTTGCCTTAATGCCTGTGTCAGGAGAAGGAATGCTATCTGTCACAGGTGGAAAACCACTGGAAGAACAGTGAGTTCTATATTCAGGTGAAGCCAGCAAGATCACTTCTTCTAAGTCGGGAATTGAGATGGGAGTTGGCCCAGATATCGCAGATTTGAAGGTGTCCATTGTTTTTGTTAGTGTGGTCTGGCTTGTATGTTAGCCTTTGATTTGGGTAACAGAGGTTTTATAGGATGTTTTGTGAAATGGCGTATACCTGATGCCAATATCTACTTATTTTAGAAAGCCTATGTTGTTAGGCTACTGTTATGACAGTAGTCTGTTTTTAGTAAACCCCTTGTGGCTGTTGGATATTGAGGTGGTTTGCAGTCATACCGTGTTTCCTGTTTTCACACTTTTGAAACTTGTCGTACACATTCATCTATGTGTTGTTTAAGACGAAGTTGTCGTACTCATTGAAATAAGAAGTGATATGTTGCTGTCGGAATGTTGGTGACTATCAAGGTAGCGGATCATTAACTACAACCCTGTTGAGTTACTGGTCGTATTAATAGCAATGACATATTGCACTGACCATTATGTACGCGCTGCTTGTTTCGGTAGTAGTTGTGTCACAAATAAACACACTTAGGTATATATAACTCAACTATGTACAAGTATGAACACTTCAAGCAGAATGTACAGTGCAATCGCACCATCAACACCTGCATTTATCTCAATACCTCATACGTTTCCGCCTGCAACTGGCAAACAGGATATTCCAGTTGTGGTAGGCTTCATCTTACAGTAGTTGTTAACAATCGGTGACTTGGTTCGATAAATTGTTGCTCATATGTTTAGTTTTAAGTGTTTGAGTCAGAGGGTTCAGAGTCTGGGCCTTTGACGGCAACAAACAGCAATCAAGTCTGCTATAAGAAGAGGCCTTACTGTATGGTAAGCCATTGATACATAATATCAGGAAGATGTAATAAGCTGTGTAGAAACGATTGATCTCCTTATGGGCACAAACAACGTGTGGAATTGGTGAACGTGATATTGAACAATACAGAATGACTAATTACATTATCAGTACACCTTTTTTTTGGGGGGTATTTAACAGAACAAAATTGAACATTGTTGCCTCTTGTTACTCTTGTGATGGCATTGTTGTTCTCCTTTGCCAACTGTCGCCGGTAATCATAAGTAGGTTATAAAAAAAGTTGTTAGTATATGGACAATCGCTGATACATAATATTGGGGAAATGCAATACACTCTGCAGGAATGACTAATTTTGTTGTGTGAACAAACAACCAGTAATGTTGTAGAACATGTTATTGGACAAGACAAAAGATAAGTTTATATTTGATAAACTTCTAATTATATTTACAATACACTACAGATTGATTGGGATAGGCCCTATAATTAATCGTTAGAAAATTGCAAACATCATGTTGTTTGCTAGACAACTACCTATGACTTTAACAGTCAGAGTCATAGTATCCTTCGCTTCCCGATTCATCATTGAATTTTTCTTCAGACATTTCCTCCAAACGTGCAACCTTGCGGCGTTTTTCGACCCTTCTATGTATCACCCTCTTCTGCTTCTTGTCCTTGGCATACATGCAGGAACAATAAACTGCAACTACACTGTTGCCTCTTGTTACCCTTATGATGCCATAGTTGTTTTCCTTTGCTAACTGGCGCTGGTAATCATACTCAACCTTTGCCGTGTTTGTCCCAACCAAAAACAAACCTGCCCAAGCTTTACATACTTCGGCCATGCTTCGCTTGCTTGTTTTATCGAGCCTGTTAAATACCTCAGTTGTAAGTTCAGGCAGGCTCCAGAATGGGTGATGGCAACTGGTGCCAGATGGTGTTTGCTTCTGGACAGTTGTTGTTGAAAACAGGGAGATTGTTTTGAACTGCTCCTTTTTCCATTTTACATACCCATTCTTAAAATCTTCCATATCATTCTCCTTTGAGTAGATCGCTTGCTTGCAGAATTTAGTCATTGTAGATCAGTTGGCGTTTGATTTTGCAGAAATTGATGAAGATGAAAAGGTTTGACAGTGAAGGGTTACAGATTACTGTTTTCAATGGCACTTATAGGTGTAAATGGTGAATAGTTGTGTCTAATCACACTTATATAGGGAATGTATCATGAAGGCAAAGAGCCATGCATGTGTTGGGGGTGGTTATACTGGTACGATGAATTGTGAATTCATTTGTAAAATCAGTGCAATTTGTGATGTTCTTAATATACTTTGTATATATTGTACAGTTTATTGCAATTACATTTAAACATGATTTAATTGTACCGTGTATAATTAAATGCTTTTGTATGTTCGTTTGACTCTTTAACGATTGTAACACTCATGTCTCAATATAATCAATGTAAATGAACCTCGTATATGTCCTCTGTTCGTATGATATTATTGTAAATGTTGTATCCCATCAATTAGAGTCATATGTTTACCCTTCGTTTATTTTCCTGTCATAAAATAATTTCTATAAAATATGAATAAAACATCTCATTAGTGAATGAAAATGTAATTACTTTAGATTTAATGCGAATAAAACATCTCATTAATGAACAAACATGTAGTTACTTTAGATTTAGGTAGAGTTAAAGTATATTTTAAAAATTTTTATTAAACCCAAATTAAATTTAGATACTGGTCTTGCATAAATGAGATTCGCCACTTCTCCAGTTTCAACACTACAAATTGCAGTTTGACAAAGAGGCTGTATTAGAATTCATTACTTTTGTAACTTTATATTGTGGTATTGGGATTAGGTGTGGTTTAGTAATGTGGACCGATCTCTTAAAACTTTGTTCTAATAATGAGTGTATGTTTGTTCATTACATTAAGCTAAATGTTAACATAATCAAGTGAACAACGTACTGACCCTATTCTTACTTTCTCGACATTGACCCTCTTTTTCCATCCCAACCATAAAATTGAATTAATCGAGACGAGATTTTAAAAGGTTTTAAATTTTTTTCCATTTCCTAATTTGAAACCAATGAAATGGAAAAAAATTGACCTAGCAATTGTCAACTCTACTTTTCATTTAATTGTAATTAGCTTTAGCCAAACAAGCATTTGACCTAGCAATTGACACTACTCGGGAATGGTCTTATTTATGCAGTTTATGTTTCAACCATATTGTTTAGGTACCGTAGGTAATAACTTGCTAATTAGATAGACATTAATTTGTAACGAATAAGTATACTAATTTGATCTACTCCTATATATTAAAATTGATACACAATGATATAGTTAAATCTACGAGAGTACTTGTATTATCTATTATTCATTTTTTTTTGGCTTTATGTTATTTGAATTGTTTAAACTTTTTTTTTACAAGTAATTGTATATAACTTGGTGAATAAGATCATATTGTTTAGGTACCGTAGGTTATAACCGATTTAAGAATTTTACAATAGTCAGAATACGAAGATATATGAGGACGGTTAAGATTAGACACTCGAACATAAATATGATATCTAAAAGTATATATTATGTATCCTCTATACTCTACCCATATTTTTTTCCGTTGTTATGTAGATACGGATATTAACTTAAACTACCTCTTCATAATCTACCTTTACACACAATGTCATAGTGTAGTTGTAATGATTGTTTACACTCACTTTAGAGTACATGATTAACTTGCTTATCATATAAGTTACATTGCCTTAGTAGTCATATTCACATCATCATTCATATATTGTAATAGTTATAAAGTACATATTTAACAACTAATTCTTGTACATGAACCGTATCTATCAACCATACCCATATCCATACTCATACTCATACCTAATACTACTATACTATAGGTAATGTGGTTATTGTACTATTGCTTAATTTAAGGGTCTTTATAATTATATAATATACACCTATGATATATACAATCCTATCTTATGTCAATTATTTCACATTGAAATCCTGACAGCTAATTAAGATTATTTCTGAATTTCCAGGATATCAATGTAATTGATGCTTAACATACTTCAGTTTCTATATATCTAATAGTCACTTATGAATACATTATAGCAAAAGTGTTAGTTCTTTGTATATCGTGAGTTTTAAATGACATATTTTTATCGAGCCTGAACTCTAGCTAAGTATAATTCAGTTTACATGCTAATTGTTAATATTATTTGTTTGTTGCTCTGTTTTAACTTCTATACGATTAATGACGGCGTCTTTTTTAAAAAAATTACAGATGTTGCAAGTTCCTCCAACGCAGATTGCTCTCCCGTTTCATCCTCTTCTGAAACAAATCACGGCTATACTACACTTTCCGGAACCTGTATACCATATGTTAGATATCTCTAAAAACAGTGTGTATGTGGTGGTGAAGACGAATGTTATAATTTGGACTACTGGAGTTATGGAGCTGACTTATGTTGGTGGTTCTGCTGATTCAATTGAGGAATCCCGTGAAGTTGCGGCAAAGAAAGCTGTCAGCGATGTTATCAGACGATGGGCTATTGTTGTTCAGGATCTTACTTCTGAACAATGTGTTGCTCTAGAGCGTTGTACTGAGCTTTATAATCTAAAACGGAGAGACCTGCATAATTTTGTTAAGAGGAGCGCTGAATGTAATCTAAAGGGAAAAAACGGCGAAAGTAGCAAATTGCCCCCATACGTTTGATGTTATGTGCAATTTGCCCCCATAAGTTTCAACATGTGCAAATTAGTCCCATATGTTTCAGTTTATGTGCAAATCAACCCAATTCTAATTTTTTGACATATTTACGCACGGAAACATACCAACAGAAATGAAAAATATAATAAAATAAAATAAAATAAAATCTTTAACCTGGAAAATTAAACGACAAAAAAAATTCATTCATCATACCGCAGTGAGCTTTTTTACTTTTTTTTCTTCTCATGTATTTCTCCCACAATTACTTTTTGTGATTTTTGTTGAACTATTTTAATCCCCAAGTACTTAGTTTGAAGAACTATGAAGAACTAACAAATAATTACATAATTAATTTTATGCAAAAGAAAATAAAATAAAATAAAAAAGACTAACTATTAACAATAGATGAATGTTGAATTATCATGGTACATGCTCGAGTTTTTGAGGAAGAGAGAGTAAAAAATAGAGTTAGATAGAAAAATTGAGCTACATCAGTATGAGGTGACTAAATTAGGTGAGATTTTATTACATTAATGATTTTATTTTTATTTTATTATATTTTTAATCATTATGTTGGTATGTTTCCGTGCATAAATATGTCATAAAATTAGAGTTGGGTTGATTTGCACATAAACTGAAACATATGGGATTAATTTGCACATATTGAAACTTATGGGGGCAAATTGCACATAACATCAAACGTATGGGGGCAATTTGCTACTTTCGCCGGGAAAAAACTGTAATAATGCTATGAGCATTACACATGTTTCCCTTGATTATATGCCCCTCCTTAGCAAAATTGTCAAGATATATGCAGTCCAGTGTACACCATTGGAATCAATCAAGCATGTTGATGGTCAGTACAGTGCTTGGATCACTGTTAGATCGTCGTCGAGTACTGGTTTGAATTTGGTATTTATTGGATTATGTTGTGATACACTTGATGGTGCTAAAAACAGCTTGGCTAAGAAAGTTGTCAAGTATTTGATATCAACTTATAATCTTGAGGTTATTGATGTTAATTATCAATCTTTCAAATCAGAGATGGCTGCATTGTTATGTAAGTTGGAGATAGAAAGCTACTTAACAGTAAGAGAAAGGGTTTATGAGATTTCCAATGAACCTGAGTTTTCAAACATCCTCATTGAGCGAAATGAAACTGCAGAAGGCTTTGTGGTTGACTATACTCCTACAATTGTTCCAGCTGATCGCACAGAGCATACAAGGAGCGGCTGTTTTGCAAGTCCTGACAATGTTGTACATTGCTTAGCAGGACGGATTCCTGTCACGTACAGAATTGCACCAAGTCGCAATTCAGATGATTAATTAGTGGAACTTTTCAAATTATGACTTTTTGGAGATTAGCAGTTTTTGTGTACTCATTTAGCATTGCCAGATTGAGAATTTGTATTATGTTTCTGAATTTGTATCTGTGTGATGGCGAGTACTTTTTTGCTTAATGTATCAGATTCCTGTATTCGTTAGAATGCCTAGAAAAGGTAGTGTTTTGCAGTCTCTAATGCTATTTTATATATGTTGAAACTTGTTAGTTCTATTGATTCTGATGTTATTTACACTTCAATTTTTATGTCGACTTAAGTACTTGGTTTAGTGTATTGTCATAACATCCAGCATTGCGAGCATTGCTGATATAAGATATTGGGTATGTAATAACATAAATGAATTGCTTTGTATTGATATTTGGAATACTGTCTAAAATTAGCACTATGGATTCAGCCTCGATGAATATATAATTTAGGTAGCAATGCCGGATGAATATATGTATATAGTAATCAGCGCAAAAGATTGCTCCTTTAGAACTTGATGTGCAGCCGGTAAATCTGTATAATGATAAGTACAAGACTATATATAATATGATACATTTTGTGTAACTAATTAGGTGATTACACATATTTTAAAGTTCTTGAGGATATTGTAGTTTCTTATTTTAACACATAGAAATCCTACACTCCACTTGATAGTACTAAGCAACCATAACCCTATGCGGCAGATCACTGTTACACAGAGTGTACTAGATAGGCAACCATCTATATGTTAAATTTGGCGGCAATTATAACTGTCTTTGTCCTACCCCCATATCTTCTTAACCATACTTGCAACTGATTTCCTATTTGCTTTTTACATTTTGACTCCCTACAATCTTATGTCATCAAACCATACCTATTTGACGTCATCTGTGGCAATTATGTTAGTAAATATTATATATATTCCTTCATGGGAAGTCATTCTTACATCATTTCTCATTCTGAAATAAGAAACTTCTATTAGCATACATTCCATAATATTGAATCTAAAAGGTCTGCATTATAAGCTGTTGTTTCCTTTGTTATTTATTTTGGTTGAGCTGGTGTTCTAATTGTTTCATGGAAATTATACTACTTTTCTTACATGTCGATGCTTTATTAGAATAACATAATATGATTGTATAGGTCAACACTTTAAAGTCATTATTTCCGATCTATTCTGTCAATTCACATTACATGTGTCTATCTACGTATTAAAATTACGATAACATTCATTTGAAAGCATATAACTTTGTAAGCACATATGTTGGAAAGTTATACAGGATGAGTGTGGTAGTTGATATGGTAAATATTTGTATTTGGATGCAATTGTAATTGTTACTGCAGTGATTGTTCTTTAACTTATAGTAATATAGTTGTTGAACTTTTTAAGGTGTATGAAATTTCTATATGCTTATGTATTAAGATTGTATGTATAATTTGGTTTGAGATGCCGTATGTCCAGGAGATGCCGTTGCCAGTTATTCAAATATCAATCCCTTTTCGACCCTTGCTCGATAGGATAACCAGTTTGCTGGGGTTTGAGGGGCCACGTTATGATCTGTATGGTGGAGGGCAGAACAATGCATCTGTCACTGTAAAGTGTGATTTTGCTGAAGAGGAATATGTTTACATAGGTGGTGTGTCATCTGTTTTTGAGGTCTCGTGCGAACAGGCAGCACGATTAGCTGTTACAGACCTGATAGAAAAGTACGACATATATATTGCAGACTTCACAGCTGCATTAAAACAATCCCATGACAGATGTGCTAATCTCTGGAGGCTGAAACAGGAAGAATTAAGACGGATGTCAAAGGGATATCCAAAAGTTCCATTGATAGAAGAATTCGATTGTCCTGAGATCTTTCATTTCCAAAACCTTTCTTTGGACATGGTGGCCCTTTTGCAGATTGTTGCTGGTAGACTCCCTATACAATGTAGCTCCATAACTACATTAGAGCAAACACTTTCATGTTTCACATCATGGTTAACTATAACTCGTGAAGGAGTTGAATGTGGTCCTACTCATATTATTGGTGAGATAGCCTCATCGAAATATACATCAGAGCAAACACTTGCTTTTAAGAGTATCCAATATTTGATCCCTATATATAATATTGACTTAATTGATGCGAATTATGCCCCTGAGGAGGTGGAATTAGCTGCCTTGACCTGTGAGTGTACGAGGAACATGGTCATTAAACTCGAAAAACATTTGTTAACATCTCAGGGAGCTGCTTCAGGGGTCCAGGATGGGGATCCAGATGCTTTGACCCTGAATGAAGAGGGTTGTATCACACCAAGGAGCGAACCTTTCTTGATTCCTGAGCAAAAGTTCCCACCACCACCACCCAAAAAAAGGAAAGCAAAGTCACAATTACCCAGTCTTCGTAGCTATATCTCCTCGAATAACAAGAAAGTTCCATCTACTAAGTATGTGAACGACCGAAGCGTATTCTACAAACCTGCCCGTTTTCAGTGAAGATGGCATGGAACCTATTGTTTTAGAATATGGAAATGTTTTGCAGCTTAGTGTTGGCTAGGCATAAATAATTGCAGAACTTAGTATCTATTTAGGAGTGGTTATGTTTGGTGCCTTAGAGCATATGATCTTTAAATTTGTAATCTACTTATCTACTATTGACTTTTGTTGTATTAATTACCATTATGTTTTATGGATGAATGAACATCGAAAACTTTTGCTTAGAAGGTGTGTTTGAATCATACAGCACTTGCATAACTTACATTATATCTAATGTAGCATGTCATGTTATATTTTCAAATAATCTACTATTTGCAATATAATATTTACATTGTTGATGTCATTCTGTAATTAGCTAGACAAGTGCGTAAACGGTTTATATGCCACTTTGTGTTTAATTGGTATCTGATACTTGTCAATGTGTTTCTGATGTTTTTGTGGTGTTTGTTAGACAGAGTGATGGACATGGCTATGTTACATTAAGGATTGACTTCTCTACAATTTATTACTCAATGGGTACGTTGCTATACTGTAATGATGTTTGCAAACACTCTCATACTTACTTTATATTTACCATGATTACCGACATTGTTGCTTTCAGATGACAACTTCCCGTTTTACGCTAATGTACATGGTTCTGGCAAGACTAAACGCAAGTGTAGGACTCAGATACAAGCAGAAACCAGCGAGACGAGGTAGGGTAGCAATGATCGTTATCTTAATTATCTTTGTATTATGTGTAATGTAAGCACCATACTGCTTCTGTTGTCTACACGTAGGGATACGTTTGCAAAATCAGATACTATTCCTCCAAAAAAACGTGGCAGGAAGCCCAGCCCAAGACCACAACCTGGTAAATGTGTGAATCGTTGTGATGTGCATATTTATGATTTTAAGACTGATATCTGATATTTTGTGTCCTGGATATTAGGTTTACCACTTGCTATGATTGGTCAACCATTAGTTGGTTCCCCTTTCAAGTTGCCAGATGTTCCATCATGTGACAAATGCCTTGCAAAGAGAATAATCTATGAATCAAAAACATTTTGTTGTGCAAATGGAGCTATCGTGCTGCCTTCCAGTACATTTCCACCACTACTAACCAAGCTGTACACCTCAGCGGACCCAACAGCAGTACATTTTCGAAAGTTTGCACGTCTGTATAATAACTTATTTGCCTTTACATCCATTGGTGGGAAGTTTGAATCACAGACGATTAAAGGTATTTATGTTTTTAAGCTTCATGGTCAAATGTATCACAATGTACCGGACCTACTTCCTTGTGGCAGTCACCCCAAATTCCTACAACTGTACTTTTACGATGGTATGCACGAAGCTACAAATCGTGCAGCGTGTTTCAAGGAACTCGATGCAGCTGTCATTAATATCTTAATGAATGTAACATAGACAAATCCATATGCTCGCTTCTTCCGATCCTTAAAGGATGTGACTGTTACTACCAATACTAAGATAGTTATCACCAAAAATCCTAACCAGGACCAGCGTGTAAGCAATGCTCCCACGTCTGACGAGGTTGCTGCAATTTGGCCTGATGATTCAACGTCTGGTGAGACTGATGGACCTCACATACTGGTTACTAGCCACAGTGAGGTCTCGCATCGAGTCATGCATTATTACGGCTGTTATGATCCACTACAGTATCCGTTGTTGTTTCCCAAAGGAGAATGTGGATGGCGACAAGGGCTAAAGAAGCATGTGGCAAAAAATAAAACACAAGGAGCCGTACAGAGTTCAACGCCGCCTCCATCTAGCTTCACAGATGCTGATACTCTCTTGGATGCAGAGGCACAACGTAAGTTATACGTGTATATTTATTGAAGCCTTAATGGTTGTTGCAATAGACTATTTTCTGATTTCATTTTGTGTAATAATACAATAGTAATGAATTTTTTGAAATTTCAGATAGTTCTTGTCAGAAGAATTCGGACGAACGAAATATCTCATGTCGTGAGTATTATTGTTACAAACTGTAAAATAGACCAGGAAATATGATGTTGAGAGCTGGGAGATGCTTACAGCAATATATCGTTGACATGTACGTTAAGTTAGAAAACACCCGGTTAGATTACCTTAGGCATAATCAAGATACAATCAGATCTGATTTGTACCAGGGATTGCTTGACACCATTGATGCTGGTGAACAGTGTGCATCAAATGTAGGGCGGCGTGTCATTCTCCCAGCAACATATATTGGTGGCCCTCGAGACATGAAGAGGAGATATCTAAATGCAATGGCTCTTGTTCAGCGATTTGGAAAACCAGATTTTTTTTTAACTATGACATGCAATTCAAATTGGCCTGAAATAAAAAATGAGCTGGCCACTGGAGAAGAGGCTCAAAATCGTCCTGATATTGTGGCTAGAGTATTCCGAGCAAAACTGTTACTGTTTAAAAAAAACTGGTTGATGACAAAATATTTGGAGAAGTTGCTGCTTTTGTATATGTAGTTGAGTTTCAGAAAAGAGGCTTGCCTCATGCTCATTTCTTGTTGATTATGAAAGCTGGTAGCAGGATGAACTGTCCAGCTGATTTTGACAAATTCGTATCTGCTGAAATCCCTTCTCAGTCAAATGCGAACCTGCGTGCAGCTGTGATAAAGCACATGATGCACGGTCCATGTGGGAAACTAGATCCTGATTGTGCATGTATGAAGCATAAAAGCAGTCCAGGCAAGTGCAAGTACTTATATCCGAAACCATACGTATCGGAGACAACCAACAATGATGACGGTTATCCAGTGTACAAACGTATGCCTACAGCCGACATTGTGCGAGTGAGAGGTGAGTTGCTTAACAATCGCTGGGTGATTCCATACAACCCATATTTACTGGACCTTTTTGATTGTCACATTAATGTGGAGGTCTGCTCAACTATTCAGGCGGTGAAGTACCTGTACAAGTATGTTTATAAGGGGCATGACAGGATATCATTCAACGTAGCGGGGGAAGGAGAAGTCAAACCAGTTGATGAAATAGAACAGTACCAGTCTGGTAGATGGGTCTCTCCTATTGAAGCTGTCTGGCGTATCTATGGGTTTGACTTGTTTGAAATGCAACCTGCAGTGATGGTGCTGCCAATTCATTTAGAAGGTATGCAAACAATACAGATGAGGCCTCATGAGAGATTAACCCATGTAGTGTCCAACAAAAAACGTGTGAGGACTCAGCTTACTGAATTCTTTAGATTGAATAGTGAGAATGCTGCAAATCCAAATTGGAGACATCTATATGGGAGCTTTGTTGAGCACTACCGATGGGATACATTTCAACGAACATGGTTGAAACGTAAGAATAAAACATTCACAATTTCTCGTCTTGTTTTTGTGGCACCCTCAGAAGGAGAGCGTTACTTCCTGCGTTTGTTGTTGACACACGTGTGTGCTCCAAAATCGTATAGAGACTTGAGAACAGTCAATGGTTATGAATGTGCTACGTTCCAGGAAGCTGCATTGAAACTGCAGCTTATTGAGGATGACAATATGGTAGAACTGTGTTTAGATGAGGCCAAACAAGTAGAAATGCCAGCTGCCTTGCGGCGCCTATTTGCTACTTTGTTAATTTTTTGTCAGCCTAAGGATCCAAGTGCATTATGGGAAAAATATTATAGCTCATTGTCGGAAGACTACAGAAACGAACATCCAGGCGATCCATACGCTGTACGGCTCCTTACTGTGCAACGATTAGAGCAACAAGTGGAAGCAATGGGCAGGACTCTAAAAAGTTTTGGTTTATCGAATTTGATAGGTCCACAGGGTGCAGAGATCCGGACATCACAAGATACACTTGATGCACTCAATGCACCAATACCAGACGAATGTGTCGTATGTCGGAAATCATTGAACCAAGAGCAGCAGAGAGCTTTTGACGTGATAACTGATTATGCTGTGCATAACAAGCCAGGAGCTTTTTTTGT
Organism: Silene conica; assembly: GCA_029255685.2. NCBI lineage: Eukaryota > Viridiplantae > Streptophyta > Magnoliopsida > Caryophyllales > Caryophyllaceae > Silene > Silene conica. The sequence continues at coordinate 4,032,022 of CM055314.2, forward strand.
GGATGGTCCAGGGGGGGACTGGTAAGACATACCTGTACAATGCCTTGTATGCAGAAATAAGGCTGATGGGTAAAATTGTCCTTGCTACTGCTTCTTCGGGTATTGCTGCAGCCAATATCCCGTCAGGAAGAACTGCCCACTCACGATTTAAACTTCCTCTAGATTTGGATGTTTCGTTGTCATGCTCTGTGCCCAAGCAGAGTAGTCTTGCTGCTCTTATCAAAGCATCTACTCTAATCATATGGGATGAAGCATCTATGGCAAGAAGGGAAAGTGTTGAGGCATTAGATCAGCTTCTGCGAGATTTGTGCAATCCTGATTTGTTGTTTGGTGGCAAACTTATTGTATTTGGTGGAGATTTCCGGCAGGTTCTACCAGTGGTACAAAAAAAGTCTATTCGTGAGTTGGTTAATTCTACATTAGTTGCCTCTGATATTTGGCCACAGTTTATAAAATTCAGGCTAACTGTTAATGTAAGGGCTAAAACTGATCCACACTTTTCAAATTTTTTGCTATCCCTTGGAAACGGTCAGCTCCAGACATGCGAGACTGAGATGGTTGAACTGCCTGATGGAATTGTTAAGGATACAACCCAATTAGGCGCAGATCTCGTAAGTATAGTTGCTGATACTGTATATCCAGATGTCGATCTCAACAGTATTGGGATTGATATATTTATTCATCGTTCCATACTTACGCCTATGAATGAGGATGTTGATGATATAAATACATACATGATTAACAAGTTCCCTGGTGAAGCAGTTACGTACAAGGGTTTTGATACAGTTCTTTCGGAAAACTGCAACATATACCCTTCAGAATTTATAAACAAACTATGTCCTGGTGGCATGAGTCCGTATGAGTTGGTATTGAAGAAGGACGCTCCAGTCATTTTATTAAGAAACCTGCTTCCATCTGCAGGCCTATGCAATGGTACAAGGCTTATATGTGCAGGGTTTACCCCAAATATGGTCGAATGTATTATAACCAGCGGTCATTATAACGGTCAGCATGTCTTCATTCCTCGCATCAAGATGCGCCCATCTAGCTCTTCAAACTTCCCGTTTCAGTTTCAGCGCAATCAGTTTCCACTCAAACTTAGTTTCGCAATGACAATCAACAAGTCGCAGGGTCAGACGTTAGACAGGGTTGTTGTCTACCTTCCTAGACAATGCTTTTCACCAGGGCAACTTTATGTCGCACTTTCACGAGTCAGAGAAGCGGCCAAAGTTACTGTCGTTGCTGCATGTAATGGTTCTGATATGAACAAGAATTGTATCAGGAACATGGTTTCTTTTGATGTTTTGAGGCTTGCAGGTATTATATAGCATCTAATGGCAGTTGGCTTTGCGTCCGTACTTTTGATATTTGGCTACAGCAGCTCAAACCATTTGCAGCATTGGTCGGATGTATATAGTTCAAGCGAAAAAACATTTGTGTTATTACACCAACGTAGGTTGTTATTACATTGTGCGCATCGATGGTTGGATGTACTGTAATGCAAAGGAACATTGTTTTTCTGCTTATAACGACTGCTGATGAATATTGTGGACAAGTTTAAGCAAGTAATTATTCATCTGTTAATTGTCATATGCTTTAGTGTTCTATACGATACTCAAATCCAATATGTCGCTGAACAGCCATCTTAAGGTGCACTTGTATCAAACTGTCGCTGGTTCAGAAATTAAATTCGGAATTTGGTGTTGAATGTAATGTTAAGTGTAACTCATGCATTATATAGTCAAGTTTTTTAATTTACACCATTAATGATAATGCCATACAAGTATAACCCTTAAATTGCATCTAATTGTTCCACACAACATCTGATTAACTACTTAGCTTCACAAACAGAACTATACAGAAACGCCCATAATTCATGTACAGTGATACCATCCAATGGTAATTGGGAATACACATTGTATATTACATCAAGACATACACAACAAACTAATCAAGCCATTGACAAAAAAAGATCAGCATTGTCCAGTATAAAAAAACATATTATTAACCTCATATTTCTTGATGCTAATATTTACAATGATAATACAAATCTGATGGGATTTTCAATCCCCTAAATCATGGTAAGTTAGTACATACACCATACCTCTATAATGTACAAAGTTAGACAACTTCACCCAAAAAACTGTGCATAGTACACATTCTCAGCAACTATCACTGTACATATTTTGATATACTACACTCCAAGTTTATTATGTAAAAAATTACACTATTAATAACCATCTAATATTTCACCATACCTTGTATTTAATACACACTTGATAATATCTTCCTACGACAGAATGAAACACCAGAAAGTTTACCTCAATGAGTTATCTGACACTTCCAAGAACTACAAAGTCAATGTGAGAGTGGTTGAGAAACGTCGTCCAAAGTCATCCCCTGTTAAGGTGCAATATCAGAGCTTGTTATTCGAAGATGATAAGGTAATTGAACTCATTTATGCAAATTTGATAACTTCTTCTTATATATCGAGGATACATTGCAGATAGCTTCCATAATATGGGTCATGTTCTAGCCAATTGATAAGGCTTCATATCAGGACTAATGCATATATAACTACTTCTAATTGATGAATGTTTTAGTATACTCCTCTAAAAAAGGCAGTATTTTGGCAGTGGTTATACATCAATAGCCATTCCTATTCTTAACAATTAATGGGATTTTTGCAACACAGGTACATATACTCCAGCTAATGGTGGTTGTAACCTTGAGTGAATTTCTTCACATTATATACTATAGCATAGTTGCTCATAGACTGTTTTTTTTAATAAAAAGATGCAATCTTCAAAGTGAATATCATAAACTAATGTCATTCTGTTTCAAAATATATCATATTAATGGATTCTGTTGAATTTCCTAATACATTAATTTCCAAGTGTACTGACCATTTATAATCCTATGTTGACGTTGTTATTTCTTGGTGAACAAATTCCTATCCGATCTATGAACAAATGAAATACCGTGTTTGATAAGGTAGGCTTTTCGACATGTTTTGGGCAGGGAAACAAAATGCGTGCTGCTCTTTTTGGTGATCAAGTGGATATATATGAGGATGCTATAAAGCGCAATCAGAAATATGAAATATCAAATGCTATCATAAGCCCTATAAAACCTGAGTATAAGTCAGATGAATCTGGGATGGAATATCAGATGTCTTTCAATAAACGTACCATTATCATGCCTGTCGAAGTTGATAGTGGATGTGCTGATATTGACTATCGCCCAATTTCCCAAATACCTCGTGCACCTGACTACAGTGAGATGTTTGGTAAATTTCGTAATCGCAACCTATCTACATATATTGCATGTATTAACAATAAGATCTGTTTATAATCAGCCTCTCACTAGAATCCCTCAAATGCCTTGTAGACATAGTAGCTGTTGTCCTCTTTGTAGAAAATCAGCCACGTAAAATTGTCACTTCAAAGTCCCGCGAAACATCTGTGCGTGAAATCATAGTAATCGACCAGAGGTGACTGATCCCAGATGCTTTGAAAATTTAGACTCCATATTGTTCTGTATAATCATAACATCTAATATCGTATTGTTGCTAATGCTAATGTTAATGCTCTTTCAGTACTACACAACCTCTGTCCATCTCGGTTTGGGACGATCTCGTACAGGATGACTGCACTATACTGATGCCACAACCTGGCAAATTCAAGGCAGTTGGTATAACCGCCCTCAGAGTAACAGTGCACAAAGGTTCTGGTGGTCGTGATTAATATTTTCATAATGCATTTTGTAGATTAATGTTTTGCAAAGTCTCTAAATACTAGCTTAGTTTGCATCAATAAGACATTCAGAACTATTCTAATACAGTTTCAAATGGACCAGGCTTTTCGATGAGTACATCTGCTTCTACTGTCTTTGTTCACTCACCTGACGGTGATAAAGCTGATGCTCTTAAAGCATGGTACTAAACTAAACTTCACCTGAGCAAGCAACATACCTTCTAGGCAAAATGTATTCTTTCTTACAATTGAACAACCTGAGTGTGCAGGATGACTAGCCACGTTATGGCATTGACAAAATTACAAAGCAGAGTTTTGAGTGTGAAGGCGTCTGTGCTAGCTGACAGTACAGCGACCATTTCAACCCTCCGTTCCAAAAAGGTATCCAAAATACTGCATAATTACCTGCGCCATATTCACAACTGGACCATGTCAGCAGTCCTATATTAGTATAGAATGTTGCAAATATCACACAGTAGTTCAAACATGAATGAGGTCTTATACTACAAATAAGCTTAAAATAACCCGCGTAATTACATTAACGCAAATTATATACTTATACTTATTAGGAGTAATCAGTTAACAGCTCTTTAATACATATGCTTATGTGTCTTACATTCCATGATCAGGCCAAGACGACTTTGCAAGATGAGCGCCATTGGTTAGAGGTGACAATACCAGATGTTGATTTTGAGAAAATAAACGCATACATGGGATGCTCAAACTGTTCAAAGCGGACAAACATACAACCAGGAAATACCTACACCTGTGACACCTGTGCTAAACCTAACTGCACCCCAGAACCGAAGTAAGATTCCTGATCATTTGATAATCATTCTTAGCTCTATCATTACATAAAACATTTTAGGTAGGAATCAGTACCAACTGATACTAGCCTTGCTAAAATTCAGTCTTAAAATTCCACACCTAATGTACGCATGAAATGCAGGGTCACTTTCAATTGTGATGTAACAGACGGCACTGGAACACTATCCTTTACCGTCTTTACAGAAATTACTGAACAACTATTCAGGATGTCGGCATCTGATATATTTCATATGAAGCACAATGTGAGTGTAATTCTATTTGAATTAATTTTAAAAGTAATTTGACCCTTAATAATAACTGCTGTATTGCTTTGTAGTCTGACGAGCCAACCTTTTCAACACTCAAACGGTTACTTGATACTACGCCTTTCAAAGCCCAAGTAGCTCCAGCTAATACACTGTCGACTAACAATATACTGCAGTGGACTATGAAGCGTGTCATAGTGAGTCCTGACAGCACAAGTAATGACATCACTGGGAAACAACAGAGTGTAGAGATCACACAGGACAGCCAGAATGTTGGGGATGTTAGCATGACACATCACCCCCCTGCTCATGACATTGAGCATGAGGACCGTACGTCTACGACAGTTGTTGGTGAGGGTGCTAACAATTATCAGCCTGTGTCTCCAGGTAATCTAACAATTGCTGACCCAGGGAAAGATGTGGCAGTAAGTTTGCCACACCCACAACCTCCAAAGAGGAAATGTAAGAAGGAGAAGTAAGGATCCCCAACTGCTGTTCTGTCTACGCCAACCTAATAACCAGTGTCTACTCGAATTAATATCTATCATCAACATGAAGTCTATCTATATTAAGAAGTTAACTTTTGCTGTTGTGGTGCTTATAGTATGCACAATAAAGGACTATTTAGTTGACAGATACATGTCAACACGAACTATTTACATTACATGTTTAACTTTGTACGTTGGCTTAGAAACTTGAGGTGATCCACAATTCCTACGTCCAATAGTATAAGACCATAGCTTAGAAACTTCAGGTGATCCACCATTCCTATCTACAATACAAAATCAATGCATACATGGGTTGCTCAAATTGTTCAGAGAATTCTTTATTGTGCTCAAGTAGCTCCGGATCTACTTGAGCTTTGAAAGACTCTGTGCCAAGTAATTCTTTGAGCAACCCATGTATGCATTAAGTATGTAACTTTGGGGTTTAGGATTTGTTTTCTTTTGTGCTTCTTAATTTCTGCATGCGTAATAATTTAAGCAACCCATTGACTCCGGCTAATAGCCTGTCAACCAACAATGTGCTACAATGGATAATAAAGCTTGTCGTAGTTAGTGCTGATAGCAATGGTCCTGAAATCACTGTGGAACACACAAGTGAAGGAACACACAACTGACCTACTGATTATGGTATAATCCCTAAATTCTAACAAAGTAATATTACAGGTTGCAAACGTATTAGCTTGTTGTCAAATAAATTGCAGTAATAATTGAAAATAAAACAATGTTATGAGCAGTCCAAATTGAAATAATGCAGCCAAAAGAAAGGTGCTTAACTCAAAAACAAGTATAAAATCTTGCATTACATTAGCTATAAACATAACAGATGTATATTCAGAAAGATTACCGGTTACCTTATTAGCATACTCAGCAATCAGAGTCATAATACCCCTCGCTGCCAGACTTCTCAACATATGCATACTTTGAGCTGCTACCCCTCCTGTAACGTCCCTTTCTCTTCATAGCTTTCGACTTTGGTGGCTTGCATGAGCAGGAGATTGACACCATCCTCTGGTTTCTGGTGACCCATATCTGATTTCCACGATTTTCCATCACAAGTTCACGATCATAATCTAGGTCAACCTTAGATGTTTCTGTACCAACAAGATACTGTCCTGCCCATGCCTTACAAACCTCCGCCATACTCCTTTTGCCTTGCCTATCGAGCTTGTTGAAGACATGATCAGTAAGTTCTGGTAAACTGAGAAATGGGTGATGAGGTCTGCTGCCAAAGGGCACTTCCTCTTCAACAGTTACTTTTGAGAATAAGGTGGTGGACTGAAACTGACTTTTTTTCCAATTAACGTATTGTTCGACGAAATCTGGCTTATCATCATCGTTAAAGTATATTACTTTTCCACAGGGTTTCACCATTTTAGAAGTGCACGAGTTTTGGGAATGTGAGCAGGGACAATGATCGTAATGGCATATGCATGATGAAGGTCGGAGTATAACAGCTACCCGTAGTAATTACACGGAACAGTAGTGTCTAATCAGTTAGTTTAGGGAAACGTAAGGGCATTATAGCCGTCATTTAGATTAGCATATAATGGTCTATGTAATTATTACCATTACATCCGTACTTATCTTAATTCGCGTATTACCGTATAGCGACGATATGAGTTGAAACGCTTTTTAACTTATTTTAAAAAATGTTTCCTCCAAATTATCGTATTAAAAATGTAAAATGCTTAAACTTTTTAATAATGTTTAGTAAAAATATTCACGTTGATAAATGTGTTCATACAAACGTGTTAAGCAACTATTACCTTTTACCTTAGTGGAAGTTTATGAACTTTTCTCGTGTGAGGTGCCAAACGGGGGTGGTATGTTTGACTATGTCATGTTTGGAGGCAAGGACGTAGAACATTGAAATCAATTAAAAAGCAAAAAAAATCTATTAGAAATTATGAAAACACAGTTATAAAAGGAAGATCGAAAACCCAATAAACGTAATCACTTTGATTAACAATAAACTAAATTTCCTATAATTTCAACAATCCCAGCATAAACAAGCTAATTTAACATCTAGGTCTACTTAATTTCTTCCAATTAACAAATTAAATTTATAATTAACAGTTGTGCGATTGTATAAAATTCATTCATTCTTTTTACGCATTTTTTATCTTAATCTTGTTTTTCATTTTCGATATAATATAGGGTCATCGTTTCAAAGTGAAATTCATCTTCTTCTTCCAAGGGATTTCCGCATTTACCCTTATTGTTTTTGTTATATTCACATTGATTGATTGTATTTCATGTTTAATAATTAACGCACTATTATGACATAATTCATACTATCCGTCACAAATGATTGTGTAGTAATAAAATGTAGAATACATTTATAACATAATGTAATTTACTATAATGTGCAATTTAATCATTTAGTTCATTAGTAATGTTAAACCCTCTTTTCTTTTGACAGATGGTGTTTAATGTTTGTCACTAAACTGAAGGTATAGTCACCATGATGCATAAGACCTTTAAGATAAACAGCACAGCTATGTCCTATACGCATGCTAATTAATGATTAGTCTTTTCTTCGGCTTTTTCTCATTTCATTACCGTATCTTACTTCCTCGATTTTACTTTCCGTTTCTGTTTATACATCCTCGTTTGAATTTTAAAATTAGTCAATATCTTTTAAAAAATCTACAAGTAGTTGTCCATATATAAATTACTACGTATACATCTTAATTATGAAATCATTGATGCGTTTAAAATCGTTTGTTTATAATGAAGTATTCAAATTTATAATCAAATTCACTAATATTAAGAGTTTTTTTAAAAGTGCTTCATTTACATTTAAATTTAAATATATATCCAATTTAGAAACTCAGATATTGTAATCAAGAAACATGCAACAAATCAATTATTGTAACGTAGGAACTTGTGAATTTGTTAAACATATAAAAGAAATATTAATATTTTATTAAGAGGCTAAATAAAATAATTTTTTTCTTTCTAATATGCTAATCCAATATGCTGGTAGGAGCAACATCTTGTAAAATAACATATTACACCCCAATATACTATTTCAATATGTCATTAACCAAACACCCTAAATAGCATATTGGTAAGTCAAACATGTTAAATCTCTAAAATATGTTGAATTTAGATCAATATGCTGTTTACTTAACAACGCCTTAGTGGATTAAAGGAACCAAGTGGGTATTTTGTGAGAATAAATGATATCCATGACAAGCTTGTAACGGAAAATGTTGTTGCAAATAAAAAATAACATATTGGTAAGTCGAACATGTTAAGTCTCTAAAAAATGTTGAGTTTGGGTCAATATGCTGTTTACCTAACAGCGCCTTAGTGGATAAAGGGAACCAAGTGCGTATTTTGTGTGAGAAAATGGTATCAATCACAAGCCTGTGACGGAAATTGTTGTTGCAAATTAAAAATCGTGTATTAAATTATTATAATTAAAAAAAACAAAAAACCCACTTTCTCTCTTTTCATTTCTACACTTATCTCCTTCTAAACACTCTTTGAAAAAATTCAAAAAATCTACACCTACAGTCTCCTTCATCAGACTCTACCATCACACGAAGGTAGGTTCACCACCAAAACACTGCATCAATTACCATACCACTGTTTGCCGCCGTAAAGGTATGCTTATTCATTTGTTAATGTATTCAACCTAAACAGTGTATTAATGAATTTTCATAAAATTTCAGTGATGATAGTGATACGATTATATGTTCATTAACATTATTTCTAATAGTAATTATTTATTAGAATTGTTTTGTTGATAATTATTGATTAGTTTGATTAGTTTACTTGACTATAGTGTTAATTGATTAAGCTACTGTGGTCTTGATTAACTATTGCATTAAGATGTTCTTAATGTTGAAATACACATACAAATTCTCCAAAATCAAAGAAATGATAAATGTATATCTGGGTTATGATAACGAATCTGGGTTAGGAGTAAGAGACAGTGTAGATATACCTATAGACTGTAGTTAAGCATGGGTTGGTAATGGATCCTTACTTTTGGCTGTAAGTATCTGTACATTACTCTAACATTGCTAAGTGTAATTAATAATATTTCACTCAAATCCATTAGAATAGGAGAAGTACCTGGGGTGATCTAATAATCAGAAAGCATTGGCCAGACGATCTTGTAAGGAAGCCCCATCATTATCTCTAATTACAAAAGTTGGTAGTCATAATTCCGAATAAATCTCCAGATAACCCCATTATTAATAACTACCATTAGACGATGAAACCGATAATGAAATACATCTATATTATAGTAGCTCACCCTTTTGGCCTTTTATCTGGTTCATTCATAATGTACTTTTATAAATGATATCTAATTTAGACACTCTGGAATACTTGAAAAATCTAAATTACGGCAGAAAGTGTGGTTAATCCAGAACTGGCTTTAATCAGAATTGATGCATGCTGCTCATTAGCTTTCTTCTTCTTTCCAAATTATAGTGTTCATATGCACCCTTAATCTCATGTAACTATATCTAAACTGGATATCTGATTCTCATCCCTTCGTATATTATACTAGGACAATTGTATTATGTTGGCTATTCGGTTGTACTATATGAAAACAAGGAAATGGATATTGACAGAGTCAGTACAAGGGAGTAGGGTGGGAGATGGTAATACTACCAACATGCCATGTATAGAGTGACATAGTTTATATGTTATAGTAGTAGGATACAGATAATTTATGTGACTGGTTGTATGGAGGTGCGTGATGTTTGAAACCAAAACAAATGATGACCAAATGAGTGCTGTATAACAGCCTATTTACATTGTAGTTTCAAGTGCTTTCGAAATTATTGAAATTATGAACTCTCAAGCTATTGATGGTGGTAGTTAATTGTGTCTTGCAGACAGACACGAACAACATTAATCAAATACCAATAAAGAAGCAAAATACAACACCATTAGGAAGTTACTAAACTTTTATGACACTTATCTTTTTTACTTGTGTTTACATGTTCATTTGCATATCATCTCCTACAATATATAGTGCTTCGTACTATATTTACTCTCAAAGATCCGTTTGAATTCGACCGTTTCAGATTTGATTGTATATTTTTAATTTTTTAGTGCATGCAATTTGACATTGTGCTGAAAAGGAGGCATATTGATCAACTTGAGCCCAGAACAATAGGGTTAGGATAGGTACGTTTACTATAAATCTGAAGATACCATCTTTCACTTAGATCTTGAATAGGGAGTTGTTTTTGGAATATTATCATCTGCATCAATCAACTAAAACTATTTTGAATAAATCTTTTACATCATACACATGGTCTCTGGCTCTAAGCTATGAGGCTTGACAATTGGGGGATCCCACCAGCCTCGCAAAAAAATTAAGGTAATTGAGACTGATACGAGCTTCATAAAGATTGAACTCATTGAAGAAAATTTGGCGTTTAGGACAGTGACGAGGGAAATAACCTAGGGTAGATTCAGTCTTAATAGTACTTTTGAATTAATAGTGAAGTATTATCTTTAACTTGAGCCCAGAACAATAATGGATTAAATGACCTCATAATTCACAAATACATGTAAGTATCTAAATACAGTAAAGAGTCAGGGAGAATTATCGTTATGTTGAGCTTTCTCTTGATTGGGGTATAACCTTATGGTGATTATTTACATGTGTGCACCATCCCTTTGGACACTGCGAAAGATAGGCTTCAGCCTCAGGAAAAAACTGTTGGAAATGCGGTTGCTTTACGAAATATAGAGGCATGTTAGGTACAGTCGGCAAAATTACCAGGGAAGAAGGGATTGCATCCCTCTGGAAAGGAATTGTGCCAGCTTTGCATTGACAATGTTTATATGGTGGTTGAGGGTCAAACTGTATGACCCTGTGATTTTTCAGTGCCGTTTTCCATGTTTACATGAATAAGGTACACTGTATTATATACAAATTGAGTTGCTTACATAATCGTTTCATTGACACAGGTTAAGGCATTATATGTGGGTGAAGACATTATACTAAAAGAAAACAGAATGATCATCGCCGATTGGTGCAAGGGGTGGGTAGTCAATGATGTCGCAGCAGATTACGAAGATTTCATTAATTCCAACAAAAAGAATATCAGTTTCCCGTTACAGCCATTAGTAAACGTCAAGTTCACTAGCTACCGGAACCAAGGACCGAAAGCCTGTGTTTTCAGTGATGAAGACTTAGTTACAAAGATTTTTGAGCTACTAAATAATCGCGACAGATCAAAGATGGTCATGGTTTGCAAAAGATGGTGTCAGTATTTTCTATTCCATCCACATGCGCCACTCTTTAAATCGGCATATAGTCTTTTTCTGCGCCAAAACGACATCAACGGTGTCCGTATTATTCGTAGGGGTTGCAGAATCATATACAAAAGGTGCACGTGTTTCGAACGTACAAAGGATGAAGTTGAAACTCTCGTACATTACCGTCAACTACAAAATCCATTCCAACAAGAACACCTTCGTGAGCTCAAACCTGAGGAAATGACACAAGTTAAAGAGTTCATACAGTCTTTGCGAAAAGACCCAGCTAGATATGCTATGCTAGATAACTTCGCAAATCTTGCATTATATCGTTTAAGACTATATTTTCCTCCTAACTTCGCTGAGTTGGAGTATTGATGTAAACTATAAATTTTATGAAGATAGTAAGTTTATTACATATGTATACAATCGTGAAAATGATTCACACATTCAAAGACTTCATTCATTAGTTATAATATGAAATAAACCAAAATATCAAAACTTTTATGAAATTACGAATATTTAAATTATGAAAAATCCAGATAGAAGATCTAATAAAGAGTCGGAAATCATGACGTTGAACAAACGTCGAATGATTTCAACTACTTCTTTTCTTAATTTGCCCCTGTGAATTAAACGCTCATTGTAAAATGATATTTAACATACTAAAATAAATTTGTAAAATTACGACATGAAACTGTGTACCGGCATAACTATGCTAATTTTAACGCGTTTCTAGAGTTACTGAACTTTTAGTAGACGAAATGTCCACTCAAAATTCAAACTATTGTAAAAATTTGGTTGGTAGCGTAAATAAAATTTCGTAGATATATGTTTCAGACAACACGTAATAGCTAATCTTTCTATATCCTTGATATTTTTCAAATCTCCAACCTTTTTACTATCTGTGAGGGACTTCCAGTTTAGATCAAACACGAGGACGGGATCACTAGGTCGAACAAATGTGAGATCGAAAACCCCTAACCACCATTCACCATCAAACCGGAACACAGTCATCACAAAAACTCTGTAACACCACGCATACTTCCAGATACTTACTCACTGCTTCTCTACATCAATTTGCTCTTCGCGTTCTCGATCAATTATTCTACACATTAATTAATTAAGGTTCTATCCTTTACTTGTTCTTCAATTTGACCTTTTTTTATCGCTTCTGTTAATGATTTATTTGCTGTTTAATCTGCACTTTTATAGTTTAATTTATTGTTCGATCTCATGATTTACTGTTGGAAGTTGATGTAACTCTATTGTGGTAGGACACTTGCTGCCCCTCCATCATTTGTTTACCTTTTTTTATCAGCTGCTAGGGGGTGTTTTAATCAAAATTAAACAAGTGATAGGGTCGGAGAGAATATTAATTTCGGAATTTTTAAACTTTGTGGCTTCAGGAGTCCAGTCTAACTTGCAGATTTAGTAGCTTCAGTTTATGAAGGTCTGGTTTTGAAATGATTTTATATCTTCAGCTCTTTTGGTTAATCACTTTACGTGTCTGATTCGCGTGCTGGCATGATTCGCGTGCTGGCATTATATCTTCAGCTCTTTTGTTATAAATACAGATTAACCTGGACTATTTGTAAATTACATATATATCTTACTTATATTCACATAATTTATACGAGATACCCGATAGATGTACTATAACATTATAATCAAATATGTATATCTTCTTATTTTTACACAAAACAAAAAATATATAAATAGATGATCAATGCAAATAGATATGATACGAAAAATAGCGATCATTGGAAGTCCGCGCGCATCGCGCGCGGAGTAACAACTAGTAATAATAAAATAATAACAAAAACAATAATAATGTGGGATGTACTTAATAAAGTCGAGCTGAACTGAACTGAAATTAATTAAATGAAGCTGAGCTGAACTGAACTGAACTGAACTGAATAGAGCTGAGCTGAACTGAAACGAGCTGAACTGAACTGAACTGAACTGAATAGAGCTGAGCTGAACTGAACTGAGCTGAACTGAACTGAATAGAGCTGAGCTGAACTGAAACGAGCCGAAAATAAGCCAGAAAGAACAGGGCCTAATTGTTATCTATCTATCTCCTCTTTGGAGTAAATAATTCATCCCTCACCTCCTCTTACCACCCGGCACCCTCCATCTAGGGGTGAGCAAAACTCGGTCCAGACCGGAAAAATGGACCGAACCGGACCGTTCGGTCCAGACCGAACCCGGACCGGTTGAGTTTCGGTCCGGTCCTAGGTCCAACAATTTATGTTGTTCGGGTTTCGGTCCGGTCCGGTCCAAAACCGAAAATTTTCGGTCCAGACCGATAGGACCGAATTGAGTCAAATTTGTGATTAATGAACTTTTGACTTCTGAATTCTAAAGTTGCTTAATGTGTTATTTTGGCTAGTTATTACTTATGCATTCTTCTGCGTGATGTGGAAAGTAGTACAAATTAGAGTATACGTTTTTATTCAAGACTTTTATTGTTAGTTAAATAAGAAAATTTGATCAAATGGGATATCGGTCCAAATGGTCCGGTCTCGGGTTGGTCCGGTTTTTTCCGGTCCGGTCCGGTCCAGGACCGGTTCCTTATAGGTCCGGTCTTCGGTCCCCAATTTAGTGAAATTCGGTTTCGGGTTCGGTCCGGTTCGGTCCGGTCCGGTCCGGTTCTGGACCTATGCTCAGCCCTACCTCCATCAATCTCCTATATTTTCTTCTTATTTTAGCTCTCATTAGTCATTTAATATTTATTCTCATCCCAATCAAACCGAAATAAACAATATTAATGCTTTGTTCTTTTAGACCGAAAACAAAAGCAAATTGAAGTAAATTAAATGGAAGTAAATAAAGTTGAACTGAATTATATTAAATTAAATATAAATAAATTGATATTAAGTCCAAAAAATACGGCCTAATTATCATTTAGTGTCCATCTCAACAAATAATTTAGCACGCATTAGATTATTTCGAGATAAAGTCTAAATTATAGAGGCCTTGAGACTTGAGAGGTAATGGACGAAAATAAAGAGGAAAAAACACTGAAGGGATCTGAACACAACAAATTTATAGAGACGATCTCTTCCAATAACGTTATTGGGAGACCTGTCAGTATCTCACATGATGGAATGAACGACCCACCCAAATTTGTATCTCAACAATTGAAGAGGGACGATTTCTCACGAAACCTTTTTTTTTTGTGAAGGGAAAAATCGTTTCATTAATCAAAAGTCTCATGGTTACAACATATGTCAAGAATAACAGGACACAAAACGATTAAAATCAAATAAACTACATCATCGATCAACTGAAAATTTCTAAACTTGATGAGCTCATGAGACGCTTCTGTACATCCTCTAACATATCGCCTTCTGCGGCTTTTCACAAGAGGGTCTCCAAATTTCTCACGAAACCTACTTGAATCTGAATGGGTTAATTAGCACAAATCTCACCTTTTTGCCTTCCTTATTAACTCATTCTCCTTTCCATTTCCCCTCTATTTCTTTCCTTTCTTCCTTTATTTCATTCTCTATTCTTCCACTCTAATCACTCCAAATTCAAACAATTACTTACTAAAATTGTTCCAAGCAACAACAACCCAATCACCATTTTCAATAACTTTTTTATTTATATAAATCCCATTTTAACTTTAATTTTTTATTTTTTCTACTCCTAAGAATTAATATTATTATTGCAAAATTCTCATAATTAATTAATAACTCTTGTTAATGATCGCTTTTTAGACAGTGACAGTATATATTAGTATAAATTACGTGGGTTTGGTGAGTATTTTTCATGTGCCCAATTCAATTTAATAACATTTTTATTATCATTATTACTCGTATTATTTAATATTTTGTTGACTAAGTGACTAATTTGTAAAATGGGTTGTTTTTATTTATTGATATAATCAAGGAATTAAAGTTGTGTTCTTGTTGATCATCACATCAAATTGCGTACATGGACAAGTTATGTTGTTGCAATGCTTCTGAGGTAAATTCTGTCACTTGCTGCAATTGTTTCAGTTAGGCTATCATTAATCAAACATATTTCGATACACCGGATATACCACGTCATTGTAGGCCCTAGCCAATGAGAAACCTTCCGGTATACCCAAGAATTTCCCATGATTAATATAATCTATAATTGCGCCTTGATCATTTGGTGTTATGCTATGGAATTATGGTAATTGTTGAGAAAATCTGGGTTTTGAATTATTGAAATTGTTGTATAGGATTTGTTGGGTGTTGGGTGTTGTGGGTTTAAGATATTGTTTTAGATTACAGTAAAAGATGTGAACTTTGGTAATCAGTAATCAGTAATCAGTAATCAAAGAATATTGTTGGTGTATCGCCATTGCCAATTTCAAGAGGTTGACGTGATGATCATGAAGTCTCTCTTGCTATACATCGCAAGCTTGTAACGGGTCAAGTTCTCTCACTTGTGTATATAAGACAAAACATTGAAAATCTCAAATGCCTCGTATTTTCCTACCCAAGTGGGTAATATTTGACCCGTGGCAACTTTGTGACGGATATGTCCGTCACAAATGAGAATTTGTGCATGATTAGTGTCCTGAACAAAAAATGGCAGTGGTGGTTGCAAAGAATCTGTTGTACACACACTCTTGTGTGAGACGGCCTTACACAAGAATTTGGGTATGGAATAGTTATGGTGATTGTCGTGGAAAAACTAAATTTTTCAAAATCATTTTAAGCTTTATTTGGATTTAATTTTTAGGTTTTTATACAGGTAATAAGTTCGATTTAAAATCTATAAAACCCTCTACCTCTCATTTTCTGTTTCACTCCACCTTCGTTTTTCCTTTGCTTTCCTTTTTCACTTGTTGAGATGGGAGTTCACCTAAGGATGATTCATGTCAGGCGACCCCAAATCATTTTGGGACTGAGGCTCTGATGCTGTTGTTGTTGTATGTTATTTTCGGGTGTTGTATCGCCATTGGCAATTTCAGGTGGTCTGCATGTACCCAACCTTACCTAAAAGTAGTTTTAGTAATTAACAAGCCAATTTTCGAAAAATTTGGGTACTTTTATTGAAATTGATTTCTGTTTCGAAAAGTACTTAGATGGGATTAATGGGTTATGAAATCTCAATATTGAGGTATTACTGATTCATAATTTGGTTTTCGGGTATTTTAGATTGCTGGGAATCAGATTTCATGGTCTTCTGGGAAAGGTAAAAGCCATCAAGGTCAAATGACGTTTGGTTACAGTTTGGTGAAGGGTAAAGCTAATCATCCTATGGAAGATTATCATGTCGCTAAGTTCGAGCAGATGCAAGAACATGAGCTTGGACTGTTTGCTATATTTGATGGCCATATGGGGAATGGTGTGCCTTCCTATCTACAAAAGAACCTATTTTCAAATATTCTGAATGAGGTTTATTATTGACTAATGAGTTAAAAATTATGCATCTTATTTATTATGCGAGTCTTGTGCAAGAGACGGTCTCACATACTTGTATGTCTCTCATCTAGCTATATGGTTAATGGGTTAGTGTCACATACTCACATGCTATGTTACTTTAACACTTCATATGGCCTCCCGTACCCATGTCCGACACTTGATCCTTGGACATTGGTATGACACTCGGACACTTCATTTTAGACCAAAAACTTCAACTTTTTTCATAAAATAGCAGTGTCCGACACTTGGATACGTACCCGTGGCCGATCCTTTAAGCCAAGTCAGAGTAACATAGCTCACATGTGAGACTGCCTCCTATGTCTATGTAATTTCTTTGAACTGCTCTGAAAATGTGACTGTAGAATATCGCCTGGTTGCTTTTCAGGGAGAGTTTTGGGTAAACCCTGGAAATGCAATCTCAAACGCCTATGTGAAAACCGACAAAGCAATTTTGTCTATGAATTCGGACCTTTCAAGAGGTGGTTCAACTGCTGTGACTGCTATTATCTTCAATGGACGGAAATTATGGATTGCGAATTTAGGAGATTCTCGAGCAGTTCTATCAAAAGGGGGTCAGGCTTTACAGATGAGTGTTGATCATGAACCCAGCGCAGAGAGAGGAAGCATTGAAGACAAAGGAGGATTTGTTTCAAATCTGCCAGGTTTATTAACACATCCTATCTTGTCTTTCGCTTTCTAATAGTTGTAGTAATTATCTGTCTCGTTTCTCCTCACCAGTCTGCTAAAATCATTATATGCCAAGAGAGGAGGATCTTAGTGTAAGAAATAAGGGAGCCGATGTTTGAACCCTTGACCTCCGTCCTTCAGTTAGGATATTCATAGCTCAACTATCGATCCAACTATATGAATGTAATGAGCGAGACGGTCACTGCGTGGACACGAGATAATATGAAATTTGAGTAACATAGGGCTTGATTGTGAGGTGTGATATGTGTCAGCATATATAATATGTAGACAAGACGTCAATGGTTGCGACTCCTGTGAGCAGGATTGTTGATCTGTTTGGCGCTTAATGTTGTTATTTTCTGTGATGTTTCTTAACTTTCTGTCATGATCTGAATAAGTAAGATGCCTCGGTGAGAGCAAATACTAGCAATATGTCAATTTTATCATCCCTGGTACTCCTTGAACGGTGCTCTTCAGACTTCTGTCGTTGTTTTATCAGTTCATTTCTTGTTTAGACCTATGTTACTCTGACTTGGTTTGAATGGTCGGACATGGGTACGTATCCAAATATCAGACACGGCTATTTTATGAAAAAAGTTTAAGTTTTTGGTCTGAAATGAAGTGTCCAAGTGTCATACCAATGTCCAAGGATTGAGTATCGGACATGGGTACGTGAGGTCAAATAAAGTGTCGAAGTAACATAGGTTAAGGCCAATCTAAAATATGAGATTGGATTCATGGATTGTCGTTTCCTCGAGCTAGCAATTCAACCTTTCTCTTCTTGGTCAAAAGCGTTATATAAACTGGTCTCAACCGTACGATGTACTTGGTCACGTTGACGTTGATCAGATATGCCAGTAATCTGGATTTATGCTTTTCTTGTGCTACTTTACATGGTGTGCCTGTCTAGTCTAACTGGAATTTGCAACTTTGGGAAGCCGATGAAGGGTAATAAATCAAGCAACATTTTTTAAGTCGTTCTATGGAAATGAATACTTCCCTGAGGATCCAAGACTAAGGAGTTGTTTGGTTACCCAATTTAAAATACATGAATTGGATGGGATTTCTAAAATTGGTGGGTTGTTTGTCTGCCCAAAATCACATGAATTTAAGTTACCCAGGAACTCCAATTCCTTCATAATGGGTAAGTTGCTTACCTAGGCAACTAGGTAAGTGGAAATTCCTGTGGAATTTGCTTCCCATATTCCAACAGAACACTTTTTTTCCATTTCATGCGGATTTTCCGTCAGAAATAGTCAAAACTTAGTTGACCTTGACACATTATGGTGAATGGTGGAACCCTCAGAGTTACCGTCAGTAATAATCCATCCGGAACTCAATTTTCGTGACGAATATTAGGGACGGAAATTCCTGACGGAATATCCGTCAAAAACATGAATTTCCTAACGGATTTTCGCTTTTCTGACGGATTTTTTCCGTCAGTACTCCGTGATTTTTTGTAGTGCATGTGATTTAGAAAATCGTAGGAATTGTTCTTCATTGTTTAAATCAATTTATATACGAAGATGATAGATTACATCATCCTTACCTGCAGAAAATAACTTGGGAGTTTTGTTATCTATTAGGAGATGTCCCTAGAGTGAATGGTCAGCTAGCGGTTTCTCGTGCTTTCGGAGACAAGAGCCTCAAGTCACATCTCCGTTCTGATCCTGATGTTCAAGAAGCCAATATTGACTTCAATGCCGATATCCTCATACTTGCAAGTGACGGTCTTTGGAAGGTGACTCTTAAACCACATCCGTTTTTCACTTATTGTTAATATGATCTCTTCATTCCATATAAATTGTCGTAGTTGACTTTGTGTATATGACTTTGATATTACACATTTTTCTCTCATTATACAATAGTTTAAATACGATATGAAAATAATAGTTTAGGGTTTAGGGTTTAGGGTTTAGGGTTTTAGGGTTTGCATATCTGTATATTTCCGGAGAAATTAACAGTCAAAGTTGACATCAGCTTAACCACTAAAGTGAAATGGGAACAACGAACTTGGGAGTTTGTTTTAACCAAAACATTGTAATTCCGATGATCCGTACAGGTGATGAACAATCAAGAGGCGGTCGACATGGCAAGGAAGATAAAAGATCCACAGAAGGCGGCAAAGCAATTAGCAGCTGAAGCATTGAAAAGGGAAAGCAAAGATGATATCTCGATTATTGTCATAAGATTCCGGTGACAGAACTTTGCGAGTCAAAGTCATGGTTCCGAGCTGAAGCAAACTTTTTTTTTGCTCAACTTATATTTCTTCGATTAGAAAGAAGAAAAAAAAAGTAACGCTCCTCAAATTTATTTATCTATCTATATATTTTTTTGGCCGCCGTTATTCAATGTAAATTTTTTGTGATCAGCCGGAAACAGATGGTAGGAACAGTACTAAACTACTAATCATCCTGGTTTGTTGACAAATGTATACTTTTTGTTACAGTTTGTCGAAGATGAATCAAAATGGAGTACATTAATACATTATACATACTCCCTAATCGATTCCTGTGATTTTGTAGCACCCCATCCGATTATGAGATTGAAATTGAGATGTGCGGAGATTTGTACCAATCGGTAGATTGAAAGGCTTGTGAAGATCTCGTGCTTTTGGGCTTAAGTGAGGACAAATAATGGGCCCAAAGATATATCTCCCGTCTTATTGGGGTGTGTTACGACCGTGGTGGGTCGGGTTGTTACAGTTTTCTCATGTTGGTTTTAGTTAATGACAACATGAGCCTCCAGAGAGGTGGTCTATGGGTGATACCTGGCTCTGTCGAGAATTGGAGTTCTGTAGGAAGTGTAAAGAACTCGCGCATATATGAAAGATAACATGTCAAGGCTAACAAGCTCTTGTCCCCGTTTATCGCACTCACCCTGACTAAGCATGGCTCTGCAAATACATAATCCCTTTTTTCGCATAGAATGAGCCACAACGGTAGATTGTTTGTTAGTCGTTCAGTTAGTTTCATAGCGCAAATTCAACCGCTTGAGATGAAGGTAGAAGGCTCAGTCTGTCAAAAACATCACTGAATTTCACAAAAAGTCACAATATGCACATTTAAAGGAGGAAGCTCGTACATCCCTCCACCGGAGTTTTACCTCAGGTAGTTGCCAAATGTTGATAACACTAAAAAAAATTGGTTAACATACATGGAAAAAACACATGTAGACTGACACTTCTGTAATCTAACTATTCACAGAAAGCCTCGATTTGCAGTCGAATAGCTCATACTGTTACACGAACGAGGAATAAGACTTGTCGTCACATTCAGTGATCAAGCTGGGCCTATCCCATGATAAGATGATGCAACCAGGGAAAGAAAAAGTGTCGAAAAGCCAAGGACAAAAGTGTCAGTGACTTGCAGTTGCCGTTACAACTCTGCTGGAACTAGCATCATCTAGAGAAACTGCAGAAGCCAATGACTTTGATGCCCAGGCTCGAGCATTTATAGCACCTTCCTGAAAGTTACTTGCCTTGCAGGGATCCCTGAAAGAGCTTAAAAATGTTTTCTTTTGTTTCAAGTATCGCAGAGGACGCTCCCACAAGTTCGTTACCCTCACAAACTGCAAGTTTCTTCTCCAAGTACGAGCAAACTCGAGAAGACATGGGAACACGAGGTACATTAACCTCAGAACCACAAAAGTGGTGGCTAAAGCCAGATATGTCTCTTGTCTAAGCATGTTTTCAGGAGATCTTGCCCATGAGAAGGGGCAGTCTTCTTCCTCTGATTTGTCATTTTCTTCCTGATTTGAAGCGCTTTCTATTTTGTCAAATGGCAATTGATCTCTCGGGTCTCCTTCTATTCCTACAAAATGCATCAATTAGTGACCTATTCCTTACTACCCAAAACAGAAGACAACATCCTGAAGCAGACTTGACCCCAAATTGAATGGCTTCAACATGACCCGTATAAACCGACTCAAAAATGACCTGAATTTGTTAGGACCCCGACTCATTCAAGTGATCTAGTTACAGAAATATCAGGAAAATTCTTAATCTGACTATTCTCTTAGCATTAAAATACGATGTAAAAAATTTGATAAGATATCTGGTGAAAGAACAATCACAGATTCACTGCAAAGACTTCAAAACCAATTTAGTAAAGATTTAATATCGTGGACCTAAAGTGGCAAAAAGAACTTACCAGTGACATCACTGTAGAAAGAAACAAGCGAACTCAGGCTACGTGATCCGCGATAACGAACACGCATTGTAGAGTTCAAAAGGAAAAGAGTTGGAAACCCATGAACCCCATACTTCGAAAGAATGCTGCAATGTAGATCATAATTACACATGAGGTAAATATTTCAAAAAAAAAAAATTTAAAAAACAATAACATCATCTTGAAAATTAAAGAAGATGGATGAGTTCAAACCTTGGTTTCACAACCGATTCTGCAATTGCGAAGTGAGGAATAGATGGGTACAAAGTAGAAAGTATAGAAAAGCTTGGTCTAAAGTTCCTAGAAAATGGGCACCAGTGCGCATAAAAGAGTACAGCTACGTAGTCCTGGTTAAGACTGTACACCAGATGCATTGCCTTCTGCAATGACCCTTCGTCTCCCTATAAAACAAAAGGAAATGCCATCAGTTACAAAGGTGATTGTTAATAACTAAATATTTTTTTACTGGAAAACGGAAATAACAAGACGGAAAACTTCAATGATAAGCAAACTCCTATGAAGCTCCATCACAATAAATTTGCAAGTGGAAGATACACGAGTTAAAAACAGGAGAGAAAAGGAAAGAGGTGAAGTATCAAGAATAAGGAAGATTAGCTAAGTTCCAAATAATGCACCTGTGCTTGCAATGCTCAGTGAGATAATACCTTGGGACGCCATACGCGCACCCCTTTTGCATAGCTGTTGAGGCACAATACTATGCAATTTCCACGTATTTTCTTCTAGTTTTTTTTATTAGCACATTCCCTTTACCCATTAGACCCTACTTTTACCTCTTTACCTATCGAGCCTCTTCGAATTGGTATATTCCACACAATTAATTTGAAAATACAATTTTGCTTGCAAAACAGCGAGTAGGCATGTGGAAGAACTTGATCTCGTAATCTTCCAAAACCTTGTTAGCTCGGTCATGTTTGGAGTCGCGGTTGATATTCAAAAATACAGGCACATGCCTTATAAAACTAAGAAAAAAGGCGATATGAGCAGAATGGATGATGTAAAAAGAAAATACTGTCTCATATAATAGGGGACCAACTGAACCTAAAAAATATAACAAAAGACAAGATAACTATCATAGTATGGATACAGAAATGATCCAGGAGAAGTTAGGAATCAGTAATCTTTGTTGCATGGAGATGCAATGTTTTACAAAAGAGAAGAATGGTTGCAAGTTAAACATCTTTTTCACAAGTGCGCATCACATAAATCAGATCGGGGAGAAGACGCACACAAGAGACTCATTCTCAAATATTCATATCTCAATCTCTCAGCCTAGCCTTTACAAACCCCCACCATACCTTTTTTCTCTAAATCATTATACCGAAAATGACCGGACCCGACTCGACCTGCTGCTCGACCCGAAAATGACCCGACCAACATACCCAAAAAACACTTGAAATCCAAAACAGCTTGACCCGACCAAACTAACCCGATAATACGATAGACCCGAACTGACCCGACCCAATTGGCCTTACCTAAACCTGATCCAATTGCCCCGTTTGCCAGGTCTAAAAATAACCATGTAACTATAAGGACCGCCTACTTAACCTTTTTACACCCTTCAAAATTGGAAGGAAAAAAAAACTTCCTTGTCCACTTGCTCTCCTAAAACTTAGTGTCAACTGTCATTTACAAATGTTGCAATTCAAAAGAACTGGATGGAGACTAAAGTTCAAAAGTAATCCGATGGTTCAGAATGTCTAAACTGCAAGAAAAGTAACAGACACCTCATGTCAGTGAAGAAATCACAAATGATATCGTAAGGTTATGTACTACTGTCTGAATCAATACATAGCGACAAGATGAGACAGCTAGGACATCCATGAGTCTTGAGTACTAGGATGATGATAGGCGAATTTCATAAATGTGTGTTGCAACATATATGATGAAGTTGGATGTTTAGACAAACCTTGGGAGAGTTGGGTTACCAAATTTGTTAAACCTCAACGAATAGTAAAGGCGGCGACTTAAGATCAAAATAATATACACTCTAGAAGAGGGTTTCTCCTATCGAATGTGACCGGTATCCACAAATAATTAGATAACCATATGCAATATGAAAAATGGACAGTTTTTTTAGGTGAAACGTGCACAGAACCGTCTATCTTAAGCCTGTCTTACTACTCCATTCCTTATCTATTCTATGCTTAACTTTCCAAATATGAGCTTGGACTCGAGGCAACATAGCCCCTTGAATGAGTTATACAACTTGTCTTGGGTGTATAACTACTCCTTCACTTCTGCCTTTGTTTCTATATAAACCAACTGTAGTATCTAGGAGCCATGAGTCCTGCAAACACAACCCGTTTATGAAACAGGCACTTGCATTTCCATCTAATCACCCATCGGAAAAGGATATCAAATCTAATCTGGACTCCCAACCAGTCTTTGACCAGCACAGTACAGCTTTTGCTAAAGCCACATTCAAAGAACAAATGATGAATAGACTCATCAGGCATGCTACAACTACAGCAGCACCCATCATTAACGATACCATGCCTGGCCAATGACGTTGTGTTTTGTCTGATACCACTATTTGACAGCTCCCTTCCTCAACTATCGAACAACAACATACAATTTAAAGACCGGAAAATGGTGAAGGAATCATATGCTTCTACACTACTCAAAAAGCTTCAGGATTGTTCAATGCCACTTTCGCAAACACGCTCTTTCGAAATCATCCACACTAGTTCCTCTCTAATTAGCAAACATCAAATCTTAGCCACTAAACCACCCATCATCACGAAATGAAAAGCAAAAGTCGAGAATTTCGACATGGCGACCCTTGATCATTACATCAATCGTGTTATATAAGGGATATGAAACACTATCAAATCAGCTTTTTTGCACTTGAACACCACCAAATCGACATAACCATCATCCAGTAGCAAGCAACAAATGAACCTATACTCATCTAGGGTTCAAATAATCAACACTTGAATGAAACCGATTCCGAAAACCTCTCCCACTTACCACTAACACAACAATCATCATCATTTACCTACTTCAATAATCAACATGAGCTAAATCAATTCATATCAAGGAATCAAAATAATGAAATTTTTAATCTAGGAAAATAAAGGTCACAAAGGAAAGCAGTCAAATTACCTCAATAACAGCGACATCGTAAGAATGATGAAGACGACAAATCGATTCTCGTAAACCTAAGATCGCATCAGTAATTGAAACAGCAGGGCAAGAACCCAACTCGGAAACCTTAGCTGAGTCAACTCGTCCTGACTCCGCAAACAATACTGTAACTAAAACTATGAAAGCACCCCAATAATTCCTCATAATCCTCAAAATCAAATCCACAAAAACACCCCCAAAATCAAAACTTTTTGTAATCACAGCGCTAATCTCTCCTTAACAATCCATATTTCACAAAATAAAGCACTACCCAGATAATAAAATCAATAAAAAGTGATGAAAATCGACAAAAATGAAGGACCCAGATGCAAAATTAGGTTAAATAAAAGAGGGGAGAAATGAAATTGGGGAATAAAAAAAAAAAAAGGAATTAGATAGGATAAATTGGAATAAAGAAGTGCATTATAGTATGGAATATATGAAGAGGTAAGATAAAAGATTTTTTGGGAAGAGTGGGGTATGAAAGCATTAATAAAATTGGAATTGTGATAAAATTTAGGGATTAAATCAATTAAATTAAACTGGGATTTGTCGTATAGAGTGTTTGGTTGAGGATGAATGTGTAAAATGTAATGGTATTCAAAATTCCAAATCCTCAAAAATGTCAGCTCTCTCTTTCCTGGATGCTCATGTCATCATCTGTGCGCGTGTGTGTCTGGTGTTTGGCGTCTGACTGTCTAGTGTCTACCTACCTGACTTTCCCCACCAATCGAATACAGAATACATTTGCAATACCTGATCATGAGGCGGGCTGGGTCGAGTTTGGGCCGGACTCGCGCTAAATAAATGGCCCAAATACACGGGTCGTGCTATATAAATGGCTCAAATACATTGTATCCATCGGGCTTTTAGGTTAGTCCAAACCCAACCCTATTTTTATATCGGGCTTATTTTGGGCCAGGCCACAGGCTTTTGGGCCAAACTATTAGGCCCAAACCCGATAAAAAATCGTGTTGGGACGGGACGGGCCACCGGGCCTGGGCCATTTGATCAACTCTATTTATATATACGTCGGAATCGTCAGAAATAAGAATTAATATAGGATAAGATGATCTCATACAATGTACTCCGTATTTGAAGATATAACGATAAGTTATTTGAAGAGGTTCTTGGCCTTCTTGCCTTGTACGGTATTTGCGACCGCGCTTGGCAATTGGCATGAATATGGGTCCGGGACATAAATGTTCAATCTTTTTCGTCTATATAGACATTGTCCCTAATTTAAGATAAAAAAATATACTCCGTATCATGTAAATATGAAATACAATAGAATTGAATACAGCATTCGCCGGCTACATCACCTAGAAATCGCTATTAATCGTAAAATAGTGCAAATTTATTGAAACTGGATCACTTGGCCTGTTAGTTGGTACTAGCATCTTCAATGGTAAGCTAGTTGGTACTAGCTTACCTTTGCCACATCACATTTTTGAGCTACAACACTTTTAAGCTACATGTTTCTCCAATGGTTAAGCTATAAGAGTTGTTGCTTAAATGTTATATATACACTTATTTAATTGGCACATATCTCTTTGTGGGGCCATTTGAGCTACTAGCTCCATGGAGTTAGTTGCTCAAACTAAGCTAGTTGATATGAAGTTCTCCAATGGTCAAGCAACTAGCTTGAAACTTTTATAATTTGCAAGCAAGTCCTTTTGCTCAACCATTGGAGATGCTCTAGAGTGTTAGCCATGCTAATCAATGAACAAGTAAATAAAACATAAATGCATGTAAGAATATTTTGAGATGAATGCATTTGCAACTGTTTTTATGTATTTTTGTCAAAAAATTTACAATTATACCACTCGTATTACCGTGTATATATATATATATATATATATACTTTAAAAAAAATTACAGGTCACGGAAACTTTCTTGTGATGTCTTTCCTGAAATACTCCACACCACTGTTTCCACTACTATTCTTTGGGCGGTATTTAATTCTTTGATCATGTTTTGTTCTTTTTTGTGGCGTTTATGCTTTGGTATATTTTTACACTTCTTCTCAAGATGTGAGTGAGACTCAAATTAATTTAAGAATTAATTTATTTTGGTTTAGGGAAAAAGGGCGCGATATAAAAAATTAATGAAAAAATATGTGTAAAAAAATAGAGTTCGTATGTGAAAAAATAATTTCGTTGATATTGACTTTCTTTTAAATTACCCTTGATTTGATTCAGTAAGTAGATGGTACATCCGATATATTACCTCCAATTCTATAGTTTTTCAGCATTCTAGTAAAGTTTTTGAGTTTTGTTTTAGAAATTATGAGTTTAGTTTTGAGTTTATTTAGGGGGTTGCGAAACGTCGTCGACGTTTTGCGAAAAATCGTCGACGTTTTTTTGACAAATGACAACTCTTGCCCTTTTCTCTCTCTCTCTCTCTAGCTTTTATTCTCTGAAACAAAAACAACAAAAACAACGTAAATTTCTAAGAAACGGTTTCAACTTCGAACATCAACATCAAATAACGACAACGATTTAATGTCAAACGACGACAACGATTCATCGATAACTAACTTAAATCTTAGATTTTTTTTTTCAATTAATTTTTGTTGAATTACATGTTTAAGCTTTGAAATTAGGTTGAATTAATCGTACATGTTTAAGCCTTGAATAGACAAATTGAACTCAATCGAAATTTTGAATTAGACTTGAAAACTAACCGTCCTAGCG
The DNA here is from genome assembly GCA_029255685.2 of Silene conica. NCBI lineage: Eukaryota > Viridiplantae > Streptophyta > Magnoliopsida > Caryophyllales > Caryophyllaceae > Silene > Silene conica. The sequence continues at coordinate 4,059,706 of CM055314.2, forward strand.
TGGAATGGACTTGAAAATAGTACACGTCCATACATGGTATGGACGTGAATAGTACACGTCCATACCATGCATGGACGTGTACTATTCACGTCCATACATGGTATGGACGTGTACTATTCACGTCCATACCATGTATGGACGTTAATCCTGGACGTCCATACATGGTATGGACGTGAATAGTACACGTCCATACCATGTATGGACGTGAATAGTACACGTCCATGCATGGTATGGACGTGTACTATTCACGTCCATACCATGTATGGACGTGTACTATTTTCAAGTCTTCATATTTCCGTCATTTTAACCAATTTTGTTTCGGTTGTAATATTGAAATGTAACCGTTGTGGTTTCAAATTTCAAAATGTAACCGTTACAATTTGAAAATGTTGCCGTTATACTATGACTTCTTATAAATACTGGTTTTCATGTTGATTGTAATCGCACAACATCATTCACTACTAAAATCATTTCTTTTAATATGGCTCTCACAAATGTTCAAAAAAACAGAGCTTATCAGCTAAGGATCGATCTTATAACTACGCAGTTCCCAGTACTAGTTTCTCGCCTTGAACTAGTCATTCCGAGTGACACTGTCTGGGACCTGGTAGAACATCCTCCAATTGCCAACCTTTTTGGCATCCTACACGGTAACCCCCTATGCAGTCCGGTTGTTCCAGACGATGAAGTTACTGATGAGATTGTAACTGAGAAGATGTGGGAGTTCCGCAAGTTAAGAAGCGATTTCCTTGTCTACATTGAGCGTATACTAAACTTGATAGATTACGCAACACTATCTGATTTGTGTGCCGGTAGAGTGTTCAATCTAGGTAATGTCCGTCTGCGCATTTTAATGTTTTATGATCATTACGTGGCTAGTCAACCTGAAATAATTGAAGCTGGAGATTACGAAGGAGATCTGGATTCTTCATCTTCGTCATCCGAAGATAATTAAGTATTGTAAACTTGTATTTGATGTTCGATGTGTTTTCGTTAATGTCTAATGTATTCTATGTTTTCATCAAATTTTAGTTACGATTTATGTTTTATGCTTTTGTTCATGTCCGATGTAAGCTATGAGTTCTAATATGTATTAAAATATGCATAAATTAAATATGCATAAATTAACTAATAAACTAACAAATAAAGTAGTCACGAGAAAAATAAAATAGTCCGTACGAAAGACAACAAATAAAGTCCAAGCATAAAAAAAACTAACTAGTAAACTACATCATCATCATCATCATCGTCCTCCTCCTCATCATCATCATCAGCCGGATCATCCTCAACGTCATCCCTCGATATGTAGAACCGCTCCATATCATCGACCAAGCGTCGCACGTACGGCCATTTCTGGTCGGGGTCTTGAGTATAAATCTGCGAGAAATGACGGCTAAGAGCCCGGCCAACCTCCGGCTCCTCGGCAAAAGGGGGTGCTTCCATCTCAACACGGCGTGCAGGGGGGTAGAAGTGTGGGTGAGAAATCTTCTTGTACCAACTCATGTAACGTGGATCACACTGAAACGGCATCACAGCCCGGTCATGACGCTGTCTCAACGGAATCTCAGCCTCTCTCAAACCCCAATCCAAATCAGCAGCATCACCGTACGACAGCTTGTAACCCTGAGCCGGCTTCGCCGGACGACTCTCGGCAGCTGGGACCCGCATAGGGTTCGGGTAATCCTGAACATAGCCAAACTGACGGAGACACCTATCAGGCTGGTACGGCTCCACTATATCCAGAAACCGGATCACCCCCGAGTAGAGCGTACTCCGACAACCCCTGTGTGGGCTAACACCGTAAGGGAGCCACCTCACCTGCTCCGCCCTCAGCCCGTCCAACCTCTGCCTGTGCTGCTCCAACAACTCCTCATCTCCCCTAAACCTAGGAACCCGTGACCAAGCCTCGACAAGTGGTCGTCCCGTAACATAATATCCCGAGTGAGGCCTGAACGTCGGAAAGTACTCGTATATCCAAGCCTGAAGCAACGGCAGACATCCGCTAACCCCAGCTGCCTCCCTACGCGAAGCCATCCCCAACTGTCGGTACAGGTACGCCAATGTCGCGGCCCCCCAAGCATAACCGCCTAAATCATCTAAATCATCAAACAACGGCAACATACGAGCGACAACCCGATCGCTGGACTTGTCGGTGAACAAAGTCTGTCCAACCAACAACATCATGTACGCCCGTAGGGAGTCCTCCTGGCTCCCCTTCTCCACAACATCCATCAGCTTCCTCACCAAAATCCCCCCACTCCTGTAAATGGGTGCAGTCACGGCTGCCACGTCAACGCCAAACAAGGCCGCGAACTTCCCCTTCAGACCAATCTCCCCCCTCGTACTCTCGTCCATAACCCTAGCGCCATCCACCCGTATGCCGAGGATCTTGTGAACGTCGTGCAACAGTATCGTAATCTCACCAAACGGCATGTGGAAAGTGTTGGTGTCCGGCTGCCACCTCTCGACGAACGCACTAATAAGGTTCTCATCCAACCCGGTGGTCAAACAGGTCCTAAGATGACCAAGCCCGCTCTCGGCAACTCTATCCATAACCGCAGAGCGGACCCTCATCTTACTCATCCTCTCCATAGCTCCCGGCCTCTCGTAACACGTGATCCACTGTCTCGCGCTCCCCTCATCCGTCCAACTACTGCGAGCTACGTGGCCACCAAAGCTACGTAAGACAGTAGGTACAGACGGCCCCCCTACAACCGGACCCTGTAGACGCCATGAAAGATCCGGAGTCTTCTTCCTCCCGCCCGTGCTACTAGAGGCCCCACTCTCCACAAATGGCCTATATCGGCCGCTACCATCACGTACAATCACCTTTGCTGGTCGATCGGCTGCCTCCTCGTCCAAAAACTGGGGGTCGTGCTCCTCCTCCTCCTCCACCTCCACCTCCTCCTCCTCCTCCTCCTCCTCCTCCGAACTACTAACACGGGGGTCCCTGAAAAAAGCTCTCGGTAGCTGTAGCTGGTCCTCGGGAGTAGGGTCGGGAGTCCTTATTAGGAGACCCTTTCCCCTACCCCTACCCCTACCCCTACCCCTACCTCCCCTACCAGCTCCTGGTGCTGCTGCTGGTTGTGATGCTACCGGGACACGACGTTTAGATCCCGTCACTCTTCGGCCTGCGGTACGGCCAATCGCAGGCATGATATCATCCTCATTGTAAGACATCTGCATTTACGAGATTACAATAACGTTAAACTAATATAATTAAACAAATTGTCATAAAAACTAAAATAATAAAAACTAACGAGATTACAATAACGTTAAATTAATATAATTAAACAAATTGTCATTAAAAACTAAAATAATAAAAACTAAAATAAGAAATTTTAACTATTAAAATTGAAAATATACGGCCTAAACGTAAAAATAAAGCCGAGGAAACCCTCTAAACCCTAAAAACCTTAAACCCACCTTAGCCACCCAAACCCTAAACCCTAAACCCTAAACCCTAAACCCTAAACCCTAAACCCTAAACCCTAAACCCTAAACCCTAAACCCTAAACCCTAAACCCTAAACCCCACGTCCCACCCCTCCCTAGCCACCCAAACCCCACGTCCCACCCCCCCCACCAACGTCCCTATTCCACGTCCAGAACCCCCACCAACGTGCCCACCCAACGTCCCACCCTGCCCTAGACGTCCCCCCCTCACGTCCCTCCCAACCTCAGACGTGAACAACCCACGTCCCTCCCTACCTCAGCCGTGAAAACCCAACGTCCCACCCTACCTTGGACGTGTAAAACACACGTCCAAGGCCCTACGTTTCGCGAATCGATTTACTAACCTAACCCCCACATTCGGTTTTTGATTCAAAATTCAACTTAAAACAAATCTAATTCTAACAACAATCTAACTAATATCAACAACAACAACAACAACAAGAAACAACAATAGCACAAAAATTGAATCAAAATCCCTAAAATTAACAAAAACAACAAAAACACCAAAAACATTAACAATTAACACTACAACTAACAAATCTAACATAATTAACCTCAACAATAACAAGAATAACAACTACAACAACATTAATTAAAACTAACAAGAGTAATTAAAAAAAAAAAAAAAACTAACCGTGACGTGGTGCTGCGGTGGGTGGTCGGCGTGTGGTGGTTGGTCGGCGGTGGACGTGGTGCTGCGGTGGTGCTACGCTGGGTGGTGCTACGGTGGGTGGTCGTACGGTGGGTGGTGAGTGAGGGGTTTGGGTGAGGGTTTTTGAATTGTTGAGGTTTTGTGAATTGTTGAGGTTTTGTGAGCTAAAGGGTAGTGTGAGTCTTTTTTTTAAATTACGTCGACGATTTTTCGCAAAACGTCGACGATCTTTCGCGATTCGGTTTATTTATTTAAACATTAAACTCTAAAAAATCACAATAAAACTCAGAAATATTACATATAAATTTAATTGAATTTGAGTTATAACGGAGACAAACTAAAATCTAAGTTATAAACTATAATATGCTCAAAAAAATACACACATTTGCTCAAAAACAAATAAAGTATGAGGTACTAACTAATAAGCTCAAAAAATTACATATATGCTCAAAAACTAAAAAAATTGAAGGTACTACATCCGATGAATGTTCTATTTTCTCAGTTTGGTTTGGGTTATGGTCGATCATCTTACCCTAATAAAGCATGTCATAGTGTCGTTTTATCTACTGAGTTGGGGAAACTTTGTTATTATATCCACAGCCCATGGTCACGTGAGCCATCGGCCCATGATTATGAAGTCACAACCTAGACGAATACGACACGGATATGTGACATGGCATGTCATGAAATATAGGACATGGGACACGTTATTTAAATTTAATAAAATATACATTTTATAGTTATAAACGTTTGATTTTATTTTTGTAAAAATATTTGATATTAATTTTAAATAAGTGAAGGTAAAATTTGCCCTTGATAATAACCCATTTTCATTCATCATTTCAACCAATATTCTAATTAATCTTTTTCGATAGCGCATTTCTCCTCTAAAGAACATCATTCACTCCAAATGATGACCAAATACCGTGGACACGCGATGGACACGGCTCAAATACCATAGAAATACCATGGACACGCGTCGGACACGTGTCCAAATAAATGTAGAAAGTTAGACTCGGCTTTATAGGCGTCTGACACGTTTCGGCGTGAGAAATGTCCGTGTCGGACACGGTATAGCTCATTACGAGAAATGTCCGTGTTACCTAGGTGAGGATTAAGTGTAACACCCCCATTTACCTAGGAGCCTGAACTAGGACTTCCAGAGTAAATAGGACCGTTACCATCCTGGATAACCAGGGTAGTAGGTATACATAGTGAAAGAAACACAATATTTTAAATGTAAAAGGTTAAACTGAAACTATTACAAGCCATGGCCCAAAAGACTTCCAAAACAACTTAATTAAATAAATGTTCAGCTATGAAAACAAGACTAAGTGATCTAGCAGCTAGGTAGGTCTAGTCCATGCCTCTCTTCCATGCCCAGTCCTAGTCCCGCTGTCTCTGACCTGAAAGATCTACTCCCCATTCCGGATCATCGTAGGTGAACACGAATACTGTAACAACCCGACCCGGCCACCACGGTCATAACACAACCTCAATAAGATGGGATGTGTACCTTTGGGCCAAATACTTGTCCTCACTTAAGCCCAAAAGCACAAGGCCTTGTTACTAAATGGTGGGTGGAAGCTATTATAAACATATCATAAGCCTCACATTCTACCAATGTGGGACAAATCTCCACACAATCTCATCTCATACTCTTGGGGTGTTACAAACCCCCCCCACTTAAAGAACACAACGTCCTCGTTGTGCCTCAAACTTGACCACAACCAGGGCCAGAATCCTCCCCCGCTAGGTGTGTGAACCGGGTACTACCGACCACAGGCTCACCACACGGTCGCAGGGTCGCTCTGATACCATTTGTAACAACCCGACCCACCACAGTCATAACGCAACCCCAATAAGATGGGATGTGTACCTTTGGGCCAAATACTTGTTCTCACTTAAGCCCAAAAGCACAAGGCCTTGTTACTAAATGGTGGGTGGAAAATATTATAAACATATCATAAGCCTCACATTCTACCAATGTGGGACAAATCTCCACACAATCTCATCTCATACTCTTGGGGTGTTACATTAAGGATCACTAACGGGTATTTTTTTCGGTGTGTTGGACCTTAAGTGGGTAAAGATTTCTCTTATGAGTTTTAAAGAGTAATACAACTGCGATTCTTAGGCTTGACCATGAGATTTTCGGTTAATCTAGAACAATTTCTTAGATGTGTTGGAATTCACAAACAATGAAATTCAACATTTTGTAAGTAAATTAGTAAAAAATATAAAAAAACTCTTCCTTAAAAGGTAAAATCAAATTAATCGAAAAATAAAGGAAGTAACAACTTACAAAAAAATCCTTAATTCACAAAAATGTTGTAGATAAAATTTATTTGACACTTAAGTTATGCTAATGCTATTTATTTGTGTTAGGATGCAAACTCATGTCTCATATCGTTAGTTTAAAGGTGAAATATCATCTTTATAAGTGTCCTGAAAATATAATAGTACGAAGCCTTTTGGGAAGGAGCCCAGGAGTAAATCCGTGAGGGCTTGGCCCAAAGCGGACAATATCGTAATATTATGGACATTGGACACCGGCGCAGCAGAGGCCCAACACGAGGTATTCACGCCTCCGTTACAACAAGTGGTATCAGAGCCCAAGGTTTGACTTGGGCTAGCTAGACACGATGATGCATCAGCAGACCCAAGACTTGAAGTTGTACGTTGTAAGGCATGGAACTCCTAGCTCGAGGCGAGTCCTTGAGCAAGCCCCGTCCAGGCCTAAATGGATGAAAGGCGTCATAGGTCTTGTGGGACAAAGACCATTTGTGTACTAGAACTGTTGATCGGGTGGACCCTTATCAGATTGGGTGTCACAGGTCTGGTGGGTCCTTTGGATACCAGAGACCATTTGTGTTCTAGAACTTCTGGAATGGCGGACCCGGTCCAGGGTATATTCGATGCAGAGAAGGTTCGATATGCATGTGTAGCAAATCCCCAAGAAGGGCACGTGGACATGTTGATATAGGAGCATGTGAGGGCACTCACTTGTCCAGGCGGTGACATGTGGTGCAAGACATGACTCGTGATAGCATGATGTGTCGGCTAAAGGGAGTTTATCAAAACTTGGTGATGTTTCGGGTGTTTAGAAGTTGGGGTTGTAGAGTGTGGGAGTTGTCAATGGAGGTCAAGGTTAGGAACATGTGAGGGTACTCACTTGACCAGGCGGTGACATGTGGTGCAAGACATGACTTGTGATAGCATGATGTGTCGGCTAAGGGGAGGTTATCAAAACTTGGTGATGTTTTGTGTAACACCCCAAGAGTTTGAGAGGAAAGTTGTCCCACATCGGTAGAATGTGAGGCTTGTGATATGTTTATAATAGCTTCCACCCACCACTTAGTAACAAGGCCTTGTGCTTTTGGGCTTAAGTGAGGACAATTAATAGGCCGAAAAGTGCACACCCATCTTATTGGGTTTGTGTTACCACGGCGGTGGGTCGAGTTGTTACAAATGGTATCAGAGCGACCCTGCGACCGTGTGGTGAGCCTGTGGTCAGGAGTACCCGGGTCACCCACCTAGCGGGGGAGGATTCTGGGTTTGGCAACAGTCAAGTTTGGCGCACAACGAGGACGTTGTGTTCTTTAAGTGGGGGAGTTTGTAACACCCCAAGAGTTTGAGAGGAAAGTTGTCCCACATCGGTAGAATGTGAGGCTTGTGATATGTTTATAATAGCTTCCACCCACCACTTAGTAACAAGGCCTTGTGCTTTTGGGCTTAAGTGAGGACAATTAATAGGCCGAAAAGTGCACACCCATCTTATTGGGTTTGTGTTACCACGGCGGTGGGTCGAGTTGTTACATTTTGGGTGTCTAGAAGTTGGGGCGGTAGAGTGTGGGAGTTCTCAATGGAGGTCAAGATCCGAATTAAGATGATGGTCCTTGGTTTGAGGGGAGGATTGTTAGGATGCAAACTCATGTCCCACATCGGTAATTTAATGGTGAAGCATCATCTTTATAAGTGTCCTGAAAATATAATAGTACGAGGCCTTTTGGGAAGGAGCCCAGGAGTAAATCCGTGAGTGATTGGCCCAAAGCGGACAATATCGTACTATTATGGACATTGGACACCGGCGCAGCAGAGGCCAAACACGAGGTATTCACGCCTCCATTACAACAATTTGTATTTGAAACATTTTTTTTTTTTTTTTTTTTTTTGGAACTCGAAAGGAAGGGTACCTACATAGTTACCCTACATACCCGACATTGTCAGAGTCGGGTTTTATTAATACATTACTAGAATAAGCAATTAAATTACATATGGGGTTGACGACAACCACCTGCTTCTTAAAAGGGCGATCGGAGCTGGCCAAATGTACGCGCACTTCTTTTCTCTTCCTTTTCACCGGAGCTTCAGGGGAGTACCTGCGACAAGACACACTTACGCCACAAGGACCTAGAAATTTTCGAGGAAAAGATCTACTTTTAGAAAAAGTAGATAAACTGCGTCTTGGAGATTCATCCCCTTGGCAATGCTTCTTCTTGGAATTGGCAATCCTCCAATTTCTTCGCACATAATGCGTAAAGGAGTATTTACCAAGCTTAGGAATAAAATCGGTGCATAACTGTTTCCCACACGAGGCAACCTTATACTTCTTGTGGCGGGCTGAAAAAATGAATAGCTGTTGAGTCTTAGGGTCATTCACAGCCGGAGGACAGTTAGAGGTGGCAATTTCATTCACCGAGAAATGAGTACTTGAGTTGGTAGTAACAGATCGAGTATCAACATAATGTATATGAGTACTTGCAGGAGAGAAATTGTCACAGACTGACGACACACTTGCGCTCACAACAGTGGACCCATTGCTGGTATCTAAAGGGATCATGTCATTGTTCATGACCTCCACCTCCTTAGATTTTCGTTTTTTAGGACATCTTCTCCTCCTCTTCTTCTTATCCTCGGAAAGTTCTCTTATAACATCTCCCTCCTTAGTAGTCTCATCCTTACGGATCTTAAGCGACAGAGTGGATAAATCACGTTTATGGTAAAAATTCACATTTTTACCCTCCAACAACATTTTATAAGAATGAGTAGAAATCCTTAGACGGGAACCACCTCCTCCCTTTTTGGAAAACTCAAGGACTTCTCCTTTTTTGAGCATCTCAAGAACTGACTTACGAGAAAAATGTTCCTTTTTCTTTAAGTCAGTCATCAGGTCTATTTCATCATTATTTTTACCCATCTTCACCTTCACCTCCATATTTACTTCAGTCTTCAAATCAATTTCATCATTACTTCGACCCACCTCCATCTCCATATTCACACTCTCATTATCCTTTATACTCACATCATCCTGACTTTCCATCACCTCCGTGATCACACTTTCCCTATCCGTTATATCCACCTCAGTATCCAAAACATGACCAAGCTTCTTCTTAGTCACATCAACACAACCTTCAGCAACAACCTCCAACATCCTTTTTCCATTCTCCTTCATGAGAAGATTTCCTTTTACTACATTCAATTCCCTCAACACATCCTTATTGTTAGGTTCCACCATCAAGGCCTCAATCAAATCCACTTCAGCTTCCTTAAATCTTTTCAATCTCATAAAAGCAACCGCCCGACGAAATAAAGCTTTAACGTTATGAGGAAATATGTCCAAAATCATGGAACACAAATCCGAAGCAGCTCTATATTCCTCAAGTTTCAAGGCACAAGCAGCTAGATTAGAGTTAAGAGAAACAGCAAGTTCTGATAAACATTGAATATCCTCCCCTCCAAAAGAATCCATACTTAACCCAAAAAGTTTACATGCTTCATCGTAACACGCCGCCGCCTTATCAAAACAATTTTGCCTAAAAAAATTGTTACCCCTATCTTTAAGTTGTCTCACCTCAGAGACCGCCGACAAAGATGACCCATGCATTTTCATCAGATAACCAAACATCCTTTCCCCATCATCCTCCATAAACCCATCACTAACATGGGCACAAGCAAAAGTTTCGAGAAATTTACGATAATCGGTAGAAGAAGACATAGTAAAATTAAAATCCCCAAAATCAAAGGAACACAAGCAACAAGATTAGGGAGCACTTCAAGCGAAAGAAAATACCATAAAAAAGGTTATACTAACGAGATTACTAAAACAACCTAACTAAGAAGTAAGATTCCTTCTAGACATAAATCAAGTACCTTAAGGAATGAGAAACAAACCAGAAACCTCAACACAACAACAGACAAAAACGATCAGCCAGGAAACGCGATCGGAGATCGGCAGAAAACACAAGCACCGCCCCCACACAACCGGAGATCGTCGGAAAATAAAAGACCAACCGTAACCAGCCAGAAAACAGTAAGACACGACTACAAAGATCAGAAAAAGAAACCTGAACAAAGAAGAAACATCACTACCGACCAAAAAAAGTACCGGGAAGAGGAGGTTACGGGTCGGAAAAGGGAGCAGAAATTAAGGGAAGTAGCGCGCAGACGAGTAGAGAAGTCTCGCCGGCGACCAAGCGAGACGACCGGAGTAGTCGCCGGCGAGAGTTAGAGAATGATGATTTAATGGATTTTGGGGTTTTTGGTTTTTCTCTCTCCTAGGGATTTTGGGGGCAGCGAAAAGGTGTGGGGAGTAAATGTCTCATCGTAATCCAACTTTTCCACCTTGTGATATTACTAAAAACAACAAGAAAATATGTCGGACTTTCAGTCTTTCAATTTTCTCATCGATTTTATATTTTATTTTGTAAACCCATCCACAACCGAGAATCAAATGCAATCATCCTTAATTATGACTTTTATGAGACTAAGTTGCCTTTCGTAACACTAAAATATCAAATCAACAAATTCTGAATAGGTGTACAAGATCACTTGTGATCCCTATTTTCGTGGGAGTATGCATAAATACAATTTAGGGATTTTCTATGATTGTATTTGAAACATTAACTTCACAAAAGAAAAACAAATTCCTAACCAAATTTTGGGTATTTGAGACATGCAAAAACAAAACTACTTCACTACAATACCGATTTCAAATAAATATAATCGAAGCCGCACAATTGATTTAAAAGAGATGGAGGTAATTTGTTTAGGATTTTAGTAATAAAGCTGGTAATTTTGCTAAATAGAGAGACAAGGGTGAGTTGCGGCATTGGTAACTATGATAAGTGTGAGGGTCTGAGGGATTAATGTGTTAAATTTTTGGGTCTATTATGTAGGTTAAGTTTTTATAGAGGACGTAATGGATTATTGGATTGGCCTAAAAATCTTGAATGCATGTAACGTAAGCCAAATATACTACATTTATAGATGGTAAGTTCGTGAGTCTCCCATAATACGATATTATTCGTTTTAGGCTTTAACACGTTAAAGAAATATTGCTTATGTATAAATAATATATTTGTTGTATAATATTGGTTCGTCATAAACTTAAAACAAATAGTATCGCCTTAAACTAGAATTGAAGTACTATACATTTATTCATCATCTTAGAAGAGTTTGGAATTTTGGATTGTCGACTATTTGAAAAATGGTTTATTAAGCAAGTATTGCTCGGTAAGAACTTGAGTTATCATTTTTTAGATTGAATTTCACGCTAATTATCATTTTTCTATACAAAAATAACAAACATAAACTTGGGGCAAGTTGTATTTAAAAATTGTAACTTTTAAATTATATTATATCACGGGTTTATATATCAAATTTAGCATTATTTTTATATAATTATATCACAGGTTTGCCTATTTAACAATTCGACTAAATTGTTTCAAAAGTACCACCAGCCTTTTTTTTTTCATCCTATTTTCACCAATTAATATTACGTGATTTGTACTAAATAGTAACATGCTAAAATTCTCATTTAAGTGCACGACATGTGCATAAGTTTTATAGACACACACGAGTTTGACCTAATGAAGCACTTACGTAGGCTACAACGACTAATTAGACCCGTGTAATTTGACTAATTATGTGTTGTTTTTTTCCTTTGAATAATTTGTTTCAAATAAAGCATATAATTTAGATTTTATGAAATTATTCGAGTAACAAGCCAAGGTAAAAATTCAAATTTAGTTAATAGGAGGACATGACATACTATAACTTTTCGACCTAATGAATTTAATGAATCATTTACGTTAATACAAACGAATTTTTGTATTAGTTGTTTCAAACATAATACTATGCATCACAAATGAAATATTGTACTTTGTATTGCAAATGAAACCCTAATGTATAAAACAAAATAACATTTACAAACAATTTTTTTATAATCAGACAATGTAAAAAAAATATTTATATTTTCCTTTTAATTAATAAAACAATTTCTCTCAAGTATATATATACTTTTTATAATAACAAAATTTAAAAAGCATATCTGTGCAATTTTCACGGGTTTAAAACTAATAAATAAAAAAACAAAAAGCAAATAAATAATTGAGAGGTAACTAACATGAGAAAGGTGGAAGGAAAAAAATTATTAATAGAAAATGAGGTAAACTGTTGAGAAAAAAAGGAGAGAATATTAGAAATTTTATTATTGTGAATGATCGTAAACTCGGTTTGGAATGCTTCAAATTGCAATTCATTGAGGCCGCGTTTGGAAACACGGAAATGATTTCATTTTGATGATTTCAATTGTAGAAATCAAAATGTTTGAATTCAATTCGAAATCCAATTCCAAAAGTTCGTTTGGGAAACCCGTGGATTTGGAATTGGAATTGGAATTGGGCGAGACGGATATTGGTCGAAGTGATCGAAAATTTTTTATTTGGGAAAAATAAAAAATTTCCCGGAAAATATTCGCGATCGAAAAAAATGTCGAAAATTAAAATATTACGATTAAATTTGAATATAAAAAGACGTAAATAGTGATGGAATTGAAATAAATAGTATATGGTAGGGATTTGAGAGACTCAAATTTTAACTAGGTTGGAATTGGTAAGGAATTGAGCCAATTCCAATTCCAAATTCTAGAGGTTTCCAAACACTTGAAATGTTTCAATTACGGAATGCAATTCCAATTCCGGGTTGCCAAACATGCTCTGAATGATTTCTTGATTAATGTCATATCATCCATGACTGCTTTTCTCGTAGACCTGGCAAAAACCGTCCCGACTCGACAAAAATGATCCGACTCGTCTACTATCAGACCCGAATGACACTCGGAAATATAAAAAAAGTATAATACCTGAAATCGACTCAAATCAACATAACCTGATTCTTCATAACATCCGATAATCGATTGTCCGATATAGCCCGAAACTGTTAACACTCAAGCTGATTAAACCCGACAAGATTAGTAAACCTTACCCGAGTATTACCCAATCAACCGATAGACACTTAAATATAATTATGCTACAAGACTAAAAATAACTTTAAAACTACAACCAATATTCTTTTTTGTTATTTTTTTTCAGATTTTATCATTTGAATGTCACCATCTAAAATGTGACGATTGTAATAGAATTATAGAAGTGTTTAACACTTACTAGACATATATTATAGTGACATTCAAATGACCAAATTTGAAAAACCATACACATTGTGTATGTGTAGCATCTTCCAATACATGTTTAGTTGTAGGTTTTGGATTTTTAGTATTGGGATTATTGCATTGTAAGTTTTGTATATATGGATAATGGATAATTAACATTTAATAACTTGACAAGTTTTATACTAGTACTAGTAAGTTGTATCTTCCCTTTTATATTTATGTTTATTTAAAATAACCAAGTCAATTTTAGATGATGAATTAAGGCATATTTTGTAATTTGTAAAAGTATATGATAATGGATTGAACTAACTATTCTATGCACCTCATTCTTGTGTTTATCACTTACTAGACACATTATTTGTGATTTTCTATGCACCTCATTCTTGTGTTTATCTAATCAAGTGGATGTACTTGACCTGTGTAAATAAATATACCATTATAAATAAGACCTATTAAAATAAATTTGCTCATTTAATAATCTCAACTTTTAAACAAACGTGATGCCCTACACCCTATTACTCTACTAGTACTAATGCAATGCGTCATTAAAACATGTCTAATTACATTTATGATCAAACTTACTGACAAACTAGTCTTATTATCCGTGAAATATAGACTGATGTAGGTAGTGTTATAACTGGACAATAACTAGGATGCATTTACTATCTAAGAAACTAGTCTTATTACCGGAATACCGGTGAAATTCACGGGGCTAGCTACGTTATCGACGGTGTCATGCAAATTCGAATTTACGATCGCACTGGACGTTAAGGGCAAAATAGACACGTAGAAAAAATTATTAGTCAATACGTATTGTCATAATATAGCGTCACAAATTAATAGTCAATACCACATTTTAGTAAACATTTGCCACAATTTATTAATATTTTGTCACGATTATTGTTATATTTATTAATATTTTCCGATAATTGTTAGTTATTATTGTTTTCTATATTACTAGTTTTAAACCCGTGAAATTCACGGGTCTCTTTTAAAATTTTAAAATCAAAATATTAGAATCCTATTTTCTTCTGATTTGCTTTTTGGAGGTCAAAGTTTCCGAACTTTGACCGTAAATAAATTAAACAATAATGAATTTTAAGTTATGAAATTAAAACATTTACAATTATTATCAAAAAAATCTTTGTGGCAAAAAATTTCAATAGAAAAAAATAACGTGTAGGTGTCAAAAAGAGACGGTCAAAGGTGCGTCTTGGAGACTGTAATAAAGCAAATGGGAAGAAAACAAATAAATGGAGGAAGTATTATTTATTGTACGATTGATTATTAGTCATAAATCGTTATTTAATAATTATGTAAAAATAACATTATATTTTAATATATAATATATAATAGTTTAGTGTAGGTCCCACCATAAATGACTTAAAAAAATAAATCATATAACATATAACATACAACATATAAGTTGACGTTATAAATGTAATAGTTTACGTAGAAATTATTGTTTACAAAATAAATCAGAGTTAAAACGTAATATTTACACTACGAAACTAAATGTAGGCGACTATTCGGAAATCAATTCAATAAAGTTTAGTGTAGGTCCCATCATAAATGACTTTAAAAAATTAAATCGTGGATTAATGATGTGACTTCACCAGAAATCATTAAATGTTTCTGTATTAATATAGATATAAAATAGTGAGGAGACTGAAATTCAAAATAGAATAGCAATAAATACATTAGTTCAACTCAGGTCTGCATTTGTTCACCTGAAAGATATTGTGGGCTCCACATTTTTGCAAGTAACCTGATCTTTCACACTAGTTTTATTCCCGTATAAAAATTACAGTCCAAGTTTGAGAGCTTGCACATAATATTTATGATAAATTTGAGAATTTGTGCGCCAATAATAGTTTAGGTCCTTATATCCATTTATATGTATAATTGAGGTCATTGTTCTTCACTTTGCTCTAGAAATATCTGTTTTGCTGTTGTAATGTTTTAACAAAGGTTTATTTTTTGCAATAAAAGCTATTGCTGGTGTGTACTGTGTACCATAAAAGCTACTGTTAGTGTGTACTCTGAGTAGCTTATACCTTAATTTTTTTTGCAGTTGTAATGCTCATTAATTGAAACTACTACTACTTTTATATGTTCATTAATTGTCAAACTCATACTCATTTGATTTAAACAGTGGTAGTGCAGTACGTAGTGATTCACCAGACCCTGTAACTAACTTCGATATTTTGATAGTTGGAGACGCAATCAAGAGAAAGAGATATGCAGTTGAGTACGATACAAGAACAGTGGACATGAGATGTTGTTGTAAACTATTTGAAAGGAGAGATATTTTATGTAATCACATCATTTGGGTTTGCTCGGGTAAATCTATGGAAATACCTGAGAAATAGATTTTGCGTAGGTGGAGTAAGAATGCACTTAGAAACCCGATTTATGATTTGAATGGAAATCTTCTGGATAACTACAATCCTACCGGTAGTAAAAAATTTGGAATGTCTCGGATGTGGTCTGAGATTTATGCAATTGTTGGTATCCTCAAAAGAAAAGAAGACTCTGATGTGAGAGAATTTGCCAAGCTTATTCAAGAATTCTGAGAGAAGTTGGAGCCAAACCCAAAGCCTTTGACTAAAGAACAAGAATTATAAATCCTTCTGAACTGCAAGGCTTCAAAAGAGGGAAATGTCTTACCACATAAGGTCTCTAAGAACAAGGGTAGCGGGAAGCGGTTGGTGAGTATGTGATTATAAGACAGTGTTATCAGTAAAATCAGGTCAAACGAGCTAGAATCTGTTTTTATTTCATTTAAAAAACTATACCACTAGTTGTAGACTCGTAGACTTATAGTGATATTCTATAATCATAATCGACATATTTATTAAGATCGTCATTTTATATATAAAGTAGTGAGCAACTAAAATAAATTATTGTTTACACATATACAAGCATTATTACTTATTAGAAAACCTTTGATCTAGTTCATTTTACCATAAACGGTCTAATAAGAGAGTTGTTGATTTAGTTTATTTACAAAATACAATACTTGTCGTCTTTTTTTAATTTCTCTTTTATATTTACACGATTCCGTCTCTCAAAATCATATGATAATGCCAACAAATTTGACTAAATACTACGTAGTGATAATTAATCAAGAACAACATCATCTCCAATTTGTATATGTTAAAAGAGGCCCTACAATTTATTTAATTTTGCATATATGATACTCCTATCTACTTGCTGGTTTTATATAATAATAATACTCCGTAATATTTATACACCTAAAATTTTGTCAAAGGGGCTCAAAAAGCTTTCTTGTCTTGAGACTCTTATCCAATAACTCGTGTAATTCAATCTTTAACGAATTACACGAATCATTATATATATAAAAAAATCTTGGAAAATTGTCTATGTGGCACCATGTGTATTCAGAATTAGGCTAATGCAAGTCTCTCATTCAATCTCACAATTTTAGTTTTTTTAAACCAATCATGTTTAACCGCGTGGGCCATCTTTCCATATCAACAAACTAAAACAAATAAAAAATTTAAATTTAATTGAGAACCACATAATTAACCGTGCATATTTAATATAATTGTATTAATTAATTTGGGTAACAATTCTCAAAACCTATTAAAAGAACGGTTTTACTCATTGCAGTACCCAAGTCATTGCAATACCCAAAAAAACAATAATTAATTTGGGTAACAATTCTTCTTATTTTACTCTATTTCATCTTTTTTTTTTCGTGAACATACATTAATTACAAAATAACAATAACTACTAATCATCAATTCTATGAAACCAACCACCTTATCAAATTGTCTTTCAAAAACTTTTTACTTTCTCAATGTTGCTCGAAAATCTCAAAGGCGAACAACATTTTTTTTCCTCTCCTCTTTTTTCTTCTCCTTTTTTGTATTCTCAATAAACTCCTCGAAAATTACAGTTGTCTTTCACTTCTTAAGACCTAAAGTAGACAAATTGAATAAATAAAATTTCTGGTTATATAATAATTATAATTTGTCGTCCTCTTTAAAAAAAAACTACACAATCCATGATTTTTCACGGGTGTTACACTAATGAATTAAAGGAACAGTGAACTAAAAAACAACAAAGCGGTTATAATGAATAAGGAAATACTGTGAAATTGGTTATAATGAAATATATAATTAAACAACACCAATATGAATTGATTTTTGAATAAGAAAAACCCATATAATTAAAATTGGTTATACTGAAATATATATACTCGATATGAAACAGAATAAATTATAAGGAAATAATGTGAAATTTGGGAATGTGGAATGAAAATAGTTCACGAAACGACCTACCGATAAAGACAATTAAGCAACATAGAAAAAAAAACATAGCATTACATGCCTCACCAACAACAGTTACATACATGACGTTCATACTATCAATTTAATTAGATCACTTCAATATTTATCACTCAAAATTGTTCAATTATAATACAACATCAAATCAGCTTGCACTATTAATGCAATTACTATAAAAAAAATCAAATTTCGAAAAGATTGTAATTATAAAACAATTATACTAGGTATTTACATTTTATCAGAATTACTTGGAATTTAATTTAGAGTATTGCCAAAATAATAATTACCACATGATTACAAATTTAGAATTTTTGTCGAAAACACGATAAATGCGCACTTCTAAACCATTAAAGCAGCACAACTGTATAGAGCAATTAACAAATGATGTTACTGTTGTTTTTGTATTCAATTTTTGTTTTTAGTTATTTATACTCAATTTTCGGTGTTCATCTATATTAGACTTTGACTCTTTCATTGTTTTAAGGTATGATTTATATTAATAATCTTTTAGGTAGTCCATCTTTCCCGTTAAGTTTGAAAGGAGACAATTTCCCTTAGCGGTTTGCTTTGCAATGACTACTAACAAGAGTTAAGGCAATCTTTATCCCGTGTTGGTCTTTATCTTCCTAGACCACTCTTCACCCATGGACAGTTGGACGTTGATATCTCCCGAGTTACAAATAAAGATGGTCTAAAAGTCCTTATTTTAGATGACGACAAACACATGTCTACTATACAAGTAATGTTGTTTACAAGGAGATTTTCGAGAAACTATGAATTTCTCTTAGACTTTCCAGTTTTTATATCCTACTCTATTGTACTTTGTATTTGATTATACAAACTTTTATCTTACTATCCTCCGTTTTTATATAATGTACCCATTTGTTGAATATATGAGTGTAGTATTTTAATAAAATGGGTACATTATATAAAAATGGAGGAAGTATTATATTAGACTTTATTTATTTATTTTTATTAAAGTATTTACATATACACCACAACCGTTATTAGCTTATTTAACAACTTAATTGATCTTTCTCTATAAAAATTGAATTGAACAATCCCGTGAATTTTCACGGGTGTTATACTAGTTGTCTTTTAAAACGGAAAGTCGAAAACTATTAATTTTAAATTTGAAACGAATTAAGTAACTACCATTTTTATAGATAAGACAAAAATAAAATGTTCAAATATCAACAAAATTTTTATCTATATATCTATACAAGTGATCACAAATTCTCATTTATGACGGACATATCCGTCGCAAACTTACGACGGGTCAAGTATTGACAAATCTTTTGTGATTTTCTATGCTTTGTCTTATATGCTCAAGTGGAATAACTTGGCCCGTTAAAAGTTTGCGACGGATATATCCGTTGCAAAAGAGACTTACCGATGAGTGATATATCTAACTCGTTTTAATCTTAGACGGATTTATTTAAGAAATTAGGGTAAGTTTTTCCAAAATAAAACAGCTTTTGCCTCTTTGGAGAGGCCACTTGGGTTATATGATTGGCATGTAGCAATTGAGATTCATATGCCACATTAAATACTCATTTATTTCTCCATCGATTTTGGACCAACTTAGTTTATATACAATTATTTTTATGCCTTAGTATTGATCCAATGGTGTTGAGGGTCAATTTGTGACCCAAGGTGGAGTAAATTGACTCCCAAATTGACCCCTTATGTGGCACACTCTCATTGGCTACAAATTAGAAAAAGGAAAAAAAAGAAAAGAAAAACTATATTAATGACTCGATTAAATCGACTTTCTGCTTGGGAGGGTAAAAGAGGGTCAATATCAATAAGGTGAGATTAAGGGGTAATACGTTATTGACTCGATTAAATCGACCTTTTGCTTGGGGATGGTCTTATCAGTTGTAAAAATCTTCTTGCAAAGATTTACAAAAGAAAAAAAAGTCTTTTTAATTACTATGAAAAAAAAATCTCCTCTCTTATTAAATCGAGGAAGTGATGATTACCCCCATAACTTTACACAATTGTGAAATTAACCCTCATAACTTTTAAATGGAATAATTTGTCCCCATAAAATACGTAATAAGTGAAATTAAACCTATTTATCAAAATCTCATGAGAAATTTAATTATCATATTAAAAAACGTAAAAAATTGTTATGTTTTTAGTGAAAAATAAAAAATATAATATTAAAAAATTAATTTTAATTTTTTTAGCATGAATTAGATAAAAAATAATACGAATTGTATACTAAAACCATTTTTTTGATATTTTGAAAATTTGAAATATTTAAATTTTTTTTATCCTTTTATTATATTTTTTATATCTTTGTCATGAAATATTTTATTCCAACATTAAATTTAAAAACATCTACCTAACAAAATATTTTGTAATTGAAATTTTTTACCAAAATTGTAAGAAAAGTTTAAAAAAAATATGTACTTTATAATAGAAGTAATATTTTTTTTTCGTAAAAATTTTAAAGTTTTTTTTATCTAATTTATGCTAATTTATTTTTTTGATCAATTTTCAATTTTTTTTTTTCTATTTTTCATAAAAACAAGTCATTTTTTGTGATGTGATAATGGAATTTCTAATATGATTTTGATAAAAGGGTTTAATTTCACTTATTATGTAACTTACGGAGCCAAATTCCTCCAATTGAAAGTTGTGGTAGTTAATTTCACAATTGCACAAAGTTATGGGATCAATCACCACTTTCCCGCTTTTTAAACTATAAAGGTACTAGAAATTGTTTGTAATATAATTTACGTTTTTATTGGTATATTTTGGAAGGTCTCGATTGATTTTGGACTCACTCATCTACTTAATTAAATGAGATCTCATAAGACATTGATTTTATTGGTATATTTTGGAAGGTCTCGATTGATTTTGGAACTCACTCATCTACTTAATTAAATGAGATCTTATAAGACATTGATTTTAAAGTAGCAGTAAGGCCCTGTTCTTTTGGACTTCAAGTCACTTAATTTAAGTTAACTTCAGATCCTATAAGTTCAGTTCAGTTCAGTTTCTATAAGTTCAGTTCAGTTCAGTTCCTAGAAGTTCAGTTCAGTTCAGTTCCTATAAGTTCTGTTCAGTTCCTATAAGTTCAGTTCAGTTCAGTTCAGTTCCTATAAGTTCAGTTCAGTTCAGTTCCTAAAGTTCAGTTCAGTTCAGTTTCTATAAGTTCAGTTTATATAAACTCAATTGAGAAAACTTATATACGGAGTATTATTTTTAACAACCGACAAACATTTTGCTTTAATTATTCGATACACGTCATCTATAAAAAAAACAACTCATTAATAATTTACCCGTCTTTTACTCTTTAATTAATGTCAAATTATCATCCTCATTAATGCCAAAAAGTAACTCATTATACGACACACTCACCCTCACCAATTGTCACTATCCCATTAATCAGCTTCTTCATCACCATTGTTAGAGAAAAATTGTAATAGTGAATTTCTTATCGTAATGTAATCGTAGTATAATGTATAAACTATGAACAAACCATTATTTTTAAAGTTGAAAATATTTTAAATTAACTTGTATTTTAGACTATGTTTTATCAACGTCATATATTGGATTATAATAATAATAATAATAATAATAATAATAATAATAACAACAACAACAACAACAACAACAAAAACAATAATAACAATAATAACAATAATAATAATAGTTAACTTAAATTAAAATAAAGTTAATTAAGTTCGCATTTTATAAGTTAAGTTCAGTTCAGTTCAGATCCTATAAGTTAAGTTAAGTTCAGTTCAGATCCTATAAGTTCAGTTCCTATAAGTTCAGTTCAGTTCAGTTCCTATAAGTTCAGTTCAGATCCTATAAGTTCAGTTCAGTTCAGTTCAGATCCTATAAGTTCAGTTCAGTTCAGTTCAGTTCAGTTCAGTTTCAGTCCAAAAGAACAGGGCCAAGTCTCATTGCGACGGATATATCCATCACAAGTATTTAAAGGATCAAGTTCTCCATTTGGGTAAATAAGACAACGTATAGGGAATCTTCATTGGCTTGTCTTATCCTACCAAAGTGAATAATACTTGACCCGTCGCAAATTTGCGACGGATACTTCCATCACAAACGAGAATTTGTGTTAAAGTAGACGTAAGAATGGAACAATAAAACTAGCCCATTAAAATCTATTTTTAGAATGGAAGGTATGTTATCCGAGAAAAAGAAATATACATCAGATATATTATCTAAACTTTTATTTATTTTAAGCATATGTGTATTTTTGATGAACTTAGGCTCCGTTTTGCTTTGCAGTGCACTTCAGATACCTGATTTGCCTGAAGCCCTAAAATAACATCTTTTGGGAGTATTTGACAAGTAACTTATTTGATCAAATAAGCTACCTGAAATGAATGTTACATAAGGTAGCATTTTAGATTTCAGGTACCTGATTCTAGGTTATATTACTTTTTTACCCTTTTAATCTATAACTTATTATATCCTTTTATGTCATTTCACCAAAATAAGCAACATTTTCAGTTAGTTTGCCAAACTGCTTTTTATATAATCACCCAGCTTATCAGCTCCTAATTTTCAGCTACATTATCCGCTAGCTTTTTAGGTTTCAGCTACTTTTTCAGTTTTCAGGTACCTTTTCAGCTCATTTTACCAAACAGAGCGTTAATATCTTAGATTTTATTTGTTTCTGAGTATATGTATATTTTTCTAAACTTATTGAAATTTATAAGTTAGGTTTTAATTTTTTCTTTCCGCCAATAATCAAATTTTATTTAGCTTATATGGAATATTTTTGAGTTTTATTTTAAAACTCATAAACTATAAAGCAAAACTCAGTAAATTTTATTAGAATGCTTAAAAGCTACTCCGTACAAAATTGGTGGTATAATCCACATATTGATATTATCCAATAAACATTGAAATTTGAATGATTAAAAAATGGATAAAATCTGAAATTAAATTAAATTTAAATCTACATTCAATCTCTAAACTTTTAAAAATACAAAATAAAAAGCCAAATTGTCCACGGTTCTTTCGGGTTAGGGAAGTTGGCATGTGGTGGACCCAAATACTCCGTATATACGAATATATAAGAGCATGATTCCTCTTATTATTAAGATCGAATGAATGAATGATAGGTGAAAGTCATTATCAAAAATAGCATCAACAACAAATAATGCCAAAATAAATGTACGTTATCGTATATTTAGCGAGTAAAAAATATGAAAAGAGGTAGGCAGCCTTTTATTATGGTCCATGCATCATGCATGTGTTTGTAGTACAATTTTGACGTACGGTTTCTGTGGTTACATGTGACGGCCGATTCATTGTCTTAAATAAATACCAACAAAAATAAATACGACGGCACGGTATATGTACTAATCTACCAACTATTTTGATTGGCCGAAACACCTCTTTAAAGCCTACATATTTGTCACAACTCACAACAATTACTCTTTATTTTGAGTATAGTCTGGACTCTGGAGTAATGTTTAGGTGAAATAATTTATCGAGGGTCTTAAGTTTAAGCATCTCTGCTTTTTGAAGTGATTTATCTAGTAAATGTCGGCAGCAGGTTATCATATAGTCGTAGATTTTTGTAAGGCTCCTCGTTATTTAAGAAAAGAGTAATCTGTTTAACAATTTGGAAGGTTATTAGACTATCCTCAAGTAATGATCGCGATAATTAGAACGCGATACGGTTCTACTCTTAATCTCACATTACTTTTCTTGAACTACTTCCATCCTTCTGAGCAGTAGGTCGTCACTTAGACCCAGGGGCGGATCTGGGGTGGATAGGGTAGGCAAGTGCCACCCTAACATAAAAATAAGAATAATGTTTGAACATATATTTCACAAAAATGGATTGAGCTTAGTGGTTAAAAATGGTTATAGAATTATAAATTTTGTGAGGTTGGAGGTTCAAATCCCATAAGAGTTTTTTTAAGAAATTACGGAAAAAAATTGTGTCATCCCAAAGTAAAAATCCTGCATCCGCCACTGCTTAGACCAGTGGCAAATCTAGGATGTGTGAAATGGGGGTGATTAAACTACGAGAAATAGTATTGTTGCGATATACACTAATGGCATTGGCCGCGTTGCAAATTATTGTTTGCGGCGGAATTTGCAACGAAATTGGTTTTTGCAATGAAATTTGGAACAGAAGGTAATTTCCCAATCCCGTGAACAAAAAGTCAAATGGCGGGATTTCCTTCGCAAATTTGCGACGGAATATCCGTTGCATCTAAAATTGGCGGAATTTTTTTGGACCACCAGGATAAAAGTCAGTCAACCTTTGCGACGATTTTCCGTCGCAAAAATTTACCTTGGTCAAGGTCAAGTTCCGTCAACATTTGCGGCAAGAAATCCGTCGCAAATATTGACAGTCTTTGACCCAAACCCTAGTCAAGGTCAATCAGTGTTAGCAACGAACTTCCCGTCAAAATATAATCACTTAATTGATCTCGTCCCTACCAATTTTGGGGTCCTATACGATATTTAAATGATAATCCCCTCTTAAAAAAACTTATTCTAATATACAAATTCTTGATAAATACTAAAATAATTTGATAATCGATAATTTTAGTAAGGCTCATCAAAATATAAAGTATTTATTTTTGAGTATGATTATGATTTTGTAGAATATCATCATATTCACATTGTCATGGTGGTTTAAATAATTTAAATAGTAAATAAGACGATGCAAGTTCGACCCTTTCTCAGAACATTTTCAATTACTTTTAATATGCAAAATGAAAAGCTAAAAAAATGTAAATGTAGTTGTGAAGGCTTGATTCCGGGTTGCTTTGATGTGTAAGAATGCTTCTACCACTGAGCCACTAAACTTTAATACAAAGTTAATATAAAGATACATATGTATAACGTTTTTCACTGATTAATGGGGGTGAGGGGTCACCCCATCACCCCCTATGAATCCCCGTCCACGGCTTAGACTATCCCCAAACAAGATCATGACCTTCCTCATATCAGCGATAGCAACCATCCTTTTCATCTTACTCTGAGATGGTCTAAGCTGGGGCATTTTGGAGGTTGGAAGGATAACGGTGACAACACATCTCAACGACTTTCTCTGAGCTCTACTCAACAATATGCATGTGAATGACAGCCCACTTTTTTGTTTTGTTTGTTTGTTTGTACTATACTTACACCATCCCCAAGCAAGGTCGATTGCGAGGTCGATTTGGGATCGAGTCAAGTTAATTGTAATTAAGAAATCGATTAGAATTGACTCAAGTCGATTTGAGTCACAAATTGACCCAATTTGAGGTAAATTGACTCACCAATCGACCTCATACGTGGCACATTTTAAATGGTTCCAACCATTTAAGAAAAAGAAAAAAAAAGGAAAAGCTAAAAAAAGTGGTTGTTTTGGAGGGTTTATTGACCTAGGTCGTGACTTTCTGCTTGGAAGGGTTTAAGTGGTCAAGGTCAATAAGGAGAGATTAAGGTCTAATATGCAATTGACCCGATTAAATTGACTTGTTGCTTGGAAATGGTCTTATGTTGATAATATTGCGGTAACAAATCTCGTTTGGAATATTTTGCCATACCATCGTGATACTCAGATAAATATACGAGATACTCCCTTCATTCATATCCACATTACACATTTGGATTTTGTATACTATTTACAAATCAACGTTCGGTATCAATTTTCTCCTAATACGTAAGAGAAAATATATTCATGTGGGATCTTGTTTGATTCATCTTCACGAGTACATTGAAAATATCTAACTTTTATAATTTTTGCAAATACGTAGCTAAAGATATTTAGCACGTAAAACGTGCGTTGGCAAACGTGAAAAAGCAAATGTGTAAAGTGGATATGAATGGAGGGAGTATAAATTAAAATGTCTAAAACATTACAAATAATTACTCCGTAATTTTTATGTACCCATTTAAAATATATTTATCCATTTCCGTTCAAATTTGTGACGCAATTTGTGATCTTGTTATATACTCCGTAACTTATATTGTTATCACTCAAGCTAATACGGAGTATAATTTTTTTATCAATAGGCCAATACTACATTTTCTATCTTATTTATATTAACGAAAAATAATAAATTATTCCGTTAAAAAAATAAGGGATAAAATCGATGGCTCATCACTTTAAAGTTTGGAATGACATATCCTAACACGCAGACATATCAATTATTCTTGATTTTTAGGGTTGACATCTCGAGCTTGAAAACTTGTTACATCAAATGTGCAATAAAGTCTTACAAATTAACATTTTTTAAATCGCAAATTCTCATTTGCGACGGGTATATCCGTCGCAAATTTGCGACGGGTACTATTTTATCTTACAAAATATCCACATTTTCTCTTTTTCATGTGGTCCCCTTTCTCCACTAACTCATTCTCTATCCATTTTATCTCACAAAATATTCATCATAAATGATAACCCGTCACAAGTAAGACGTACTATTTTGTAAATTATTTGAGATTGGCCGCGTTGGAAGTACCGTGAAAATATTTTATTCCCATTGCCATTGCGAGTTTTTTGCAGTACATTTAGTTAAGGCTTTGATATATAAGACATTTTTAATTGAATAAAATCCATTTAATAAAGTCATTTTTACATCATCTCAATTTTGTGTTCCATCGAATTAAATTCATTGTTCAATTATACTATGGTTTAATATTTTAATCAAGCATTTAATTTAGGTGGAATTATTTTATTAGACCATCCCCAACTAGTGGTCGCGATAATTAGATCACGACCCGATTTTACTTTTAATCTCAACTTATTTATCTTGACCTACTTTTATCCTCCCAAGCAGAAGGTCACGACCAGGTTATCAACTTAATTATTTTTCCACTTTCTAACATTTCCAATCATTTATCACATTTTCTACTCCGTCAAAATCCTTCTCTTATCAATCATTTTATTGTTTTTTTTTCTCAACTAATCACAATTGTCCATCTAAGTGATCATAAATATGGTCAATATTATTCATCAATGGTTACAAATTGACCCTAGTTGATCATATGATCATAAATTAATATTTAATTAACTTAATTACCTCATTAACTATGACCAAACAAGGTCATGATGACCTTCCTCGTAACCTTACTTAGGAAGAGTACACCACGATGTACTCCCTTCGTTCGATTCCACTTCGCAGGTTTCTACTTTGTATACTATTCACAAGTGAACATTTAATCTCAATTTTCTCCTAATACGTAAGAGAAAACATATTCATGTGGGGTCTTGTTTGATTTGTCTTTACGAGTACATTGAAAATATCTAACTTTTACGGAGTATAATTTTTGTAACTACGTAGCTAAAAATATTTAACATATAAAACGTGCGTTGACAATTGTGAAAAAGCAAACCTGCGAAGTGGAATCGAACGGAGTGAGTATATACTCAGTAGAGCATGATAGCACATTGAAAAGGCAACAATTGCGGGTTGCATACAGTATTTGCCTGTAACTATGATTCTATCAACAGTTTACGCTGCAACTTAGAGCTGCCTATCAAGTATCAAGTGACAAGCTGACAGTTACTAGTACAGTACGTTGTACGTAACTACTCAACATTGTATAACCACTTTCTACTTTCTTGACTTTCTATCCCATCCTACGTCAATCAAATACTCCGTATTTGAATAATTATACTCATCATAACCGGAAGACGGGTATGTAATATCGCATCCAAGTGGTTAGATAAAACACACATTAATGTTATTCGGTAAACAATTTGATTTTGTCTTATCTACCAGCTTGAGTACTACTTGATCTGTTTTTAACTTGTAATGAATATGTCTATCATCAATGAGAGATATTTGTCAGAGTTATAATCCCTTGAGGATTTGTGTTGTATTCTTATTAATATATATAATGATTACAAAGTGTACAATCCTAAAAATAAGGATAACGTAAAACCTTCTAGCTTACATCATAAATATAGGATAAGTACAAATTAGATATAGCATAAGAATATACGTGGCTAACACGCCCCCGCAGTTGGAGCGGGAGAAGAGCGAACGCTCAAACTGGCTCGAAACCGGTCGAAGAGATGTCGAGGAAGACCCTTTGTAAAGATATCGGCAAACTGATATTCAGAGGGTACATGGAGGACACGGACTTCCCAACGCGGACTTTGTCGCGCACAAAGTGAATATCTATTTCGACATGTTTGGTACGTTGATGTTGGACCGGATTACCCGATAAGTAAATAGCGGAGACGTTGTCACAAAAAACAAGAGTCGAGCGCTGTAACGGGACGTGCAGTTCAAGGAGTAAATTACGGAGCCAACTTGTTTCAGCAACAACATTTGCAACACCGCGATATTCGGCCTCGGCACTAGACTTGGATACAGTGGCTTGGCGTTTAGAGGACCAAGAGATCAAGTTATCACCCAAAAATACACAGTACCCAGATGTAGAACGGCGAGAGTCGGGACACCCAGCCCAATCAGCATCAGAGTACGCAGTGAGCGCAAGTTGACGGGTCGGGCGAAGAGACAGACCGTGAGTCAGAGTGCCTTGCAGATACCTAATGATCCGTTTCAAAAAATGAAAATGGGAGGCACGAGGATCATGCATAAAGAGACAGACTTGTTGAACCGCATACGCAATGTCGGGCCGGGTAATAGTGAGATATTGCAAAGCACCGGCAAGACTACGATAAAGAGCGGGGTCCTCAAACTTAGGTCCGGCATCAGCACTGAGTTTGGATCCTGGTTCAACAGGCGTTAAACACGGCTTACAAGAGGTCATATTAGCGCGGCGAATAATGTCCTTGGCATATTGTTCTTGGGACAGAAATAAACCATGAGCATTACGAGAAACTGATATACCCAAGAAATGATGCAAGGAGCCAAGATCAGACATTTTGAATTCAGTGGATAGGCGTGTGATTAGAGAACGGAGAATGACCGAGCTAGAAGCGGTAATCACAATATCGTCCACATACAACAACAAATATACCGTAGCAGAAGAGGAGTGATATATGAATAAAGAGGAGTCACACTTGCTGCTAACAAATCCCTGCGAAAGAATAAATGTAGCAAACCGGTGGTACCAAGCACGAGGGGCTTGTTTAAGGCCATAAAGAGACTTACGTAGTTTGCACACATGACGAGGAGCGGAGGGATCAACAAAGCCCGGTGGTTGATGCATGTAGACAGTTTCTTCCAAGTGACCATGTAAAAAGGCATTTTTGACATCTAATTGATGTATAGGCCAAGACTTGGAAATGGCAAGAGTAAGAACTGTCCGAATAGTAGTAGGTTTGACAACCGGACTAAACGTTTCATCACAATCAAGCCCAATCTGTTGAGTTTTACCATTGGCGACAAGACGAGCTTTGTAACGTTGAAGAGAACCATCTGCATGAAATTTGTGACGAAACAACCACATACACCGAATAACAGAGGCATCCGGTGGCCGAGGGACCAAGTCCCAAGTATGATTTTCCCGTAATGCGGAAAATTCGTCCTGCATAGCACGATTCCAGTTTGGGTCCGTAAGGGCAAGGTGAGGGGACTTGGGAATGGGTGATAAGGCGGTTTGTGAAACAAGGGCTTTGGGTTTGAAAATCCCATTCATACCACGAGTCGTCATGGTGTGAGTAGGACGAGGGGGGCGGCGGGAGGGTGGTGGTGGTGGAGGTGGTGGTGGTGTAGAGGCGGAAGCTGGGGTGAAAGGTGCCGAGGGGGAAGGGGTTGGAGTAGAGTTGGGAGGCGGAGTAGAAACAGGGGAAACAGGGGAGGGTGGGTTTACGGTAGCAGGTGTCGAATGGGGAGTTGGTGGAGGCTGGTTGTCGGGTGTAGGTGTCGGGTCGGGGGGGGTGACCGTGAGGGGGGAGGCAATGTAGTTGAGAATTGGAGGGGTTAGGGAAGGGGAGCTCGTGGTGGGTGGCGGGGAGAAGGAATTCCGAAATGGGAAATCGGTCTCATCGAAGACAACATGGCGTGAAATGTATAGTTTTCCAGTGGCAATGTCAAGACAACGGTATCCACGTTGATTAGGAGGGTAACCAAGGAAGACACATTTGACGGATTTGGGGGCTAGTTTATGGGGACGAATGGCTGATAGATTAGGATAAGAAGCACAGCCGAAGACTCGTAAATGATCGTAAGAGGGATGTTTGACATAAAGGATGGAGGCGGGTGTTTGGTAGTTAATGGTAGATGAAGGAAGAATGTTGTGGAGATGGGTAGCAACGTGAAGGGCATCGACCCAAAAGTGAGTCGGGACCGAGCCGTGCTGAAGTAAAACATGGGTAATGTCATTGAGGCGTTGAATCATTCGTTCAGATTTACCGTTTTGGGACGATGTTTGGGGACATGAAAATCTAAAGACAAGACCATGTTTATTGGCAAAGTTTTTGAAAGAGTTATTATCAAATTCTCGTCCTAAATCACATTGAAACGATTTAATTTTAACATTGAATTGAGTATGGACGAAACTATGAAATTGAATGAATTTATCGAATACTTGTGACTTGAATTTCAAAGGGTAGACCCACACAAATTGGGAAAAATTATCGATAAGGACCATGTAGTATTTGTGACCGTGTTTACTAAGAGTAGGTGATGTCCAGAGGTCACTATGCACAATGTCAAATGGAGCAAGGGTACGAGTAAATGAATTATGAAATGGCAACCTTCGATGCTTGCTGAGTTGACAGGAAGTGCAAAAATTATCCAAGTTTGACTTATTACAACGAATACGACTCGATTTATTTAATAAATGTAAAATAGAAGACCCGGGATGACCGAGACGAGAATGCCAAATATCCGGACCATGAACCAAAAGAGCTGTAGGAGGTGAAGTGGATTTGGGGACGGCTGACACGGGGTAGAGTTCGCCATGACTGTCACTCCGCAAAATCGTTTTCCCAGTCGGAATATCCTTCACAGAAAAGCCAAAAGGATCAAACTCAACACTAACATTATTGTCGGTGGTAAATTTACGTACGGAAATGAGGTTTTTAATAATATGGGGCGTGTGAAGGACTTGTTTAAGGTGAAGGGCACGGTCAGGGGTTTGTAAATTGGAGGTGCCAGAACCCAGAACAGAAATAGTACTGCCGTTACCGACATATATAGAACGAATTTTGCTCGTATTAAACGGAGAAGAAATCATACCTGGGTCAGAAGTCATATGCGAGGATGCACCCGTGTCCATGTACCATGGTTCCATATTGCTCTGTACCGACAAAGCTTGAAAAGCCTGAGCCAAATCAGTAGGCTGTGTCGGTTCGTTCTCCATCATGAAAGCCTGTCCAAAATTGCGAGACTGTCCACCACGAGAGGAGGGAAAACGTGGTTGGTGCGGCATGGCAGAGGGCCATTGGGGAGCCCAGCCCGGATAAGTTGGGTACGGGCAAGGTGGTGGTGTCCAAGGGATAGACCAGTTACTTGGGGGTCCCCACTGATACGGTGGCGGAGACGGCTGAGAGACAGGGACAGATTGGCGGGTCTGGTTATTCGAAGAGGAAGATTTATTTTGGTTATTATTGTTGTTGCGACGATAATTACGATTGTGGGTGTTATTATTATTATAAGAGGTCTGACGAGGGGGAGTCGGGTTGGTGGTCTTAGGAGGCGACTCTACCCATGAGTCAGGGGCAGTAGTTGTGGGTGCGGCTAAAGCAGTGGCGGCATCATCACGGCCACTCTTACGATGCAATTCCAATTCAAGCATACTACGAGCAGATTCAAAATTTGGGGATGTTTGATTAATATACGAAGCAACGGTATCATACTCACCTGGAAGACCACGAACCAGTTGAATAACGAGACGACTCTCGGTGACCGGAGCATCAACATCCTTGAGCATCCCAGCGAGTTCGCGGAGTCGTTGACAGTATGCTTCCAAAGACGACATACTTTCGAGTTTAAGACTGTTAAACTCGGACTCAAGAGCAGCGGCGCGGGCTCCCTTATTATTGTTGAAGATATTCTCGACTCGGAGCCATGCTGCGCGAGCAGTAGACTCGTCTTCGAGGATTCGAGGGAGGAGATCGTCGCTGACCGTACCATATATCCATTGGAGGACATGTGCGTCGACTTTACACCATTCTGCGTGAGACGCATCAGTGGCGGCTGGAGCAGGCGTGCCATCTATGTGGGACAGCACGTCGTGACCGCGGGCGTGAAGTTTAAATAGGCGAACCCACGACGCATACGTTACTTTTGTGCCATCAAGAACACGGACTTTATTCTGGATATTGGTGACAGTAAAGACGGGATGCAATTGGGATTTAGGAGGAGGAACGAGGGAACCGTTCGTCATGAGACAGAGATTTTTCGAAAAAAATCAGAGGAAAGGCACAGGGGATTGAAGAAGAAGATGGAGGCGTTCTTCTTAGTAGCCTGATACCATGTCAGAGTTATAATCCCTTGAGGATTTGTGTTGTATTCTTATTAATATATATAATGATTACAAAGTGTACAATCCTAAAAATAAGGATAACGTAAAACCTTCTAGCTTA
This sequence comes from Silene conica, assembly GCA_029255685.2. NCBI lineage: Eukaryota > Viridiplantae > Streptophyta > Magnoliopsida > Caryophyllales > Caryophyllaceae > Silene > Silene conica. The sequence goes on from CM055314.2 coordinate 4,092,029, forward strand.
CATCATAAATATAGGATAAGTACAAATTAAATATAGCATAAGAATATACGTGGCTAACAGTATTGATATTTCTTTGTCAAGACTTTCAAACTCCATTATTTTTGTTACCAACATGAGTTATAATCCCTTAAAATCTTCTTTGTTAAAAAAATTGGGTATTCCGTGCAAAATGTCAGAATTCAAAAATACTGCATAAATTTTCAATGAACTTAATTCTACAACTAGATTTGACGATTAAAACTAGGTAATAGATGAATTATCTCAACCAAAACCTTAGAGTGATTGGTTGATCTTCAACTATTATACTTATTTCTATTACACCCAATGCTCGAATGCCCATCAGATTGAAAAGTGATTAGCCCGCATGTTTTCTAAACCATGTACGGAAATGGGAAATTTCACTTTCTGAGTTATTGAGGTTGCCAGAATTTAAATTCGTAACTAATTAGTCACGCTAGTTCATCTATCATATTTATTCTTATTACTAAGATCTTACTGTATTTAACACACTCCCGGTATTTGTTTATTTCTTTTTAATTTATCAAATACAGTTTGTAACATGTTCGGGTTTGACAGAATTATAAAGATAGAATAAGGGAGAGAATATTATTGATTGAGTTTTGTGGTGTCATACATTGATATGTGACGATCTATTTATAATAGATCATCAAACCCTAATTAGAATGAAACCCTAATGATAGATAAGCTTAACATATCAGCCCAATATCCTAATACCCTCCCGCAATCGTAAAGGTAGTACGTAGTACGAACTTTACGATTGGAGAATTACAAGGAAAACATAATCAATAAAAAAAATAGTCTTCATCTCGATCTTCTTTAAACTTCTCATCTTCACAGGGTGGTAAGGGGTGCGTATAAGACTCGCCAGACAATTTTCATGCGTAACTCGCCAGTCAATTTTCGTGCGTATTGGACTCGCCAGACAATTTTCAGTGCGTAACTCGCCAGTTTTTCAGTGCGTATTGGACTCGCCAGACAATTTTCTTGCGTAACTCGCCAGTAAATTTTAGATGCCACCTTGATTAAACGAAAACGTTTTCATTTTTTCGAAATATAGACTAATTTTTCTTTAGAACTTTAAGGAAAAAAACAGAAAGAAGCGAAAAACACCAACCATTCAATAATGGTCGACGATTGACATACTGCATATTAAGCAAAATGACAGTAAAACGTAAAGAAAGATGAAAGAGTTTGTGGGAAATTTTGTGTAAGGTATTTTTTTTTTTTTTTTTTGATGAACTTCCACCGGTGGGTGTAAATTTCCGGTCACCCACCGGTGAGGATGCGGAAGCGATTTTTAGAGACCTCAAGAAAGAGGCTCTGATACCATGACAGAATTATAAAGATAGAATAAGGGAGAGAATATTATTGATTGAATTTTGTGGTGTCATACATTGATATGTGACGATCTATTTATAATAGATCGTCAAACCCTAATTAGAATGAAACCCTAATGATAGATGAGCTTAACATATAAGCCCAATATCCTAATAGGGTTTGTAACCTAAGTACAGAATGAGGAAGGGACAATCATTTGGCATGATACAAGAAACATAATTGTGTACGAATTAATCACGGCGTGGTACCAGCTAGTACATACTTCCTCCATTTTTATCCAAATACCGTATTGGCTTTATCACGTTTGCCAACGCAAGTTTTGCGTGCTTCATATCTTTAACTACGTATTTGTAAAAATTATAAAAGGTTATATATTTTCAATGTACTCGTAAAGACGAATTAAACAAGACCTCACATGAATATATTTTTTCTTACGTATTGAGAGATAATTGAGATTGAAAGTTGATTGGTGAATAGTGTACAAAAAGCAAATATGGTATTTGGATAAAAATGGAGGAAGTATATACGGTAGCATGCAGACATGCAGTAAATGGAATTCATACAAGCCACATTGCCAAAGATCTGAGTATCTTATTTTGTGGTGATGTTATTCCGATCTCACCCTTCTTTGTATCATTAACATCTTAAATTGGTCCCCATCGGTTAGGCCCATTTACAAAATAAAAAAATCTCTACATTAAAACATAAAACCAAATCAGATAATTGATACCGCCAACTTTTATTTCATCATCAAGAATAACAAAGTAAATTGATAAGACATTTTTATCAAGTTATATCACCTATAAAGTAATAAAACTATAAGTTTTCCAAATTTCATTAATAAAGTAACACAAATTCTTATTTGCAACGGCACTATCCGTCGCAAGCTTGTGACGGATACCATTTTTTCTCACAAAATACCCATTTTTCCTCTCTCTCCAACACTATTCATGTGGTCCCCTTTCTCCACTAACTCATTTTCTATCCATTTCATCTCACAAAATATCCGTCACAAATGGTGACCCATCGCAAACAAGACTTACTAATAAAGTAATTACCATAAAAATTATGTCTATAAATAACTTGATTAAAAGTATCTAGATTTTTTTTTCTTTGGCAAAATATAGTACAATCATGTGCCTAACATCCGTCCCCACCAGGACACTAGGCACTAGCTCATGCGAAGTTATACTCTTTTTTAGTTTAAGCGTTGGTTTTCTTTCTTTTAAACACGAAAATGGTGGTTTTCCAATTCGTGAACGTGCCATTGTTTAGTGACGATTATTGAATCCGTCATTTCACCGAAAATTTTGACAGATCATAAATTCCGGCAGTTTTACTGTCACGGCGTCACTATATGTCTATACTGCCCTATTTTTGTAGTGTGATATTATCCATTACTTGACAAATCTTACTCCGATGCCAACTGGAATAATTAGAGAAATACTCGATATTGTTAAGTTTATAATAACATCTGAACATAAAATATTCAATTAGCTTACAAAGTCCCAAAGATTATTACTCAGGGCAAATCATAAATTTCGGTCCATTCAGACATAAATTAATCCATCTTGTACCACACTGACTAACGACCAAACCTTCAATAGAAAAGGATCGATGGACAAACCTAAAATAGTTCGGCCCAATTTTAATCTAGATCAAATAGTGTCATTTATTTTCTTATTACGGGTCAAAACTTGCTTATCCTTAATGATTAACGAGATGTCTATAATCCATGACTAATGAGCACACTTCGGTTGATAAAGAATTTAATTAGTGTAATTAAATATGTCTAGCACAATTTTTTGGGAAGATAACAATGCACATATATAGACTAAAACGAACATTAAAATGTTTAGGTAGGGATCGGTGATGGAGTTAGGGGGTTAATACTTAGCAATAACGCTCACCCTTGTCGGTGGTTAGAAATTTTCAGGTTTTTAGTTAAATTTTTCTAGCGTTTTTTCGAGTTTCTTTTAAATCATTACCCATTTGGCTTCACTGTAATTTTCCGCCAGCGCTAAATTCAGTTTCCGATTCCTCGTTAATAGGGACTAAAATAAAGTTTATAATGACAAATACGTGTACACCCAAATCACGAAAGGTTTGTTCACACCTTGACGTTTTCACACAACAATTTGTACAAATGTAGGTGAGGAAATTTATAAGAGAGTGTACTATGTTTGGTTATATTGAGTATTTGTGATATTGTTTGGCCTCAATAATATTGGCTCATATATAGCTCTGTGCAGGTTGCTACCTCACTGACGATGATCCTTCATTACGTGGTAGTTCATTGTTGTTGGAACATTATATTATTGTAGTACAAAATAATTATTGGTATATTCAATCAATTCTCAATTTAGCAATCACATTCTAATATGATAATAACATCAATCCAAAATATAACACTGTACTCCTTTTTTTATTTGAAACTCAATCAACATAGAAATAATGATATTAACATTTTAAAAATATACTCCGTACCTTAAAATAAGATACTCGATTACTCTCTAATTTTAAGAAAATTGAAGTCTTCATCTGCTCTTAATGAGCCAGATTTAACTATATATACAACCATTTTGTAGTATAAATTTTGTTTTATAGACTTGAAAAAGGGAAATATAACAAATTACCCACTTAAGTTTGATACTACGTGCAATTAAGGCCCTTGACTTAGACCATCTTCATGCAAGGTCACCAACTAGGTCACCAGGTAAATTTCAGATATTTTCTCTGTCGCAGTGTCATATGTTTATACTTTTCTTATTTTGTGAGGGAAAAATAAATTAATTATAAATATATTACTGAGATGGAAGGAGTACATTATACTTTCTTTTGCCAAAACGGAGAAGAAATAATGTTTATGACAAGGCAATTTATTTATACTACAAAAGACTACTTATTAAAAATGATTATTTTATACTTAAAGCATTTTAGTATAATATTCTCGTATAATATAATTAGGTTTACTTGTAAGTAATCCCACGATAATGACGACTGACGATCCTACAATAATGCCATAAAATTTATATAGTAAGTCTTGCTTGCGACGGGTCACCATTTGTGACGGATATTTTGTGAGATAAAATGGATAATAAAGGAGTTAGTGGAGAAAGGGAACCACATGAATAGTGTTGGAGAGAGAGAAAAAGTAGGTATTTTGTGAGAAAAAACGGTATCCGTCGCAAGCTTGCGACGGATAGTGCCGTTGCAAATAAGAATTTGTGAAATTTGTAAGGCTTTATTTAATAAATATTGGATCAATTTCTATACAAATAAATTATATCGATAGATTATAAATGACAATTTAAAATCTCAAAATGCTCTTTAGCTAGTGGGTTTTATGACTTTATCCCGCTTGAACAAACAAGTTTTTAAAATTATAAAATTGGATGACATGCAAATGATTAGAGTTTAGACATAGAAATGAGGACAAAATAATTGGATTATGGGAGGCCGGGTAGAATCGCGTACAATACGTGTTACACCTGTTCCTGTTGGTATGAATTTTGAATTCTGATCCCTAATTCTGACCCATCATCCTCCACTCCTCCTACTAAAATAAGGGGCATGCTAAAGATCGTCGACAAATTACTAATTATCGTCGACACTTTTACATGAAATACTCATTTTGCCCCCGTCAGCATTTTATATTTACCGCTAGATAGTCGGACTAAAAAAATTTGTCGGGTTCTTACAAAATTAAAAAAACTCGGTTTTCTTAGAAAATACAAAAACTTGTCGGTTTAGTGCGATTTCAACAACGGTTTTCAACGTTAATTCAATGATTTAAAGAATAGTTTTCAACGATGAGCGACAATAACGAGGTTAGTTTAAGATTTATATTTGTTTCAAATTTACGATTTATAATTTGTAATATAGTAGAACGAATTAGCGTTACATTCCCGAAGTTGATTTGAATTTTTGAAAAAAAAAGATACTCCCTCCTATTCCATATTTTCTTCCCTATTTCCTAAAACGGATTATTCAGGTTTTCTTCCCCTTTCCTATTTTGGAAACTTTTATTCTTATTTTACTCATTTCTCTCTCCTATTATCAAACCCCACCCATCTCTTTTACTCCTATTTTATTCTTTTTTTATTGTTTTTGGCCCACTATTTCTTATTTAATTCCTAATTATTTATACCTCTCTCCTATCACCCAATTTTTTACACTTATTTTATTTCCACCTTAATCTTTGTGCCTAACACAAAGGGGAACAAAATATGGAATAGGAGGGAGTAGATATAAAGCAAGACGAAAAAAAAAAAAAAAAAAAAAAAAAAAAAAAAACGAAAAACAATTTCGTCCGGGATCGGAGTGGGACGAAAAACAATTTCGTCCAGACAAGGGTTGGGACGAAAAATCTTTTTGTCCCACTCTGGTCTGGGACGAAAATATTTTCGTCCCATGTATTTTTTTTTCTTTTTTTTTTTTTTTTATTTTTTCGTGCGTTTTTTGGCAAGATCAAGTCACAAATCCGGGTAAAAAATAACTAAAAATCCGACATTCAAACTACGATTCAATCCTAATTCCGTAAAAATTAAGGCATTTATCCTAATTCCGTTTCTAATCTATCAAAATAACAAGAAAACAAAAAAACAAAACTTGTCGACGAGTAAAACAAAAAAAACAAAACTTGTCGACGAGTAAAGGGAAAAGGAAGGGGATGGGAGGGGTAGTTTAGGTAATTCATTAAAATGTGTCGACGATAATTAGTAATTTGTCGACGACGTATAGTAGGTTGGTAAAATAATCTACTCTAATTAATTAATCAGTAGGTCTCCTAAGAGACCGCCTCTCAATAAGCTTATTGAGAGATTATTGTACAAATTTAAGAAAAAATGATACTAAAGATAATAAAATAGGTACAAATCCTGACTAAAGATGAAATTAGTACATTTATTATGTAAATAGGTACGAAATTACTGTGGTACAATCAATCATAAAAAGGTCACAAAATCTACGTTTCTTTCATTTTTTAATCTACGTTTTTTTGTTAATTTTTATCTCCTCGTGTATTTTTTTCATTTTTTTCATTGTATGTGTCAAGAGTCGGGTAGAGAGGAGTGGATAGATTTCTTTCCGGAGTCTGTAAACTATTTTCTACGATTTATCGATAATGAATTAAGCTTAGGCTTTTTCCTTCAAAAAAAAAAAAATTATGGGTTGGGTTTATTTGATCTTATTCAAAAATCTTTGATTACGTTTCTTTCATTTTTTAATTTACGTTTTTTGTTAATTTTTATCTCCTCGTGTATTTTTTTCATTTTTTCTAGATATATGTATGTTTGTTAATTTTTAACCCTTTGTATAATTTTTTTCGTTTTTCATACCTCTAAATATTTGTTAATTACTTCTAATTGTCCAAATTTTTTTAATATTGTTGAATTTTATGTTTCTGGGTAGAATTTTAGTGATTTTTTTATTTTCGAATTTGGAGTAAAGTTGTTTTTTTTATTATGGAGATAAAAATTATTTGTAACTTTAGAATGTTAAATGGAGAAAAGTAAAATGAAGAAAAATTAAAGCTCCTTGTGTGAGTGGTGGGACATGGCGAGAAAGAAGGTTTTTAATTTCCTAAAATTAAGCAACCAATGAAAAAGCAGGAAAAGTTGTTCCTTTTATTGATAAGGGATTTAATCTAAAACCGTATATAATAAAACGGCATTGTATATTTTTGTTGACCCCAACTATTTCTGAGCTTGTAAAAATATATATTTTGGCTAATAGACAACCATAAAAACATGGATCGATATAGATGCATGAGTCGACAATATCATCTAATAATAATTATTACTCGTATTATTTTATGTAGCCTTAATTTACCATTTCGCAAAATTCTACTTTACGACGGTCGCACATGCGACCAGTAGGAAAGTGATCACATTTTGATAAGTAGTGACCACTTTTGATTAAATAGTGACATTTTTTTTCATATTTTTGGAAATATAGATATTTTTAGGATTTATTTTTCATCAAAATCTTAAAATTTGGGCCTCGTGTTAAATTTAATGTATATGTTTATATAGTATATAAATTTGCTTTTATACATTTTAATTGTCACAAATTATAGAGTAATACGGTTTCATATAAAAAGTTGTTCCTTCAGTGCTAATAAACGATTTTTCTTTTTATATATGTTGATCGTCTTATGGTATAAGAGTATGAGACCGTTCATACAAAAATTCTAATTTAATTTTAATTGTCAAGGTATCCAAGAGGTTAATTTTCCGGAACTGTAATTTTTTTTTATTAAAATTTGTTGTCCCCTATATAGATTTCCGATTCATACCATAGCTGATTGTCGGAGATGTCAGGGTTCGCCTTCTTTCGTTTAAGAAATGTTTCCTACAAAAAAAATGAAACATTATTAATAATATATACAATAACATCTTCAGGGTTAGCAACGCATCATCTTTCCAAAAAAGCATACATCCTCCAGGACATGCGTCAATCTTTTCATGTGGAAGCTGAAGACCTTTGACCACTTTTTTGGTATTGTAAAAATTACGGGTCATAATGTTATTATCGGGTATAACATCTTCAATTAAAGTAGCAATACTGTCAACCGCTTTAAACGGCATATTGTACTCACATTTTAACGTTACTATCCTCGATGCAACTTGCAACAATGACATTCTGCTCCTCTCATATAAATTTTTCTCGGAGTCCCTTAGCATATCAAAAAAGGCTTTGGCTTTTGGGTTTGGATCTTCTTCCTCGGTTATAGGTACACGATCGGGATTAGTGAAAACATTCGACTCAAAGGCATCAAGTACCATTTCTCTATATGGGTTCTCGGGTTCAGAAGAGTGTTCGGGATCAGAAGAGTATTTTTCCCCATGTGATATCCAGTTGTAATAGTTTGGAAAAAACCCATTCGTAATAAGATGTTCTTCTACTTCTACCTCAAGTAAATATTTTAAGTTTTTACATTTAGTACAAGGACACCTAAGTTTGCGTTGTTCGAAATCATATGATTCTGAACATCTAGCAAATTCAATAAACCCACGAACTCCCTTTACAAATCTAGCATTAGGACGTTTCTTCTTATCTACTCTTTCTTCGTACATCCAGCTACGTTCAAATCTCTTCATTTTAATCTAGATAATATATAATAATTAAACCAAACACACAACAATAATTTCAATTCAATAAGAATTCAACAAATAATAAGTTCAAGCTAAGAATTCAAGTCAATATATGTACTTAAAGATTTCAATTGGGTCCTTATCACTCCAACCTAAACCCATCAATGTATATTTCAAGTGACTAGCAAATACATAATTGTGAATTTATTAGTGGAGAAAAAGAATTTGGCAGCAATTCTCCTCAGTTCTTCAAATACACAATGTGAAATAAATTTGTATTTATTTCACATATGTATTCGAAGAACATAAAGAAATTGTTACCAAACTCTTTCCCCACTAATAAATTCACAAGTATGTATTTACTACCTAAGTGACTTGAAATATACAAAGACAGTCCCAAAATGGGGACTATTCATGAATTTCTCCTAACGAGTAATTCATGAACGGGTACTAGGTCAATAGTCATTCAATTCTTGCACGGAAAATATTCACAATAACTTACAATAACATACAAACATAATAATTAACATCACAAAATCATCCTAGAAATCTAATTACTAACTATACTCATCATCCAATTTTCCCCAATTTCTAACCCAAATCACAATAGCACCCAATTTTTTTTCCAATTAACTAACTAAAAACATCCTAAAAACATCTTAATAATCTAATTACTAACTAAAATCATCATCCAATCCTATATATAAAAGCAACAACCATGATCTAGGTGTCGCACTGTGGTTGAAAGTTCATTTTTTAATTTTTTTTATACAAGGGGCCCACCATGATCTAGGTTTACATTTAATTTAGGAGAATGAATTTAAATTAATTCGATGAAATAGTGTGCCGCAGGATTTAAATTGCTCAATATTAACACAAATTTGTTAACTTGATTATGATATAAAATAAAATAGCAAAATTAAATGATGAAAATCCAATCTACAAATTTAATATATAGTAATATGAACTTAATAAAAACAACAGTAAATATTCAAATCTGTTAAATAGCACTTTAATTTGTCAATTTGATGGAAAAAGGAAAAAAAAGACTCGAAGAATAAAAAATACAACTACTAATAATAATGACGTAAAAATGAAAAAGAGAATTATAGAAATTATTCACATAAACAAATTTATGAATAAAATATTACATAGTTAAACCTGTGAGTAAATTATTCACAACATCACAGGTATTAGATCTACAAAGTTACAAGTAAAATATTCACATAAACAAATTTTAAATAAGGTGCAAAATATTATGTTAAATTCGCATCAAATGAAAAATAATATAGAGTATAAAAATTATTAAGATTGTAGAAATTATTAGAATTTTAAAAAGGCAAAAAAACTAATTTCCCTGAAAATAAAAATTATTAAAAATACATGATAATGGTATGCATATACAAAACTACCTATTGAAAATGGGGAATCGTCGTCTAGATTAGACAGAATAGTTTGAGTGATTATACCCTTAGATTAAATGGTTTGATTAATGATGATCTTGAGTATGTAAGGGGAAAAAGACGTTTAAAATTTCATATATTTTGAGTGAGAGGGTGAATTTATCAGGGAAAGAAGAATTAAAAGTCATGAGTAATGTAGGGAAATGAGGCGCATTATAGGTGTAGCGAGATTAGGGATGTGAATTTTTGTTAAAGTCATTAAAGGAGATTGGGAAATATGGTGGGAAGTGGGAAGACAAGGGTAAAGTGGGTTAAAATTAAATAGAAAAGTGTAAAAAAAAATAAGTGATGGGCGTTCTGGTCAATGCATAAGCCCAAGATATTTACGTATCAATTGGACGAGTTCTCCAATTGGACTTATCGCTTCGTTTGGTGGATTGCATGAAAGCTGTTCGATTCACTGTATTAATACATTTCGATAGCCAATTGTTAAAGATCGTCAATATATTTTTACACATTAACAATATATTTTTGTTAAAATATCAAAGTTTTTGTTAAGATCGTTGTTTACATTCTCTAAATTCTTTAAATTGCAAAAATTCAAATTTAAAATTGAATGACTTGATACAAAACATATTCATCTTTTTGAATCCCTTCTAAATAATAACAATATCTAAAATAACATATCGTGCAGTTTGACCACGTCTTTGTTATGTTTGTATTTAAATAGAAGTTTTGAACTAAATGAGATATATATTTTTATTGTTTGTTTAGGTAGTTTGAATATAAATGATTATTTATATAATTAGAAATATGTAGCATTATCGTTTACTTTTAGTTACTATATATTTATTTAAATATTATATGTTAATTGCACGGGTTTAAGGATTAATAATTTGACTATTTCAATTTAAACGTGCACGGGTCAAAATTTTACTTTTGTCCTTGATTACTAATTAAAGCTTTGTACTTAATGAATCATGGGTCAAAATTTCTACTTTAAATATGCACGGGTTTCACTAAATGAAAAACGGGTGTAACAATTTGTACAGGTGTGCAATTATTCAGATTCATGCATTTCCACTAAAAATATAAGGAGAGTCCTCCTCTATTCGATTAATTATTCAGATTTGCATTTTTAAATTTGATGTTTAGAACAAAAAATGCTTTATTATTGTATATCTTTACATTATAGTTTAGAACCCGTGCAAAATTGCACGAGCATAAATAAATGATATATAAAATTACGTTCTAAATTGTTATTTTAAGTAGTGTAATAATTTGAAATTCTGAATGTACATGGTAGAGTAATGATTTATATTACGTGTGAGATATGTGCTCAATAAATAAAATTTGAGTATTTTATAGGGTGCAACTACTCAATTATTAGAATAATATATAACCAGTTGTATAAATCCAATAGTATAGATTTGTAATTATATAAGCTTATAGCAAATGATTTGAGCTTTTATGTATGCACATTTTACGAATTTCATCAGAAAGAATATGAACGCTTATATAAATAAAAAAAATTAACTCAAAATATTATACTGAAACTCAAAAATAATACATATTAACTCAGTAAGATTTTGTTTTAACACCGGATCATTTTGGGTCATGATTTTGCATTAATTCACTCATTTGGGGTCAATAGGATCATTTCGGGTTACATTTAGGTCGGACCACTTCGGATCGGATCTCTTTGAGTGTTCCAGTCATACATTTTAGGTCATTTTCGGATCTTGGGTAAGTCTTATCGAATTGGGTCACCAAGTCTATTTGTGAGCAATTAAATATTTATGAGCAATTAAATAGAGGTATCTCTTAGCCGAATGGTTTAAAATTATAGGTTCAGAAACCTTATCTTGTACGAATTAATAAAATGAGTCAGATTTAAATATAAATCATAATAAATCTTTTATAAAAAAAAATATGGATGCAATTTGTTGAGTTTAACTATATGTCACTTGCATCATCAAGTTGAAAAATAGGAAGATTAAAATCATGACTCAAAATGATTCATTGCAATTGGCTTAAAAGAAATAATTAAAATTACCGGAAAATAAACAAATATAGTACAATTCAAAATGTATTTATTCTGCACTCTACTAACATTTAATAAAAAACTTTGATGACATCCATATATTTGACAACTCCGAAAACTTGCTCTAGTAAGGATTTTAGAACGAACGTCAGAATATAAAATGACTCATCAAAAATGAGAAAAAGATGAATATTTTTGTAGATATAAAATATGGAAAATTTGAATTAGTACACGGGTAAAACAATTTACACTATATTTTCGCGAAAATAAGGGTTGGATTTTACTCCGTAATTCTGAATGAATGCTCTTAAGATGACGATGTAGAAAGTATAATATAAGGAATTGGAAATTTTGGCTAGATATATCTTATACGGCTATAATAATCTTGAAGAAAGATATTTCTTTTTGGGTAAAGATATGTAATCTTTTCTAAAGTAGATAATTTAGGAATAAAACTATAATAATGAAAATTAGTAAGAATAATTATTAGGATTTTAAGTTAGGCGGGAAAATAATTCACCATTGTTTGACACGTGTCCAGTAAATATTTAGTGGTTTTTGTTTTATACTTTGGTTCTAAACTTCATCTAATTAATTATTCAGATTCATGCTTTTGGTCGCTAAATTTAGCGACCGAAATCGGTCGCCCGCTTTTTTTTTGTTCGGTCGCTAATTTGCGACTACCATTGCGGTGGCAGGTTTGGTCGCTATCTGGGGTAATTCTTGTAGTGATAGATTTCCGGTTTTTTTAAAATTTTCTTTTATTGTAAGGTTGAATGTGATTAATTTTTTTTAGGGATATTATACGGTGTACCCCTATGTTTTTCGATTTTCTATGTTGTACCCCTACATTTTATAATTTCTATGGTATACCCTTAAGCTTCTTACTTATTCTCCGTTATGACCTCCTTCAAATCTCCAATAACTTTATCACTACAAAAAGTCGTAATTTGACCTTTATTTTGACTCATAAACGTGGTATTACCATTCTATATAGGGAGTATCACAAATAACTTTAAATAAGTATAAACTTCTATTAAAAACATATGTTATGAAGCATGAAATAATAACATAAATTTGATGAAATTGATTTAGATTTGTATACTATTTGGTTGGTTAATAGTAATTCGGCGAGCTAATAAGTAAATGAGTAGGTTATCGAGTAATTGAAATGTTAAATAGACGATTTAATAGATAAATTAAGAAATTAAGCTAGCAAAGCCAATAAATAAGGTCATTGTATAGACTAATGTATCGAGTTTAAGGGCATGCCATAGAATTTAAAAAAAGTAGGGGTACAACATAGAAAATTGAAAAACTCGAGGGTACACCGTAGAATATCCCTTTTTTTTATCATAAGTTTTTTAACATATGAATATGTATATGAAAAATAATAAGAAATGAAGAGAGAGGGTAATTAATTGGAGAGAGAGTAAGGGGAGAGAGTGAGGTTGGTTAATGTGAAAAAAAATTTAAAAAGTGAAAATTCCAGCCAATCACAAGCCTAGAAAAGACCTTTCTTTTATAGATAGGGGATTTGTTTCATGTCATAAGGTTTTCACGAATTTAGCCCGTCACAAATGAAAATTTGTATAAAAAGTTATAGGAGGAAAATAATTATACCAATGTTTTCTTTAACTTCGAGATTATAATACTTTTATGATTAATCTGGAATGTATAGTTTGCACATTATTATCACATACTATTTTTTTATACATATATCTAAGAGGTTTATTTAGATTTCGGTGTACACTAAAAATAGCGACTATGAATTTTACCCTGTACGTGAGTACGTCTGTACCATCTCAGTTGGTAGACTACTAGACTTGGAGCATGTTTGACATAAATTGTTAAAAATGAGTTTTTGTTTGTAGAGTTTAATTTTTAAAATTAGTTTTGAAGAATCAGAAACACCTTGTTGCTTTTATTTTTATGGGCAAAAAGAGGGTATTTGAGTTTTTGAGAATTTTTTTTTTGCTTTTAGATAAATAATGTGTTTGGCCAAAAAATAATTTTAAGTCCCAAAATACTTTGAAAAATTAGGCAAACACACGCTTCCTACAAATATGGATTAACTTTGGGTGAATGAAAGGGTGGGTTCTTGGATTTATTGATTTAACATGTTACTTGTTACTCGGTATATTTTTATGTTGGTTGTGTAAAAATAACAACTTCATGTAAAATAGTATTCATGAAAAACGAGTAAAATTAACTTTTTTTTAATCTCATTTATGAGAATTTTACAAAGTTGTCTGAAATATAATGTGAGGACTGAGGAGTGAGGACTTACGTTTATAGCATTGTTTTTTCCCGTATTTTTCCAATGGTCTTTTTGATAAAGTCGTTTAATTTTAATTTTAATAATTTTTAATTATGGAATAAAATCAAAATATAACTTGATCATTTTAATGGTCTTATTTTTCTTCACTTGATGGTTGTAAAAGTCTTATTTAAAAATCAAAATCTTTACCATGAATGGAACATACACCCTAACTTGATTGTTTGAAAGCTCTTATTTTCCTTAACTCTTTAATATTGAGTATGTCATTTGATTACTTTAAAAATTAAAATTTGTTCATCAATCATCGATACTTTATATAGGGTAACTAGCAGCTTAGAACCCGTGCAATTTTGCACGGAAATGCATAGTTAAATAGTTCTTAATTTTATTAAAAATCGGAATAACATTGTTATCAATATGTTAGAATTAGGCAGGGCGACAATTCATCTTTTGGAATTTGAGACATAAAGTAATGTTTGGTCCCGCCTTTTATCTTTATTTATAAGTTCCAATTTTCCGTTGCCCGACTATTACGGTTTTTCCCTTACTATCGATTATTTTTGTCATATTTCAATTTGAGAATAATAATTGTTACATATCCGAAAATAGGTTGACTTGAGACCCAAAATTGACCTAAACTACATCACCCAAATATGACCCAAAATCCGAATTCATCTAACTCGTCCCAAAAAATTTCTTAACTAATTTGACCCGTAATTGATCCAACCCGAAGTGATATAATCTGAAACCACCCATTTCGAAAATAAATTGGAAAAACAAAAACTCTCATGAACAAAATGACTTGAACTGAGATTTCTCTCTTAATCATTGGCCCGACCCGACCCGTAATGATCCAATCCGATCCGACCCTAATTATCTCGAAAAAAATGATGAACCAAACTGACATGACCCGAATTGGCCCGACAGAACCTGAATTAAATTACATTAACAAATACTTCTTTACAGATAAGAAATTACCGACCGAGTAATACTTCGTAGACGTCGAATTACTCAAGTAAATTCAAACTGATAAAAATTATACATAATACAATCTAAAAAGAAAAATAAATTATAAATAGATATAGATAACGTGATTACATAAAATCATAAAAAGAGAGTATAATAATACTGTAATATACTCCCTCCTATTCCATATTTTCTTCCCTATTTCCTAAAACGGATTATTCAGGTTTTCTTCCCCTTTCCTATTTTGGAAACTTTTATTCTTATTTTATTCATTTCTCGCTCCTATTATCAAACCTCACCCAACCTTTTTACTCCTATTTTATTCTTTTTTAATGCTTTTGGCCCCACAATTTCTTATTTAATTCTTAATTATTCATCCCTCTCTCCTATCACCAAAGTCCACCCAATTTTTTACACTTATTTTATTCCCTACCTTAATATTTGTGCCAAATACAAAAGGGAAGAAAATATGGAATAGGAGGGAGTAATAATTACAATCAATATTAATAAGAAATTAAGTAATGATTTTTTTTATCATAAATAGCGAAATAATTATTGAGCGGGAGAATATTTAACTAATGACTGTCATGTGTCTAAAGATTTCTCTATTATAATTATATATAGATAGATATATAGATTGTATAATTTAATATCTCGTATATTAATTAGTCTCTATTTGATTAAACAATAAGTCTTTCTTAAGACAGACCAGTTACATACCACTTGTGTAAATGACCTCATAGCTAATTATTAAAAATAGTTTTTAGTTTTATATTTAGCCGTGACATAATAAAACTATTATAGAATTGGAAATATATGTTAAAGTTACGCTTAAAATGGTAATTTGAATCTCATTGAATTAATTGAATCTTTGAATAATATTGTACGAGTAATTAATTATATGTGAGAATATTTTTTACAATAATTGTATGTGAGAATATTTTTTGGAGGTTTTAATATTGCACGGATAAATTTAATATTGCACGGATATCTTTGAATAATATTACTGCTGTCTATTGGTACCAAGAAGTGTCTAAATTTAAAAGATATATAAAATAATTTTTATAGAATATTTATATAAAATATTTTTGCACGGTTTTTTATAGAATATTTTTATAGTCTAAACATTTCTAAATTTCTATAGAATATTTTTGCACCGATATGCATAGGAATATTTTAGATTTTGAATATCAGTATAAATTTATTAAATATTGCACGGACATGCATATTTCCTATTTTATATACATTAATCAGAGAAAATATTTTTTCCAAGATTTTCCAAAATCGATATTATATCATGGGAACTTGGGCGGGAAAATTTTTAATGTGAGAGTGACACGTGTCTAATTTATGTGTAGTGGTTCTTCTTATATACTTTTATATAGATTTGATAGTTTATACTTTAATTAACCTATTTTTTTCAAATTTTATACTTAGAGTAACTTTCTTTTAAAATTGTATACCTAAAATAACATTTTTTTTCCAAACTTGATATCAAATCTTTAAATAAAGCCAAATCGACGATTTTGCCCTTACTAATTTGATAGTTTTAATGGTGGCAGCTGTGGGCGTTAGGGGTGAGCAAAACCGTATACGTACGGTTTTGAAAACCGTATCGGGTATACGGTTTTAAAATCGCAAAAATCATTATATGGATTCGATACGGTTTAATCGTATATACGGTTTTCAGGTACCCGGAAAAACCGTGTATACGGAATCCGTATATAAGGATACGGTTTGGTGAGAAATGTCCAATTAAATATTGTAGTTATTCAAGTGCTAATAATTACATCTAACACGCCTACATCTAATGAAAGATTAATTTTTTATTTATTAAGATAAGTTAGTAAAAAAATAAGTCATAAAAAACTATTAAGTCATAAAAATATCTAATGAAAGATTATTTATTAACATATATATTTTGTTTTTCAGATTAATTACCCATCACTCCTATAAAAATCCGAGAAATAGGAACATAGCTCAGATGTGTTACTTCAGATTTTCTTAGTTTTTGAGCATATGAATATTTTTTTGAGCATATTACCTTAAATTTTATTTGTTTTTGAGCCTAAGAGTATTTTTTTTTGAGCTTATTAACTTGCACTTTATTTGGTTTTAAACACATGAGTACTTTTTGACCTTCTTACCTCAAACTTTATTTGTTTCTGAACATGTGTATTTTTTCTGAATTTACTAAAATTTATAAATTAGATCTTAATTTATTTTTTTCCGTTAAAACTAAAATATAACTAAATGTAATATTTTTGAGTTTTATTATAAATTTTTGAGCTTAATTTTTTATTAACTGAACTCAAAAACTTTATAGCAATACTCGTAATTTTTAAAGCAAAATTTAAAAACATTATTATAAATATACAAAAACTATAAAATTGATGGTAGTACATCAGATATATGATCTAGGCACCCGAAATAAATTAAATATTGAAGCCATGAGTCATGATATAAATCCTTAAATTAGTTTAGAGCTAGGGAAAAAAACGTTGGAATCCAGGCAAGAGAAGCCACCCATAAGTTGACACTTGACCTCACCCCTTAAAAATAAAAAGCCTTCCAAATTTGTGTTTCTGCATTCTCCCTGTCTCAACCACAAGTGTATTGTGTATATATTAATACACTTGGACGTTAACATTTGTGTGAATTCTGATAGTATAACGCTAAACCACGCCTCTTCTTCCTTTCATTACAACTCTTCCTTGCCCTTTCCTACTCACTGCTTTCTTCTTTCTTTTGGTAATTTCTTCCTTCTTCACCAAATTTTCTTGTTTCTTTGATTTCATTACATTATTTCATAATCCGTCTCGTTCATTTATTTATCTTTTTATTGTCTGTAGAACGTATTTTGACCCGAGGTAAATAAATGATTGAGATCGCGAGATTATTTTATATGTCTATAGTTTAATACTCTTTATACCATTGTTTTATACTTTATTAAGGTTTATAAATGTCAAATATTCATACTTTTTATGTACTTTATGTCATAACTTTGGGGTAGTGCATGTAATGTTAATGGTGGCCGATATTTGTCGCAAGCTTGGGTCAAATAAAACCCATATAGAAAATCGTCTGTGATTCCCAATAATTCTACTTTTGTCTTACTTATTTCTATGAATGATACTTGACCCGTTACAAGTTTTGTGACATAATCCGTTACAGGTAAGACTTATTGCTGTCTAAAATACCCAACTTGGATTATCAACACTTTTTCTAGTACTAGTGGTCACATTTTAGAAGAATTGTTATGTTGGTCTAGTCGATCTGGTGTACCATGTCATCGTATAAGATAATCAGTAAAAAAAAAAATGTTGAATTAACCAACATTGCCTAAAAATAACTGGGCGTAATCTAAGTAAAAATTTTAAAAAAGGGAGAATTTTCGTTGGTTACGGTGTACGGTGACATGGTAAATTGACATACCCCTTTCTGCATCCATGATTACTTGGTGGAATGAGAATTGAAGTTTTAATTAATGCTGCAAAAGAAGGTGTTTTGGGTTTGTTTTAAATCTGTTCAGAAAACTTTTTTTTATTATATTAATTGAGAAACGGGTGTCTTTTTATGGTGTTATTATTGTATTTAATTACCCTTGATTATAATCCTCCATCCCCTTCATCCCCGTCATTTGTTTGCCTATTTTATTTTCGCGTGTCTCAATTCATTGTTTAATATATTAATGGCATGCTAAATTGCTCATCTTGCTTTAGTAGGTAACCTGTGATTTGTCTGTTTATACATAATTTGTATATGGGAATTTATATTTGTTTTGAATTGTACCTTTTTCCTTGATTTGATCTGGTTTGTTTTAGTGGAATAAATTCTGTAGTTTTCCCCAATTGTAAAAAAAAATATAATGGCTAAGAAAAAAAGTTGAATTCCCTTTTTAATGGGTTTTGGGTGCTTTAATGAAGTACTGTATCCAATATCAATCATTCTCTCAATTCTCGACGCAATTTTCATTAAAGTCGTCTGCAATCTGCAGACAACGCTTTTGTATGTTCAACAGTGGAGTAAGGTTGCGTATATCCAACCCTTTAATACCGATGTTTAATTATTGATTTAGATAGCGCTTTAATCTTTCCATGAACTTTTGTTCAATTTTATGTATATATAATTAGTCCTTTTCATGCTGCAATCAAGAATTCCATTAATTGGTTCTTGATCTGTTTTACGCGAGTAAATCTTCAATTTATTTACAGGAATCGGAACAAAAACATAGTATTGGCTGATTTCATTTGAGTGGGAGTTTTGTTTGTCTTCTAATTTGTGTGTTTTCTTATATTTTTATATAAAGGTGTGTGGAGCTTTCTGGAGATATCTTCTGCTCACATCACTCTGGCCGAGATTTTATCGACCTCTCCTCAGTGGAGGGTCTATAGTGCTGGGATTACACAAGGCTGTTGCTTTACATTTGTCTGCAAAACATTGGTTTCCCGATTACCAATCGATTATGGCTAATGTTCCTACATTGTGGTCTTTATAAAGTATTTAGAGATGTGAACTTCTGTTGTGTTAGTGAATGAAGTGAGGTATTACAGAAAAAAAGAAAAAGAAAAAGAAAAAAAAAAGGCTCTATCGTCTACGTTTGGAAGTTGTATATTCGTGATTTTAGGTATTGGATTAAACGCAGCTTGTCGATATGGCATTATTCTATTGCTTTGGGAAGAACAGGAAGAAAACAAAGGTAAGAATTTGTTATTCTGTGTTATGTTTCGTGTTTTGCAACATGGCCGACTAATTTGTAGTAACATGTTCTCTTACGTTCTAAGAATAGGGTCCAGTGGTAAGTGTTAGTCCAGTGGTAACTGCTTTAAACCTTAAAGCTTGCAGAAATGCAGGAGTTGAGAGGTCTCGGGTTCGATTACCAGCTGGGGCGATGACCACTTGGCCACTGCAGCTCCCGAAGGGGTCCGAAGGGGTGGCTTACATGGTCCATGTGGTGGTGCGGAAATGCATGTGTCCGGGGATTAAACCCCTCGTCACCAAAAAAAAAGAATAGGGTCCTAAAAACAACGGGATAATAGTATTATATTGAGTTGTTATATTCGTATTCTTATTTCGTGAGGGTCGATTGATAGTCAGTCATCTGTAATTTACAACTTTTTTCTGATGAGGAAGGAATTTCAAATTTTCGTTTTAGTTGATCATCAATTTCAGGCCTGCGTCTGACCGTACATTTTGATTAGCGACTATCAAATCTATTAGTCGGCCCTGTTTGTCAAGATGCATACTTTTGTATATCTAAGCAAATGATGTACTTTAATGTAGGTTGGCGCGAAACCTTTACTTGATGTTGAGAAGAACAATGTGATGAGAACTTTTGAAGTTAAACTAGAGAACCCTGTTAAATCTTCAGAGCAAGAGCAGCCAAACTCCTTAAGTCTACCAGTGCTATTCAATTTCCCAGAGAATTCTAAGTGCAAGGTCAAATTGTCGAGCCCTAACGTTTCTGCTGACAAAGAATCTTTCGAGGTGGCATATGAAGGTGAAGATGAGCGTGATGATAAATCGCCAATCAGCCGAGATACCTCTGATTGCAACCTTCAAGCCCATGATATTGACTCCTTTGGTTGTGCGGTAAATGTTGAAAGTAAAACCAAATTTGGAGAAGGTACTGATGAAAGGGTGACTGATTCTGCCATGGTCCAATGTGGGCACGTGAGTGACCCTGGAATGGCTCGGGAAGAGCGATGGGCCCCACCACAGCTCACACGCTCTTGCTCTGCCCTGGATACGAGAGAACTAGCTGAGAAAGTAAAGGGCGCTGATGTTTTTTTGGGATCTCCGTGTAGAAGCCAGTCATCGGCATTAACTCACAGGAGTGCTGATAAAGTTATGTTAAAGAAGCATTCTTCCAGCCAAATTCTTCCTTCTAGAAGCAGGAAACTCTGGTGGAAATTATTTCTTTGGAGTCATAGAAACTTACAGAAACCGCTTAATGCTGATAAAACTATGGTCTCTCATCTGGTTTCCCTTAATCAGCAGGGCGGTTACTCATCGGACCCTCTTGAACCCAGTAGGGTCCGCCAGCTCAGGAAAGAAGAATCAGCTGGCTCATCTTCAGAAATATGCAGCTATAAAAGTCGGGATAAGGACAATACTGATGGATTTGAGGAAAGAGTTTCAGGGTTATGGCCTCAAAATCAGTGGGTGGCTTTCTCTAGGGTAGAAGACTGGGTTAAGGATATTGACATCCAGCCTGATGTATCGTTGTTTGAAGACGAGAAGGATGAAGAACATATTGAGTTCCCACCGTCTCCCGAGGCAAGCTGTTCTTTCGCAAAAGACGCTACCCATGTGTCTAGATACAACAAAATTAACTTGTCAGAGGAGCTCTTATATGCTAATAGTGTTGTCCAGTCTCTGAATTCCTCCTCGACTGTGGCTCACATATCAGGATTGGGCTTGAAAGCTATCCCGATGATCGCACAATTCTCAAGTCTCCGAACTGTGAATTTATCAAACAACTCCATAGGTATACACCTGTTTTTTTTTATTGTCATTCTAAGGAGCCTTGAATCAATTGTCATGTAGACCTAGCAAACGGGTCATATGGTTCTCTGGTTTTTTTGTGGGTGTCTTGCTATTGAGTCATTTCGGTCAGTTAGTGTCATTTTTGTTTGTTGTTTACATTGGGTCTACGGCTCATTTTCGGGTTGTGGATAATTAGGTTTTCCGATTCAAATTAGCAACTTCTGCTAGTTTCAGGGCCTTCAAGGGTTAGGTCATTTTTGGGCAGAGTTATATCGAACGGATCAGTTTGTGTTCTGGTCTATTTTGGTTTTCCTTATCTGACACAGAACATTTCATTATCTGACAAATCTGTGTCGTGTTTTCTGTTTTACTGTGCAGTCCAAATAACACCTGGATCGCTTCCAAGGGGCCTTCACGTTCTGGACTTGTCTAAGAATAGAATCAGCTCCATCGATGGGCTGAGGGAATTAACCAGATTACGGATTGTTGATTTGAGCTACAACAAAATTTCACGACTTGGACACGGTACTTCCTTCTGTTCCTTTGCTTCGAAATTCTTGAAACCTAAAATTGTAGTTGAAATGTTTTAAAAAAGTCCACACATAACTACGTTTAACCAAATATGAACCAGTCGGTTTGGTTTGAATATCACCGCTTCAGGGAAAGATCTGCTAATTTCTGTATGTTACTTGAAAACTATCAGGACTTTCAAATTGCTCACTTCTCAAGGAACTATACTTAGCCGGCAATAAAATCAGTGAAGTTGAGGGGCTCCACAGGCTGTTAAAACTTACGGTTTTGGACATCAGCTTCAACAAGATCACCACGACAAAAGCGTTGGGACAGCTTGTGGCAAACTACCATTCGTTACTGGGCTTGAACCTGTTGGGCAACCCGATCCAAGGCAACCTAGGCGAGGACCAGCTTCGTAGAGCAGTTTGTGGGCTTCTGCCAAAGCTGGCTTACCTAAACAAGCAGCCCGTCAATCAGCAGAAAGCGCGAGACCTATCTATTGATATTGTCAATAAAGCTTCTTCTCGAAGCAGCAGCTATGGTGCCCGTAGGAAGGTAATCAAGAGAGGAGCTCAAAGCGGAGCTCTTGCAAAGAGCAGCGCGAGTGTGGCGCCTAAAACCAGGAAAAGTTTGAAAAGCCGAGGTAATAAACAGTCCAGCTTGAAAACAAGAGCATAGGAAGCTTCTTAATACCCCATTGGAAATTTGGTGCTGAAAATTTGAGAGCTTATTTTAGTTCATATGAACTGTTACCTTGTTATTTACTTTATGAATTGTGAGCATTGAACATTACTTGATTTCCAACCAGCAATTGAAGATTTATAATTAAATAAAATCATTTCCAATTTTTTGGGTCAAAGATCTATTTGTTTTTGTTCTAAGTTATGGTGCGATTCAAAATGAATCACTAAACTAACTCGCTTCTTTCAGCTGTGATGTAAACAGTGATTGTACTGATTGGTGAATCGCGCAATGCAATTTTCTGTTTGGTGGTTTTTGGGGAGGAGATTAAACGAGTGTGGTGGTACTTAGTGCCGATTAGCCTGTACGGCCGTAGGAGTGTGAGTAGAGACTAGAGAGCTGTGTCAGTACTCAGTATTAGGGGTATTAACGAGTCGAGCCGAGCTCGAGCTTGGCCTTGCTTGGCTTGTGCTCGATTATAAAACTTGAGCTCGAGCTCGAGCCGATCTTACCCGAACTTGAAAAAAATGCGCTCGTTACAAAGTTTGCGAGCTTTAACACGAGCTCGAGCCAAACTCGAGCCAAATTGAGCATATATGAAATTTTTTATTTTATTTTTATTTTTTTCTTCCGATTTTCAATGACAAGGTTCAAAGATTTTATGTAAAAATATTAAGCAAATCAACAAGAAATATGATATATATATGCTACAAAGGAATAATAATAATAAATTTTTTTTATAAAATATGAGCATATTTTTATAAAATATGATTAATATCTTATGCATGTAATCTCAAATGTTCGAGTCGCTCGCGAGCTTTTCGAGTCGAGCCAGCCTTTGCTTAGCTTGACTCGCGAACCTCTCGAGCCGAGCCCGAGCTCGAGTCGAGCTCACACGGGCCGAGCTTTGACCGAGCCGATCTCAAGTTGCTCGCGAGCTGTCTCGTCTCATTGCAGCCCTACCCAGTAGGGATCATGCTCCATTCTCTTATAAATGACAATATGGCTCGGTATCATGCTCTTGAAGACCAGCAAAGAGCATGTATACCAAGGAAGTCATTATAAATCTCTAGAAAATCTTCCATTCTTGAAATTCTTGTTTTGAAACATTCTGATTTAAAAGAAAAGCCAGAACAAAGTTGATGGCATCGGAAATTCCTACCGTCAACCAACCTTGATGCATATATCAGCTAAATCCACGAATCGTTACTAAGATTAATAACACACAAGTAAAATAAAGGTTACAATCAAACATCCTTCTAAACTTAAAACATAATACAGTACTACAAAGGAGAAACACAAGTACTAGGAATATTAGGATCTGATCACTAGCAAGCTACAGTCGAAGAACATGTTAAGCATACATACTAGAAAACTTAATAATGCCGCCTTTCTGTCTACTATGACAGAAATTACTAAACCACTGATATGTCGAACCTTGCCAAGAATCCCTGCAGTACGTGTCTCGAAAATTGTACCCCGCACGCAAACTTCATATCCTAGAAATGTTTGGTGGCCTTCCTCTGCTTCTCTTGCAACCTGTCTCGGAATTGAATCCCTTATTCCTATTCTTTGGCGGTCTGCCTCTGCTTCTCTTGTAACCTCTCTCAGAATCAAAACCCATGTTCCAATTCTTTGGCGGCCTGCCTCTTTGTTGATGGCCATAATTATTAGGCTCCGGAGCTACTCCCATATTCGTTCTCTTTGGCGGCCTGCCTCTTTTTCCACACCTGCTGTTCTCAGGCAGCCTGTCTCTTTGTTGATAGCCATAATTCTCAGGCTCCGGGGATACTCCCATATTCATTCTCTTTGGTGGCCTCCCTTGTTTGCTATTGCCACCATTCTCACGCCTGCTAGATAACTCAAGGTTACGAAGCCATTGCATATACAGTTCATCACCATCTTCGATATCTTCAAACTGAGACGGAATGCCTCTTTCTCTACTGCCACGATTCTCAAATTCTCCAAATAGGTCATTCTGTGACTCTGACTCTGACTCGGTTTCAAAAATGGTCTTCTTAGGCGGCCTTCCTCTTTTACGGTAGCCATTCATAGGCTTAAGCTCATCTTTGCCTCTTCCTCTATTGGCACTGGTCTCAAATTTTTCAAATTCCCCGACTAGGTCATTCTCTGACGCAGACTCGGTTTCTACAATGGTCTTCTTAGGCGGTCTGCCTCTTTTTCGATAGCCACCATTCATAGGCTTAAGCTCATTCTCAGGGTCGGAGCCAACTCCCAACTTCATTCCCTTGGACGGCCTTCCTCGCTTTCTATTTTCAGCATTCCTACATCTGCCGGATAACTCAGGGCTATAAAGCCATTTCAAATACTGTTCAACCCCATCGCTGATTCCCTCAGAGTGACGCAGACTTCCTCTTTTTCTATAGCCACCATTCTCAGATTTGGCAAATACTCCAATGGGGTCATTCTCAGACTCGGACTCAGACCTGATTATTTCACATGTGTTCTTACGCGGCCTGCCTCTTGTTTTGGTAGCACCATTCTCGGAACTGCCATTCTTGGAACAATAGTAGTTATCGGACATAGCACTATCCTCCGCCTCATTGTCAATTCCCGTACCCCTGGTACCATAGTTGCACTTCAGCAACTGCAAATAATCCTGATCGAATTCATCACTACTTTGGATTTTGTCATCGATCCCAGCATCAGTTTGGATATCTTCCTCCAAAAACCTATGGTTTATCTTCTTAGCACTTGTCTTCCTTTTCCACTTTCCTTCCTTCTCCGAGACATATGAGCTATGGTACAGAGAAGACTCTGAACTATAAGCAGTATGCATTTCAGCCTCATCCACCAAAAAATCTTCATCACTCACTTTATCATCACTCTCCGAAGATGCTAAGGGGGGTGAGCTATGGCCATCACTAGCAGCACAACTATCTTCAGAAGCAACGCCCATCGACAAAGATTGATTGTCCGCACCATGGTCACTACACCCTTTAGAAGTAGCTCTAGACGGAACACCATCAACCTCATCTCCGTCTTCATTATTGTCAAAACCAGCACCTAATGGGTTCCATCTTTCCCCGACTATTTGAACAGAATCATCGCTACTTTCCTCAAAACTCGGGTCAACATTTGGGGAAGTCTCCTTTTCGCCCACCATACAAGTTAGCTTCAAATACGCGGATTCATCCACAACAATGACATTCTCTTCATTGGCATCACCACCACCTAGACTAGGGTTTCTCATTTTGGGTGCATTCTTCTTCCAGTGTTCGTTCCTAGCAGCGAGCCGAGCCTTCTTGTTTTTCTCTCTCAGCTCCTTCTCCTTTCGCTCTCTTTGTTTCCGAGACCTACTTGCTACTGGCATCCACTCCATTTTCTTTTCTTTCTTTTCCACTTTGCTTCAAATCAACCCACCATTGCTACAAAATCTGCAACATATACCTTCAACACAAAATGTAATTTGCTCAATATGACAGCTCAAATTGGTGCATTACTCATAATACATCAACATAATTTTACATACTCTCCGTCTTAATCATTAGTTTACCTTCGGTTAAAATACTAAATACAAACAATTAAAAAAACGTAGACAAATAATTGGGACGGAGAGAATATTAGTCATGACAAAAATGAAATTCAAAGATAAAGGACATAATTTAAGCAGAAAACTAAAAAAAATTCAAAATTACTTGAAGGGTAATTACCCTCAATTATCAGTAAAAAATATAGGCTAGCAACATTTAGGCCCTGTTCCTAAACCCTAAACCCTAAACGACCTGAATTGAATTAATTGGAGAGTGGAACTCGGGTGAAGTAAATTTAGTTGAATTAAAAGTTAATTTTGTGAAAAGATTAATTGAACGTAAATAAAACTTAACGAAATACAACCAAGCTGAATTAAACCAGAAAGAACCGGGCCTTATAGGATTTAAACAGTGAAATTTGGCAAAATCAAAAACATGAAAGTAGCCATATGACATAACAAAAATGAAACAGAAGTAGTGATAATTAAATAATAAATTTAAAAGAAAATTCATACCAAGGATATGCAGAATTTTGGGTATGACTATGGTTTGTTGATGAATATGAGAAGAAGAAAGAGGTTTGGTGTAATGAATGCAACAGTAGAAAGAGAAATATGGATACTATTTTGATTTTTGACAGAGAGCATTCATTAGATGCCTTATGCCTACAGCCATTGTACTTTCATACTGTTACATACGTAAGTAGTGAGTACGCAACACATAATGCGTGTTAGGGCTGGTCAAGAGTGCGTGTTGACATTGACAACCCGGATTTGACCCGTTATTGAATCCGGATCTAACCTGCCCGTCTCACCGGGGTCCAAACCCGTCCCGGCCTATGTGTGAAGTAACCGTGCCCGGGTCCAATTTCTGGAGCCCGGTCCGAAAGCTAACCCGTAGACCCGCCCCCAACCCGTCAAGTGTGGGGTCCGGGTTACACTTCCCAAGAACCGGGCCTAACCCGTCCCGGACCCACCCTGACCCTGGGTTGTATCCGGGTCCCTATACCTTGAACCTGCATCGCCCCTTGACCCGTCTCGGACCCGGCCGACTCGCACCACTGACCACCCCTAATGCATGTTGTACGTAAACATCTCTAACATGTACCTTGGGACTTGGGAGCATAGAACGGGTCAATTGGGTTACAGTATGAATTTGTGACGATTGTGTAGAACGGGTACCTTGGGACTTGGGAGTGTAGAACGGGTCAATTGAGAGCGTAGATTTGGCCCATCGTAAGTTTGTGACGGATATGTCCGCCATAAATGAGAAATTGTGGGAAAAGAATACTGTTGTTGAAATTAAAGGAGGCTCGAACACACAACTTTGTAAAACAAGTCAACAACTTAACCTATTGTACTACTCACACTTTCTTACATATTTATTGCATTGTCTGATATTCGCTAATATTCCGGCTATTTTGGGGTTACAAATTCTAATTCTTAAAACCGATTTTGGGGTTTGGTGATAGTAAGTGGCTAAGTGCTACCCCTTGTTACATAATAGTTTAACCCCCGGTAATATATGTACCTTATTTTTTAGGCTGAAATTATCTTAATTAAGCTGAACTGAATTTAATGGAGCTGAACTGAACTAACTGAACTTAGTGGAGTGAACTAAACTGGATAAAGGTAAACCGAACTGAAATAGAATTGAAATAACCTGAGCTGAAATTAAATTTAAAAGAACGTGACGTAAATCTAAGATTGAGTGATTGATTCCAATCAAATAATTTGACAGGTTGTTTCAAAAACTTAATTTTGGCAATAGTTTGAATCAATTGATTACATTTTAATTTAACAAGCATATTTGGTCATGTAGGCAAAATAGGTCACTAAATTAGCTTGCAGTATTGAATTCTTGTCAGATAGGACAGTTTTCTTCTGATTAATGTAAGGCTTCACTGTGAAGTGGATCTCAGAACATCTCAATATAATGAAACTACTTGGGTTTCATAGGATATTCATCAAATACATTATGTTACCAAGCTAAGGAGTAATGGAGATTCTATTAACATGAAACCCTAAACCCTAAAACCACGACGAGTAAAATAAAGGTTACAGTCTTACAGTCATCGAACAAGTTAGCATACATATATTAAGCACATCACAAGTGCCCGCTATTCCGTCTACTGGTTTCTGCAACTTTGTGCAGAAACCCTGCATTGCATAAAGTTCCAAAGGCGCAAACTTCATTTCCTAGACATCGCTTGTAGCCGTCTGCTTCTCCTGCAACCTCTCTGAAAATCGAATCCCTTGTTCAAATTCTTTGGTGGTGTGACGCCTGTTCTTGTGCAACCTCTCTCAGAATCAAATCCCTTGTTCAGATTCTTCGGCAGTGTGCCTCTTTGTTGATGCCCGTCATTCTTAGGCTCGGAGCCTACTCCCACATTCTCAGATCTGCCTGATAACTTTAGGTTACGAGACACTCGCAAATACATTTCATCCCCATCTTCAACATCTTCAAACTGTGGCCGCTTGCCTCTTTCTCTATTGCCACCATTCTCGGAATCAAAACCCATGTTCCAATTCTTTCGCGGCCTGCCTCTTTTTCCACACCCGCCATTCTTAGGCAGCCTGCCTCTTTGTTGATGTCCCATATTCGTTCTCTTTCGCATCCTGCCTCCTTTTCCACACCTGCTGTTCTCAGGCAGCCTGCCTCTTTGTTGATAGCCATAATTCTCAGGCTCCGAGGCTACTCCCATATTCACTCTCTTTGCTGGCCTTCCTTGTTTGCTATTGCCACCATTCTCACGCCTGCCAGATAACTCAAGGTTACAAAGCCATTGCATATACAGTTCATCACCATCTTCGACATCTTCAAACTCAGACAACATGCCTCTTTCTCTACTGCCACCATTCTCAAACTTTCCAATTTCCCCAAATAACTCATTCTGTGACTCTGAGTCGGTTTCAAAAATGGTCTTCTTACGCGGCCCGCCTCTTTTTCGATAGCCATTCATAGGCTTGAGCTCATCTGACGCAGACTCGGTTTCTATAATGGTCTTTTTGGCCTCCCTGCCTCTCTTTTGGTAGCCGCCATTCCTAGCCTTAACATAATTCTCAGTCTCAGCGTCTACTCCCACATTCATCCCCTTTAGCGGCCTCCCTCGTTTTCTATTTCCACCATTCCCACATCCGCGGGATAACCCATGGCTACCAAGCCATTCCAAATACAGTTCATCCCCATCATTGATATCCCCAAATTCTCCAATCGAGTCTGTGTCTGCTTCCGACTCAGAATCGATTACTACAATTGTATTCTTAGGCGGCCTACCTCGTCTTTTGGTAGCGCCACTCTTAGCATTCAGGCGACAGGGTAATGGCGATGGTTGAATGAATGAACCATTATTGGAACAATAATGAACACCATTGACAGAAGTGTCGAAAATCTCAGCATTGCCCCCTTGAATGCTGCTGCTGCTACCATGGTGGCAGCGAAGAAATTGCAAATAATCATCATCAAATTCATCACTACTACAATGTATTTCTTCATCAATCCCAGCTCTACTTTGGATACCTTCATTATTCTCCGAGTCTGAACTGCAAACAGTATGCAGTTCAGCCTCATCAACCCTAAAATCTTCATCACTCACAGTATCATCATCCGAAGATTGCACTGGAGATGAGCACTGTCCATCACTAGAACCACCATTATCTTCAGAACCAACGTAGTTGGACGAAGATTGGTTGTCCGCAGAGACACCCATAAATGAAATACGTAAACAATTCACTAGAACGGAGGAGAGTATCAAATAATTAGCAATGATAAATTGACAATACCCTAGATCTCACTCTAGTTTATCAATGAATGCAAAAGGTAAACAAATGACGGAGAAAACGGAAAGATTGTTACTTCAAAACCCATATGAGTATATGATATGACATAACAAAATTTCAAACAAGTATGAGATGATAAAATAAATAAGTTAAAGAAAAATGATACCAAGGTTATGATTCTGCATAAACTGGATTTTGGGCATGATTTGTTGTTGTGTTGTGAGAGGAAGAAAAGGGTGTTGGTGAAGTGTAATGAATATAAACATAGAAAGAGAGAGATGGATAGTGAGTCATACTATTTTGAAGTTTTTGAGCAAGTATAGATAAACATAGAGCATTCATTGTTCATTAAAAATCTAATGACATGGTACCACTGAACTATCATGCATGTTCTACCTAAACTCCTAAAGTTTTCAGACTACATTTTGGCATTGGCAAACGTTTAGCTAACACTAAGATCACTCTAATACAAGGACACCAACCAGGTCACAAGGGACTGAGGGAGTCCGAAGTCGGTCACCTTAATTACAATTTAACTCAATAATTAGTATGACCATCACTCAAATAAGGTTACTCCATGACTTTCTATTAATTTGTTGTGACCCGATATGTGGCGAGTTTTCATTTGTTGGACTATATAGATGGAAATGATATCTACACATGACGAGTTTTCATTTGTTGGAAATGTTGTATAGTGGAAAATTATTGGTTTGATGACCTGGGTCGTGACCTTCTGGATGTGAGGATGAAAGTGAGTCAAGATAAATAAGGATTAAGAGTAAAAACGGGTCGCGACTTATGGATGGAGATGGTCTAAGAGCATGGGTAATGGAGAGCTCTCCATGAATCTCTCCAAATGGTCCCAAAAAATGGAGAGCAACTTTCAATTCTACCATCACAATAAGGAGCTCTCTAATATGTTTTTTACGTCATTTTATTGGTCCTACTATGCTTACGTTTTAGTTTAAATCATACAAAAATTAAATATAGTAACATTCATTAATTATATCTTTTTCTATTTGCAATCATGTCAACATGTTATTGGTTGAGTATGACCCACTTCAAATGGAGAACTAGCTTTCCTTTGCTCTCCCCCAAGAGCACCAAGAGAGCTACTCTCTATTTTTTTGGCATTGAGAGTACTCACAATCTCCTTGGAGAGCTCCTACTACAGTGCGAAAACACACATGAGAAGCTCTCCATTTTTGGGACCATTTGAAGAGCTCCCCATTAAACATGAAATTGAACTGAACTGAGATGAACTGAAGAGAGCTGAACTGAACTAAATTTAATCAAGCTGAACTAAACTGAACTAAATGAAGCTGAAACTAATAGAAGTGAATGAATTTTAATTAAATGAACTAACTAACTAAATAATAATAATAATAAATTTTTATATTAATAAAAGTTTGTGATTTTAAAAAAATAAAAGTAATAATAATAATAATAATAATAATAATAATAATAAAATGAGTTATTAATGAAACAACACAGATGATATGTTTGTGTTAATGATATCTATATTTTCAAGATTATGATTTTCGATTGTGTTAACAAATATTACTATTTGAATGTTATCAAATTTTCCTTCTCAATTGACTTTTTCTCTACTCTCCCACGTTTCAGTAATAACAATAATAATAATAATAAAAAAATATTAATAAATATATATATACAATAGTAATAATAATAATAATAAAAATAAACAACAACAATAATTAATAACTAATAATAAAAAGATAAAAAAAAATAATAATAAAAAATAATAATAATAATAATAATAATAAACTGAATTATATAAAGCTGAGCTGAACTAAACTGAATAGAGCTGACTGAACTAAACTGAATAGAGCTGAGTTGAACTGAACTGAATAGAGCTGAGCTGAACCAACGAACTGAAAATAATTCAGAAAGAACATTGCCTAAATCTCCCTTTTTTGATAATCAAATAATTAAGTTTGCGACGAGAATCTAAGTTAGATTTTTTTTTAAAAAAAAAACTCTTGTATTAGTATCTTTGTAATTTAATCAAATTGTTTAAGCAACATAGATTAGTACAAATTTAATAAAAGGGAGTACTTAAATATGAGATTAGAGAAGAAGTTAATCCGATGAGAGGAATACAACCTGATCCGTTTGAATATCGGGCAACCCAAAAACTGGATGAACCGAGCCTAATTGGAAGGATTTTGTCCATAGTCCAAAGTCTAACCTATCCACGCTCATGACTTCATGTGGATATAGAATATAGATTATACTGTCAAAAAAGAAAAAAAAAAAAAAAGAATATAGATTATAGACCTTTCTTTTAAGGATGAAAAGACTAGTTCAACATAGCAAATACGAAATCAATTAATTAAGTACACACTTGGTAAATGGAAAATAAAAAAGGAAAATTAAAAATCCGACCTACCGGATTCGAACCAGTGACCTAAGGATATCTGCACCTACTACAGTCCTCCGCTCTACCAACTGAGCTAAGGTCGGCTGTTGATAATAAGGCCATAATATGTTAAATGTAACATAAAGCAGGTGTTTTCCTTGTGACATTAAATTAGGCGGTTCATATTGTGACAGGTTTAATTTGTCAATAATATATGCGTATTATCTACCAATATAATTGCGTTGTTCATGTTAGAATTACGAGTACTTATATTAAAGGGTGTAAGAAATTGTTAATTTGTTTTAAGTTAACCACATTTATTGATTTAAAGCTGTATTTTGCCACAATATTAATACTTATATTAACTTATAAGTAAGCGTTTTAACCTCCTTACGATCTTATGATACTGCTTGACTCAAATTCAAACAAAACCAAATGCTATATATCAAAACAAAACTTAACTAGCTTTTGTATTACTCGATAACAAGTATCATCACTAATAATATCAATTTACTTGTTTTGTATTACTCCCTGACAAGTATCACCACTAATGATATCAATTTACTTCATTTGCGGCTTCCTAATCTACATTAATCAATATAAATTTTTGTTTTAGACAAACCATTTTCATTTTCAAAAGGACGGATTTTGCGACCATTTTATGGTCACATGTAAATTGTAATTCAATGGCCAAGCTAATTTTACAGTCTACGATAACTAGTATTTTAAAAGTAGTTACATTTGAATAGCAACAAAATCTCGTGTGTATTGAAAAAGAACTATAACAAAATAGTCATTCTCAACTCTTTAAAAGTGGTTACATTTAGAGATCAGCTGAATTATTAGAAGGACGAGTTCGAAAGTAAGGCCATATACTTTTTGGCTTACTTTCAGCTTATTTCAGCTCAGTTCAGTGAAGTTCAGTGAAATTCAGTTCAATTTAGCTTCATTCAATTCAGTTTAGCGCGACTTTATTAAGTTCATCCACCTTATTATTATTATTATTATTATTATTGTTGTTGTTGTTGTTGTTATTGTTGTTGTTGTTGTGGTTGTTGTGATTATTATTATTAGTATTATATATTTTTTTCTATTTTTTTATTATTAATTAATAATTGTTGTGGTTCTAGTTATTATTATTATTATTATATATTTTTTATTATTAATTATTAACTATTATTATTGTTATTGTGATTGAAATATGAGAGAGTAGAGAAAAAAGTATTTGAGAAGTAAAATTTGATAACATTCAATAGTAATATTTGTTAACACAAAAATTATAATTTTGAAAATATAGTATCAGATGTTCTAAAAGGTGGAACTATTTTAGATAGGTAGTATCTAGAATGTTGTAATAATAATAAGAATAAATTAATAAATGGAATATATTATTATTAAATATTAATAATTTGTTTTTTTATTATTATTATTTATTTTTATGTTTTTATAAAAAACCGCAATTTTTTATTAATCAAACAAAAAACTTTTTTATTATTATTATTATTTAGTTGGTTGGTTAGTTTAGTTTAATTAAACTTCATTCAATTTTATTAATTTCAGCTTTATTCAGTTCATTTTAGTTACGTTTAGCTCAAGTTGATTAAGTTCAGTTCAAATTCATTCAATTCAGTTTAGTTCAACCTCGTTCAGTTCAGTTCAGTTCAATTTAATCTAAAATCACAAGAAACCGGTTAAGTACCGAAAACCGGACCTAAATTGATTTGGCATTTTGTAGTGCAGCCTTGCTTTGCTCGTGCAGAATCCCAACATTTTTCAATCATAACGGCAATTTCATCAATTAAGGTAATGCTATTAACCATCATCTACCTCCATATTTATCCTATCATAATCAGCCATCTTTCCCTTCATTTTTGTACCTTGTATTTATCTGACAATTATCTTTGGCATCCCAGCTAATGTCCTTCATTCAACTACTTTCTGCTGATTTTCTTCAAGCACAATTGTGGACAAGGGATTTAAAATTCTCAATCTCAGGTATTAATTTCATTATTTTTGTAACTGGGTAATGTTCTTTTATTAATTCTGCATTTGAATTTCTAATTGATTGTTAAATTATCATTGTTTAGGATGTTTAGTAATTCCAGTTATTGTTGTTTTGATTACTGGGTTCTCTTAGTCTAGACTAGCATGCATATTACCCTCTTTTCGTTGAATTTGAATTGTTACTCCCTCCGTCCCAGTCATTTGCTTACTTTTTTCTCTCCCGAGGCTTATTTTAAACAAATAATTGGGACGGAATGAGTATATTACAAGAGTAATTTTTAATTTCGACATTTTAGGGTTTTATGCTTACTTGTGGGTTGTGTGAAATGTTTAATCTTTTCTTTTCATTTTGTATATTTGGGTTGGATGTTTGAGTGATTAGTAAACGGAGTATAATGTTCGCACCCTCGATGCCTTCTAACAAAGGAATTAGCAGTCAATAGGTCTTACTTGTGACGGATTATCCGTCACAAGCTTATGACCGATCAATATCACCCATATAAATAAATAGGACAAAAAGTAGGATGCATGGGGAATCTCAAACGATTTGTGTTTATCTTCCAATGTGGGTTTTATTTGACCCGTCAGAGGCTTGTGACGAATATCGGCCGTCACAAATGAGAATTTGTGATTAGCAATATCTTGAAAGGTGTAATCTTTTCCATGAAAGCCAGGGTGTATATTGTATAGGTCATAGTAATTTCAGAATTTGAAAGGGAATGAAGATGTTCCTTTTGTCTTTGGCTTAATGGACAAGTATGTGATTGCTTGTTGTCACAATATGTGGTAGAGTTGTGACGTACTTAGAGGCGTGTGTGCAAGGATGGTTGATATTCGGATATTTAACCATTTGTTCGGATACAAAAAAGAGGAGACAAGGGGAGGTGGAGTGGAGTAGTGTTATTTCCCTTCCAAATCTTTCTCAAATTGAAAGAATTCTGATGGTGGCTTGTACGGTTCTGTTTTGGTAACGAAACAAAGAAAATGGTTTCCCTCCCTATCTTCCAAATACCTCTAATAGTGAGTAGTTTTATTGAGAAAGATTGAGGATCTTGTTTTACCTTAAGAGTTGTCTCACACTACGTAAGTTCAGCAATAATTGTTTTTTTCCCATGAATTTGAGGGAGCTGGTTTGTTCTAAATTTTGGGATAGCTGATTGCAAGTTGATGGGTGGCTGACTTTTTGAGGAGGGGTCAGTTTCTCGGTAGGAAATAAAATGCTCAAATGCAAGCTACTAAATCTATTTAGCTTGTTACGATGTCACCTAGCAAAGTCATTGTTTGGTGGTACTTATGAGCCGGTTTCAAAACTCACCATCATGAAAACATGTCTTAGTGGCTCCCTTAACACCCAAAAAAATATTCAGCTTGGTGAGAATAGATGTGATGGAAGACATCTTGATAAGGGACTAGAAACTGTAGTATATCAGGCAGTAATAGCAAACAAGGGTGCAGGTAGTTGGAATGAGAAGTTGATTATTGGGATTTTAATGAATAGTACAGAGAAAGATTTAGGATATTGTTGTCTGTCAAAGGGGCCTAAATGAGAGGCTTTAGTTAAGCCCATTAGCTTTAGTTATTGGCTCATGTATTTGCTTGTATGAGCTTGACTTCAATGTTGATTGCAGATTATCGGTGGGTGGTTCTA
Organism: Silene conica; assembly: GCA_029255685.2. Lineage (NCBI taxonomy): Eukaryota > Viridiplantae > Streptophyta > Magnoliopsida > Caryophyllales > Caryophyllaceae > Silene > Silene conica. The sequence continues at coordinate 4,128,170 of CM055314.2, forward strand.
GAGATGACGGTTCCTTAATGTGAGAACTGAAATGGGTTAAGTGAAAGCAAGGCTCTGAATCATTCCCCTGTGACTAGGGACTGGAGTGTCTCTCATCTTGCCTCTCGGAAGTTGTGGATGTGGCCAAGGTTATCGGATTCACTCGGGTACCCTACAAATCGTGAATCATCAAGGGTGTGTTTGGATTGAGGTTTTTGGAGGGAAAAAAATGGGAGGGAGAGTAAGGAATTTAAAATCACTTGTTTGGATAGCAAATGAGTGTGGAGGGAAATGGGGGCGAGGGGGAGAGAGATTTGGAGGGATCAAATTTCCCTCCTCCAAGGCTAATCAAAAATCAAAATCTCTCCAGAATAGGCAAGATTTGGAGGGAAATTGTATCCAGACAACCACACTCCATTCCCCCTTCTCTCCCTTTCTCTTCCCTCCTTCCCCCTCCCCTCCCTTTTCATCCACTTTTGTTATCCAAACACACCGTAAGAGTGAATTCTATCCTGTGGCTTACTGCAAATACATATAACACACATTCTATAAGAGCAAATCGGGAATCCATAAGGCGTATTCATAGGGAAACCAGTAACCATAATGAATAAAAATCAGGGTTCTCTGAAACTTCCTCTAGAAATGTATTATGTGAAAATACTTTGAAATTTACGCGATGCAATGGCAGGAGTGCAGGACTCAACTTTCTTACATTTGTAGTGTAGATACGCAAGTGATTTTAGCATAGAATCTATTGAGAATTTTATTCTCAAACTTGTTTCCTAAAAATTAGACAATCCACGTTTGAAAATCAAATGACTTATTTTTTGGAGTTCTCCAATTGGTTTTTCTATTAAAGACCCAAGAAACAGAATGCTACAAGATAACTGTAACAGTTGATTGTAAACTATGTTACTTCGACACTTCATATGACCTCCCGTACCCGTGTCCAATACTTGATCCTTAGACATTGGTATGACAATCCAACACTTCATTTTAGACCAAAAACTTGAACTTTTTTCATAAAATAGCTGTGTCCGACACTTGGATACGTACCCGTGTCCGACCCTTCAAGCCGAGTCAGAGTAACATAGATTGTAAAGTGTGGAGCTTATTTAATAAGCGCATTTTAGTTTGCGTTTGCAAAAACGCCTCAGTGCCACTTGCAGATAAGGCGCTGCTAGCAAGGTTCACAAGTATGGACTTTTACCTCTTTCTTTCTTCTAGTATATTTATTGTCCCCCTCTCTTTGCCATATTATACATAGTATTAGACTTCTTGTTGTGTGAAACCTCTTAAATCAATAGTATTGTTTTACAAATTTGGAAATACAATTTTGTTGGAAAAAACAGCGCGTCTGGGTTATGAGATGCATGCCTTTGCCTCGTGCCTCGTTAGATCCTCGTCTTTTTCAAGTATGTTGTGGAGTGATCAGTGAATTATGTAGACATATTAGGCAAAAGAAACAGAAACAGAATTGTAGAATTGATAGAAATCCACTCTCATAGCATGTTCTTCGATGTGAAAAGGGTTCATGTGAAGTTAATCTTAGTGGAAAGTGGAGATTGAATGAAGTAAGCATGTCTTTTTGATTACTCAGAAATTTATGTTGAGGATCACGGGGTTGCCGATCATGCAAGAATGTACAAGCTCTGAGAATGCAGGAACAAGCTGAGAGCCAATATACGGATCTTTTATACTGGGTTTTGTAATTTTGATATATCCCGAATTCTCAAAGAAATGGTCTTTACACAAGTTTCTGTGAGGTGCTCCAATATATACTCCATAGTTCGTTCATTTATGAGTTGTATGAGTCAAATGTTTCATAAATTACTGCATCTCACAATTTTATTGGTTGGAAGTGGGCTTCTAGATTCTGTTCTATTTTCATGGATTGTTTGAAGTATAAACGTGTCGGAATTTCCTGCTTCAGTCATTCACCTTTTTCCCTTGACCGGCAACATTGTAACTGCGTGACATTTGTGTATTTGTAGTAGATGTGTGAGCTCTCCGTTGCTGAAGGATTTGTGGAGATTAATGAAAACCTGGGAGATATGATTAAGTACGTTGCCAACGAACCTTCAGTAGGGCTGTTCTACATCCAGCAACATGCTCACAATGCAGTACCCAACGTTGTAAGGCTCAAGAACAACGTTACAGAGAAATCAACTGAAGTGACTTTCCATACCGAAGATCTAGAAGATTCTATTGCGATGACTAGGGCAATGAAAGAATGCGGATTCCCCATTATCAATGATATGATTCGAGATATAAAGACATCTCTAACCCTAATATCATCTAAACAGCCCATACGAGGCGTGATTTCACAGAGGAGCTCCAGCTTTCAGGTCCGTGGGACCAGTCCTTGGGCCCCGATGCCCTGGGGGCAGGGAACAAGTACTAGTCGGGATGACAGTGAGAAGCCAGAAAGTTACTTTTCAACCGTCTTGAAATCTGCCAAAGAAAAAGCAGTTAACCTGAATTGGGCCCAACTCAATCCTAATGAGACGAGCGAAATCACAGAAGTATTGCCTCCAGAAGAAGATGAGGAACTGCCATTATCGAGCCAGGTTGAAAATGAGATAGTCGAAGAAAGTAATGTATCAACAGATGGAAAAACCCAACAGTCAGTTCCGTTAGCAGAGAGTGACTTTGAAGAGTTCAAGGCTGAAAGGGAAGCTTTCTTGGAAGAGTGGCTTACAAGTTCCGGTACCATCCTGTAGAAAGGGACCAAATTAAGAGGGCGAAAACGAAGTGAGCAAGCAAGGTATCTATGACACCCTGTAAAATCAATGCATTGCATTCTTTTCCTTGTGTATGTACAGTTTAGAATGTGCTTAGGTTTATAGTACAGCCATTATCTGCATCTGTACCATTTTTTATCTTTAACCAACCCCTTGAATTAATAAAAGTATGGTTTTTTTTTTTACTTGGCCAGAATCTACAATTACCGGCTCCCCCCCTAGTTTTCTTCATCGCCCGTTCAACCAACATTCAAATATCGAGTTATATGACGAGGCCGTGTAGTCGAGTAGTCGGCAGTAGAGATGATATAAACTTTGAAAAATAATATAGTTGAGATGGAACTAAAAATGAGGATATGATATCTTGTGGGAAAGGGACCTAACCTAACACACTCTAACAGACACATAAACAACTAAAACAAGTAAACAAGACAACCACTTTGTGTTGAGGTGTGTAACTTGTGTTGAATCACTAGTTTTTATGTTTATAGAGTTGGAAAGTTGACCAAACTATAAAGTTAGAAGAGCAATGTAGGGTTGAAGTCCAACTATAGTCATGGGCGGAGCCGGACTTTCGGCTATATGGGCTATAGCCTTATAAGAGTTTAGGAATAAATAAACGTTGTTAATATAAGCATATTATTACAGTAGTACATTTAGTTGTGGGATTGCAATAAGTGTTTTGTATATCTGTCATGTGTTTAAGTCCTACATTTAACAATTTTTATTTTTTCGTCAAACAATAAGTGTGTTATATCGTTACTTATGTATTCATGTTGATAAAAATTTAAATCAATATTCCTTTCATATTTTCATATATAACGTCTTTCTTTTTCGAGATAAATATATATTTGACTTTGATTTTACAAAAATATATAAGTCGTTAAATTATATAATTAATATAAAGAAATTCGGTTACAACAAGCGATCTTACAAAAACATATAATTTTATTTTTTTTATGTGAGAGATGAGTATTTTTTCGCAATTTCAAAATATTTAGTAATTAAAATATCTTTTAATTTGGGAAATGTGTTAATTTTTTTTTGTAAAAGTACTCCTATTAATTATATTAATTTTTTGTAACATATATTAATGGATGGTTCAATCTAATAGAGATTCTTGTCAATCGGGAAGTACTTCTATTCAAATAAATAAATATTTTACTCGTAGACGGAATTGAATACATTATGATTTTGACCAGTAATATAGCACAGATACCGGTTCCACAAAATTTGTACCAAAAAAAACGTGTTTGTTTGTTAGTTAAATTTATCCCTATATAGTCTCAAATCATGGCTCCGTCCTGACTATAGATAAGACAAAAGCAAATTGCGTAGGGAATACGTTATGTTTTTGTCTTATCTAACCATTTGGGTATTACTTGACATCTTTACCTTGTAGCGAATAAGAATTTATATGTTTATAGAGTTGGAAAGTTGACCAAACTATAAAGTTAGAGGAGCAATGTAGGGTTGAAGTCCAACTAAAGATGTCCAGCTGTGGGCTGTGGTTAGAACTTGAAAGCCGCTAAAGCAAAGAAGTCCCCATCTGTTTGGTATTTCCATGACGCCTTCACTACATTCTCATCATATGTTTTGATTTCGGTTCTTCACTCTCACCTAATAATGCGTCTGTTTTATTATATCATGTGTTCAAATATGTGTGGTGCTACATTATTGCCTTATACATAAATTCTCATTGAAGACGGACCAATTTCGTCTCCTCAAGAAGACGAGCCAAATTGTCACAATTTTAAGGACAAATGTCATCATGTGAAAAAACAACTTGTTAACTTGGGAAATTTATACTGGTTACATTTAGCATTAAAATGGTAACATTTGGCCCGTCTTCTTGAGGAGACGGATTGTCACCGTCTTCAACAAGACTTGTTGTGCCTTATAAGAGTCGGAGAGATGCATGTGTAATTTTGTGTGTGTCAATAATCTCTGTTACGATTGTCAAAGACCGACACATGAATACAACAACAACAAGCAATACGACAGGAAATAAGAGACAAGACAAGGATTAATAAGCTTGGGGTTGAAAATGGTTTTCACTAGTTAACACTCTCTAAAGAGACTTATTTGATTACGTAACCTCTAAAATGAAAAATAGGATGTGGAAAATAGCAATACACTTTCTAAATACAAATAACCTAGCTACACTAAGAATCATAATTCAAGATCCGACATATCTTAATTATTCTTGGACTATGATTGTTTTATCAAAGTCATAAAAATAAATTATGGAAATATAAAAGTTACGTAGTCAACATTGTGCGGACCATCACACGATCAATTTTTAAATTGTTGAAATAAGGTCTACGAGTAAGGTTGTACATGATTGAGTAAGTTTGTAGAACTCTCGAAATTGGCTCGGTCATCAAACTGAGCTCGAGCTCATCTTAACTATCTTAGCTAAACTATCTGAGTTGAGCTCAAGCTCAGCAAGGCTCACTTCAAAAGTTTATTTCGGCTCGTCTATAATTTTGTTTTGCATAATTTTTATATTGTAATATTAATTTTATTCTAAATCATATGCTTTTTAGACATTTATAAGTACATTAGTATTGTATATAATTTTTGTGAGTATTTTATCCTCTTATATTTTAGTTTAGTTTGCAAAATGTGAAAAAATGAAAATAATATAACAAGAAAATGAGTTCGATTCAAACTCAAGACTCTTCCAAACCGAGCTTGAGCTATAATTTTTTCACTAAAACTTGAGAGAGACGGTCTCTCAATAAATTATTGAGAGACCATTCTTTTGTACCATTTTATTTATGTTTTGTGAGCCTTTTGTCATTGATCGTACCATAATAGTTTCGTACCTATTTACATGATAAATGTACTTATTTTATCTTTAATCATAATTTGTACCGATTTTATTACTTTCAGTACCACTTTTTCTTAAATTTGTACAATAGTCTCTTATTGAGAAGCGGTCTCTCAAGAGATCTACTGTAATTTTTTAGGCTTGACGAGTTTCGAGCCGATCCCAATTCAAGCACAAATCGACTTGTTTACCGCCCTAAATATAAAAAGTTGTATAATTTAAGACATCGAAAATTAAACCTTGAAAATATCGTATATTAAATCTATGATCTTCCGTTTCAGTGGAAGACTCGTAGTCGTAACAGGTACCACAGCAGCAACAAGGAAAAACAATAACGGTAAAAAAAACACAAAATTAAACCTTGAAAATATCATCTACAAAACGTCTCCTTTAATCATCCGTTTATCTTTTGTTTTATATTGTAACCCCATTTCTCACTCTTTCTCTCTCCCTGAATTCAACTAATCCTCACGAATCTCCCAATTCCAGGATCTGATCCTAAAACCCTTTCATTTATAATGCTCATTTTCCACTTTTTTTCCTCATTTTCACCATTTTTCCTTACAAAATTTCCTTCTTTAGATCTCTGATCAATGCTCATTTTCTGGCGGGAATTTGCTAATTATTCCAATTAGGGTTTAATTCTCTGTTAATTGTTATAACTTGATGTGGGTTTCTTAAATTTTGGTCAATTATTGGAAAAAAGGTGCCAAATTTGGAAGATGTTTGTACTTGAAGTATGTTTGAGGAAACAGTGTTTTGAAGAATTGGGTGTAAAGATTGCACTTTGATTCATCAGATCATTGTTTTATTGAGGTTATTTTGATTTCAAGGTTTTAATTTAAGGTATATTTATATATTTTTTTTAGTGATTTCATTGTATGCTGATTGCTGAGTAGTATGAGCTGCTTACTCTTGGATTAATAGTTAGTCTCGTATAAGACGGTTTTACATTAATATTGTGTAAAACGGATAAAGTAGTTCGAAAAAAAACCCGTTTTACACAAACTCTTGAGTAAGACGGACTTACACAGGAATTTACATTGGATTAATGATTTGTTGCTCAGAGTAAGTGTCAGATGATTTAATGATGTGATTGATTGATTGATTTTACAAGTACTGTACTGATATGGTAGAATTTATGATGTTACTTGTAAAGTTAAAAATTGTGAATTATTAATTCCATTATTACATCAAGTACATTTTGATGTTCATTGAATCATTGATAAATGCAAATTAATGTCTGTTTTTATAACATTTTTTTTCAATTAAGTAGGAATTTTGTTGAAGGGTGTTTGTAAAATTGTAATTTAAATGTAGGTATGGAATATGGATCATGATTTGCTGGTTTGTATTTTGATGTTCATTGAATCATTGATAAATGCAAATTAATGTCTGTTTTTATAACATGTTTTTTTAATGAAGTAGGAATTTTGTTGAAGGGTGTTTGTAAATTGTAATTTAAATGTAGTTATGGAATATGGATCATGATTTGCTGGTTTGTATGGGTTGCAGTGAATGGCGACGCCTGTCGAGCCTCCAAATGGGGTGAGATCCCCAGGGAAGCATTACTTTTCAATGTGGCAATCTCTGTTTGAGATTGACACAAAGTATGTGCCAATTAAGCCGATTGGTCGTGGCGCATACGGAGTTGTTTGCTCCTCCATTAATAAGGAGAATAATGAGAAAGTTGCTATTAAGAAGATCAATAATGCTTTTGAAAATAAAGTTGATGCTTTGAGGACACTGCGCGAATTGAAGCTCCTTCGACACCTCAGGCATGATAATGTGATTGCTTTGAAAGATGTCATGGTGCCTGCCCATCCAAGGGATTTCAAGGATGTGTATTTGGTGTATGAACTTATGGACACCGATCTTCATCAGATTATTAAGTCTTCTCAAGCACTTACCAATGATCATTGCCAATATTTCTTGTTCCAGGTATAACTTGCTGTCAGTCCTGTCGGATCTTTGTCGTATTTATGTGCAATCTCATCCTATCATTGTTTGTTTCCATGTCAAACGGAGTAAAAGACTCGTTCTTTTTCATTGTGGGGCATCATGAATCAGCCTTTTTCGGTATAAGGCTGCACATATATGCCCCCTTATTACACCATTTGTGGGCGCCTTTGAGGCAATAGGGTAATGTGGTGTGTTGTTGCCGTCATACTATTTATATTCTCGTCTTTGATACTTGATTTTTGGCATACATAAATCTTATACGCTATTGATAGTCTATGAGTCCATACCGACAAATCAATATCAATAAGTTATGAGCGCATAACTTATTGATATTGATTTGTCGGTATGGACCATCAATAATGTATAAGATTTGTGTATGCCGAAAATGAAGCTTCATACTGGCTGTAGACTGTCTAACAGCCTAGTGAACGATACTGCTATGTCTATTCTTTCTTTTGGAGATAGTAATATTTAGCCTGAGCGCAACGAAATGACTTTTTAAATGCTACTTTCCTTTCCCTTTTGGCTTAAATCAAGTTGGGCAGATTTTTAATGCTGCTGTAGATGGACAGATAATATGTGTCGTTTTTCCTGGCTGGTTTTTCTGTACAGAGTACTCTTTTCCTAGCTCCTCTGTTCGCTAAGATGATGTAAAAGCATAGATTTGAGTGTCTTCTGTTCACCGTTCAAGTTTGAGCTATTACCGATCCATATACGGCCATACCAGTCGCTTGATACACCCATGTGCCATCTTTTGCTAGACTAGGTCAACATTTCTCCAGTTTAAGTACCAACGTTATTTTCGCCCCAGACTACCTAACATTTGAGTTTTTGTCAAGCACTACAAAAAACCAGCGCGTACTTGCTAGAAGCATGTGAATATTATCTTGAAAAAAAATTGATCAGCTGTCATCCTTGTAGCATCTCCATGCTGCTTTGCTAAAAATAATGCTCATGTTTGTTCAATATGCTTGTCCTTGCTACATATTGTTTGTCTTTTAACATAACAGCGTTACCTTTCTGAAACGGTTGCGTGAATATTGCTTAATTTAGGTTTCCATTTCCAATAATGTTATCAGGTACGTTAGGTACGTCTGGAGTCGTGTACTTGTATTTGGACTTATTTCTAACACTGTATGGACTAATTACGGGCGTAGCCTGCAAACCACAATACCACATACACCAGGTAAACCACCCGAGGGTGACAGGCTCGAAGTCTATTTAGGCATGGACTTGGGCCGAGAATGCTCCACAAGATTTTTGCTCTTGGGGAGGCTTGAACCCGGGTCTCTTGGGAATTTCACCCAAGTTTTAACCACTAGACTCCACCCTTGCGGGTGTATCAGTGTACATTAGATGAAAGAAAAACTAAATTAAATGATGATGCCAAAAACACGGTGATGTCGTGAAATGTTCGATAGTCAGATATGTTTTCTTGCCTTGTTCTTCTGTAAGCCATCACAGAAAGTATAAATCGCGCGGTGTTTTCAAATATGCATTGATTTATCTCGCTGTAGTTTCTGAAGTTGGTAAACTCGTAAGAATATTAGCCCTAAGCTAGTAGGAAATTTTCCTCTTTGGTGTCTTAAAATTTGACTTAGTTTAACTTTAGTAATGAGGGTGTCATGTATTTGGTTATTTTCCACGTTTCTAACCTAAAGTGCGATATGACCAAATTTCATCCAATTCGTAAATTGTTTTGAACATTACGACCTATAATTTGTAGCACATATAAAACTTTACCTTTTAGGCTTTTATTTATATTAATCTATGTAAATTTCTGCTCATCGTTTTGCTTAAAAAGTCGCCAATATGCTTTTGTTGTGTTAGGCCCTGTTCTTTTCGGCTGAAACGAGCTGAACTGAATAAATTGGAGTAGAGCTTAATTGAACTAAATTGAGTGGAACTAAGGTGGAGTGAATTTAGTTGAATTAAAAGTTACATTTGTGAAGATATTAATTGAAAATAATTGATTGAACGTAAATAAAACTTAATGGAGTACAACCAACCAAAATTGAAAGGAGCTGAAAATTAAATAGGTAAATAATGGAACAGTTCTAAGGGAGTATAAGGCCTTATACTCCCTTAGAACTGTTCCATTATTTACCTATTTAATTTTCAGCAAATCTCCCTTCCGACGGGTCAAATCTATCTGTATTGGTAGATAAGACGAAACAGTTTGTTAATCCCTAGGTACTTTATTTTTGTCTTATATGATCCACATGGATATTATTTGACCCGTCGCAAGCACGGGTATGTCGGTCACAAATAAGAATTTGTGTTTAATTTTAGGGTATCTTAATTGTTGATTTAGCTGTAGTTTAAATCCGATTTTCCTTAATCCGTCACTTGCTATAACAAACTCATTCACTAAGTCACAAATCTTGAAAGCTAACTCAACTGTTTTGATGCAGTTGCTTAGAGGCCTGAAATATCTCCACTCGGCAAATATCCTTCATCGAGACTTGAAGCCGGGTAATCTTCTTATAAATGCAAATTGTGATCTTAAAATTTGCGATTTCGGGTTAGCTCGAACAAGTAGTGGCAAGGGCCAATTCATGACGGAATACGTGGTTACACGATGGTATCGAGCCCCCGAACTTCTCTTATGCTGCGACAAGTACGGGACTTCTATTGACGTGTGGTCTGTCGGGTGCATTTTTGCCGAGCTTCTTGGTCGTAAACCCTTATTCCCGGGAACCGAGTGTCTTAACCAGTTGAAACTAATCATCAACATTCTTGGTAGCCAAAGAGATGCTGATCTCGAATTTATCGACAACCCAAAAGCCAAGAGGTTCATAAGATCACTACCTTATTCCCCCGGCACCTCTTTAGCCCGTCTTTACCCCGCTGCCCACCCCTTGGCTATCGATCTCTTGCAAAAGATGCTAGTTTTCGATCCAACGAAGAGAATTAGTGTTACTGATGCACTTCAACATCCTTACATGTCTCCTTTATATGATCCTCGAGCTAATCCTCCCGCTCAGTTCCCACTTGATCTTGAAATCGATGAAGATTTGGACGAAGAAATGATTCGAGAAATGATGTGGATGGAGATCATGCATTACCATCCTGAAGCTACTCCTATTACTTTATAGCATGGTGATTGATATTTATTTTACTTCATCAAAAGCACCATTTTAAGACTTCGAGTTTTTTTTTTCGTTTACATGTACTATTATGTTGTTTGAAGCATTCATAAATAGTTTGTGCTATTGATGCTTTGGCGCAAGAGAGTTATCTTTAGTTTGTAGAGCTATTGTGTTTGCTGCTCAAATATTTACTCTTTACTTCTAGCAGATAAATTGTACATATTTCTTGTCAGGACTACTGCTCGGCTACTCTTACGGTCTTACCCCCGGCATTTCATAGTAATTTCTTCCTCCGTTTTTTTTCTTCCATTTGCTTTCTCAATCTCCAAAACGGAACTTTAATCGTATTTTCCACATGAAGATGTTTGAATTTTGATGATGTAGTAAATAATTAGTTCTATTTATTGATAACTAGATTTCGTGGCCAAACGGAACTTTAATCGTATTTTCCACATGAAGATGTTTGATGATGTAGTAAATAATTAGTTCTATTTATTGATGACTAGTTTTCGTGCCCGTGTATTGCACAGATATTGAAATAAGTTGCAATTATAATGTTTTGTATTACTTAATTTAGCTGTAAAATACTAATCATGCGTTTTAATATTTGATATCCTATTCTTTTAGATTTGAGTCAGTTATTAACTTAATCTCATCTCTATATTATAAAGAAATAGAGAATTTTTTACTTAGTTGGCAGGTGGGGTGTGAGAGAAATGGTGAAAGAATGAAAGTTTTCAAACAATACAACTAAAACGATATAATAGAGTTAACTGTGTTACAATCATGAAAAAAATTAGTCAATTATTTGTTAATAATATAATACTGACATGACATATTCTCCCTTCATTTTTATCCCATGTTTCAACATTCCATTTTTGTACAATTAAATCAAATGTTTTACTTTCATACTTGGAAAATTTGACATAAATATCTTCATTTATTCCTATATTTACAATGATACATCTTTTTATACACACCCCTAATTATTTCCAAGAATACCGACACAAAAAACACTATAAAGTCATTCCACATTAAAATGTATTTTCCTACTAAATGGAGTATTCGATTGGATTGAAGAGAGTATACTATTTGATTGCTTAGTTTTATGTCTAATACATAAATAAAATTGAGTTAATACGCATAATATTTTAAATGTTTTTAGCGTATATTTATACTATATGTCGATTCTTATTTTCATATTATACACTTTTTCAAATAACATTTATTTGTTTACCTTCTCCAATCAGTATCTCACGTTACCCACCTTTTTCCATATTCAACCTTTTTTACCTGACTAACCAACTATACGAGTATACGTCTATACCCATCAGAATCAACCTTAACCATACCCATATCATTAAACAACTCATCCCCACATATGAATATATATTTTTATCTCCTAAATCACCCTCGTAAACGTATTAAACTATGGAAAACCCTAGCGAGAACCCTACTGAAAACCCTACCGAAATCCCTGCTAACGAAGCGGAAAAATCAGCGAGATCTACGAAAAAATGCAAGATGAATGTGCCTTTCGAAGGAGGAACTCCGTCTTCATCCATGGAGATTGACTGTTCGTATGTTCCAAACTCATTCCCGCCCCTCAATACGAGTCATACCACGAGTGACGAGCAGGGACAACACGAGGACCATCGAAACACGAACTGGTCGACGGATACTCTGTTATCGAAACAAGACGACAATGACAGATTGACGAGCCCTATCAAGCAAGTGTTGGGATCGTACAAGGACTCTCTTAATAAAGGTATGGGTCCTTCTTTTTCTCCTAATCCGAATCAGGAATACACTATCGTAGATAATGATGTTTATGAGGATTCATCGGATGATGATATTGGAGATCCGATAATGGAAAATGACCCACTGTGCCCCACGATCCTCCTCACCAAGGAGGAAAAAATGACTATTCGTGCAAATTGGAGACACTCGCTTATAATAAAGATGTTTGATAAAACCATCGGACACTATTCGCTAGTTCGACAATTGAAGCGGAAATGGTCTACCAAAGGTGATGTAACATTCACTGATGTCGGATGTGGTTACTATGTTATTCGTTTCTCGAATAAGGCCGATTATGAATATGTCCTGACTGGAGGACCATGGATGATCGGAGACCATTATCTCACAATTCGGAAATGGATACCAAACTTCATTGGAACTGATGCCCCAATTCGCTACCTTACTACTTGGATTCGTATCCCCAGGCTGTCGGTTGAATACTACCACGAAGATATACTTCGAAAAATAGGTAACAAAATTGGCAAAGTAGTGCGTATTGATCGTCCTACTATAAATGCTGAAAGAGGCCAATTCATAAGAATGAGTGTAGAAGTCGATTTGACCAAACCCCTACTCTCGAAATTCCGCCTCAATGGAAGGGTATGGATTATTCAGTACGAGGGGTTAAGACAAATATGCTACAAGTGCGGAAAGCTTGGACACATTGACAATATATGTCCGTCTTTCCCTGTCCCACAAGTTTCAACTGAAACCGAGAATTTGGCAAGACACGCCCAGGAACAGCGAGCGGTCGAAAATGGTGGATTGAAGGAAGTGAATGAAGCCTTCGGGGAATGGATGCATGTGAAAAAACCTCCTCGAAAGAAACCCCCAGCCACTGTATATGAACGAAGTGGAACCCAGGCACCAAAACTTCATCATGATGCGAAGAACGGGACACACGAAGAGGGTTTTGGGTCACGCTTTACAGCTTTATATGAGAATGCTGAAAATGACAATGTTGCTGTGATAGAAGCTGAAGAGCGAAATCTTGTCGAAGTACCTATTGGACACGAAAATACAACTCCAAGAAAACAAATAGATGACGTGGGACAGAGCATTAACATGGATAGGAGTACAGAGCATGTGTCGAAAGAGCAGAGAACACATGGCCCAATCCAGTCGCAAAGAAAGGACGGATCCGTATTTGCTCGAAATTTCGCTAAATACTCGAATAAGGAAATTCCGAGTAAACCATCGCATATAGTTAATTTGGCAAATATTTCTAATTCTATTTCTTTCCAAAATTTTAACAAAGATAATTCTTTTAATTTTGGGAAAGATATTGGAGAAGGAATAGGAAACTATAATAAGGAAAACTTTGTATCCTATACAAACTCTACCTCTAAGCCTACTAATAAGCAATCGCTAGTACATCGTATCAACAAACAAAAAACGACCCTCAAATTCAACCGTCGAAATCCATACCCTGTGTCCAATTTTTCGAGCCTGCAAATTCCAAAAAAAGTGACCAAGACCGTATCTCAACCCGTGATTGTCACCAATGTCGACTCGCTTCGACCCGCTCCGGCTCCCAGTGACTCGCCACACAATTGTACCGCCAACCCAGTTCCCTTGCTTAACTCTACCAATGATGGGTCCGGATATGTCCACAGCAATACCGCTAGCACACACAATGGAGTTGGAAATCAATGTCTTCCTCCCTCCGGTGACGATTGCGCCGGACCTGTTTTTGGAGGTAAGGATATCACCGATGGTGATGATGGTGCTCAGAAAGATTTCTGAGGCTTTCTTGTCCTCGTTAAATTTTTTACCTCATACTGATATGGATAGATATCCTAATAGCTTAATTAATCGGCCTCCGCTAAGTCTTATGACTTGGAATGTTCAAGGTGCGGGGAGTTCGGAATTTCTGACCATGTTAAAAGAACTCATTCGTGTGAATCGACCTCAAGTTTTTGGTTTAGTCGAAACAAGAATCAGTGGGGAAGTCGCACAACGAATATGTGACAAGATTAATTATGGGGGTAAGACAAGAGTAGAGGCGGAGGGTTTTAGCGGAGGTATATGGCTGTTTTGGAGACCCGAGGAAGTTACAGTCACACCGGTAATTCATAGCGCTCAACATATTACTGTCGAGATATCAAGAACCGGAGAACTACCGTGGTTTTACACGGCTGTTTATGCAAGTCCAGAAGGTACACGGCGTGAAGAGTTATGGAACGAACTCGAAGCTTTCGCACGGTCACATAATAAACCGTGGTTGGCTATGGGTGACTTTAATGACACCCGGTTCTTGTCGGAGAGGAATGGGCGCAGTGACGGGATGAGGAGGAGGTGTAACAGGTTTAATGCTTGGATTGAGAGGAATAACTGGGTTGATCTTGACTATTCAGGACCGGAGTTTACGTGGTCTCGGGGCCACTCGGTTGACACGCAACAATGGGCGCGTTTGGATCGAGCCATTTGTAATGAGGACTGGCGAATTCTTTTCGAAGAAGGCTCACTGAGACATCTCCTTAAGCACCAATCGGATCATTGCCCGATAATTGTGAGCACAAATGGTTTTGCACCAATCCCGGGTATTCTTCGTCCTTTTCGTTTTCATGCCTCTTGGATATCTCATGAGAAGTTTGATAAATTTGTGAGTGATAATTGGGATAACAATGAACCCCTTATCCCCTTTATTCATATGTTTACTTACAAATTAAAAAAGTGGAATAAGGAAGTTTATCAAAATATTTTCGTCAAAAAAGCGAGCCTTGAAAAGCGGATTTTAGGCGTCCAAAAACTTCTGTCTCGATCGCAATATCACTATTTATTTAAACTCGAGACTAAACTTAGAGCTCAACTAGACCAAGTTCTGCGTGATGAGGAAATGCTATGGTTCCAAAAGTCGAGAATGGAGCGTATTTGTGATGGTGACCGTAATACCCGTCTGTTTCATCTTGGCACTATTATTAGAAGACAACACAATCGTATTACGGCCCTTCAAGATGGTAATGGGAACTGGCAATGGGAGGAGCGGGAGGTGAAAAACATGGTTATAACCTACTTCAAATCGTTATTTGCGGGAGAGAATGTGGAGTGTAGGTTAGAGGAGGTGCTAACGAATTTTTTTCCAGCCTTGTCCGAAAATGAAAACAGGGGGCTGGGGCGTGAATTCACGGGTACTGATTACTGAAGTACAAATGGCTTTGAAAAAAATGTCACCGTTTAAGGCCCCCGGACCGGATGGATACCAAGCTCTGTTTTATCAGTCTCAATGGGAAAATGTGAAACCGAGTCTTGAAAATATGGTGCTAGGCGTGTTGAATGAGGAAATCATTCCAGAAGGTATAGGGGAGGCGTTCTTGGCCTTGGTTCCGAAAGTCGACAATCCCCAGCTTGTGAATCAATTCCGACCAATTGGGTTATGTAATGTCACGTACAAAATCATCACAAAAATGATTGTGAATTGTTTAAAACCTATTTTACCCATCCTAATTAACCCGGTCCAGGCAAGTTTTGTTCCCCAGAGACAAATAACGGATAACATTATCCTAGTACAAGAGGCTTTACATTCAATGAGAAAAAAGAAGGGGCGAAAGGGGTTTATGATTCTCAAATTGGACTTAGAGAAGGCCTATGATAAATTGGAATGGCCGTTTTTGAATCACTGCCTTATCGATATGGGGTTACCATTGAAAATGGTGCGAATTATTATGAAGCTAATCCACTCGGTGACTCTAAATGTGCTTTGGAACGGAGAAATGACTGAGTACTTTGCTCCCACACGAGGAATAAGACAAGGTGACCCTTTGTCGCCTTCTCTATTTACGATCTGTATGGAAAAGTTAAGCCAGATCATTGTTCATGAAAGTCTTAATGGGAATTGGAAAGGATTTCCGACATGTCGAGGTGGACCTGTTCTCACTCATCTGTTTTTTGCGGATGACATTATCTTGTTCGCGGAGGCCACTGTTGAGCAAGTTTCTGTAATTAATCATGGGCTGCAGCGGTTCTGTGCGGCCTCGGGGTTACGTGTCTCAAGAGCGAAATCCAAAGTATACTTCTCGCCAAATACAAATATAGAGGTGCAAAATGCGATATCCGAAAGCTTAGGAATTGAACGTACTGATAACTTGGGCACTTACCTTGGGATGCCAACTATTCATGGCCGAGTTACGAAGGAAACTTTTGATTATGTCATACAGCGAGTGGATAAGAGGCTCACGGGATGGAAGGCGAGAGGGTTGTCCATGGCGGGACGGGCAACTTTAATTCAATCAACCCTTAATGCTTTACCATCATATGCAATGCAGTCTGCGTACATACCCCGAAGTATATGTGATGAACTAGATAAAAAATCACGCCGCTTCCTGTGGGGTGGGGATAGTGAATCACGGGAAATCAGTATGGTGTCGTGGGAAATGGTGACTAATGACAAAGATCAAGGGGGTCTTGGTATAAGATCAATGAGACAAGTTAACAGTGCTTTTATGGCCAAACTGGGGTGGCGATTACTGAAGGAACCAAATGCACTTTGGGCACGGGTGCTGCGACACAAATATACTCACGGTAGATGTGATATGGAAATGTTCGAGCCTAGGCAGAATTGCTCAAATGTCTGGAGAGGCATTGTTGAAGCAGCAGAGACACTCAAACAAGGCCTGGGTTCGAATATAGGAAATGGTATATCTACACTCTTCTGGAAGCACAAATGGGTGACCGAGGCACCCCTGGAAGTTTATTCAGAATTTGAGATCCCAGAACAACTACAATACAAAAATGTAGCTGATTTTTGGGATGATGAAACAGGCTGGAAATGGGAGCTCTTTGCTGACATTCTACCTACAGCTATTCTACAAACAATTGCATCCTTTGAGGTTGTACCTGGAGAAGCAAATATTGACAAATTTTACTGGTCAGAAACCCCATCAGGATTCTTCTCGATTAAATCCGCCATTCGGTTGATTCGTAAGATGCCAGAGCAAGACTCAGAAACCTGTTGGAAGTTACCTTGGATAACTTGGGCACCACAACGAATGAGATTATTTCTATGGCTAGTAATGCACGACCGTATTATGTCTAATGTTAATCGTGCTAAAAGAGGGTTTACTGAAGACCCATGTTGTGGGATATGTCCAGGGATAGAAGAGTCAGCGATCCATATTCTAAGAGATTGTCCCAGAGCCCAGTTGATATGGCAACACTTCCCACTGGCAAGCTCTGAATGGTTTTCAACACCGGTTCTTGTAAAAGAATGGGTTATTAATAATCTGTCTAAGAAGGGACGCGGACCAGAGGAACATTGGGCCACTACCTTTGCAGTAGTAGTTTGGTGGCTATGGAGGTGGAGAAATTGTCGTGCTTTCAATCGACATGAGGTAATCCCTACTAACCTATATCTTACTGTCACGGAGCGCATTCGTGAAGTGTTGGAGGCGAAAGATACCAGGGACTTGATTACCCTTGGTACGACTTCTCGCCGCGTTGAGATTAATATTAGATGGTGTGCACCACCTGTTGACTGGGTAACTTTGAATATTGACGGAGCGTCAAAAGGAAACCCAGGGTTAGCTGGAGCGGGAGGGATTTTCAGGGATAGCACAGGTAAGGAACTTATATCCTTTGCAGAAAGCCTGGGAATAGCCACTGTTACCAGAGCTGAATTGATGGCACTCCGGAGAGGACTCATGATTGCTATTGAAAGGAAATATCTTCGAATTCACATACAGACGGACTCAAAAGTGATTGAGGGATTTATGAAGGATTTAGACAAGGAGCTGCTACCGACAGCACACACCCACCTTATTCTTGTTTGTAGAGCTTTCTTATATGAAACAGAATGGCAAGCAGAAATCACACATGTCTACAGAGAGGCTAGTTCCTGTGCCGATTGGTTAGCAAATCTGGGAGTGGACCAAGATGTGAAGTTACGTACTTTTGAAGCTACAAATACTCCAAGACCGCTTCGGTCCCTCATTGCTTCTGACGCCCGGGGTGTGGCGTGGTCACGTATAGTCCCAAGTGATGATGCACCGTAGGCTTAGTTGTTTCGTTTGTTTTTTAGCTTTTTGAGCTTTCTTGCTGTTTTTTTTGTTTTTCTGTTTCTTTTAGCTTTCTAAGTTTGTATGGGTTCGTACCCACGTCTTTCCACCAAAAAAAAATAAAAAATAAATCACCCTCGTAAACGTCAAAGAGTAATCCTATCCGTCGAGTATCATTCTCATCCACCTAACCAACTTAATCATCAAAATCAATTGTAAATCAATTGTAAAATGTATCCCTAAAATCCTCAACCTACCGATATTTCCTTGGAGTAACTGATGCCCGTCGTTGAGGGTACCAAAGATAAATTTATAATTCCTAACTTTAACAATAGATAGTGAAAGTCAGGGTCGAACCACAAGGAGGCGGGGAATGTTTATTGTTGAATGTTAATGTTTAAAGGTAACAAAATTGGGGGTTTGATTATTGATTTCTAAGTCTAAAGCAAAGATTAAAATAAAACAAGAAATAAAGATGAGAATAAAATATAATTAAAGGGATGCTAGGATGTTTGGGTAATAAATAGCTAAGGTAAAGTAAATCCTAAGGTCAACATGTATTGCAGTCGCGTAAGGGGGTGTAACATATCTTTTTAGGTCTATGCTACCTAATAGCTCCTTTTGGCCTGTGCTATTAGTTCCTAGGTCTCACAATTATTGGGTGTCAACAATAAGGGTGATTCCTAAATCCCAGGTCACATACCTTTCAGCCTTGAGTAACCTATCCGTCTTAAGGTGTAAACCAATGCCCTTCCCGTATCTTTCAATCTTGGGTAGGTCATTACTAACATCCTACAAGTCTCCTTATGGTCTTATTGCAGGATATTATAATTGACAAGAAAAGACGAAATAAGAAAACATACGCGAGTGGTCGACCGACCGGCTACTCCAGTCGGCCGACCACGGCCTCGGTCGACCGACCGACTATTCCAGTCGGCCGACCGTGGTCCTGCTACAAGTCGGTTTTTCGGATTTTATTTACCTCTGCATATTATCCCCTACATCCTAACATATGAAAATTAGCTACTCATGACTGTTAAGACGATTGTAAAATTGGGAATAAACATGGAGAACATAGTAAATAATCTAAGCATGCAAGATTCAATAAAGCTTGGGATTCTAACTTAACAATTGTAATAAAAATAAGAACTATAATAAAAAGCTAGATTAAAAGAGTAATTACCACAATTGGAATTAGGGCAGAAAGAAACTAACTTTATTGAATGCTTGAGAATTATTGAAAGATTACAAAACTAAATCTGATAAAACTTGATACTGAAAGATTCGATAGATGAAAGATCTAAGATGAAAAAAGGATATGATGTAGAAGATACCTAACCCTAATCACAAGATTGGCTTATATAGAAAGAAACTAAGAGTTTCCTAAAGACTCTAATTCTAATTTATTTCCGAAAAGAAATCGCATGGGCTTCGTTCTGGTCGGCCGACCCGTTTGGCTGGTCGGTCGACCGCTTCTTGCTGGACTTCTCTTATTTCCGGCCTTTCTTGGAAAATTGGGCTTTATGAAAATCAGGCCTGGTCGGCCGACCCGTTTAACTGGTCGGTCGACCGCTTCTGTACGGAAGTCTTCGGATTTTCTTCTGTTTTGACTCTTGGTACTTGATTTTGACTCCAGTTGACTTTCCATTTATTCCTTAATTAAGCAAAAGACTTGAGGATACGAATTTGGTGCCAAATCGTCTCTTTTCCGCATAAATCTGCAAAAGTGCATAAAAATACGAAAGTACACATGGGAAATAAAGGCTAAAACATAGTAAATGAGCGACCAAATACGTGTAAAAATAGATGTAAAACATCATAAAATAGACACGTATCAAATTCCCCAAACCAAACCCTTGCTTGCCCTCAAGCAAGAAATAGACTCGATCTTAACTAATGGAACGATTTCAATCTCAGAGCGAAATTTACATGTCAACCTAAACCAATACCAAGTACAAAATGAGAAAGCATTTAAATCATGCAAACGAGTTATGGTGTCGTCAGATTTGCAAATAAAGAAACTATAGAGACTTATACCATGGACTCTCGCGGTACGCTCGAGACACTCATGAAGCAAAGGGTGAGTATATGTAAAAGATAGAAAGAAGTAATTTTGTAGAGACACTCACCTAACTGCGACCCATGAAAACATGCCTGCAATCTAACATGAACAAGAATTCTACAACTTTGTATAACAATCTCATTAAAGTGACCTAGATACATGCATATGAGGTACGAAAGGTACGTGAGGTTAAAGGTAAAAGTGGTTAAGATGTTTTTGGATTTGTGGGGTTAGTAGCCAAGCTAGTAAAACCGATTCCCAACAACATATTTCACAACTTTTTTGATATTAAGAAAGTGCTCTTTTTGTGGCACAACTCTCACATTGAATATAAGAAAGGACTCCCAAATATTTTGAATGAGGTACGGGAGTGATAACACATAAAAGAAAGGGATTTTGGAACGAAATTTGCATTCTGATGCTGTTAGGTGGTCGACCGACCTGTGAAAGTGGTCGGTCGACTGACTCTGTACGTTTTTGACTTTTTTTCGTTTTTCTTTTCTTTCTTTCTTTTTCTGAATTTTTCTGTTCTTTTTTTTTTTTCTTTCTTGCTTTCTTTTCTCTTTTTGCTCATAATAGCATACAAACCAAGATGCCTCAAAAAATAATCCAATGACCACAAATACTAGCTTGGAAGGGTAGGCTAAGTATGGGATGTAGTTTTGGGGAAATAAAAAGGCAATTCTGGCTATGTATGGCTTATGGGTAAATAAGAGAAAGGGATCCCAAATGCACGTATCAAGACTCACAAAACGAGAAAGTAAAACAAGTATATAGCAATTCAAGCTCATGTTTATGCATATTGATGTAACATGTTCCAAGGGGAGTACTACTCACATCCTAGACAACTGGTTTAAGAATGAAACCAGGAAATAAGCTCTAAACCTTAGAATGTATAGTAGGTTGCCAAGGTATAAGTCAAGTCTCAAGATATACAAATTGACAAAAACTCGTAGATATGCAAAAGATTTTCATACTAAAACAAGTTGACAAGGCAAGGTAAAGGCATAAACATGTAAGATAGCTAAATCATCCTTGAAATACTTTCGTTCCGACTCGACCTATATGCTAAAATAAACGTGCATTTTTTTGGATTTTTTTGAATTTTTTTAATTTTTTTGGATTTTTGTATATATAAGGAAAATAAAGAAAAGGACGATGCAAGACAAAAATGCAATAAACGTGTGACAAAATGCAATGCATGTAACACGAAACCATTCCCCAAACCAACCCGCACAATGTCCCCATTGTGCATCAGCCTAAGTAAAGGTTTCAGAAAAATAAAAGAAAGATGCAAAGAGAATAAAAACTAAAAAACTGGAAAGAACTCACTGGATTATGAAGCGCATGAGAAAAACCTCCCCAAACCAGCGTAAGCTGGGAGGTTTTGGTGGCCAGCAGTGCCACTCAAGTATCCAGGTCAACTTTACGAGCTCCAAGGAAGAAAAAACGAAAGACGGTAACGGACAGTAGGTCGACCGACCGGTGATTCTGGTCGATCGTCCTCCTGTGAACAGCGGAAAAAAATCTGCGATACAGCGCCTCTGGTCGACCGACCGACGATTCTGGTCGGTCGACCAGCGGAGTTCTGGAGGTCTTCGTTTTTTTTTCTCGTAAATCCTGAAAAAACAAGAAAATATGCGCGCCCAACAATGCGCGAGATGCCAAAACGATTCTTAAAGTCTTAACTACTAGCAAACAAAACTAAAAAGTCTCACACAACATAAAGTAAATTGTCTTAAAATTGCAATTTAAAAACAACTATCCGCTGAAGATGCGGAAAATATCCGACCACGGCTTCTGACGGCATGCCGTAGTCTCCACGGTGTTTGCTTTAGTGGCAAAACACATCTTCTTTCCTCCGTCGCAAAGCATATGCGACGGTCTCTCCTCTTGAGCCTGCCTCTTCTTCTTTTTCTCCCCTCGATCCACGACGTCTGGATCCTCATCTTCTTCATAGCTTAGGCATCCCATTCCTCCTCTCTGGATGATGACTTCCTTCTCCTTGGGTTTCCCCAAACCAGTTCCTGCAATAGTCATAATAGAAGTGTCCTCCCTATTGCTCCCAATCTGGGGCGGAGGTGTAAAAACAGATACAGGAACAGGTAATAAAGGTGGAGAAGTAGTGATGACCTCATACTTCTTCTCAGAAGTGATAGCATTACATGTGATGGGGGTCATAGCATCCTTCTTCCTATAGGATATGCCATAAATAATAGAATGTTTGCCTACCTTGAAAGTTAGAGTTCCAGTGCCTACATCTATAATGGCACCTGCAGTGTGAAGAAAGGGTCTTCCTAGAATTATGGGTATATGGGCATCCTCTGGGATGTCCAAAACAACAAAGTCGACTGGGAAGAAAAACCTGTCAATACGCACAGGGATGTTTTCTAACACCCCTACAGGTTCCATAGATGTGCGATCTGCCATCTGGACGGTCATACTGGTCACTGCAAATTCGGTCATTCCCAGTTTTAAGGCAACGCTTAGGGGCATGACACTTATACTAGCACCTAAATCGCATAGAGCCTTCTTAACTGGGAAGGTTCCTATATTACAGGGGACAGAAAAACTACCAGGGTCTTCTAGTTTATGAGGGGCAATGACATGCGTTAAATAACTGGATGACTCTTCAGTGAGGGCTACCGACTCAACCTTTTCTAGAGACCTCTTTCTTGACAAAAGCTGTCTCATGAATTTAAGATAAGAAGGAACTTGTTGAACTAATTCCAAAAATGGGACTTGAACATTTAATGAACGAATCACATCCTTAAATTTGTCAAAAGATACCTGATCCTTTGAAGGCGCGAGTCTCTCTGGAAAAGGAGCAGCTGAGGACTCCGTATTTGCAGCCCTTTTTAGAAACCTGGAGGTCTTGTCACCCCGGAAAAGAAAATCCCGCAAGTTGTTCGGCAATTCTGGACGAAAGGGAACTTCAGGTTCTGCTTCAGTGGTCGGTCGACCAGTATCTTCGGTCGGTCGACCAGTCTCCTGTTCAGGCGAAAATTTCGGATCCTGCTCCGCGGTCGGTCGACCAGATTCTTCGGTCGGTCGACCGCCTTCACTGCTACTCGCCTTTTTTTCTTTCTCAGCCCCCACTTTGGCTCCACTTCGCAGGGTTACGACGTTAAGAGTCTCCTTCTTCTGGTCCGGTTTGGTTGGAAGTTGACCCGGAGCCCTAGTATCATTTTTGCTCGCGATCTGAGCAATCTGGGACTCTAACATCTTCATCCCTGCCTCTCTAGCCTGCGACTCCTTCTGAACCAACCCAATAAGATTTTGGATAAGAGCGTCTGTGTTGGGTGGCGGATTAGAAGGTGGTTGAGGGTTGAAAGGTGGTCTTTGGAAATTTTGTTTATGTGGGGGTACATAGGTGGAATTTTGCTGAGGTTGCATGTGCTGTGGGTTTTGAACATTCTGGCTTGTCCACCTTAAGTTGGGATGGATATTATTATTATTTGGATCATAGAAATTGTTCCCACGATAATGCTGAAAAGCGGCACATGTTTCATTAGATGAAGTACAGAACTTTGACACATGCCCTTCTCCACCGCACCTCTCACAAGCGAAGGGTCCGTCCTGAACGGCGTTTACTTGGTAGATTCCTCCCTTGCTTCCACTCCCAAGATCGAGCTTTCCTGCAGCCTCAAATTTTTCTAACTTAGCTGTCAAGGCCTCAATTGCTGACAGGTTGTACTCATTTTTCCTCTGATTTCCTCTGGAAGTACCATGCTCAGCACGGTGCACAGCAACATCTTCTATTAACTTGAGACCCTTAGTCTCTCCTGAATTATCCTGGAATCTTCCATTAGCTGCAGCATCTAAGTAGGCCCTGTTGTCATCATAGAGGCCATTGTAGAACTGGTTGCAAAGAAACCATTGTTCGAATCCGTGATGTGGTATGGATCGAACAAGTCTCTTGAACCTGTCCCACGCCTCGCTAAAGTCTTCATTGGGACCTTGCTTGAAATTGGTGATCTGCGCTCTTAAAGTATTTGTCTTTGATGCAGAGTAATATTTCCTGTAGAATGCTAAGGCTAAGGTGTTCCAATCTGTAACTCCCGCAGCAGTGCGGTCAAGGTCTCTGTACCACTCTCTCGCAGAGTCCCTAAGGGAGAAGATAAACATGGTCTGTTTAATCTGGTCCTGCGTCACTCCTTCTGGGGGTGCTATAGAGCATATGTAATCTGTGAAGATTTCAATATGCTTAGCAGCATCCTCATTGGCCGAGCCTCCAAATTGGTTTCTTTCAACCATAGTAATATAGGCAGGCTTGGCCTCGAATGGCTTCCCAGTACCTGCAGGTAAAGTGAACCCTTTGTATAGGTCCTTTGCCTGAGGCATGGAGTGACTGGCAATAGTAGCTTCTTCTGCCATATTATCTTCTTCTTTAGGAAAAACTGGAAAGTAGGTAAAAGGTGGTGTTTTTGGTGAAAGCGGATTGATGAGTGAATTCGGTTGCGAAGGTGGTGTTTTTGGTGAAGATGGTGGTAACTCGAAAAGGTCTTCTTGAAACAAAAAGGATGGTGACCCTCCCTCTTGATTTGCTAGAAGTTGCTTTCTTCTTTCCCTAAGAGTCCTCTCAATTTCGAGATCAAGTGGTAGGAGTTCTCCTTGAACTGACCTGCGCATAAGAGGAAACTACAAGAAAAAGGTGAGAAGGTTTAAGGAACAAAAAGTTCCTTAAACAAAGAGAAACAAAAACAAAAAAACAATAAACACTGGCGTCACCTCCCCGGCAACGGCGCCAAAATTTGATGCCCGTCGTTGAGGGTACCAAAGATAAATTTATAATTCCTAACTTTAACAATAGATAGTGAAAGTCAGGGTCGAACCACAAGGAGGCGGGGAATGTTTATTGTTGAATGTTAATGTTTAAAGGTAACAAAATTGGGGGTTTGATTATTGATTTCTAAGTCTAAAGCAAAGATTAAAATAAAACAAGAAATAAAGATGAGAATAAAATATAATTAAAGGGATGCTAGGATGTTTGGGTAATAAATAGCTAAGGTAAAGTAAATCCTAAGGTCAACATGTATTGCAGTCGCGTAAGGGGGTGTAACATATCTTTTTAGGTCTATGCTACCTAATAGCTCCTTTCGGCCTGTGCTATTAGTTCCTAGGTCTCACAATTATTGGGTGTCAACAATAAGGGTGATTCCTAAATCCCAGGTCACATACCTTTCAGCCTTGAGTAACCTATCCGTCTTAAGGTGTAAACCAATGCCCTTCCCGTATCTTTCAATCTTGGGTAGGTCATTACTAACATCCTACAAGTCTCCTTATGGTCTTATTGCAGGATATTATAATTGACAAGAAAAGACGAAATAAGAAAACATACGCGAGTGGTCGACCGACCGGCTACTCCAGTCGGCCGACCACGGCCTCGGTCGACCGACCGACTATTCCAGTCGGCCGACCGTGGTCCTGCTACAAGTCGGTTTTTCGGATTTTATTTACCTCTGCATATTATCCCCTACATCCTAACATATGAAAATTAGCTACTCATGACTGTTAAGACGATTGTAAAATTGGGAATAAACATGGAGAACATAGTAAATAATCTAAGCATGCAAGATTCAATAAAGCTTGGGATTCTAACTTAACAATTGTAATAAAAATAAGAACTATAATAAAAAGCTAGATTAAAAGAGTAATTACCACAATTGGAATTAGGGCAGAAAGAAACTAACTTTATTGAATGCTTGAGAATTATTGAAAGATTACAAAACTAAATCTGATAAAACTTGATACTGAAAGATTCGATAGATGAAAGATCTAAGATGAAAAAAGGATATGATGTAGAAGATACCTAACCCTAATCACAAGATTGGCTTATATAGAAAGAAACTAAGAGTTTCCTAAAGACTCTAATTCTAATTTATTTCCGAAAAGAAATCGCATGGGCTTCGTTCTGGTCGGCCGACCCGTTTGGCTGGTCGGTCGACCGCTTCTTGCCGGACTTCTCTTATTTCCGGCCTTTCTTGGAAAATTGGGCTTTATGAAAATCAGGCCTGGTCGGCCGACCCGTTTAACTGGTCGGTCGACCGCTTCTGTACGGAAGTCTTCGGATTTTCTTCTGTTTTGACTCTTGGTACTTGATTTTGACTCCAGTTGACTTTCCATTTATTCCTTAATTAAGCAAAAGACTTGAGGATACGAATTTGGTGCCAAATCGTCTCTTTTCCGCATAAATCTGCAAAAGTGCATAAAAATACGAAAGTACACAATTTGTGGGAAATAAAGGCTAAAACATAGTAAATGAGCGACCAAATACGTGTAAAAATAGATGTAAAACATCATAAAATAGACACGTATCAGTAACCCTACCCTTCAAGATACTTACCTTCTTCCTCAAGACCTATCTACCCCCACTCATCAAAAAAAATAGACACATCCGATATAAAGTCAACCCTCACCTTAGAACAATCAAAATTGAGTATATATACATGTTACCCAGAGATTTTTAACCTATTTTCACAGTATCCATGTCTCTATTATTCTCACAAATTAGAAATTTGAAATAAAATTTATCTACCTACGATCCCAATTGTTTAAATCATTGCCTTAATACATACGTATTCTTTATCCACATCATTTAGGTATTCGTCGCTCCCTTCTAAACTAAGCCCTTATTCCTTTGGACTGAAACTAAAACTAAACTGAACTTATAGGATTTGAACTGAACTGAACTTATAGGTTCTGAACTAAACTTATAGGATCTAAACTAACTGAACTTATAGAAACTGAATTGAAACTGAACTTATAGGATATAAAATGAACTGAATTTATAGGAACCGAACTTAATTAACTTAACTATTAATAGAGTTATTTAACGACAATACTCCAAATTATTGGAGTGCTTCTCAAACAACTCTAAACAATAATTTAATTATCAATATAACCATTTATTACATCTCTTCGCTTTTAATAGAATATAGGAGTATATGTCATTTATTCACCTGTATTAGCAGGTAAAAAGGTACCATCTTTATTATTGTTGGTCTTCATCTCCTTCCACCGCCCATTATTAAAAGATCCGAAAAAAAACCAGAAAACACCATTTAAATTACCATAAAAACACACAAATCTTAATTAATCTAATTGAATTAATGACCCTACAAACCCAGAATACAAATTGCAACACCCTTGCCCAACAATTTCTTTGAAAAGAAACAATAAGGAAGATGAATTAGATAATTTTACCGTGTGAATAAGACTCCTCCATCACTCCATCAACCTTCTCCTTCCTCATTTCATTCTCACTCTCATTAAAACCACTAAAACCGCAACAAATTAACCTTAAAAAATAAAAACAGTACGAACTCAGAATACCAAATATTATATTTCCCTTTAATTACCTAATCTGATACAAAGTAAATAATGTCCTGCTATTTCTACTAATTCATATGAGATGAAAAAGGAGAGTCCGGATGAGAATAAGATTTCCGCTCATTCTATTGCGTTTTCTGCTGCTGCTGCTGTTCCTGCTTTAATTTGGTGACTAGTGTTGTTGAAGATGCTTTTGTTGTTACTGATTATGATAGGGAGAGCTGAAGGTGGATGTAATCGAGGAGGAATTTTGGGTTAGTAATTGAGGGGACGGATGTGAATGTAGATGATGATGAGGAGCAAAAGGAGACTGAGATAGACGATGGTTATGTTATGTAAATGAAGATGGTTGATTAGAGGAGATTAATGGTGTTTTGCAGAAGAAGAGATTAACCGGGTTTTGGGTTATGGGAAAAAGAAAATTAACTAATTGTGTTAATAAAATAAATAAATTTGGTGAAAAAAAAAAAACTTGTTCAGCATGTGGCCCCGCCCATTCTAGTAAAAGAGAATAGAGTTAAGAGTTGATTATAATGGTACTTAAAATAAAGTCGAAAGTCGAGAGTATTTTAAGAAGAACCTTCAAAGTTTAGAGTATTATCATTAAATAACCCTAATTAATATTATTGTTATTATTATTATTATTGTTATTATTATTATCCAAGAGAAGACATTGATAAAAAAAATACTCCCTCCATTCTTTTTATATCACCCAAGGGGCTCTTGCACAAGGACTAAGGAAGTTATTAAACAAGTATTATATGATGTACTTTATGCTTTATGGGAAATAAAAGAATGCAAGTGGGTTAATATTAATTAGGATTAGAGTTATAATTAGTGTAAAGGTTACCACTTGCATTTCCCACCATTTTCTTTGGCTGGAAATTTTAAATTTTCAGCCAATTTTTTGCTTCCCACCAAAATGTTTTCAAAAAGTCTAATTTTTCCCACCAAAACTCAATATTATAGCCTGTTTTGACAGCCAGTAACATTGGTTATGATGAGCATTAATTACAAACAGTACTGTATATGGGTAAATAAAATTACACAAACTGAATTTTTACACCACAATCAAAAGAAAAAAAAATAGAAACTTTGCAAGCTTCCAGTTTCTACTTCTTCTTCTTTATCTTCTTAGGCCTTAGTTCTTCTTAAATCTGTCCTGCAAAAAAAAATAGTCAAAATAGAAATAAAAACAAGCAAAATAAACAACAATGGTTAAACATAATCTCACAAATGAAGAGCGCAACAAAATTGGTTGCGCACTACTGGAAAGTTCGAATCAGATGATACCGATGAACGGGCAAATGAATTTACTTGCTGTAAATTTCAATGTCAATAGGAAAACAGTATACGAGATATGGAAGGTAGCTAGACAACAAAGGTTAAATGGTGAAGCATTGAACCTTAACTCAAAGATGGCTGGGAAAAAAGGCAGAAATCCAAAGGAATTCCCAGCTGAACAAATAAAGGCAATAAAAAAGACGGAGAGGGGATCAATGGGCTCTCTAGCGATAGCATTAGGTGTATCAGTGAGTACAATCCACAAATGGGTTAAATTGGGCAAACTAAGAAGTCGTAGCAATGCCCTTAAACCAGCTTTAACGGAGGAAAATAAGTATCATAGGTTCAACTTTGTTCTCAGAAAGTTATGGTGGAATACAATAACAGGAACATTATTGCAGTTTATTGATATGTGCAACATTATTCACATTGATGAAAAATGGTTCTATATTACCCAAGATAATGAGAATTATTATTTAGTCAGTGATGAGATGGACCCTTATAGGGCTTGCAAAAGCAAAAATTTCATCACGAAAGTGATGTTCATGCCGGCAGTTTCTCGACTTATTTATGATGAATGCAACAACCTTATTTTTGATGGAAAAATTGGCATTTTTCCATTTACTTTTGAAGAACCAGCAAAGAGAAGATCAAAGAACAGAGAAGCAGGGACAATGGAAACAAAGTCAATACATCAATCAACAAAGGGGTCATCAAAGAAATGCTTATTCAGAAAATATTGCCAGCAATAACATCCAAGTGGCCAGCTTCATTGTCAAAGAATATAATCATCCAACAAGACAACGCAACACCACATCTCAAAAGTAATGATCCAGATTTTCTTACTGCAGCAGCGGCAACAGGCTACAACATTACATTGACACAACAACCACCAAATTCACCTGATCTAAATGTCTTAGATATAGGATTTTTCCGATCTATTCAAGCACTTCAACAAAGGAAAAAAGCAACCAGTATCAATGAGTTGGTGTCGAATGTGACGGAAGCATGGGATGAAGAGCCAACTTTGTGTTTAAGTGACGTATGGTTAAGTTTACAAGCATGCATGATTGAGATAATGAAGGTTAAGGGGCACAACTAGACCTGTCAAAACCTGACCCGACCCGAAAACCGACCGTAACCCGACCCGTAAATAAGCCGTAAATGACCCGGTTTTTTCAACCCGAACCCGAAAGATACCCGAACCCGTTTTGACCCGTAAATAGCGGGTCAAAACCCGACCCGCAGCGGATTGACCGTTGGGTCAAGACAATATATCATTTTTAAAATATACAATGTCATAAGTATTGATGATTTATAAATTTTTGAGAAGAAATATGTATATTTATATGCGGTATGTCACGTCATCACCTCAAACAACATGCCACGTCATCACCTCATCACCTCAAACTGTGTGTCACACCGTCACTTTCACCATAGTAGGTCGAATTGCATTCCACGTCAGCAGTGCCAACTCATCACCTCGAACCACATGCCACGTCATCACATTGAAGTGCGTGTCACGTCGTCACTTTTAGTGTAGTACGCCAAGTTACATTCCACATTAGTCAGCTCATTATTTCGACGGACCACATGTCACATCATTACATCGAAATGTGTGCCACACGCTCAATTACACGGTTACACCTCCTTCCACATAATTGTCTAGGACCACATGCCACATCATCACCTCAAAATATCTATCATACCGTCACTTTCACCGTATTACGTCGAACTGAACTGCACTTCGCGTCAACACTTCCACCTCATCACCTCATATCACATGTTACTTCATCATTGTTATCTTATTTGAGTCTCATTATCGTACTTAGCGAGTTAGTAAGGGTGATGATGATGATAACGATGGTGATGTTGGTGGTGAGGGCAAAAATGGTGACAATTAAGTTGACTAAGACGAGCAAGAGGATAGAAAACGTATAAAGGGTAGAAATTACGATATAAAAAAAGTTTTAAAAAATGCGAGGAAAAGATGTTGATTGACCCGTATTTTTACCCGGAACCCGACCCGGAACCCGTATAGACATGACCCATATTTTACCCGACCCGAAATACACCCGACCCGTATTTTACCCGAACCCGTATCTACCCGACCCGCAACCCGCCCGTTCGACCTGTTTGACAGGTCTAGGCACAACAATTACAAAGTACCACACATGGGTAAGAAAGCACAAAGACTAGCAGGAACATTGCCAGGGAATTTACAAGCAAAAATTGATATAGCAAGGGACTGCATTGACCATTTAACTTTGGTTGGAAAGGATGACAACTTGGAAGAAATTAGTGTTACTTTAGCATTTACTGCCTTTTAATTACCTACTTGCATGTTTTTGTTTAGGTAATGTTAGTCATTCAAGAACAATGCAACTTTTTGTTTAGGGTTTCTTAATGAAAATGTAATGACAACATTTCAGCTCTCATAGCAATTTGCAATCTAATCATGGAGCTTTCATTAAATAGGCAACAGTAGGCATCAAAGGCAACAAGAACTCTCATAGCATTAAGCACTATCATCATTGAGTATACTATAGACAACAATTAAAAATGACAAAACAATGTAGGAATTTCAAAACAAATCAATGACATCAATCTACTGCAAATATACAAGGCCTCCAATAATAACATACTCCGTAGAACTCATGGTTTACATAATTAATCATTGAACAGTTAGAATGATGACAACTTCTACATGAATAGATTATGTGAACATCAACAAGTTTTGAAACTAAATGCAATTTTTATAGTCAAATTTAAACTCTCAGGGAATTAAGCATTATCATCATTGAGTATACTATATGAACACCAACAAACAGTAGGCATCAAAGGCAACAACTCTCAGAGCATTAAGCATTATCATCATTGTGTATACTATATGAACACCAACAAACAGTAGGCAGCACTAAACAGTAGGCATCAAAGGCAACAACTCTCAGAGCTTTAAGCATTATCATCATTGAGTATACTATAAGAACACCAAGAACCAATAGGCAGCACTAAACAGTAGGCATCAAAGGCAACAACTCTCATAGCATTAAGCATTTATCATCATTGAGTATAATGTAGTCAACAATTAAAAATGACTAAAACAATGCAAGAATTTCAAAACAAATCAATGACATCAAACTACTGCAAATATACAAGGCCTCCAATAATAACATAGTTCTCATGGTTTACATAATTAATCATTGATGCGTTTTTCCTTCTTGATGTCGATGCAAATTGCTTCTCGTTTATCGAAATATTATTCGATGCATTTTTCCGCCTTGTTGAACATACCAATCGCTTCCCTTCCGCCATCTTCGAATGAAATTTTGGTGGGAGATAAATTTGTTATGACTGTCGTCAAGAGAGAACTAAGAAAGTGTTTAGGTTGATTGATGATTAGATATTTGTTCTGTATTGGCTTATATATCAGGTGGGCCTGATATACCATGTTTCTATACACCTGGGTGTAGGATCCTATTTGTGTTTAAAAAACTCTTCTCCCGAACACCACATTTAAAAAGAGTTTGTGAAACACCACCTTTAATATATTTTTTTTTTGAAACATGACCTTTTAGCCGAATTCCGACAGATTGTATAATTTCCGTTTAATTAAAACTTTCGTACGTTAAACTGATTTGACTTTCTTTTTTGTATTTCGTCCAAATCACTTTTCCCTTTCTTTATTGTTTCCCTCCAAATCACTTTTTTCTTCCTTTATTGTTTTTCCTTCAAACGGTCTCAGGTGCGAAAGTTTTAATTGAACGGAAATTATACAAACTGTCGAAATCTGGCTAAAGGTCATGTTTTACAAAAAAAAGTTTATTAAAAGTGGTATTTCACAAACTTTTTTCTAAAGGTGGTGTTTGAATTTTTTTTAGATAGTATTCGCAAAAATTATAAAAGTTAGTTATTTTCAATGTACTCGTGAAGACAAATCAAACAAGATCCCGCATGAATATATTTTCTCTTACGTATTAGGAGAAAATTGATACCAAACGTTGATTTGTAAATAGTATACAAAATCCAAATGTGTAATGTGGATATGAATGGACGGAGTATTTGACAGAAAAAACCCTTCTAAAAATAAGTCATTATTTGACCATTTCTTCCTTGTGAGCTCCGAGCCACCGACGAATATATGCCGTCTTCAACGAGAATTTAGGTTACAAACAATCGGACAACGGAGAAAGTCACTATAGTAATGCAGACAAGTGGGGAAAAAGCGTGACACACACTCTTCTCACAGTCACTCACAAAAAAGCCGACATAACCAACACCATTTTTTGTGAGAAACCAAAAATAAAAGTAAAGAAAATGTAATAATAAGACAACAGGTCTTGCTAAGCCCGTGACAAGCTTGTGATCTCTCAGAAAAAAGGAAGGGATAAGGTGGGGCACTCTTTATATGTTTTCTCACCCACATCTTCTGAGTATTTTGTGAGAGAACGGTATCCGTCATAAGCATGTGACAGATACCGCCGTAACAAATGAAAATTTGTGATAATAAGAAAATAAATCCTCGTTAAAACGAACATTAATCGTCACAAGTTGAAGACGATAGGGTCTCTCACATAATACAAGTTGCACTATCTATATAATTATGAGAGTAAAGTATTTGTATTCAGTTTGAACGGATAGTATCAGAACTATCCGTCACAAGCGTTTATAATTAAAAAAATCCAAAAATAAAATAAAAAAAATAAACAAAAGTGGAGAGTGAGTGAAAAGAACGTCCTAAAGCAAGGTCCCACCAAAGCACAATTTCCAAGGTAAGGTCATTTTCGTCATAAATATTTACTCTCTCTCTAAACCCCATTGTCATTCACTTTCCTCATTTTTCCCTCTCTTCTCCTTTTCGATTAAACTCCCTTCTTTCTCCGCCGTACTACCACCGTCGCCACCGTGATTCCGCCGTCTACGCCGCCTTATTAACGCCGTCGCTAACGTGTTACAGTTTACTTTGTTCATTTCTCCTTAAATTTTCAACTTATAAAGGTATAATTCCTTTGTTATTAATCAAATTTTACGGTTTTCATTGTTCGTAATTTCTTACTCAGTTGATGAATTTTGTTGTAAATGAAAGCACTGTAGTTTTGGTTTTGTTGTTAGTGGTATGGTTTTGAGTGGACTAGATTTTTTCATTAATTTGTTTGTTTGTTATCTATGTAGATTACTTTCGGCGATTTTTATTGTTTTTCGCCTTTTCGGCGTATTGCTCTCCTCGTCCCGGTAATCGTTTTGTTAGGCGGTTTTACACAATGATTATCGTGAAAGTATTAATTACTAAAATAACCTTGTAAAAGATATGGAGTAGTCATTAAGAAGTTTTTCTGAGGTTATTTGAGTAAAATTAATAGGCGGTTTTAGGATTATCTTGGTTAAAACCACAGTATACAAAACTATTTGTTTTTTAATCGTTTAAGAGAGATTGAGAGGTACTTTAATTGAAGTTGAACAAATGATCGAGACGGGGAGTATTTGATGCACTTGTGGTTTAGATGTTGAGAGTTGGGACGTATGTATGTGAATCATTGTTTGTGTACGTGTGTTGAGCTGATGTTTGGAGTAAATCACTGAGCTTGAAAAAGTTAAATTATTTGATGATAATGTTAAGGATGAAATTAGAGATTTTGGATTTTGTATGATTGACACTGGTTGAGTGGTTGGTATAGGTAGGATTGAACCGGTAGTTTACTTGGCTGGGGTGTTGATTTCATAAATTTGTTCTTTGGTGGTAGGGTTCTAATGATCGGGAGGTTTAGAATTTTCTGGGTGGCATTTTTGGTAAGTTGGGTTCTTGTAGAGGTCCATTGTTGAGAGACTTGGAAACGCTAATGAGTAGCTATGATAAATCGTAGACTTTTTGCCAAGTAGTATGGAATAGTGTTTATGGGACATATCTTCTCCCATTTTGGAGTTTTGTTCACTGTGAGATTGAAGTTTGTGGAGGGACTGGATGCGGATGCTCTGGTAAGATGATTACATATAGGAGTAGAGCCTCAAGTGACGAGCCTTTGGAAATAAGCCATCTGTGTGGTGGTTAACCATTTGTAGCTCCCCTTCTAGACCTGGACAGTGGATTGAAAAGGGCGCCAAATCGTTAGCATGATGTGTTATGTAGCATTAAGAGATTCTACTTGTGAGTTTCGTGTTGGTTGATTTTGAATACTGCGAGGAAGGGCATAAAAAATCTGGAACAACAATTCTTTAACTGATTTTAACATTCATTGGTGATTTGGTGGCTACTATAAGCCCCTTTCTTGTCCGACCAGGGTAGGGAGAGATAGGAGGAGTTGAATGGGGGAGGCAAAAGGCATAGACGGTCTTTGGAATTCGAGTTTACCACAGTCTCAGTTGGACAGCTCAAAGCAGGATTTTAGTACTGATGTGCATGGTGGAAGTGGAACAACTACATTGAAAACGTTGATCAAGGCCAATTTGAGGGATATATATGAGGAGTTGAGGACTATATTTTTAGTGTTCTAGAATAATGAACTTATTGGTGTTCTTATCAGCTTCTTAGGGTTAGTTTTATTTTTATGTGAAATCAGTCGGGATAGCTACATGCGCTTGAATAACATCTTTGAAACTTGGTTCAAGTGGATTGTTGTTTCGGTGAACCCATTGTAGTATGGTATTATACCTGATACTTGGGTGCCATACATGTATACCACTGGTACTCGACCAAGACTGTGGATATGACCAAAACAAAAACAAGATGCACTAAAGTGCAACATGTGGTACCTCGCTTTGTCACTGTATGCTACCGTGATTCCAGACTGTTCTATTGTGATTAATGACGTGTTTTAATACAATGATCGAATTATTGGCGTGGAGTCCTGATTATTTTTATTATTTTTTTTAGAGTTGAGCTCGGATGATATACATTGGCAGTAGACACGAGCAAAGAGAGGGTCTTAAAATATTTGTTTTATTGATTTGAAAGTTGTACTTTTCTAAACTCGGTTGTATTATAAGATCCTTTGTGATTATGGCTTCTACATTACGGGTTGTAACGTAGTAGAAATTATCTAGCTAGTTCCCAGTTTTCCAATATTTGCGAGTGGATTGTGAACCTAATCAAATAGATAGTGGATTAGTGGTGAAAGCCTTGCAGTTGAAATGCAAAGCAGTATGTTAGTATTTTTGTTTTGTTTATATATATCACCGCTGTTGGAATTGATATACGTTATATATGTGTAAATGTACGCCGACAGTTGCATTGACCTTATATCATCTTCATTTGCACTGGGTATAGGGTTCAGTTCAAGTAGGAGTGTAGGATTAGACTAAGGTTTCCTTCTGGTTTAAAATCATCCGATGTGTCTTGTATTGCCCTAGATATTTTACTGTGAGTGGGACCGCTACCGCAAGTCCACAATGCGCGAGTTACTATTCTGAGATCCTGTTAGCGCGGCCACTGTCGTAACCGGTACCTCGGCTTAAGACCATCCCCCCTTCCTGTTGTGAAAATTTCTGCCCACTTCCCCTGCCACTGTCACTCCATTTTTTCCCGGTGGTGTTGTGGAGATGATACTAGTCGGCTCACTGCTCAGTGCTGTAGATGTCAGTAAGCTTTTTTGTGTTTTGTTTCTGTTGAATCTGTTTCATAGACACAGCTTACTTGAGCACCTAAGTGCCTGAAAGTTCGTGATGGAAGATTGTTGACTTTCTGAAAACTTGTTTATGATTCAATTTCAGTACGTGGCTCTTATGTGTACTTTTCTTATGTGACACCATCTGCGTCCTGGTTGCCCTATGACAATTTGTCTTTTTTGCTTTTAGAAGATGAGATGAAATCTGATAGTTTACACCATTGCCTGTTTGACCTTCTTCCTTTTCATTTTTCTTTCTCTGTTTTCTCCCTATCAATCAACTTGGCTAGCCTTATATCAGTGAAATTTTACTTTGAAGTTCCAGGCACAATTGCACTTCCTAGTTCATGTTAATTTTTCCTAGTTTGGGGCTTACATTGAAGTATGAAGTGTCTTGTCATGTTGTGTCCAAGTATCAGACACGGCAACACATAAATGACTGACGTAAAAGAGTCAGTTTGAGTTGTGTAATCTAGCTTCGACAATTGCCACTGTTTCTTCTCCTAGTCAGAGAATAAATGTTGTACATGTTGGTATCAGTCTATCAGCACCTTTTTGGTCCGATAGACTTCAGTAAGTATATCCTGTCACTGCGTTTTTGGAGTTATCTCCCTTGTTAAACTAAACTTTATATGCCCATATTGCTGTTTGTGAGTCCTCGAGGGATTAATTTGTTGGAGCTTGATCCTACCTATACCTGTCAAAGACCTTGGAATGACCTGCTAAAATGTTGGTCTTTAATGTTCTTCGTTGACTCATCTGCTGAATTCTTATTCCTTACTGCAGGAAGTGGGAAACCATTCTTATGTTGTGGATCTATTGACACTCTTGAGAAAAGTTATCTAATACTTGCTCATAACTGGTCATGGGTTCGGCCTGTTGTGTTGCTGCAAGAAATACAACTTTGTCCATCAAAAGTAGAAATGGAGAATCACAAAGGACTGACAGATGTTCTCCATCGTGGAGCTGTCGGTGGGACAACTATAGACGTGTCGCCGGTGAAATTGATAATTCATCATTACAATTTAGTGACAGAACAATCACAGATGTTAGGATTGGGGCGAAAGATGGTGTGGGTCTAAATGGAGGTGTTATTTCTGATGGGTGTAGTCCTCTAGAGAATATTGGTACACACGTCTCTCACAAGTCTCCTCCTTACGAAGGCTCTGACATGAATTACATGTCTCCATCAGGTAAAACTTGTAAATAACCGACTAGCCATCATACGTTTCAGCATAGGAGTGTAATGTACACCCAATACTTGAAGACAGTACCATATGATTTTGTTTCATTAGCAGATATCCTTCGTTGTCATTATTATGATTTCCATTGTGTCTCCCAAGAGGTTCCTTAATCAAGTGGGTTAGGGGGTTGCTCACGTAAACAGTATTTAGTTATGAGATCAGACAGCAAACAGCTGATATCATTATTGTTTCAAAATTAATTTCTTGCAAGTTTCCCAGTTGTATGATTATATGTTTAGCTAAAGTTCTCCTTTTGCTTTTATGAATTTGCTTTCTGCGTTGAATCTTTATTTCAAGTCAATGATGATTCCAGAAAGAAACTTGTGCTTTGCGCAGTCAAGCTATAGATCCCTCTCCCTCTCCTTCTGGTACTTTCGTATTTGTTGATTTTGTGATCCAAGCTATCTTTTTTTTGCGTTTTAGAAAGTAAATCTTAGGGGAACTTCTCAAATGTTGTATAGTATTGTTTTGCTCTGTTGAAATCTATGTCCTATAGCCTGAGCATCACCTCTCTGTCCAACTGTGTCTATATGCACGATTTGATGGGACGTGTTTGATTCAAAGTATGTTCTTATGGGCCATTATTTGCTAACGAGTCTTCCTAATCCTCGAAAATGACAAGGACCTTCTTTATTACATTATGGCTTTAAATCTTGATCATTCACTATTGTCTATCAGAGATGAACACTATTACACGATGGCAAGGAAAATGGCGCAGGTAGAGTGTTTTTTTTATTGTGGTGGCCGTAGCTGTGTATTGGTCTTATACTTCTCTCCATTGAATTTTTTTTTTCCCACACGAATGCAAGGGTTTTAGGGAAACTATTAAACACCTGTAAAATTTAAAGAAGGGAAGACATCTTTTTAACTTTTGCTTGGCCAATTAATCCTTCACCACTAACAACTTCTGAAACTAAAAGCACCACTGCCCGGCATCACCAACAAAGTCATCTCGTCGAAAAACTGAGTCTTGTGTTCAAATGCCTTTATTTTGTTTTCTAGATTCTAACATTACTATGAAATCTAAGATTTAAAAACAAATCTGTGGAGAGGGAAGAGACGTTAAAGGAGCAGAGGGACTGTGTTTGGTATGGTTGAGGGCGCTCAGTTTTGATCGGAGCAAGAGGGGAGGAGAGGTCAGTTGTGAATTTGTGATTTGCAAAAGAGAGGAGAAAGTCGTGAGAGCCGGAGTTAGACGAAGCTGAACGGCAGTTGGAATATTTGACGGTGGTCAGCATATGGAGAGGGGTTGCTGAAGTGAAGGACTTGGTTATTTGTGAATGATTGATTGGGTGGGACTTGGAAGGCTACAGCAGTAACGAATGAGAGGAAGAGAGCTTCATGGGGGTAAAGTAATTGGGCCACTATAATTAGGTTAATTGTGTAGATTATAATGTTAAGTGAATTTTAATAGACGATATTTTTGATGATTATGAAATCCTAGATCCTAACAACATTGATGACAAGTTGATTGAAGTTTTTGCTCCAAAAAAATGGGTAGATTTGATTGGGTGAGTATCCGAATAAGGAAAGTGGGTTGGTAAATGCACTTGGAAGGGGGAGGGGGATATCTTATTTATTGACCATGTCTCTGCTAAGTATCGGCGGCTGTATCAGTTAAATATCGACCGTATTGCCAAAATATTGACTATGCTAACCATTCTTTATGCATCCGAAATAAATTGGCCTCAGCAAGCTTAGAATCCTCACAAGTCCGCCAGTATTTAATGCCACTGTCATCAAAGTCTGCTATGTGAATTGGATTGATCTATTGAAGTCACTGAACACTTCGGCTATCAATTTTGCCATGGGAATACGGGATATGGTCCAAGTTAATAATAATTATTTATCCATTGTTTGGAACTTTGGGTGGAGGGCTTTCGGAGGCGATGAGGAATACAATTTCCCTTGCTTGATCTCTCTCTTCTAAGGTTTGCTGTGCTGAGAGATATTTTCGTGGGACTCTGAGAGAGAACTTTATGGATGTCTCATTTTCCAAAGGTTTTGGAAAAGGGAATTAGATGTGCTTGCTTGAGATTGATGTCATCCATATCTCCCAAGAGCATATAATCCCTTCGACATTCTCTCATAATGTCGTACAAGATCTTTTCATTTGAACGAACATCTCGTGCATGTGTATTGTGATGCTTGCATATTGGGTGGGAAGAAAGTGGATAGATCTATATTTGCTCATACTAGAAATCCAACATAAGAAAGACTTGGATGGAAAATGTCTTTGCTTCATTCCCCTTCCCCTCACTCCCCCTCTCCTCCCTTCCCCTCTTTTTCATTCAATCAAAGTGTTAACGTATTTTACAAACACAGGTTGCTTCTTCTGGAAAGTTGGCCTTTGTGTTTGCATCTTCATTGCAATTTATATGATTGCTGCATTTTCTGACATGTCTTTTGCAATTTTTGTTTCAGAAATGTCTATGGCGAGCAGCCGCTTCTCAAAGGTGAAAAGAACAGTAATACGATATATTATTCAAACAAATGAAAACAAGTTGTGTTTCATTTTTCCCTCTTATGCCAGCAATTTCTCAGTTAGTAGTTTAACATGCGGCGTCATTGTTTAACAGATGAATACTGCAGAAAAGCCTGAAACTTCAGCTGCTCCCGTGAGTCGTCAATTTTCAATGCCTTCAAGTTCAACACTTTCTCTACCAGGTGAGCACTTGGGACCGCAGCGTCAATTGCTTCCACCTTGTTCAACCCCATCAAGACGAGCACGACGTTCACCTGGGCACCAACTTCTTAGGCAGATTTCAGATAGTAGAATCCTCGGTTTGAAGTCCCCTAATAGCAATTCAATTTCTGAGGGAAGACCTTCTTTCGTGCTGTCGACTTTAAGTAATGACCTAGCAGGTGGATCCTCTGATGGATGGTCACTACGCACATTTTCTGAACTTGTGGCTTCCTCGCAGAGAG
Source organism: Silene conica (assembly GCA_029255685.2). Lineage (NCBI taxonomy): Eukaryota > Viridiplantae > Streptophyta > Magnoliopsida > Caryophyllales > Caryophyllaceae > Silene > Silene conica. The sequence goes on from CM055314.2 coordinate 4,169,024, forward strand.
AAAGGTGGTCTTTTGACAGTGAACGTTTTGGTTCTGGTCGTCACAAGCTTACTGGGTCAAGCAGCAGATTCTCGTACTCCCCTTCTCTTGAACTTCAAACATGTGGGGCCTGCTTGAGGGTGATGCCCGAATTCTCAGTAGTCGCTGTTCTAGCCTGTGGCCATGTGTATCATTCTGAATGCTTAGAAACCATGACTAATGAAGCAGAGAAGTACGATCCAGTTTGCCCTATTTGCACTGTTGGGCAGAAGCAAGTTTCAAAAATGTCGAGAGAATCTTTAAAAGCAGAAGCTGATCTGAAAATGAAATTCCTGAAAATATCTAGAAATCGCGTTGTAGATAGGCAAGATAGCTATGCCGATGGTAAATTGGGTGATTTAGAACTTCAAAAAGCTTCTGCGAAAGGGAAGCTCCCTAAGATGGAGTCGTGTTCCAGTTCTAGAACCTCCTTTGCTAAACCTTTCTTAAAGCGCCATTTTCCACTTGGATCAAAGCGTAGTAAATCCAGTTCTGAAAATCAGCCAGATAAGAAAAAAGGGTTTTGGACAAGGTATCGCAGAGATTGACAGACATTGTTCATATCGTCGATGTAAGTGCAATAGATTTACTTTATTCATCTTGTAGCTGTCTTACTCTTACTCTTACTCTGAGTTGGTCTTTCATTAGATTGTGACTGGCTTGCAATGATAGAATCTGGTCTCGCTTTTGTCGAGAATCTTCATCAACACGACAACACTGACAGGAGAAGACGTTGAAGTCCGAGAGAAAACAAAAAGAATTATGTATTTTCGTTGTGTAAGTTTTATTTGTTGACGTGAATCCTGTTTACGAACAACTATTATGTTTATCTGCTCACTTAGTAGTGATAGAATAGCAGGGTTTGTAATATTTACATAATTCTAATTGTACCGCTTGTTTTTTGGGGGCGGTTCTCCTGGCTATTCTGATGCGGATCATAATCTTTGTACTTCTTATGGATGGTTAGACATAATCATGCCCCTTCTGACAGTCACAAAAAGTCTGTAATCAAATGCTATTTTGATATTAATGGTTGAATTATTAGACGGGAACGCGCCGAACGAACTTGGAAACCGATGCCAAATTTGCTGCAGTTCCTGTGAAGCAGAAGGGAGTCGTGTGTATTTCTATTGTGTATTCTTCCCTGTTTTCACTTGTTTGGTTAAAGCATACATCCTCATATCCATCCAACCATGTATTTGCACTATTTTGCTCAATTTACTTTTGTGTAATTTAATTTGATAGTTTGAATAAATTAATTTAAGTCCATAATTATTACTGTACATTGTACATTACCGCCGAGGCCAGCATCCTCCCCGTATTTATACTATATCGGTAACTAGGTAGCACCAAAACGGACACGGACACGGACACGACACGGACATGAGATACGGCATCTCATGGAATTTAGGACACGGGACACGGTATTTAAATATAATAAAATATATATTTTGTGATTATAAATAACGTATAATTTTATTTTTATCATGTATTTAAAGTTAAATCTAAACAAGTAAAGGTACAGTTCGACCTTTATTATAACTAATTCTCATTATTCTACCCAAATTCATCTTTTAATCGATCCATTCTAAAATTATATTCATCATCTAAACTATAATATGTTTAGACATGTGTCCAACGAGTGTCGGGTGTCCGAGTGTCGGACACGGGACGGCTAATTAAGAGAAGTGTCCGTGCTACCTAGATCGGTAATTCAGGACTCCTAAAGCCGTACTACTTAGATCGGTAATTCAGGACTCCTAAAGCCGTACTATACTTGAGGTTCCAAGTGTTGTTTTCCCAAAGCATTGTGCCAAAACCAAATGCATTCCGGTTGGGCACGTTGTGACAATGTCATCTTAGATGGTCCGGTACGGTCATTTGTCATACACATTTGAAACAAGAACACGTGAATTGTATAAAGCCCATTCTCCGAGAATAAAGTTACCAGAATTAGGCATGTCGTCACAACACAAGCAGTCCGATGGTTCAATATGATCAGCAGTACAAAATTCCTAGGCACCTTCCAGATTGCACCAACAAAAACCTTTCATATTTTTCGGACTGAAAATGATCAGAAATCCAACATATACAAGTTACAATTTTGATTTCCGGAAAATCGCTCGATCAGTTTTGAATTCTGCATTCTGACACTTTCTATGTTAGAAAATACTCACCTAAATATTGTACAAACTTTTTCAAGATAGATTGGTTCCCATCAAATAGGGTGACAAAAACCTGATCTGGGAACATACTAGGTTAGCATTCTATCATTAATGTTGTTCGGCAAATCAACTATGGTTTTTGGCTTTCTTCAACACTTCTTTCAGGACAAACGCGATTCGCTCAGCCATATGGTACTCAAGAAACCTCTCTTTCACCCTTCCGTAACCTTTTTTACCCATTGTTAACCTTCTCTCGACATGGGTTGCTAATTTCACTATGTTCCTTGCAAGAGGGGTCACACCTTCTTTTCCAACAGGATGCAACAAACCTGTTGTCTCGTTCACGACTATCTCCATGGTGCCTCCGGCTGCTGTCCCCTGATGTTATTATGATAAAGGGCAGGCGAATAAGTTAAACACGATATAAAATGAAAATATTATCAATAATATAAGTAGGACGGTAAAAGTCATTCAGCTCCTTGACTCATAACATCAAGGATGAATCCAAGTTTTGGGCAGCTAGATTACTGAGCCATTAGGCCAAATGAATGCAATTACCCGTGAAGAATCAAGGACAAGCAATATTTGATCACTCGCGTCTGAATTATTCAGAGAACCCAAGCTAAGACCACACAGCGTTCTATAAAAAGAATATATCGATATATGATATAGCATGTCTGAGCAAAAATTTGTTAGGGCCATTTTACCATTACTTATGGTCGAACAACTTGGAAGATGTAGACAATAAAAGTTTATATGGGAGTTTATTAAACAATGAGGGGTTAAATGGTTTGTTTGGCAAAAGCTTTAGAAAATCTTTAAATTAGACTTTACATACCAAATGTTTAATGAGCGTAACATTTATCTCTGACAGGGGCATAGCTCATAAGTACCAGTACCGTTATAGATACTGTGAAGTGTATGTGAACGATAAAAAGCAAAGACTAAAACCAGTAGATACTTACCAGCACAGGTAACTGGAAGGCCATGGCTTCAATAGTTATCCTCCCAAAACATTCCCCACGCGTCTATATGCAAAAATAAAGCTAACATGTCAAACTAGAAGAAGTATATATAGTTTAAGGATTCAAGAGTAGCATATATACATATATATATAGATAATAAAGATGAACATATGCACAATACAGGAGACTAGTATAGTACAAAAACAGAATTTGACAGAAGGAAAAAAAACTATGTTAATAATGTTTACAAGCAGATTATGTTTACAAGAGGATATTGGGTCCATAAAAGAAAACGGAAACATAAACCCCTTCAAATATCCTCCAATTGAGAGGGTTTCAAAACTGATCCACGTATTATGACAAACACAAATTCTCATTGTAGACGGGCAGTTTTCGTCTACATTGTAAACGGGACAAATGTCAAGCTATTTTAACGATAAAATGTGACCATTATAACGACAAAATGTTACAAGGATCCTCCAGGTTCCAACTGCGAGCCAAATTAATTTTGGTAAAAAAGTGAACATATTTAACCAGTTGAAAGTTGAAATGACTCAAAAAGATAATGTACACAATCTGGGCGGAAGCAACAACCTGAGTACATCATATCACAATTTAAGCAAACATATGACATAAGAAATAACAAGATAAACATGAAGAACTAACAACGGCAGTCATGGAAATTAATTACAATGGAGCACCCATCATCGAAAACACGGCAATGATCCCCAGATAAGATTCTACTTTGACTTAACGACATAATATGTACGTTACTATGACTTACACAGGACAATAAACATTTAAAAAACATTATATTTTCATGGGACAACCTGACCATGCTTTGAAAGGCTAGGCTGATAGTCTGTGTCATTTTTGACAACGCTCCAAAGAATAAGAAAAGACAAAGATGTTCATAGCAACTACAGAATTAAACTGAACTCATATGTAGTTATGTGATTAAAAGATACTTCCTCTTCCATTTGAACATAAATATTTCAAAATTTCTCTCGCATATTCTGAAATACATTTACAATGAAATGGAACGGAGGAAGTAGAAGCCATCAACTACAGGTACCTGTGAGTTTTGGACAAGGACATCAATTGCGGCAAGGTATGGAGCGACAGTAAGGGTTTTATTAATAAAATGAACACGATCCTGAATCTTCTTCTCTATAACAAAGTTCCGGAGTTCTGTTTCAAACTTAGTTTGTGCACTCATATCACTTCCTACAACCACCGCATGCATTGGAGGCACCTGGAGTTTTTTCTCTTTTACAATCTGAAGGCTTTCATGGAACGAGCGTAAAAACAAATCTTGTCCTTTGCCACGAGAAACACCTGCAGCCAAAGACGAATCCTGGTTATAAACAAAATGTGTCCTTTTTATTCACTTGATTACCTATATACAACTATAAAACAAAGGATCAATTTATCAGATCATAGGTTTAGTTTTCCAAATCAGTAGAGAGACAACGGAAGCCAACAAGCTCAGTACTACATCTTCCACTCCAATTTATTGCGCTTTGTTGCTACAAGCTACGAAGCTACACAAAAGAGAAACAGAACATGAAACAGAAACCAACAGTTGCCTCGTCATTCTGAGATCCATTGACCGTTTGAGTTTAATCCCACTGTCTTTTTTCTCTTTTTTGATGACCTTTGCACTCACAATCTCTCGTGCACTACATTACAAACAGTAAAAACTTCTGACACAAGGATGTTTAGCAAATAACCCAAGCTACCCATGACATAAACTTTCTTGTCCTTCTCCGGCACAACCAAAAAAAAGAACAAACAACAGAGGTTATATATTTGATGAAAGCTTGAAACATACTGTTGATAATTGCAAAAAGTAGATCGTCATTCCGCACACCAAGTGCTTCTCGGACATGCTCACGTAGAACTCGTTTGGCTACACTGTTCTCAGCTACTTCCATTAGGTCTTTGCTATTCCCAAGGTGTACAACAAAAGTGTCTGGCATCTTGATACTGCAGGATTTGTGTTCCTTTTCAAAAGTTAGAAGTAGCTAAAGGCATAACTGAGAAGCAAATTTATAACGTTAATAGTCCATGACAAGAAGCTGAGAACTACTTTGATAGTTTGAAGTCACATGTGCTTGTATTTCAATGCACTAAAAATTGCAAATAAAAAATGAGCAACTATATAATTAGTAGCTAGAATTTAACCACATAGGCAGCCTCCACCTTTTGGCTTCCCCTCATTCAACAAACTTCTGACATAATTTATGACCAGATTGCCAACAATCCAAACAAAGAGTACGTCAACATAGGTTTACTGGGTTTATAAAAATGGCACTGCTGTTTAAGAGAGTATCATAAATAATACTAATATCTTAAATGCACAACCACAATTATCACCATCCAATTCAAGAATCAAGATCCTGTGATTGGCAGCTTTCATTCAGACCAGATTTGCACATCCATGATGAAGCAAGTACAAAAATGATTCCAGAAAATCCAAAAGACGAAGAAAGATAAACAAAAGAAAAATGATAAGGAATCAAGCTCAATTAGACCAATTCTTCACCGGTCTCCTCGTCAAGTAATACTTAAAACAAAGTCATATCATGACTCCCGTAAAAACATCTCACACGGGTTTTCGCATGCTCATTGTCAGCTAATGCATTTTGTTTGACCACAAGAATATTGTATCTGCCGTGATGGATATCTATCAGAGAACCAAAGAATTACATATGAAGTACAAGGCAATTTTCCAGGGTAAAGCAGCAAATCCAACAATACTGTGTCATGACACTACAGGATTATAGCATCTACTCCATAAACTCCCTCAAACATCAGCCATTGAACATAAAAAAAAAATAGGAAGTAGGAATTCCAGTAATTACAAGAACTTTGAAAAGGTAACCAGTTAACCACCATGAAACATACCCCAAACGTTCTCTTGTTCTGTTCTTCCAATATTCTGCCGTTGTGTGGGAATCAATCATTGCGCCTGCAACATATGGTAAATGCTTCACAAAATCCAATTTGAAGTAATGGCCCCGCATTTCGTGAATCCACCACAATATCTTTGGAAGAACATGAGGGACATTATCTTTTAGTACTGCATCCAGCCATTTCCCAGCAACAGCGGTGTTTAAAACAACTAAATCAGCTTTAAGAGCAATATCAATAGCCTTTTGACCCTTAGCTGAAAAGACCTGCATCATATAAGTTAAAAGGAAGGTGTGAGGGATAGATGTCTCAACAGTACACCTCTATCTACAGCACACAATAGTAATGCTCGAATTGAAATAAACTAATGAACTTTGATGGAGGGGTGAGCTAGAGATGGCTCACCTGTACACCTCTGTCTAGCATCTTGTTTTCCAAGCTGTACACAATCTCATCGGTTTCTAATGGTTTTTGGAACGTGATCCACACAACATCAGCACCAACACCCCTCAAAAGAAATGCTAGCTCCATCAGTAACAAAGGCCCACCTGGCACACAACAAATGCAATGCAATTGAATCCCAGGAGAGAAAAAGTGCAGGAGCTGGAATAACTAGTTATGACTCATAAGTCCGCTGAGGAGCAGCTCAAGAGAACATAGTTTCTTCAATAGTTTAGCATGTTAAAAGAAACAGATTTAGCCTCGGAAACACTGCGTCATACACTCATAGAGTCATAGTAATAGCTTTGAGCATGTCGTCAATTATCCAATATTTAGACGTTCCTTATTTTACCATCCACTCCCTTGTCTTAGAAGTACCTTCCATTTGCTACTTTTTGGTTGTTTCACAAACGTAAGTATTCAAGGATACTTGAAGACAAAGAATTTATCAGGATAGACAATCATCTCCCAAATCATATGAAGATTTGATCAAGAAAACTACAAAGTCACAAAACACCAACTTACGACCAATACACACTCTGCGTCCTTGAGAAGTAGGAACATCTAACCCGAACAACTGCCTATTGTACGTTGCTTTCTTTAAATCACGGCAAGCACCCAAAGACCCAAATAATATCCAGGTACATAAGATTCATATATGCATTGTAAACGTGATCTCCAACAGAATAATGGATCACAGCTTCTGAATTATTTGCTCCTGCACACCTTTTTGATAACCTCAAAAGGAACCTTTGTGCCTAAGCCTAAACACAAATACAACTTCTGTGGGGGGGGGGGGGGGGGGGTAAAATCATTGAGGTAACACCACTAAATATGCCCTTGACACTTCCACAGGGAAAAAAGGTTCAAATGAATCATAGAACCACAGTCCCCATCACAAGTCAAACAACAACGATTGACCTAATTCTAACTGCACATAAGAGAAGCTACTGAATCATTTCTTTGGCCATATTGAGTCTCTGTCTTAGGCTTGATAATAACCGGGAAAAAAACAGAAAAAGATCACCAAATTTAAAGGAAAGAATTTGTGGTGTATTAATTATAAGGGAACCAACAGAACCAACTAGATAATTTGATCCATGATAGAGAATCTCAATGGAGTTCAAACTTCAACTGATTCAGCAGGCTTAAGCAGTTCAACATACATTATTGCCATCACGATGATAACATTATATCCACCATCATAACAGAAATATATGAACCATCACATGAGATGTCACTTCCCCTTACAGGTCATACAAGTAGAACTAGTCAAGCTGATCAAGACGGTGGAAATCACACAATTACTGGATTCACTAAAAAGCCTAGGAGTCAATACACAAGGACTATTTTGGGTAACACTTTAAGCACCTTACTCGATCTCCCTAAGCAGCCTATAACTATCACGCTACTTTGGATACATTTTACGTATCCCCACTTTACTCCATAGGCCCATACCACAGCCCATAAAAGGCGCCTTCTTATTCAAAGATAAATTTTACCAAGATAATTTGCGTCTCTAGCAAATTAAAAGAATGCCACAAATTAGTTTCAGAAAACTTACCACCGATCATAAGGAGCCCCCCTCGCAACCAAATTTAAAGCATATCTGGCCATTAATTACTAATTCACTATATCGAACAAATAGAATGATAAGTTGGGACTTGGGACAGCCAAAATTCCTAACCACGAAAGATTTCCCGGAATTCAAAACTGAAACAAAATAAGAACTCACCGCCCTCAAATTGCCCAAAAATGTCATTATATTTTCCTAGTATAACTGTCTTATTTTGGCAGGACTTCGCGAGTTTAAACTTCAAATGTATTTTGACCAAAGAGTAACAATTATTCATTCATCATCCTCACACTTAAAAATCAGATATTCCTTCTTCAACAAAACCTCACCAATCTATTTTAACATCAATTCTTCCGAGAATAACTTAAGAAAACATTCCTAAAAAGACCATTAATCCTAAAAAGAACAATTTCATATAACAAAGCTTTGATACATAGGCTGATAGGCATTACTTCCACAATTTACACACATTCAAAGATCAGATATTTATACCTCAACCCGATAAATCCTTAATTACACCCAGTGTGTACCACATCATCGTACATTCCAACCCAGAAAACTCGAACTTTTAACACTTCCCGGTACTAATAATACTCCTAAAGCAGAATCTAAGTGAAGTAAAAATGAAGCATCCTCATTGATTAGGAGTAAGCTAACATGGTAAACCACTAATACTGCCATATATAACTTTAAAAAAAACAATCTTAATTAGACAATTAATACTACAAAGGACAATTTAATTTCACATGAAACAGTAAAAAAGGGAGAAAATTGATAGCATACCAGAGAGCGAAAGTTCATGAGAGACTAGAAGAACAAGCTTAGACTTCATGAAATAGAGAGGTGAGGAAGGCGAAGAACTGCGAACAATCTGGTTACGCTGATCGAGTAGACGATCGGAGCGCGAAGACGAAGATGAAGAATCGGGAATGGTGGAGCGCATTAGAAACACAATTAGGGTTGATATTGAGAGTAATGCCACCATTATTAAAACCCATTTCTGCTTCTTCTGTAGGTTGATCGACATTGTTGAAAAGCTTGATGTGTGCTGATGTGAGTGTTGTTTCGCCATTGATGGAGCTTGGACGAAGATGAATTTGAGTGATCGATGTTAAAAGGTGCGGTGATTTGGGGGAATGGGAGAATTATTGGATGATTTCATTTTCTAGGGTTTAGTGCTGGAAATTGATTGGGGAAATTGGGGGATTGTTAATGGGAATGAGAGTGGAGTGTCTTCTTCTACTCGTCTTCTTTTGCTCGTCCACTACAAGTAGTGTCATCAATTATTCATTTTATTATGTTTTCATCTCCTTGTTTTCATACGTCTGTGTTTCCATTACTAGGACATCAATTGGATGGAATAACGTCGCAAATGGTTCAATCGGTTTAGATTATAAGATACGGTTTGAAAACATGACACAAGATTTAATTGGACGATTTGGGATAATTAACTTATAACTTAGGTAACACAGACACTTTTCTTAATTAGTTGTCTCGTGTTTGACACCGTGTCTGACATTCGGACACCCGATACTCGTTGGACACATGGCTGAGTATATTATAGTTTAGGCGAGTAATAAAATTTTAAAAACAATCGATTAGAAGATGAGGTTGGGTGGAAAAATGAGAATTAGTTATAGTAAAGATCTAATTGTACCTTTAGTTGTTTAGAATTAACTTCAAATACATGCTAAAAATAAAATTGTATATTATTTATAACCATAAAATATACTCCCTCCTATTCATTTAAATTGTCCCATTGTCTTAAAAGGACAAATTTTATGGTTTATTAGTTGTTTATTATTTTGGTTGTGTAGGGGTATGTTGATTGTGTAAATAAATTGGGTAATGGGTGGGTGGGTGAGTAATAAGTGATAAATAGTAAGGGTAGAATGGTAAAAAAATGGAAAAAAACTTACCAAAAAAGAACAATGAGACATTATCCTGAATAGACCGAAATGGACAATGGGGCATTTTAAATGAATAGGAGAAAGTATATTTTATTATATTTAAATGTCGTGTCCCGTGTGCTTAATTTCATGAGATGTCGTGTCTGTGTCCGTTTTGGTGCTACCTAGCTCATAACAAGTTTACTCTTTGCTAGGTCTAGTTCAAATTGTTCGACATGTTTGTTTCCATTATATTTCTTCACCTACTATGGAAACCATTACCAAAAACTACAGTTCACTATTAAAATGTCATTTGGTGTACGGTACAATCTCTTTTACAAATTTCTAAAATAAATTAACTTTCCACGGATACGTTTTTAATAATTTTTTTCCATTCCACCTCACTTTGCAAATTTTTGGCAATATTGACTCTTAAAAGTTTGTGATATTGGGCAATCATTTTTTGTAAAATGAGTTTGTGAATCACACTGTAATTAGAAGGGCTTACATGAACATTTCAATTCATGTTCATCCATTTTGCCGCTAGCAAAATTGCTATAATATGAGAAATTTTAACTCTTTCATACAAAATTTTAACTCTTCCATACAATCGTATATAACAAATAAATAAAAAAATTGTATATGCAATTAAAAGTTGAATGTCTAAAATCCACTCTAAATTTTAAACTCTAAATTCTTGAGTGTTTCGACCCCGACTGTGAGCCCGTCCGTCCATTTCATACTTTTTGAGTTTTATCTCAATGATCCGTCCTCCCGTCCATGTCTAGTCATAGCTCATATTTGGACACCTCCAAATTGTACATAGTAATTGCACGTAGTTTGGAACCGTAAATGGCTGACTGCTGCTGCAATTGCCAATTGCCCATTTGTAAAGGGATAATTATGGTCTAAAATAATAAGACAAAATTTTATAATTACTTTAAAAGTCACTACTATTGATAAATAAGTTATCATAAGTAGTAAGTCTTGTAACATTAGTCGTGTATCATTGTGATTATATTTAATTATAAAAGGATCACATGTGAACGTAAGAAATTTCAGACGAAAAGTGGTCATCTGAAACAAGAATTTGCCTCTTCTTAATATATGGTACATCATTGTTCCTTAAGTTTGGTGGCTATATGATATTGGTTGTAACTTATAATCAACACAAATTCTCATTTGTGACGGCGGTATCCGTCGCAAGCTTGTGACGGATACCATTTTCTCTCACAAAATACCCACTTTTTCTCTTTCTCTGACACTATTCATGTGGTCTCCTTTCTCCACTAACTCATTTTGTATCCATTTTATCTCACAAAATATCCGTCACAAATAATGACCCGTCACAAGCAAGACTTACTCTATAATCAAATGTGCTTTCACATTATAAAGTAACTAGTTTTACGCCCGTGCAAGAATGCACGGGTTGAATTTTATTAAAATGAGAAAAATTAATGAGTTCAATATCTTTAATAAAAATATGATTTAAGTATTATAGTTATATCGATTTAAAAACTGAAGAGCATTTAGATACTTAACTTTGACGAAAGCAAAAACAACGCATTAGCTTGACATTATAAATATACACAAATTTATTTAGGACGACGTCATCCGTTTAAGTTTAGGAGGGGTCAAATATATATGTAGGATAATAAGATAAAAGTAAAATATTTGTCTTATATACCCATGAGAAATATAACTGGTCCGTTTTAAACATAATACGAATAGTAGCTGATAAAAATATATATAGATATGAAAATATAATTGCCGTTTAAATCTTAAATTTCTAACCATCGTAATTAACCCAAATTATTATTGGTTCGACTCTCTAACTACCCAAAAAAATTCGACCATATAATATATTTTTATTTTTTATTTTTCAGATTTATTTTTTGGACCGTTCTATATCGTATTTTATAGAAATGTTGTATACTGTTATTTATATTTTCGATGAACAATAATTTGATCGTATCGTATTTTATTATGACAATGACGAAATGTAATACTGCAATCGATTATGTAATAAGGAATGATAATTCTGAATTTAGGAGTGAAGGAAATTAAATCAAAATAAAAGTTAGTGGGTGGTTTTTTTTGCTTATTTGAAGAAACCAATCAAAATCACTTAAATTCTATTCCTTTTATAGGTATAGATTACAATAGTTTACAAATAATAAATGATTATTTCATTTTTAGCTGAATAATTTAATAATATTTACGTTGTATTTTATGTATATATTTTGATAAATTAATGGTCAAATTTAACACTAGTTTAACTAAATCTAACAATATATTTGAGATGGTGGGATTAATATACTCCATATTGCATTATATTTGCAGTTATTGGAAATAGAAAAAGCGGAAATCATAAAAATATTATTATTAATAGTTCGTTGTGTGAAACAATTACATCGATATCGTATTTATACTATTCCAAAGTTCTGAAGATAATAATCGTATTTTCTAATGGTAGTAGCATAATATACATTATTCTATAATATAATATTATTCCGATTACGGTATATTACTATACCGTAATATCTTCAACATCCCCTCAAACTCATGGTAATGAGTTTGTACACAAAAATAATAATAAAAGAAAAATATGAAGAAAAAAACGGTTTTTTCAATCTTTGATCTTCAAACTTAGATAGGAACGTCGCAACTTATTGTATAACTATTAAGATCACACAATTAATAATACAATTCCTATGCATCTATCTCTTACGCATATTATTATCCGTTGTTTGTGAATTTGTGCTCTAAGATTTGACTTTTCATAAATACGAATCATAATTTATTTTAGGTATAAGAAAACTAAAATGAAAGTTTATGTAAATTTTATTTAATTTCAATTTCTTTGACCAATCAACTGCATTTTTTAATTTTTTAATTACAACTATCTGCCCAAATGAACCTTGCAACTTGATTGTTAGTGTTCTTAATTCATATGCCAGTTGATGCATGTATTATAGGCCAAATAACCAATGTCCAATACGGAGTATATGATTGGGTCAATATGAAAAAGTCAATGCAAATTCCAGTACTATTTGTTCAGTCAAGGCCAATCGAGAGTATGAAATGTAATATGGCCTTATTGTAAAGGGTGTGTTCCATCAATTGAACCCTTTTATATTAAATCACAATTTTGTTACCCTATTTTTTTAATAGCAACTTGAAAATAAAAAAAAAATCTCACATTGTCGAGTTATTAATTTCTGGAATTTTGGCGATGAAATGTTGACCGATCAAATTTACAAAGAAATTAGTGAGATATTTTGTAAGAATCTTATGATAATATTATGTAAAAGATCATTTTATTATGATAATGCTATGTAAGAGATCATTTATTATCATATAAAAAGTGTAATAAATATTAAAATTAGTTAAAAAAGTTTATTTTTATACAAACTACTTTATTTTATAAGTTTGTAAAAAGTTCCCTCTAGGTTTTCCTTGGGAGGGTGACGGTTCCTAGTTTTTTCTAGGCTTTGTTCCTTGTTTGTCAAGGTTCTTTCGTTCCTTTTGTCGGTTTTTTCCTTTCTTTTGTCTGTTTTTTGTACGTTTTTGTGTCTTCTTCTTCAGTTTGTTAGCCTTTGTCCCTTTCTTCAGTGTGTCTTTCATCTCTTCTCTTCTCTAAATGGCAACGGATCATAATAAAATAAACCTCAATTCCCCTTGTGTGAATTCAGAGGCGGAGGGGTGGGAGACTTCGGGAGGCCTTGAAGTCGACTGGGTGGTGGAGGGGGAGGATGAGGCAGAACGTGAGACGGGGTGTATCGTGGGGAGGCTCTGGACTGATCGTAACGTAAATCTCAACGCCTTAATTGAGACGATGATTAGGGTGTGGAAAACTAGAGGGCGTGTTGTAGGTGAGATTGTTAACAAAGCCCGGAAAACGATCTCTTTTGAATTTGCACTTAATACGGATAAACGAAGAATTCTGGCCGAACAACCGTGGCACTTCGAAAAGCATTTACTGATTCTTACCGATCTCCCTGGAGATGCAGTCCCCTCGGAGGTACCACTTTTCTTCTCACCAACATGGGTTAGGGTGTACGATTTGCCGGTAATGGGTCGACAAAACAGGGAGAATGCAGTTAATATTGGAAATGCCATTGGCACTTTTGTGGAGATCGACAATTCCGTTAACCCATCTATTAACAGTTCAATGCGTATCCGGGTTGTGCTTGATGTCCGAAAAGCGCTTATCCCGTCAATCACCATGAGAGGCAAGGGGGGGAAGAAGTGGAATGTTCGACTCAGTTATGAAATCTTCAACTCTTCTGTTATGTTTGTGGAAAGTTGGGCCATGGGGAAAAAGATTGTAGGGATAGAAGTGGACCGATTGGTAAAGGACGTAGATTCGGCGAATGGCTCAAAGCGTCCCCTTGGAGAGTTGCAATTCGACAAGAGACGGGCGAGGGCTGTTTTTCGAACAGTAGGAAATTGAATTTCGAGGAGGAGGAGGTTGCAGAAAAGGAGGACAGGGAGATTAGTCGGATGGTTGAATTATTACGGGGTGTCTCCCTTTCTAATAATGCGTCGAAACAAACGACCAAGCAGAGGGGTAATCCGAAGGCTGACAGTGTAGAAAAGGAGGGGTCATCTACGGCCTCCTCGGTTGCGGGTGTTGGGAAATGTGTCCTCAACAATAGTGCGATCACGTAATTAAATCTCATGACGAGAATGCGCAAGGGATGATACGAATTATTAGTCAACTGACCAACATTAATCGGTAATGATTGGCTAGCTAGAGTTTGACGTTACTGTCGTATGACGGTGATGGTCAGTTGATCCCTTTAGGTCACACCTTTAGGACAATTCCCTTAATTGATAAAATGATCAAATGTATATTGATACGATTTGATCATATTCCTTAAACTCGTATATCGAGACATTAGAGGTTAAATCTTATTGTAAGATTTATGTTTAAAATTGAAATGTGTCAATTGTTAAACATTAAACGATATTTTATTATATCGTCATTAGGATGATTTGGGCTATAATTAATACAAAGGTTGTAAATCGTGTTGACGATTAAATTGTCATTTCATAATTGTAATTTCGAATTACATGTCAATTATAAATATGATTTATTTAATATACAATATTTATATGATAAATATTTATATTATTATTATTGTATTACCTAGTGACTTATAAGATGTCACATTGTGTACAAATTGAATAATTGACATATTATAAAATGAAATCCATTTTACACTTAAAATGGACGGTTAGTGGAGGTGGGTATGAGCATGTTTAATGTGTTAAACACACCTTAATGATTGTGTTTAAGAGGATATCTTGGAAACACAATCTAGGCCACCCTAAGTAGCATGGGTTAGAGAACTTGTCTCTCTTTGATGCTCCCCATACCCGGCCTCCCACTTACCAAAACAACACCATTTAAAATGTTGTTGTATGCTCACATCAAACACTAATGCTAATGCAAAATTTTCTAAGTGTGTAGAAAACTCAAAAACTCTCTAAACCTAGCCGAGATACACTAAGTGTAAGAGAGAATTTATAACCTCAAAAACACATATTATAAAGATAATATCAACATACTAGTAGTAGTATTGTATTTATACTCTAATAAGAGTGATTAGAGTTATTAAGGAAGAAACCGATTCTTTGTCTAGCACTAATAAGGGTTCGGTTGGTTAAGGGCTTGTCTTGGTGCATCCGAAGGAGGTATTCTAATTTGGGTACTTGGAGGATCATCCTTGCTAAGCTTGGACCGAATGTAAGAACACGGATTTCTCCTTATTTCCGCATATAGTAGCATGCATAAGATCTTATAAACGATTTTATTAATATGTTAATTAAAAGTTAATTAAAGGTTTATGTTAGTATGACTAAAATTAGTTTATGAGCAACTAGTTAAACCCAACAATTGGTATCAGAGCAATAGGTTGTTTGCATGCTTTCCGTTTATGTTTTTACGGAGTTATAGAGATAACAAAATAAAACTTGAAATTTTCGTTTAATATATGATATGCACGAAATTAATTTAGCATGAATACCTACTGTTTTCTAAAATGTTTTAGAATATTTGGAATATATTTTGCATGAATATTGATTATTGGTATATTAAATCTCGGTTTTAATATGTTTTAATGGTTAAAAATGTTTATTTTTTGGGAAAAATAGTTAAAATAAGCTTCTGGCCGAGATTTTTCAGTATGTTATCACATGTATTTTCTATAATATGAATATGATTTTTCGTAAATTATGGACTTATAAATCGTGTGATATGAATTTTAATGGTTAAAATGCAATAAGATGAATAAAAATGGGTTAAAATAGTTATATTATGAATTTGACTATAAAAATTTATGAGGATGTCACATGCAATATTTAAAATTTATGTTGAATTTTCCAGAAATTTATCTCAAATATTGCAATATTATAGATTTTTAATGTAAAAATCGGGTAATTAGTGACATAATTTCGACTTTAATAGTTTAAGTTGGAATTTGGCCATAAAAATTTAACACGATGTCATATATATTATTTCCAGCATGTATAAAATTTTCGAGAATTTTATCTTATTTTATGCTTGAGAAATAATTTTAAAGGTTAAAATCGTACGATATATGACGTAAATCGTTAAAATTTGCAAATGTTGTTAAAAATGGCCGAAAATGTAACCCATATTAGTCATATGTGATATGTTCATCATGAAAATATTCTTGGGAGCCAAAAGTTTCAGATTTGATTTGATTTTATTTAATTTTAATTTGATAAAAAGGTTACATTTAAAATTAATTAAAAGAGTCATGCAAATATTTCGGCTATGGGGCAATGTGCCATTTAATTTTCTGTCCATCTTGTGTTCTTAAAATGTTTTGGAAGGTATAAAAATATTATTAGTATTTAATTTGCATTTATGAAGTTAATTATTGAATTTTCCGACTTAAATTGCTCGTTTTACGTGTTATTTTCGAAATAATTATAAAACCGTATAAAATACTAATATTTTAACTTTCTGAAAATTTTAAGAACATTCTGGATTTTTCAAAATTTGAATTTTGAATTTTCGAAATTTTTATGACTCTTTTGGATTTTTATATTATTTTTCCCGTAAAACCGAGTAATACCGATCAATATTGAAATATATTAAGTTAAGTCATGTTCAAAGTTTGAGTAAGACTAAATTTTGAATCCTATAAGAGTTGGGATGATTAACTTAAGGATGAAAACCGTTTCATATAATGCATAGTGTTGTTAATCGTTAAAACACGTGATTCCATAAACCGAGGTTTACGATAACTATTTAAATAAGTGTTTTAAATAGGACGATTTGGCTTAGGGTTTGCATGTTAATTCATATTTACATAAGCATTGCATATTACATTATGAATGTCATGATTTATTTTACGTAATTTTGGGAATTATGTAATTTACTCAGTATGGCCTTAGTTTTTAATCGGTATTTCCCGTAATGTAAGGGGTTACCGATTCGGTTGTAATTTTGTGATCTCGTATCACCCAATTGTAATTTATTTCTATTTTATAATGTATAAAGTAGACTAGAAAAGTTGTAATATTTGTAAAATCCGAAGTTCCTTGAAGACGATGCCATTCGGAAAGGAGTTCCGATCAAGACGGTGTTTACCTCGAAGTGCGTGCCGCGTGAAGTTCAAGGGACCAAAGGAGTTGGTTTCCGAATTTGTACTTTGTTATTTCTTTTCTAGGAAAGGCCATACTAGGGTTTATTTATGCTTTTATTTTTGCTTTTTATATGTTTGCATGCATAGCCAAATCGTCATACATCGTATCATGCATGTTTCGACCTAGTCGACCTAGTCTTTTATTTTATCGATAATTCACCGACTTAGTTCACTTAAACGGAGATAGATAATAATTTGACTAGATCTCTTACATATAAATATTGAGACTTAGCCTTACCAAAAAGTACGGACCCATGAATCCCTTCTTCACAAGAACGTAGGCTCGGCTACACCGGGGTACTAAAATTGTCACGTTGGGTAAGTGGGGTAATAAGATTACACCTTGAAATTTGGTTGATCTCAACGAAAGTATTCGTAACCGTAGTTGCAATAAGTTCGGGCTAAAGATAATTTTAAGAAAATTGTCGACCGAGAGTTCTAAGAGTAGAACCGATTAAAGAGTTAATCCACCAAATTATACCGATACGGGTTGAATCGGCTACACCGTGCCCGGATTAGTATGGGTTTGGGTCTCGGGATTGTTTACTTAATTGGGTAAGAGATCATTAAGTAAATATACTTAACATGTTTAAGTTTCTTGAAATTCAAATTATGAATTTAAAATGATGTTGTTTATCCTTTTATTATTGTAGTTTAATTTTCAACAAACATCAAATGGCAACCAACGCTCCACCTCTCACTAACGTATCATGGCTTCGATCCTTTATGGATCGTTGTAAACTCGATAAGCATGGTTCCAATTTTAAGGATTGGGATGCGCAATTGCTTTTGGCCGCTCAAGGTGACGATAAGAGTCGTTACCTATCCGAAGCCGCTCCTCCCGCTCCGACCGCTCGTTCGTCGGTCCAAACTCGTGAGGCCTATGAAGCCTACATGAAAGAGTCCTCCGCTCTTAAAAATGTGCTCATCTTCTCCATGGAGCCGGATCTCCAAAGGAGTATGATTAAGTTGACCACATCATATGAGATATACACCAAGCTTGCGACCATGTTTTCGCAAACTCCTAGGGTGATTCAATATGAGGCGGCTTCCGCCTTCTTTGACATTACTTTCAAGGAAGGGCAAAAGATAAGCCCTCATGTGCTCAAACTAGTTGAGCTTGCGGAGACTCTAAAAGCTCAAGATGTTGATGTTCCCGACTCTCTTATCATTGACCGAGTTCTTCACTCGCTCAATAAGGTTAAGGCGTATGCTCAATTCCGGGTGAATTTCAATATGCGAAACCAAGAGACCTCGTTAGACGAGTTGCATAAGATGCTAGTCCAAGCCGAAAGGGACATGGGACTTCATGAAAGTTCCACCAAGGATGTTTTAAACATCGAAAAGAAAGGGAAAACGAGCTTCAAGAGGAATGCCTCGAAAGGCAAGGGCAAGAAAACGTTCAAGCCCAAGGCGACCAAAGAAAAGACCTTTTCGAAAGACGCTTCCACCTCGTCTTCAAAAGAGCAAGACAAGTGCCATTATTGCACGAGGATCGGTCATTGGAAGAGAAATTGCCCCAAATACTTAAGTGATCTCAAAAATGGGAAGGCAACCGCCGTAGGTAATAATTCTCGTGTATAATTCATGTCATTTATCAACTTATGTATAGTGATACAAATGTGTTGAAGTTTACCCTTTTTAATTGTTTTAAAGGGCCACCCCCGAATAATGATAAGGGCAAGGAGAAGGAAGCTTGAAGTTCCTTACTTGGATGGCTACGGTAGCATCCAATTGATCGAAGACTTGAAGAGCTAGGCTCTAATTTTCATATCGTCTTCTTTCATATTTTGCATTTATTTAAGGAACAATTTAATTTTCTTGTAAGACAAGGATTAAAATCCTAAAACAATGGTTGTAATTTTGGATATTAGTGACTTGGTTTTCAAACCGAGTCACTACTTTTGTTCTTAATCAATGTTTTGATTTCTCAAATAAATTGCATGCCTTGTTTAAACATGAATAATAGTGATTTAATCACGCAATAAATATTGATACGATCAAGTATAAGATAATCAAAGAGTTGATTAAAACGGAGAACTACACCCCATGAGATAGATTCAATCAAAATGAGACTATATCAGTTCATTATAAGATTTTCATTTTAAGTGAAAATGAGAATGTATTCATCACACCTATCAAACTTCAAACATTCAAATACATTGGTTAATCGAAATAGCTATCCTTAAACAAGTAAAGGTTATTGTTAGCAGGATAGAGTGGGAGAAAATATTTCGCTCACAAACCAATGATGAAAATAAAGGAAGGATCTTAGAGAAGATTCTTACTTGGGAGTCTTAAGAAGAGCCCTAAATGATTTGAAGAAACTACGAGAGGACACTGAAGAAACTACGGGAGGACACTCGAAGAAAGGTTCTTTGTGTTCATTGTTTCATAGAGAGGAAACTTGAAACCCCGTATGAAATCATCGGTAGGAAAACGGTTCCTATGTAGTATTCGTCTCAAGGAAACGAAGACATGATAAGAAGGTAATGATTGATTGAATGGAAACAGATCACTATAGGGATAGTGATAGTGATAATGATTCGAGTAATAGTTTAACATGCGTGAAATGAAAGGTTTATTTAAGATATCGAGAGATATTGATTTTAGTGGGAGCGATATTCATCAAAGAATTGAAACCTACCATTTTGAGAGAATGGGTGATTCTTTAAGAGTAAAGAATAAGAGGTACTCAATTTAGATGAATAAAATAATTTGTATCATAAGATGATGGAGCTTACGGGAAGGTTTATTATATGGATAATAAAAGGTCGCCCACTAGAAGTTAGAATGGTTGGATACATTATTCATAACGATGAATGAAACCATTATCAAATAGCCAAGATGTTTGAAAATTGTAAGAGTGATGAAATCACTAATAAACTACAATATAGATTTCAGTACATAAGTGACTGTAGAGAGTGATTTTAATCCCTCCAGTATAATGATACGTCACAAGTTATAAGATAACAGTGGGAGCTTTCCTCCGGAAAGGAAACTCAAAATCTAGAAAGAGTTCTAGAAATGTACTCAAATAGCATCATATTATACGGGATAATATGAGAATAAAGGAGACCAAAAGTTGTAAGTTTTGCTATCATGAATAAAGGTTATTCGCATGAATAAAGGTTATTTGCAAAACACTAATACAAATAGATGATTATGCATCAAAATGCAATGTAATAGTGTTGACTATTGTTGCATGACAACATCATTTGAGTTATGATTAACTCAAGATAAAAGATACTTTGTCAGAATCCAAATGGGTTGTATGAGACAATATTGAACCCCATAAGTGAACTGGATTGACTTAGTATAGCCCCTAGCCGCTTACATGAGGTGACGTCTCAAAGCGACTAGAGTGTGAGGCGATTGATGGCAAGTTCAAATGCCATAGAGTCATAGGTAATGACTAGTCGATCACATAGGCAGACTGTAAGAGACACTCTGTCGGGCAATGTGACCGCTTATAGAGTTCTGGAAATTTTAATAGCCGGGTCGTGGCAAGAGCTGCTATAGTATTCTTGTGAGTCAATTCTTAGACTAAAGACTACTCTCCCAAGATGGTACAGTTTAGGCATAACTTTGATCCATTCTCTACGACTTTTCGTAACTGGAGTCAAATGGGATTGTTTTGGGTTGTGACTAACTGTGACTAGTTGAAGGAAGTAGTGCAATAGAAATTGTCCACCCCTTGTCAGGGTTGTTCAAATCTCTGGGCCACTCGAGGAGAAGTTAACTGGAAATGCGTGGCCACGCTCGGAAGGTATCTATGGTAGATAATTCCGGTCAGACAGTTATTCTCCAGATCGAGGAAACCACTCATGATATGATCGAATGCAAGTACGACCTTAGAGAGACACATTGCATTCAGTGGGAGATTGTAATAGGACAAGAGAATTGCTGACGCACACTTGTCGAGGACAAGTGGGAGATTGTTGGGAAATGTGTCCTCAACAATAGTGCGATCACGTAATTAAATCTCATAACGAGAATGCGCAAGGGATGATACGAATTATTAGTCAACTGACCAACATTAATCGGTAATGATTGGCTAGCTAGAGTTTGACGTTACTGTCGTATGACGGTGATGGTCAGTTGATCCCTTTAGGTCACACCTTTAGGACAATTCCCTTAATTGATAAAATGATCAAATGTATATTGATACGATTTGATCATATTCCTTAAACTCGTATATCGAGACATTAGAGGTTAAATCTTATTGTAAGATTTATGTTTAAAATTGAAATGTGTCAATTGTTAAACATTAAACGATATTTTATTATATCGTCATTAGGATGATTTGGGCTATAATTAATACAAAGGTTGTAAATCGTGTTGACGATTAAATTGTCATTTCATAATTGTAATTTCGAATTACATGTCAATTATAAATATGATTTATTTAATATACAATATTTATATGATAAATATTTATATTATTATTATTGTATTACCTAGTGACTTATAAGATGTCACATTGTGTACAAATTGAATAATTGACATATTATAAAATGAAATCCATTTTACACTTAAAATGGACGGTTAGTGGAGGTGGGTATGAGCATGTTTAATGTGTTAAACACACCTTAATGATTGTGTTTAAGAGGATATCTTGGAAACACAATCTAGGCCACCCTAAGTAGCATGGGTTAGAGAACTTGTCTCTCTTTGATGCTCCCCATACCCGGCCTCCCACTTACCAAAACAACACCATTTAAAATGTTGTTGTATGCTCACATCAAACACTAATGCTAATGCAAAATTTTCTAAGTGTGTAGAAAACTCAAAAACTCTCTAAACCTAGCCGAGATACACTAAGTGTAAGAGAGAATTTATAACCTCAAAAACACATATTATAAAGATAATATCAACATACTAGTAGTAGTATTGTATTTATACTCTAATAAGAGTGATTAGAGTTATTAAGGAAGAAACCGATTCTTTGTCTAGCACTAATAAGGGTTCGGTTGGTTAAGGGCTTGTCTTGGTGCATCCGAAGGAGGTATTCTAATTTGGGTACTTGGAGGATCATCCTTGCTAAGCTTGGACCGAATGTAAGAACACGGATTTCTCCTTATTTCCGCATATAGTAGCATGCATAAGATCTTATAAACGATTTTATTAATATGTTAATTAAAAGTTAATTAAAGGTTTATGTTAGTATGACTAAAATTAGTTTATGAGCAACTAGTTAAACCCAACAGCGGGTCGTAGGGGGAGTCCAGTCGGAAAGAGTGTGGTGAATGTTGGGTCTGGGAGTAGGGCGGGGTTTTCAGAAAGGCGAATTGTTAAAGTCCGACGCAGGAGCGTTTCTGAGGAGACCCAGAAGGAAAGTGCTGGTATGAAATTGGTTGAACCAGGAGGAAAAAGGAAAGGGCGGGAGGAGTCTTATGGTGAGGACGATGAGATAGGCGTTATTGGCGGGAAGAGGAGGTGCGGGGCTGAGACGGTTGTGAGCACACCCATGAAAGTAGCGGCGACTGGCGAGGACCAGTGCCGCGAACACCAATGAAAATCTTAAGTTGGAACTGTCAAGGGTTGGGCAACCCCTTGACAGTGGGATCCCTCCGGGATAGATGTTGGAGGGAGTGCCCGGATCTTGTCTTCGTTATGGAGACAAAGATGAACGCTAGGGAACTTGAGAAAATACGGAATCGCTGTGGCTATAATTCTGGGCTTTGTGTTAGCAGCCGAGGTCGGTCAGGGGGTATGGGCATGTGGTGGAAGGATGTTAATGCCCGAATTCTTTCGTATGATGCACACCATATTTTGGTGGATATCATGGATCCTCAGGGAATGCCTATATGGAGAGCGAGGGGTATTTACGGATGGCCAGAATCAAACAATAAGCATAAGACTTGGACATTGATGCGTACGATTTGCGAGGTAAGTAGCATCCCCATCATTCTTTTTGGTGATTTTAATGAGATTACGTGTGCTTCTGAGAAGGAGGGAGGTATAGCCCGTCGTGAGTGTTTTATGGATGCTTTTCGGGGTGCAATCGATGACTGTGCACTGTTTGATATGGGGTTTAGGGGCAATAAGTTTACATGGCAAAGGGGTTGTGAGGCAAGCACTCTGATCAGGGAACGTTTGGACAGAGCACTCGCCTCGTGTGAATGGCGTCAATTATTTCCCAATTCTTATGTTCAACATTTTCCGATTATCGCGTCGGACCATGCGGCGATCCTTATTAAACAGGAGACTAGAAATCGAAGAGGTTATGGGCGGAACTTCAAGTTTGAACCTTTCTGGGTGATCGATAATCAATGTGAAGGGGTTGTAACGGAGGCTTGGGAGAACGTGGGGAACAGTGACGTACCTTCAAAAATTGCGGGGTGTGCGTCCAGGCTCGCGGAATGGGCAAAAATTAAATTCGGGGATGTCCGACGTCGTATTGTTGAAAAGGAGAAAGAGCTTGAATTTTGGCAAAAGCAATTACCTTCATCAGATATGCTAGCCAAGTGTAGAGGACTTGTCGCGGAGGTGGAAGTTTTACGGAGGCAGGTGGAATCTTATTGGTATACGCGGGCTAGGAAGTGCGAGTTACGGGATGGGGACAAAAATACAAGCTATTTTCATCACAAGGCGCAACAAAGGAAAAAACGAAATGCTATTTCGGGACTTGAAGACGCAACAGGAGTTTTGTGCGTAAGGGAGGAGGAAATTATTAGCATCACAGAGAACTATTTTTGCTCTTTGTTTGCAACCAGTAACCCAGTTAATTTTCCTGAAGCTACTAATTGCATTCCCGAAATTGTTTCGAATGAAATCAATGCCAGTCTCGACGCTCCTTTAGAAGATAATGAGATCAAAGAAGCGCTTTTTTGTATGCACCCGAATAAGGCCCCGGGACCGGATGGAATGCATGCTCTATTTTTCCAGAAATTTTGGACAGTGGTCGGGGGAGATGTGACATCCTTTGTGAAACATTGGTGGAGTGGCAGTGTCGACATTGAGGGTATCAATGGTACTAACGTGGTGTTAATTCCAAAATGTAGCTCACCTACGAAGATTACGGATTTCCGTCCTATAAGCCTCTGTAATGTTATTTATAAGATTATCTCTAAAGTTTTGGCTAATCGTCTTAAACCTCATATTAATAATCTAATCACGGAGAACCAAAGTGCCTTTACACCGGGAAGACTAATCACAGATAACACGATTATTGCCTTCGAGTTATTCCATGCCATGAAACGAAGAGGAGAAGGAAAGGATGGGAATATTGCTTTAAAACTCGATATGAGCAAAGCTTATGATCGGGTGGAATGGGGTTTCATAGAGGAGGTGATGCGGAAAATGGGGTTTTCTCAGCACTGGAGGAATGGATCATGCAATGTGTTGGGTCTGTCGCTCATTCCTTTGTTATAAATGGAAAGGTTCAGGGCAGGGTTCGACCTTCGCGAGGGTTGCGACAAAGCGATCCGATTTCACCTTACTTATTTCTTCTATGCGCAGATGCTTTTTCCTATCTTATTCATGAGGCTGTTAGCACGGGTAAGTTGCATGGGGCACGTGTTTGTCGTAATGGGCCCCGGATTTCTCATCTTTTTTTCGCGGACGACAGTATTCTTTTTGCTAGAGCTAACAGAAGAGAATGCTCAACTTTAGCTGATTTAATCAGTATCTATGAAAGAGCATCCGGTCAGAAAATTGTCATTCCAAGTCGGAAGTCGTTTTTAGCAAAAAAGTCTCGCGATCAGTCAGGGAGGAATTGCTTAGGGAATTGGGGGTAAGGGAGGTGGAGAGACATGAGAAATACTTGGGAATGCCCACTGTTATCGGAAAATAAAAAAAAACCGTGTTTAGTACGCTTAAGGAGAGGGTGTGGAAGAAGGTTCAGGGGTGGAAGGAGAAATTGTTGTCAATGCCCGGAAAGGAGGTCCTTTTAAAAGCGGTTGTCCAAGCAATCCCAACTTATATGATGAGTATCTTCGCATTACCGGAGGGCATTATTCACGAGATGCAGACTATTATGGCTCGTTTCTGGTGGGGATCATCAGAGAGCAAGAGGAAGATTCATTGGTGGAGATGGGAGAAACTGTGTCAGCCTAAAAAGAAAGGAGGTATGGGCTTTCGAGACCTCGGTGTTTTTAATCAGGCATTACTAGCCAAACAAATCTGGAGACTTCTCATTCATCCGAACTCTTTAGTAAGCAAGGTGTTGAAGGCACGATATTTTAAAAATGACTCTATTCTTGAGGCGCGTCGGGGTCATGACCCTAGCTTTGTTTGGAGGAGTTTGTGGGGTGCGAAGGCCTTATTATTGGAGGGACTGAATTGGCGCGTGGGGAATGGCAGGGACGTGAGGGTATGGGAGGATAAGTGGTTACCAGGGGCACAAGGTTGCGTCACCCCCGTGTTCAATCTTGAAGCCCCTTTGGACTTGCGCGTATCTGTCTTCATTGACCGTGAAAAAGGAATGTGGCACGAACAGGCCCTCGCAAATTGGCTGCTTCCAAACGAGATTGAGAAGGTAAGTAGTCTGCCTTTGAGTTCTGACCTGCCCCCTGATCAACCTTTTTGGGGGTTAACAAAAGACGGAGAGTACACAGTTAGGTCGGGCTACTGCTTGGGTATGGGGATTGATATGCAAACTAATATGAATGAGGGCCTGGGTATAAATGATGAAGTTTGGAAAAAAATCTGGTCTCTTAACATCCCACCCAAACTCATACATTTCTTGTGGCGTGCGTGTACGGGAATGTTAGCAGTTAAGGACTGTCTTTTCCGGAGGCATTGTTGTGACAGTAGCCTTTGCGATTTCTGTGGCGCTGAAGTGGAGACCATTTATCACGCGATTTTCGGATGTGAGTGGACCCGAATCTATTGGCAGAGGAGTGGGATTGAGTCTCTGATTTTGCACTTACCTAGTACTTCCTTTGCGTCTTGGTTGATGGCTGCTCTGAATATTTTGGAGAGCGCAGTAAGGGGACAGTTCCTGGGGACTCTTTGGGCGATATGGACCATTCGGAATGCGAGGCTTTTTTCGGAGGAGCAAATGAATGAGGATGTCTGTATTATGGGTATGGTGAAGATGGTTTCTGATTACCAAGGCATTTCTGAGGCTTGCAGAGGCGGAAATGTGGTAAGAGCTAGTAACGAGGTTCATGTTCGGGCTTGGCAACCGCCTATGAATGGGGTAATTAAGCTCAACTCTGATGCAGCCATTATCGGGGAGGATGAAGTAGGCCTGGGCGTGGTGGGCAGAGATTCCAGGGGCGCGGTGGTGTTGATGGCAAGCCGGAAAGTTAAAGCAAGGTGGCCGAAGCCAAGGCTATGTGTTTCGGACTCGAAATTGCACGTGATAGTGGCCTGCGCGATATATGTGTTGAGTCGGATGCTCTTGGTATCGTTAAGGCGGTGCGACAAAGGCGTGCTCCCCGTAATTGTATTGGTCTTTGTATTGCTGATATCTGTAATCTCCTTTCTAGTTTCTCCTTGTTTGGTGTTTTCCATGTTATGCGTGGGGGCAATACGGTTGCGCATCTGATAGCCCGGTTATGTCCTGGTATCGGTGAGGATATTGTGTTGGTTTTTGATTTCCCAGAGTCCGTCACTTCGTTGGCGGATCTCGATTTAATTTAAGAAGTAGTTTTCCTTTCAAAAAAAAAAAAAACTTTATTTTATAATAGTAGGTGTAAAATTTCAAGCATAATCTTTCAATCTTATAGTTTGACTTCACCCTTCCAAACAATAATACATTTATAAAATTTTATTAGTCAACAATTTTTTTTGCATTTGAAAGTGATCAAATATTCTAGGTACCCTACGCGTATGAATATTGCTTGTCAACTTATTATTTAATGATGAACTAATGATTATTAAGAGGCCGAAATTTAGCAGTATATTATGTAGCTATTTTGAGGGAACTCGGATCTCCACTAGATTAAAAAGATTTAATTGTTTTATAACTAGTTTACCCATTATTTCTTTTCAAAATATCGTAACACACTCGATTTCAACTAACGAAGTACAACTTCATTGAGAATTATAGAGTTTAGAAATATTGCATTATTTGAATTATGCACCTTAATCATCCCTTATTCCCTTAATATATAAATTAGCATGATATGAACTCAAATAAGGACATGGGATGACCTTCTACACATTTCTTTTAATCCGACACATGACGAGTTTCTATTTGCTGGGCACAGTATTGAGGTGAATTGTTTAGTAAATTGTATTTTGGTGGGTGAAAATTTGAGAAATGATTGAAATGTTAGAAAGTGGAAAAATGATTAGGTTGGTGGCCTAGGTCGCGACTTTCTGCTGGAGAGTGTAAAAGTAAATAAAGATAAATTTGTGTAGAACTTTAAGTGACAGAGTTTTTGCTAAAATTTAAGGAGGCCAAAATGATTGGATCCCATACTTTTTCGCTAAGGTGCTCGATCAATTTACGTATAAAACCGTATTTAATTAATTAAAAAGGAAAAAAACTATAAACCAGAATAAAAATACTAAATTTAAAGTTAATTTCAATATGAAACATACAAGAAAACAACCCGACAAGACAAACCTAGGATTAATTATAAGTCTTTCTTATCGCTTCATAATTATTTTTCATATTAGACTAATCTACAGTATGAAATACACTTATGAATACTCAATTTACATATCAAACTTGAGCTCAATCTCAATCTCCTCTTAATTAATTAGTAATTACTCTGAAATAATCGCATTCTCCACTAAAGTCCACTACTATATACGTAGAAATACACAGTATCACATACTGTATACGAGTATATGACCGTTTCAAATGGTCGAAAATGTACAATCCATTTCACTTACGCATTTGTAGAAACTATCAACGTATTCCATTCAACATCCAACCATCTTTTCACACGTGGTACTGGCATAACGGTCAGAGCCATCGACTCGTCTCTTTCAACTCGGTTGTTCCTGTTCTTCCGAGTCGACTCGCTCCCCTGAAACTCCACCATTTTCATACTCTCCCTTTTCTGTTTCTCTCCTTCAGCTTCTCCCCTTACTTTCTCAACTAACTCCCAAAATCCGTCGTTCTTCTTTTTGTTCAAGAACATTAGTAACAATTTCTCTTTACAATTTTCAATTCTTGTTAAATCATCCAAGAAATTATCCAAAGAATCGTCTGTCAAAGTCTCTACCCTCGTACTTAATTCCTCCACTTTCGCGTAAATCTCGCGGATGATTAATCGATAATCCTCTCCGATTAACTTAATCACGTCGTAAATTAAACTGATTTTCTGATAATGAAGAGAATCCGGCGACGAACAAATACTCTCCACCACACCAATCAACATATTCAAAGATTTCGATTTCCTCGAAAAAAGCGAAATTATCTGATCAAGCACCGCCGCATACCACCGTATCCAGTTCGAAATCTCCCACGTGTCATCATCTGATTGGTCTCTGAACGTGGAGAGGCCTGCGAACAGGAGAGCAGAGCCTCCGGTGGGGCCAAGAGAGTCGGGGTTGCGGGAGATGAGGTGGTGGAAAAGGAGGAGAGACTTGAGAGCCACGTAAGCGTCGGAGGTGTGATTAACGCGGTGAAGAAGCGCGTGGAGTAAAGTAGGTAAGTGCGCGTTGTTGGAGAGGGTGAGGGTGGGCGCGTGGTTAGGGATATGAGAGGTGGCGC
Organism: Silene conica; assembly: GCA_029255685.2. Lineage (NCBI taxonomy): Eukaryota > Viridiplantae > Streptophyta > Magnoliopsida > Caryophyllales > Caryophyllaceae > Silene > Silene conica. The sequence continues at coordinate 4,198,302 of CM055314.2, forward strand.
GTAGGACAGCGACGTGGAGAGAAGGGGTGGTGAGACGGAGAGTGGCTTTGAGTAGGGAGATTTTGTCTTTTAAGATACCTACTAATAAATTCTTCATTCTCTTTGATTTTGCCATGAAATTAATTTGAGGAATGATCTCGAGGTTATCGAGATTCGACAAACTCCTTCGATCTTCAAAGACGGAAAATTAAATTGAAGGAATGGAAGAATGAAGGGATAGAGAAGAGAGGGGGACGAAGCTCTCAACTTTGAATGTGAGGGAGAGTTTGTTAAAGTTTTGGTTATTTTTGGGTATTTATATTTGGGATTTTTGATCAATTTTATTGGGATTTTATTTCTTTTTTAATTAAATATTGGATTAGACTAGAGCACCTTCCTTAATTTGTCTTGAGTAGAATAAAAGGGCAAAACCTTTCATATCGTTTTCGGGTTTTAGTAGTACTCGTTAGTTGGCCATTATTATATACGAGTATCTATTTTTTATTTTTATAATGATTCAGTATCTTGAATGAGATTACCCCAATTATAAAAGGAAAAATTTCTTATACACTAAAAAAAATGAATAATGATTTCAACTGTATTTTTTGTTATATATATACCCTTATTATATTTATGAGAAGAATTATGAAAGATTTTTTTCCTAATTATAAATGTAAATATAAAGAAATTATTAAATTTGTATATTTATAACACCAAAAAAATGAATAATGATTTCAACTGTATTTTTTGTTATATATATATATATACCCTTATTATATTTTTTGTGAAGAATTATGAAAGATTTTTTTTCCTAATAATAAATGTAAATATAAAGAAATTATTAAATTTGTATACTTATGTATATTAAATTTGAAATTTTCGCTTTAGAAAGTTAAAGAATTATTGGAAGAAAGGTAGTAAATTTAACTCTTTAAATAAAGGGAATGTAGATTTAAAAGGTAAAGATTTTTTAAGTTTAATTTGTGGGTAACAAAGGTTAAAAGCAAAAAGAAAATTTAAGGAAATAAATATAAAATAATATGAAATATTTTTTTATCCATGGTAAATTTGAAATGAAGTGAAATAAGATATTTCTAAGGGAATGCTAAGAATTTTTTTCTCCGCTTTGCAATGTTTAAGAAATTTTTGTAACGGGATGAAAGGGATGAAATTATAGGCAAAGGAATAGTTAGGGAAATGTGTGTTTGTGATTAGAGAAAAAGTAGGATGAAAGACAAAAAGCAATGGTGAGTGTGATAATATTGATATTATATAGCCGTTTCAAGCGCTTTACTCCCATTTTTTTAGGGTTAATTTTATTTACTTTATCTATATGTCATAATTCCGACACCCAAGTCCCAAAAGATGGTGGTTGGTGGAGCAATCATAGGATTTGAACATTTGATGCGCCATTTCATCGAAATCCTTACACTCACTAGATTAATACTCCGTAGATAGTCCCAGAAAAGCACTCGATTTGATTGAAAATAGTACTTCCTTCGTTCAAATCCAAAGCGTACATATATTTTTTGCACAAATATTAAGAAAGATATTAAAAAATTATTAAAAGTATATTTGAAAGTGTGTAACATGTTTTTTTATTAATTTAAATGTGTGATGGTGGATTATAGGTGGGCCATGTAGTGGCATTTTATGTAGATAAATGGTTTCCATAAGGGTAGTTTAGTCATTTTGTTTTCTTTTTTAGGAGAGTGGTAGAGTGAATATAAATGGATGAAAAAGGAATATATGTAGGTTGGATATGAATCGAGGAAGTACAAATTTATGAGGATGAATTATCTTATTTCCTTGGATAGATAAGTTTCTCTCGGTGTGTATTGAGCATATACTTCCTCCAATCAAATCCATAGTATATATTTATGCTTTATGTACAAATTTTAAGAGTTTATTAAAATATGGTTGAAAGTACGATGGAAAATGAGTATTTTGCTTTTTTATTGTTTGTGCTAGAGTAATGGTGGTTCATTTGATGACATTTTGTATAAATAATTGATGTTCATGAGGATACTTAATAATTTTGTTGGTTTTATTAGGAAATGTGTAGTTTGGATATGAATGAATTAAAATAAAATAGGTGTAGTTTGGATATGAATGTAAGAAGTATTTTATTTTTAAAACTGAAAAACATTAAATTAAATATTTTACTGTTATTGAAAGTCAAAATTATTGATCAAATATTAATCCTAAAATTTCGAATTATTAGTAAGCATGTTCATTCATAATATGCAAATCTATACTGAAATTATAATGAAAAATTACATGATCAAATTCTTGTTTATATTAAATTTAGTTCACATTTTTCGTTGAATATGTAAATATTGAATTTATTTTTTATCAGATATTTTTAGAAATAATTTTTATTATAGAGAATAATAGGTTTTAGTAAAAAAATAGTAAAATTATTGATTTGTGTTTAATTGCACATTTTTGAAAACATATGAGACTAATTGCTACAGGAATGGAATGGATTGGAATGAGAATCCATACCTTTCAAAACATGTTTGGTTCATTAGAAAAATAAACGTAAAGAAATGGAGTTTGAATCCATGGGAGGAGGTGGGTATGGGATTCCATGGGGTGGAGTGGAATGAGAATCCCGATAGATTCTAAATCCATTTCAAAATGTCTCAACTAAACACTAGAATGTCTAGAATCCATTCCATTCGATTCCAATCTATCCAACCAGACACCCCAGTCCCCAGTAAAGAGTTGATTTACACCTAGTACATAAGATATGGGTTAATCTGCTACATCCCCGATTAAAAAAGCGATGCATGTTAAGAGCTTGAATAAAGAAAGAATCAAAGAAATATAACATGAGAAATATAATTATTAACACATTTATTTTATATTTAATAAAATATTTCTCTGATTCTTTCTTTATTTTATCGAAAGAATCAAAGAAATATGTTAAGAGATAAACCATTATAATAAGAAAAAATAGCAAAATACTACCTATTATATACAAGATTTTTCAAAATACTACATAATTATACTTATTTGCTTAAATTTCTACCTACAAAGTTACTAATCTTCAAATAAATCAAAAATGACGACCTTCTACCTAAATTAGATCTTAATTGAGGTCAAAGATCAAAAATTCATATTTTAGTATGTTTACGGTTTATACCCATTTTGTCTCTCTTTAAACACTTGCTTAACACGTCCTCACCATTTCTAACACCTCAAGAATGAATCACCAACACCACCATGTCACCACAACCTAACACCATCTTTACCTAATCCAGCCACACCCTAAACAGAATCCACCATCACAACGCCGTGCCTAACTCACACCTTTATTAACTATCTCACCACCATTATCGTACTTAAGTCCATACCAATCAAAAACCCTAAATCTGAGCAATATGATTTCTATAGGTGCGACAATTAGTTAAGGAACTAGGTTTTATAGTGGAAGGCAAGCGGGAATGATAATTGTGGTTAGGGTTACGATGATGAACTTTAATTCCTATGTGGCAATCGTGGAAGTGAGATAGAAGGATCAGATCTGATGCGGCTTGGAATTTTGGTACGAGTGGTGACATCCAACAACAACAACAATATCAGAGCTTTAGTCCCATAATAATAGTAGGGAAGGTGGCGACTAATAACTATGAGCAAATTATTTAGAATTCAGTTAAAAATAGGTAAACCAAGGAAATTACCTAATACTCCCTCATATTCCATATTTTGTTCCCCTTTGGGTTGGGCACGGAGATTAAAGCGAGGAATAAAATAAGTGTAAAAAATTGGGTAGGGTTTGGTGATAGGAGAGATGGATGAATAATTAGGAATTAAATAAGAATTTGTGGGCCACAAACATTAAAAAAGTACAGTAATAAAATAGGAGTAAAAAGAGTTGGTGGGGTTTGGTAATAGGAGAGATAAATGAATAAAATAAGAATAAAAGTTTTCAAAATAGCAAAGGGGAAGAAAACCTGAATAATTCGTTTTAGGAAACAATGAAGAAAATATGGAATAGGAGGGAGTAATAGTTAACTCAGTCCTAAATTTAGGTATCTGGTATTAGATAACAACTTAGTAAAAGTTGTAGATTGTAGGTAATAATCATTATCATTATTACTATAAAAGCAAAATGTCTAACTGCATACGTGGCGCAATAATGTTTCACCGTACGCTCTTTCTCGTACTCACATTCACCCTCACAAAAAACAGTTTTGTAGACCAATGAGAATCCTTAATTTATGTCAAGTCATATATTTTTATGTATCATAATATTTAAAAAAACGGTTAAGCCGAGATTCCCTAAATTTCCACAAATAATCCACTAAATATTTCTTAAATCTTTGATATTATTCCTTAAATATTACTTCCTCCATTCCAATCAATTCTATACATTTCACTTTTTGGGCACTATTCATGAGTCGAGTAAATTTTCGACACAACTTTTAATATATAACCTAAAAGATAGTCATGTGAGATCTTGTTTAAATTGTCTTACCGAGTACATTGTGAATATTAAAGTTTTATAATTTTTATCGATGTATAACTAAAGATATTAACAAAAGAAAACGGGTATTGGCAAACGTGAATAAAGTAAATGTATAGAATTGATTGGAATGGAGGAAGTATCATTCTTCGAATTAAAGGCTGTACACAATCTTTCCATAATTCACGTCTGAAGAGAAGTCATATCTTATATGCATGAATCCCCGTTAAAAATCAATTTGTTCGAATAAATAGAATTGTTATATATTGAAATGAATTTACCTTTGTCGTCCTTAAAAATAAGTGTACACAACCCCGTGATTTTTCACGGGTGTTACGCTAGTTTCAAAATTAAAGTATAAGATGTACTCCCTCCGTTCATTACACTTCGCAGGTTTCTATTTTGTACACTATTCACAAGTGAACATTTAATCTCAATTTTCTCCTAATACGTAAAAGAAAACATATTCATGTGGGGTCTTGTTTGATTCGTCTTTACGAGTACATTGAAAATATCTAACTTTTATAATTTTTGCAACTACGTAGCTAAAGATATTTAACATGTAAAACATACGTTGGCAAACGTGAAAAAGCAAACCTGCGAAGTGGAATCGAACAGAGGGAGTATTATTTTGAAAAATCTTGATTATAATATAATAATTATTTTTGTTTTTTTCACAATTATTTTATTATTAAGAATAAGAGTTAACTCAAGGTGGTAAGAACGCTCTTGTCATAAACATAAAGTTAGAGGTGCGATTCTCACCTGCGATATAATACGCTTATGTGGACAAAAAACAATTATTTCATTGTTGACGGAAATCGACTTCTTTATTTAGTACAAAGTATATATTTCCAAAATAAGCGGATGTGTATTGTGTAATATCCTTGAGCAGAGTGTAGTTTTGATAAAAATTCCTTTACTATAAAAGGAGTAGAAAATCAAGGCTTCTCATTGGTTGTTAAATTTAGAGTTGAAAAAAATAACATTTTTTTGTAGGCCCCCCATGATCCATCACTCATTTTTTTTTTTTTTTTTTTATAATGTTTTGTAACTACTTAAACTAGTTTTGACCCGCGTGCAAATTGCACGGAATTGAATATTTAAAATTGTACGGGATTGAATATTCAATAATTTGATTAAATGTATTAATATTGAAATATAATCACGTAATTATAATTTATATCCAATGAATTGAATATGTAATTTTTTTAATAATATTACAATAATGAAATATTTATTTCTAAATTACTTTTATAAACTTGTCTAATGTATCTAGCATATATCCAATCAAATTTCAATTGAATTTCATTCTAAATTAATGTATGAAAAAATTGGAAGAATAGAAGTATAGAGCATCGATTTACGTACACGTGTATACCAATCTTAAATGAGAAACCACCCATGAATTTATACAACCATGTTAAATTCCACTCTATTTTCCAATTTCAAAAAGTATTGTTTACATCCATTATAAAAGAAAAATAATTTACAACGGAAGGTATAAATCCGACTAAATCAACACTTTTTTTTGGAGGTGATGGTGTTTTTCACGCCTTCGTTACAACTTACAACAGTTGTAACCAAAACTTACTGTTAAAGATAATAATTATGATGTCATGGTATGCCAAAGAAAAAAACTATGATGCTCTTACCTTTGTATTTATGTTATTAATATTTTTTTGATAATTTGGACTTTCATTTAAACACCTTAATTAAATATTTTATGAAATTAAGAAGCATATGATAAAAATTAACGAATAGATAAATTAACTGACTAATTTTTAAGGCTGTAATATATACCTAGTACGTATATTTTGCATGATATTGAAATGGGCCCACCAAAGACCCCACTTGTTTCAATAACTACTGCACAAAGAAAAAATGTATTGTGATGACGTGGTTGAATGTGGAGGCTTTAAATGTTTTTGTTTTAATTAAGATAAGATTATGATTCCAAATTTAATAACACAAACTATGCAACATCATACATTATACATTTGTTATTATTAATACAATACAATATAAACTTTCAAAAATTACAAATTAAATAATTACAAATAGCAATTGACTATAATAAAAAAAATTCACCGAAAAAGTTAAAATGTTTTCTATGATATTACCAATATAATATAAAAAAATTACAACATGGATATTACAAAATATTACGGAGTACATTATTTGATCGAACCGGGTTATTTCAGGTTTGAGTTATTTTTGAGTCAATTATTATCAAGTTATTTTATTTTATTCAAATCATCTTTTAAAAAATCTCAAATGTCGAAATCGTTCTAAACATATTTTTCCCAAATAAAAAAATTACTCAAAAACAACAATAATTACTGGAAAATTCGTAATCAATTAATAATATTTTTATAGAAAGGTAATATAATCACCAATATTTTTTGGCACGAATTTAAAAATCAACCGTGCATTATTTGCACGAGATTAAAACTAGTATACTTAAAAAACTCATATGATGTGGAAAGGTTTGCTAATGCAAGAGACAATTTCTTAGATAATTAAATTAACCTCCTCTAATATAAAATAAAAAAATAAATCTCACATACTCGGTACTACTCCCTCCATTCTTTTTATATCACCTCATTTCTTTATACACGTTTGTCAATACTCATTTTGTTTCGATTATATCTTTAGATACGTACTACTAAAAATTATAAAATTTTGATATTCTTAATCCTCTTATCAAGACAAATTAAAAAAGATCTCACATGAATATATTTCCGTGAACGGATTGAGAGAAAACTGACGTTGAATACTCGATTGTGAATAGTGTCCAAAAGGGGAATTGGGTGATATAAAAAGAATGGAGGGAGTACTACTTTATCACAAATTCTTATTTGCAACGGCACTATCCGTCGTAAACTTGTGACGGATATCATTTTCTCTCACAAAATACCCACTTTTTCTCTCTCTGCAACACTATTCATGTGGTCCCCTCTCTCCACTAACTCATTTTATATCCATTTTACCTCACAAAATATCCGTCACAAATAATTACCCGTCGCAAGCAAGCAGGGGCGGATCCAGGATTTAGAAGTGGGGTGGGCTAGGTTCATGTCCGTGATGGTTAGTCCTACGAAACCATCAAAACGTATAATTGAGGTCGTACATATGTGAAAGATGTTAGTTAGTTGGGGTTGCTCCCTTTGTCACAGACTGTCATTCGGGCAAATTTTTATTAATTATAAATGATATTTTATTAATAGGCAAACAAATAATGAAGAAAGAAGGATATCTTATAAAAATATACAATCTGATTTAATAATAAAAAATGTATACTTGTATAAATCTATTTTAAAATATTATTCAAGGATACAAGTTTCGCTATATACTAGTAAATTCAATCATCATTAAAAAAAACGTAAACGTCTTATAATTTCATTCTCTTTAAAATACAATATGTTTGTATTCTCAAATAGACAAGTACATGTTTATCTCAACTTTCTTAAAACTAATGATTCTTATTCTAACAATTAACATTAAGCTAAACAACATAGAGTATAAAATACTTTATTTATAGGGAAAACAATAATAGCAATTTACGATTAATATTATTAGGATTTATGATGAAATGCTAAACAATTTATTGGGTAGTAAAAAAAATGCTTCTAAGGAGATTCGAACCCCTACCGGCAAAAACAAACCCTTTTCCTTCTACCTTACCAACTAAGCCCCAATACAACAATGAATATATTTAGATGCATATTTTTCTTATTCCTGAACATAGGTTGGGCTGAAGCCCACCCAGCCCTGTGGGTAGATCCGCCCCTGCAAGCAAGACTTACTACTACTTTATTGGGGGAGGGTGTGTTGTTAAGGAGGGAATTAGTTGGAGAAGAGACGATAAATTGTGGCTAGAATGTTTTTGATGTAACTTGTGGCTTGTAAGAAAAGATATCTATTAAGTATCGATGCATGTAATTGATAGCGGGGTTTGTCGCCCTCCCCCGATCAAACGATTATTTATAAAACTCAACTACAAAACTAATGTAGTAGGGTAGTCGAGGTCGATCCACAGGGAGGTTAAGTTTGAGTACTAGTCTTGTTTTAGATTATAGTTAGCTACGCAAATCAATAATGGGATAGAAAACAAACTAAAGATGTAAACATAAATTAACTATGACTACTAACCTAAGAAAACGAACAAGTATAAGAATAAATATAAAAGCAATAAAGAAAGGCCTAGGGCGCGATTTCGACTTCCAACGCTAGTAAATTACCGCTCAACTCCTATAACAAGTTGCCAAGGGGAAAGGTTAATGGTGAGACGCCTCTAATTCGCTCATAGACTCCCTCCCGGGCTCACTATAAGACACTAGCTATGTCGACACAACTCCCTCCCGGGCTCATGCATCAAACTCCTTAAGTCAAGGGTCAAAGCTTACCAAAATATGCCTATTTTGACTCCCCTCTCCCCAAGATTAAGGTTCTAAGTCCACGCTATACCCCGGTCATCCCACTCCCTCTCTCGAGGGTCGATTTCAAACCGAAAATTAAAGGTACCCTTCTTAAGTTCTCCCTCTCGGGTTTAACTCAAGACGGCAAACTAGTCCAAGTGAAGTGAGCCAACTCCCAACCTAGCCAACTCCCGTCGACGGTCAAGGGTTAAAAGTCAACACCAATCCCAACTAAAACTTAAACAAGTCAAATCCTTTAATTAACCCAATAAACTCCCCCTCGACACCAAGTTGGTGAAATTAAGTTGGTAACCTACACATGTCGGAGCCTAATCGCACCCTAGTGAAAATACTACTCACTAATCATTACTAATAAAGCAAAACAAACATAAAAGAAGGAAATTTGGAAACTAAACATGTTAAAAGATAGATTTACACTTATAAACTTATAAATGAACAAAGAAGGAAAATTAAACACTAATTAACCTATAACTAATACTAACAAAGTATAAAGGTTAAGAAATTTTCTCATAGACATTTCAACAAACACCTTACCTTCATAAAGACAAATAATAAAAATGGACAAATAATAAAAAAGAAAGAGTAAACAAATGTAAAGAATGATAAACAAAGTAAAAGAGAGGAAATTTATACCAACTAATTGTAAACAAATGAACTTGGAATGAATTGTTGAGGATGAACTTTCTTCAATTTTCCACCCAAAACTAAATGTAAATCTTCATACAATATTGTAAATTGAGACGATAATCTAATCTAAACTAAAAATGAGAAAGAAAATGGGAATTTTTGTTTGATTTATTCTACTCCTACTCTACGTCTTGCTCTCTGGCCTCCCGCGGTTTCGAAGTGCTCTGCCCAGTACCGAAAAATTGAGTGAAGAAGCTGCTTGCTTGCTTGGTTCTTTTCTTTTCTTTTATCTCCACGTGACTCCTCACAATTGACAAAAAGATGTGTCACGTGGCTGCTAGCTTGGCCCAATTCGAGTTCCGTCTCGTTTCATTTTATTTAATCCGACTCTTCTATTTTTTTGTACCTATAAAATAAAATAACGAAAACAATACCAAAATACTAACAAATAATATTATTTAAAATTAACCGACTAATATATTATTTGACACTAAAATGAGAAAATTAAGCTAACTCGGGTTATTATTTCGCCCAAATAAGAGATAAAATATGGGTAAAAAGACGGTAAAATACGATGTTATCAAATCTCCCCACACTTATCTCTTACTCGTCCTCGAGTAAGCTAACAAACTATACTAATGACCCATAATGTAAAAGAACTATATATATACTACCTATATCCGATGAAAGACAATTAACGGGCCTCCTCCGTCCCTTCAACTCACGTAGTTGTGCTCATGAGGTAAAGCACGACTCGCAAGGCAAGTTGGGTCTTGCACAAAATTTAGACACATCCCACAATTATGCATATAGAAGAAAATTGGATGCATCAACAAAAGGAAATGCCACTTTCCTCATCTAAGTAGCGATTATCACCTAAGAGAGAACAATACAAAAGCATGCATTCCTTCACAAATATTAATTCGACAAGTCACTAAGCCTAAAAAGAATAGCTATAAATCACCCCTAAAATAGTGCAAGGCTAGGCTACTTTCGAATTCATCTTCCAATTACTTTTGTCAAAGGCGATCGGGCGGAATGGAAGGAAATCCCCATGATGTTAGAGGTAAAAGACTAGGCGGGTCTAGACTCTTCACAAGTAAGAGCCATGGATCGTTCCAAGTTCATCAAGGAGGAAAGGCAGAAGCAAATCGGTTTTCGAAATAAAATGCTCAAATCATTTTATAAAGGTTGGAAAAACTCAAAACTTGACCTCATAATTTTTTTTCTTTTCTTTTTTTTTTCACTTTTTTTCTCTTTTTTTTTTCATATCGTTTCATGGGCTAAGATGGGGTTTGTCCCTCGCGTGCTAACGCCCTTTGCCTTCGCCAATCGCTTATTAGGCGACCGGTTAAACTCTAGACGTTAGCTTATCGGGGTGAATTCACTCTGTCTTTGGGAGGTCGAGTTCACGACCAAGTGGAAAAACCAAGTATTTGGCCCTCCCTCCAAAGCACATCGAAGTGGTACCCTCCACCTAAACCACATGATTTTATTCCACTTTTTTAGAGGTTTCTTTTTTTTTCAAAATCAAATTTTCCACAACCAAAATAAGTGAAGTGAGCATTTAAAAAATCAAAAATTTCTTTGAATTTGCCATTCCACCAAGCATAACTAGGTTACCAAGACGAGCTAATCTATACTTCTTTGCATCATGGGGTTGAACAAGATGACTCACATGCAAACCCTTGATTTGGTAACGGAAAATGACCCAAAAGATACTAGAAAAGCACTACCTAGGGTGATTCAAAACCATTCTAAATAAACAAAGTCACAAGACGAAGGAAAATTTGCAAAAGCCTAGGTGTTTTTGACAAAATTCTCTTTTAGGAGTTTTCACAAACAAAACTAAAAGAACTAAATGCCATGAATGCAATCTAAGTATATACATGTTATAATGCATATGCAACTACAAAACTATATGCCTACTCTAAACTAAATGCAAAACATCCTACCAACACATAGGCACACAACAATAATCTCCAAACGGTTCCCCAAAGGAACACCCACATCATATAATCCCATCCTCCTCCATATATATATATAAAAAATGAAAAGAAGGGAATAAGGAGAACGAGTAGGAGGAATTTTACCAAACTTCTTCTCCGATGCAATCTTGTGTGTGTTACCTATGAACAAGGTTAGAACAAACAAAACACAAAATATATACAATGCAATATTTTTGGATTTTTCAAATTTTTTTATTTTTTTGTATTTTATAAAAATTTTCTCAAAAGAAAAAAAAAGAAATGAAATAAAGACAAGAAAGAAATATATTCAAGGTGTATATTTCCCCTCCCCACACTTAAATTCTCATCGTCCTCGATGAGACAAGTGCAAGGAAGAAAAATACAAAAATAAGGAAAATATTTTTGGTATTTTTCGATTTTTTGAAAATAAGAACATGTTTTTAGATTTTTTTTCTTGGGAGCCTCCCCTCTATACTTATTTATAAACAAAGTATAAAAAAGAGGCAAAAGAAAAGGAAAATAACTCAAAAAAAACAAAAACTAAGAGAAAGAAATAAACTAAGAAAAAGCTAACTAAAACGAAAACAAAGAAAACAAAAGGATTTTGGATTTAAAGGGGGATTTTGGTGCAATTTGGATTTTCAAATAAGGAGCAAATGAGATTTTCACCAAAAGAATGATATTAGAAGGAACGAGGAACACAAAAGTGAAGACGGAATGTAAAACAACTTGAGAAACAAGGGAACAATGGGGAAAAAGAAATGTCGAAATTTTGAAGTAAAATGGAGGTCTTGGGGTTTGTAGTTCACAAAATTAGAAAAAAGGAACAAAAAGTGAAAAAAAGATCCTTTTCTTTTTTTAAAAAAAAGCCTTTTTTTTTTAATTTTTTTTTTTTTTTTTTTTTTTTTTTTTTTTTTTTAAAGTCGGGTGTATCTCGACCAAGTCGGGTGTAGTAACACCCCACTGCCTGAGTTACACCCAGCTTTAATTTCCCCTTGGGTGTATCTCTTCCAGTAGGGTGTAGCTACACCCCACTGCCTTGAGTTACACCCAAAACACCCATTTTCACTTCCAAAACTCTCCAAATTCAAGAAAATGCACCCGACTCCAATTTTTCGCCTTTTTTCGCCATTTTTCACATCCCGAAACTCCTCCTTTGCACCAAAAAAAACCTCAAAAACTCCCAAATTTTAAAATCAACACCTCCAACCTCAAAAATCCAAATAACAATTACTCCATCTAACCAACAACAACAAACCTCCCCACACTTAAACTTGACATTGTCTCCAATGTCCAAGAACAAGAGAAGGTAAAAAGAGAGAGGGTGAGTAAAGAATGTTACCGTTCAAGTACAATCTTCGATCATTCACTCAAGAAAATGATCTTTGATTCTTCTACTTCCACTCTTCACTTTGTTGTTGATTCTTGAAGCTCACGAACATAATACCTACACAAAAGAAACAACAAAAGAAAACAAACCAACAAAGCATAGAAAAATGCAATCAAAACATATCAAGTGGATTATTTAAAAATCTCATCAATGATCTCAATAGCTTATCAAATGAAGAGGACCAATTTTCAATGAAATGGTTATAAGAGATCAAACAACATATGCAAGTCAAAGCATATAACCAAGTAAGAAACATAGTAGACGACTTGTGAGAAAAGGAGTGCAAGTCAAAAATGACATAATCCCCGGCAACGGCGCCATTTTGATAGCGGGGTTTGTCGCCCTCCCCCGATCAAACGATTATTTATAAAACTCAACTACAAAACTAATGTAGTAGGGTAGTCGAGGTCGATCCACAGGGAGGTTAAGTTTGAGTACTAGTCTTGTTTTAGATTATAGTTAGCTACGCAAATCAATAATGGGATAGAAAACAAACTAAAGATGTAAACATAAATTAACTATGACTACTAACCTAAGAAAACGAACAAGTATAAGAATAAATATAAAAGCAATAAAGAAAGGCCTAGGGCGCGATTTCGACTTCCAACGCTAGTAAATTACCGCTCAACTCCTATAACAAGTTGCCAAGGGGAAAGGTTAATGGTGAGACGCCTCTAATTCGCTCATAGACTCCCTCCCGGGCTCACTATAAGACACTAGCTATGTCGACACAACTCCCTCCCGGGCTCATGCATCAAACTCCTTAAGTCAAGGGTCAAAGCTTACCAAAATATGCCTATTTTGACTCCCCTCTCCCCAAGATTAAGGTTCTAAGTCCACGCTATACCCCGGTCATCCCACTCCCTCTCTCGAGGGTCGATTTCAAACCGAAAATTAAAGGTACCCTTCTTAAGTTCTCCCTCTCGGGTTTAACTCAAGACGGCAAACTAGTCCAAGTGAAGTGAGCCAACTCCCAACCTAGCCAACTCCCGTCGACGGTCAAGGGTTAAAAGTCAACACCAATCCCAACTAAAACTTAAACAAGTCAAATCCTTTAATTAACCCAATAAACTCCCCCTCGACACCAAGTTGGTGAAATTAAGTTGGTAACCTACACATGTCGGAGCCTAATCGCACCCTAGTGAAAATACTACTCACTAATCATTACTAATAAAGCAAAACAAACATAAAAGAAGGAAATTTGGAAACTAAACATGTTAAAAGATAGATTTACACTTATAAACTTATAAATGAACAAAGAAGGAAAATTAAACACTAATTAACCTATAACTAATACTAACAAAGTATAAAGGTTAAGAAATTTTCTCATAGACATTTCAACAAACACCTTACCTTCATAAAGACAAATAATAAAAATGGACAAATAATAAAAAAGAAAGAGTAAACAAATGTAAAGAATGATAAACAAAGTAAAAGAGAGGAAATTTATACCAACTAATTGTAAACAAATGAACTTGGAATGAATTGTTGAGGATGAACTTTCTTCAATTTTCCACCCAAAACTAAATGTAAATCTTCATACAATATTGTAAATTGAGACGATAATCTAATCTAAACTAAAAATGAGAAAGAAAATGGGAATTTTTGTTTGATTTATTCTACTCCTACTCTACGTCTTGCTCTCTGGCCTCCCGCGGTTTCGAAGTGCTCTGCCCAGTACCGAAAAATTGAGTGAAGAAGCTGCTTGCTTGCTTGGTTCTTTTCTTTTCTTTTATCTCCACGTGACTCCTCACAATTGACAAAAAGATGTGTCACGTGGCTGCTAGCTTGGCCCAATTCGAGTTCCGTCTCGTTTCATTTTATTTAATCCGACTCTTCTATTTTTTTGTACCTATAAAATAAAATAACGAAAACAATACCAAAATACTAACAAATAATATTATTTAAAATTAACCGACTAATATATTATTTGACACTAAAATGAGAAAATTAAGCTAACTCGGGTTATTATTTCGCCCAAATAAGAGATAAAATATGGGTAAAAAGACGGTAAAATACGATGTTATCAGTAATAAGGTCAGTTTTTCTGGACGTATTTTTACTTAATTTAAGTTAGGTTCAACAAAAATAAGTAAGTTCAGAAAAGTTCAGTAAAAATAAGTTAAGTTCAGCAAATATAAATTAAGTTCAGAAAAATTCAGCAAAAATAAATTAAGTTAAGTTAAACAAATATAATTAGTTCAAAAGAACAGACATAAGTCTTGTTTAAAATAAATATATTTTCTTAAAGTTCAAAACGTTATATTAGTAGTTACTTACATAAATACGCAAATCTTTTGTTAAGTTTAATAAACTTTATTTTATTTTATGTGTAGTATTTAACTTGTTTTATTAAAAAGAATACATAAATATCTCTCTAATTTCCGAATTTGTGATGGTTGGCACGGGTTAAAGATAATAGTAGTATAATAGGACGATAAGGGAATTGTTTTGCCGTCTCTA
Organism: Silene conica; assembly: GCA_029255685.2. NCBI lineage: Eukaryota > Viridiplantae > Streptophyta > Magnoliopsida > Caryophyllales > Caryophyllaceae > Silene > Silene conica. Next base: position 4,213,647 of record CM055314.2, read on the forward strand.
TCATGGATGCGAAGCATTGTGAAGTTAAAATGACAGATTCATCGGCCGCGCCTAGGACCCATTCAAATTCAATGTTGCCGAGTGCCGACGTAGCTTCTTTCTTAAGCTTTTCTTTCTTATTAAGACATCCAATCCAATTCAAATATTCAATCAAATCCAAATGTTAACTTCAATAATTTATATTTCAGTGCCACAAGATTAATACTTTTTGATAACGATTTCGAAAAGTACTTTCTATTATTTTATATTAATATTAAATTAAAAAACTGGAAATTCTAAAGAATACGTCATTTTTTACAATTCTTTTAAACTTTTATCACTAGGTAATGATTTATCGACCCATGAATAACTGAGTACGTAATAAGTAACACAGATTTTTATTTGTAATGGATTTATCCGTCGCAAACTTCTGACGTGTCAAATATTATTCACTTGGGTAAAAAAAAGACAAGTCACTTGTGATTTTCTACGTTTTGTTTTATATACTCAACTAGCTTAGAACCCGTGCAAATTGCACGGAAATACATAGTTGAATAGTTCTTAGTTTTATATAAATAAATGTTTAAAACATATGAAAAATAAGAATAATAATATTATCAATATGTTAGAATTAGTGAGGCTACAATTCATCTTTTGGAATTGGAGATTTAGAGTAATATTTGATCTCGCCTTTTATCTTTATTTATAAGTTTTTATTTTCCGTCGCCCGACTATTACGTTTTTTCCCTCTACTATTTATTATTTTTGTCATATTTCAATTTGAGAACAATAGTTGTAACAGATTCGAAAATAGGCTGATCTGACACCTGAAATTGACCCACTACATCACCTGAATATGAACCAAATTCCTAATGGATTTGACTCAGACCGAAAATAACCCGAACTAATTTGACCCGTAACTAATCCAACCCGAAGTGGCATGATTCGAAACCACCCAACCCGAAAATAACCTGGAAAAACGCAACTCTAATGACCAAAATGACTCAAAATTAGATTTCTCTCTGAATCATTGACCTGATCTAACCCGAATCGAAATGACCAAACCAGACCCGACCCTTATTATCTCGAAAAAATGATGAACCAAACTAACATGACCTGAATTGGCCCGGAAAAATCCGAATTAAATTACATTAACAAATATTTCTTTACAAATAAGAAATTATCGACCGGAGTAATACTCCGTATACAGGTTAACAATAGTACTATAATAATACTATAAAATTTAAAACAGGTTAACAATAGTACTATAATAATTTTTAATTAATACTGCGATAAATAGTGTAATAAATTAGGCTGCTTAATTATAAGCCTTTCATTATATCAAATTATTATTTTTGGCTAATAATTATAAACAATCCATCATTGAGTTCATACTGATAGATAATATTTATTTAAAAAAATGTTGAAAATATGTCTAATTATAGATCAAACTTAGGCGGGAAAAAACTAATGTAAGAGTGATTGTGAAACTGACGCGTGTCTAGCGGTTTCTCTTTTATATCTTGTGTAATAAGCAATTTTTGGGGCATAATATCTTGTATTTTCACATAATTGAATTCATTGTTAAGATTATTACTCTTTGAATATTCGTATACACCATTCTTATTATCTAGCTATCTTGTATCAGGTGTGGTACAGTTTTAATATAATGTATAATTTCACATATCTTTGAATAAATATCTTGTGTAATAGTCTTTATTTTGTAACTTTTGATAAAATAATATCTCATTGAATTAATTGAATTTTTATATTTCATACGTAAAAAATATTCTCACTTGTTGTAACTGGTTGAGTAATATTTGGTATTCGGGTGTGGAAAGATGAACCCTCTGATCTCATTCGAACGGGCATGTGAGACATATTTTTTGTTAAAAAATCTCTGAGTGGAAAGATAGTTTGCCAATCAGTCAATATTTGGTTTAAGATTGACAATTAGTCAATATTTGATTTAAGAATCTCATTAAATATTTTTTCCAAGAAGTGTTTAAATTTAAAAGATATATAGAATAATTTTATAGAATATTTATATAGAATATTTTTGCACGGATTTATATATAATATTTTTATAGTCTAAAAACTTCTAAATTTATATAGAATATATTTTTGGACGGATATGCATAGGAATTTAAAAAAGTGTGAATTTATTAAATATTGCATGGACAGGTTAAATATTCCCTATTTTGTATACATTAATCAGCAAAAATATTTTTTCCAAAATCGATTTTACATTATGGGAACTTGGCGGGAAAATTTTTAATGTGAGAGCGACACGTGTCCAATTTATGGGTAGTGGTTCTTCTTATATACTTTTATATAGATTGGCAAGAAAGACTTGCTGAATAAGTAATAACTATCATTAAAATCAGTGGCGGACCCAATATATTGCATGGGGGAATAATTTTTTTTGATGTGTTATTTGTTTTAATTTTTTTTACTTTTCAACGGAGCGCGTATTTAGTCGCATTATAATTGGGGGAGGGGGATGCAATTTTGGGACCTATTATCCACAATAACTCCATCTTAACTACTAGATTAAGAAATTTTCGGTTTTGATGTGTTATCTAGGCACATCTAATAACATTTTTATATTTTGGAGGATTTTTAATATTAGTTAGTATTTAAGTAAAGGAATGAAAACAAAATTGATGTTGAAAATATCTGTTTTTTCAAAAGATAATTTTTCTTCATAATAATTTAAATTCTAAATATATATGTAAAAATAATATGGCTTTTATTGAGTATAATACACCTTAGTGCTTAAATTAACAAAAATGTAAGTGATTCAATGGTTAGAACTTGATAAGTTACTTGAAAATCATAGGTTCAAATGATCCACACCTGATTAAAACATCAGTAGGTCTTCTGACCGTCTCTCAATAAACTTATTGAAAGATTATTGTACAAATTTTAAAAAAATGTCACTAAAGATAATATAATAAGTATAATATAATAAGTACAAATCATGATTAAAGATAAAATGAGTACATTTATTATGTAAATAAATACAAAATTACTATGCTACGATCATCACAAAAGGCTCACAAAATACAAATAGAAAGATACAAAAAGTAATCTCTCAATAATTTATTAAAAATCGTACCCTCAAATTTTAGGAGCCTTTTATATATACCATTAAATGCAATGCAACTCTAATCACAAGTCACAAGTGTACCTTCAAGAGACAACCTTTCAGTTTCAACGCATTTATATTGGCTAATTCGTTACTTGCTTACTTCACTTCATCTTTTTACAAACACAAATTCTCGTTTGTGACGACGGTTTCCGTCATAAATTTGTGATGAATACCGTTTCCTCTTACAAAATATCCATAAAAATTAAAAGGTGAGTGGAAAAGCACATGCATCATCTTATGATTCTTATCCCCTCTCTCTTTTTGTGAGAGGTCACAAGTTTGTGACGGGATTATCCCGTCACAAGCAAGACTTGTTAGACAAACAAATATGGACAGAGACGTTTTTTGTGAAGTAATTTAGATCCCATAATTTCTGTTCTAATCTTTGCATTTTTTTGGTTAAAGAAACATAAGTACAATTATAAAAAATGACCATCCTAGTTATGACACTTTAGATTTGCAATTTTGCATAGAGCACAAAATGCCTCAAATTTATCGCGATAAAAATATGACAATTAAAATTTCTTTCACGCTACGATATCGTTAGGTAGAAAAAGCCTAAAAAGTTGGGGAGATTGAGTCAAGTTTTTACTCCTAGGTATTGCTTTATGACTGTGAGGTCACAAGTTCAAATCCATTACAAATGAAAATTTGTATTTTTTTGGTATTAATTTGGATAAAAATAAAAAATTTGATTCAATTACACTTTAAATTTTTTGAATGGAGCCTAATCATCATTATCATTATTACTATAAAAGAAGAATGTTTTTCCGCTGACGTGGCGCAATAAGATTTCAGCATTTAGTGTTTCGAGCTCTCAGATTCACCCTCAGAAATTTCAGTTTTGTAGACCAATCAACATTACCCATTTATGCCACATCATAATAATTTAATAATTTAATAATAATTTAATAATTAAATACAAAAAGTTCAACTAAATTAAGAAACTTGAGATACACCATAAAAAACGTGAGATATCTCATCCAATAATGTGAAATATCTGTGAGATACACCATAACATTGATCCTTATTTTGACGCAATATTCTCTAAATCTTCCCATAATTCCATAAATAAGAACTAAAATAAGAAACTAAGATTTTGACGTAAGACAATTTTGACGTAAGCAATAACTAAATTAAGATAGGTTATTTCAAAGATAATAATTTAATAATTAAATACAAAATATTATATTCTATGCCATAAAATATTGTATAATGATGGGTTCGGCAGCTTTTTTTTTAATAATAATAATAATTTTTTAGGACGTTATCAGTTTCTCGGACATCTAAGGACGATCAACAACCTATTATTTTGTTTTATTGTTTTATTTATAATTTCATTATTAAAATATTTATTAAAATCGATTGTTATATTATTTACATTTCTTATAATCTATTGTTTTTTCTTATCATTATTACTATAAAAGAAGAATGTAATTCCGCTGACGTGGCGCAATCAGGTTTCAGCGTTTAGCGTTTCGAGCTTTCACATTCACCCTCAGAAATTTCAGTTTTGTAGACCAATCAAAATTACCCAGTTATGCCACATCATAATAATTTAATAATTTAATATCAAAATATTAATATTCTTTAATATTCTATTCTATTATATTATATATTCTATTATATATTTTATATATGCCATAAAAAACGTCAAACCAAAATCATGCACGGATATTTTAAGAATTAATATAATAAATATATAATATATAATATTCTATTATATGCCATAAAAATCGTCAAACCAAAATCAACTAAACTGAAATTAGGAATATTGTGAAGATTTATTAGGAATATTCTACACGGATATTAGGAATTAATATGCTACACCCCGTTAAGATTTATTACTGCTATTAACATATTTTAGGAATTTGCTGATATTACGTCAATTATTATACAAAGAGTCCAACTAAATTAAGAAACTTGAGATACACCTTTTAAAAACGTGAGATATCTCATACAATAATGTGAAATATCTGTGAGATAATAATTTAATAGGAGTAATCAGCTATTATATTATATATATGCCATAAAAAACGTCAAACCAAAATCATGCACGGATATTCTACACGGATATTAGGAATTAATATAATAAAATTATATAATATATAATATTCTATTCTATGCCATAAAAAACGTCAAACCAAAATCAACTAAACTGAAATTAGGATTATTGTGAAGATTTATTAGCAATATTCTACACGGATATTAGGAATTAATATTCTACACCCCGTTAAGATTTATTACTGCTATTAACATATTTTAGGAATTTGTTGATATTACGTCAATTATTATACAAAGAGTCCAACTAAATTAAGAAACTTGAGATACACCTTTTAAAAACGTGAGATATCTCATACAATAATGTGAAATATCTGTGAGATAATAATTTAATAATAATCAGCTATTACGTTGACTGCTAAATCTTTATCAACTAATATTCTATTATAGTCTTTTTGTTTCCACACGTATACAAAATATTTCAAAGAAGTCCAATATTCTCTAAATCTTTATCAATATTGTATTTTACCTAAATACAGAGTCCTAAATACAGAGTTGTAGGGGTGTTACCAAATCATATTCCATATTAATATTACATATAAACAGAGTTTTACCTCCTACAGAGTTCCACTTGATAAGAACTATCCCCGAATTATAAATAGAGACTTCAAGCCGTGTAATACAAAGTACCTGCATCAACAATTTATTATTCAGCCGTAATACACACTACCTGCTATCATACCTCAACAATTATTCATATCAAATGGCTATGACAAGTTTTTTGACTATTAGCGACCTCAAGTACGGAGTTCGCGTTGCTCAGATCAACGTAAGAGTGGTACACAAATGGGAGAGACTTGAATTAGCTTTCAAAAACAAAAATTTCGAAAAAAAATCAGATACTTTTAACAAAAAGAAACTCGATGCAATAGAGTTGTTATTTGTGGTTTCCAAGGTTTGTCTTTTACTCTTTTTTCTACAATTTATTCTACAATAATTTTATACGTTATGTGTTCTTTTTATTTATACAAAAACTGATCAGAATGAAATCATTCTATTGTTTTCAGAATGATTTTATCCAAGCCACCATAAGGAAACAATTGATTTCTCACTTTGGATCACAGTTATTTCCGGCAGTCATATCGGAAGCAATGTCTATATTCCCCGCATCACCTTGACTCCTTCCGATCAAACCAGGTTCCCAATTAAGTTTGAAAGAAGACAGTTTCCTTTAGCAGTTTGTTTCGCCATGACTATCAACAAAAGTCAAGGTCAATCTCTATCCCGTGTTGGACTTTATCTTCCAAGACCAGTCTTTACCCATGGCCAACTGTACGTTGCTATATCCAGGGTCACGAGTAAGAAAGGTCTAAAAGTGCTACTTCTTGATGAAGAAGGAGGGATGACTAATACAACAACAAATGTTGTTTACAAGGAGGTTTTCGAGAAACTGTAATTTTCGTGTTGGGTTATCGAATTTTAATACACCCATTTAATTTATATTTGTACCTGATTAGTTATTTTGTTCATCGTATTTGTCCGTCAAATTATGTTCCGTAAGTAATTCATCAAAAGACAGTAACTATCCAAACTACTCATTATTAGTTATTTAATCTTTTTTTAGTCGTCTATCGTTTTTTCTTATATACCTTATTCATTAATGTTATCATAAGTAATCCAAATATTATCATCATTACTAAAAGCTATTTGAAAATTAGTGCACCAGGAAATTCACCATTTCACGAATATATCTTATATTCAAACATCCCGTTAAAAAATAATTCGTTCGAATAAAGAGAATTGCTATATATTGAAATAAATATACCGACGTCGTCTTTAAAAATAAGTGTACACAACTCCGTGATTTTTCACGGGTGTAACACTAGTTACATTCAAAACTTAAAAGAAATTAGTTTTACAATGATAAAATTAATGACGCGAATTGTCCCTTTGGCGAATTTTAACTACCAACAATATTAAGTGATTTTGGTCTTTGGGGTTAATAACACTTAGCTAAGCCCAACAAGCTCTTGAGCCCATAGCATGAGAGCATTGGCCCGCTCAATGTGTCAATTCTGTACAATGCATGCCCGATATAAAACTTCGTACTTGTTAATTTCTGCACGCTAATTTGCTTAATCCAACACTAGTGTAACACCCGTGAAAAATCACGGGATTGTGTACACTTATTTTTAAAGACGACGTAGGTATATTTATTTGAATACTCCGTATATAACAATTCTGTTTATTTGAACGAATTATTTTTTACGGGATGTTTGAATATAAGATATATTAGGTGAAAAGATGAATTTCCTGGTGCACTAATCTTCGAATAGCTATTAGTAATGATGATAATATTTGGATTACTTATGATAACATTAATAAATAAGGTATATAAGAAAAAAACAATAGACGACTAAAAAAAGATTAAATAACTAATAATGAGTAGTTTGGAAAGTTATTGTCTTTTGATAAATTACTTACGGAACATAATTTGACGGACAAATACGATGAAAAAAATAACAAATCAGGTACAAATATAAATTAAATGGGTGTATTAAAATTCGATAACCCAACACGAAAATTACAGTTTCTCGAAAACCTCCTTGTAAACAACATTTGTTGTTGTATTAGTCATCCCTCCTTCTTCATCAAAAAGTAGCACTTTTAGACCTTTCTTACTCGTGACCCTAGATATAGCAACGTACAGTTGGCCATGGGTAAAGACTGGTCTTGGAAGATAAAGTCCAACACGGAATAGAAATTGACCTTGACTTTTGTTGATAGTCATAGCGAAACAAACTGCTAAAGGAAACTTTTAATGTTATCATAAGTAATCTTATGGAATATTTACAAATATTATGGAATATTAATATTTAATATTTTATATGCTTGATTTGTATATAAAGTAAGACTCTTTCTATTTAATTCTTTATGGAAGTATTTTCTTAATTTAATTTCAAATACACGTTTTTATTATAAACACCCGTGAAAATTCACGGGTTGTTCAATTTCAATTTTTTTACACGAAACGGTCAATTAAAAGAGACAAATAACTTATTGGTGTATATTAAATGCTTTAATAAAAATAAATCAAAAAGTCTATATATAATTACGATATATAAGAACAATTTGACATTTAACGTTTATTACTGCTGATGTGACTAACAGTGGTGGTAGTGTTGTAAGTAAGACCCAAATCGCCAACAATTGCTATTCTTTCAGGGTAATTATCTGGGCCGGAGACTGGCATTGTCGTGAAATGGTGAACTCCACTCATAGCTGGTTTATATGGATCACCACATCGGTAGTAATACTTTGTGCTCGGCTTCAATCCTACCCAAAAAAATCATGATTCAAAATAATACTGAGGCATAGGCTAACTATCTACATATTTAACAGTACAAAGTATTGTATTATAACATGATGATAGTAGATAATGATATATACAATGATTGCAAGGTTTGAACATCAGAAAGCATGTTGCATTAGACATTCCTTACAACTTAACCTTCAGATCCCCCAAATCGACACTACCACCACTGTTAGTCACTACCATATGAAGTACTTCATATTCGGCAGAAAAAGGCATACTTCATAGATACAAAAGATAATCAGCAGAAAAAGGCATACTTCATAGGACGGTTTTTTATGTGATATCCAAGATAGATTGCCAGTGGGTAGCTATCTGCTGCTGTTGATCCAAAATTAACTCCTATGCGCCACCTGCAAAAACAAACGGAGATCATAACGGTTAGAAGATGTGGAATGGAAATTGAAACTTTAGTTAGTAGTTGATAAATGCTCCCTATCAAGTATCAACAGAGCATATTTTATATCTTAGCAAACTCAATGATAACTCGGGCTAATTTAATGCAAGAACGATTTGAAATATGCAAAATATCTATGGCCGCCCAATCATTGCAAGGCTTACTAAAAATGAAGATCCACAAAAATGTAAATAAAATGTAATTACATTATACAATCCCTGTGCTAAGAGCACGATGCAAATCAGTTATTAAATCATTTATATCCTCACTGCCAACAGAAATAGAAACCAAATATTCACTCAAACCTCTTGCCTCCTTGTCTGCAGCACGTATAGAAGCATGAGATATGAAGCATGGCATACTTATTAGTGACTTCACATTCCCTGAAACCAATAAAGCATCGCGAATTAGGCCTAAGAAGATGTCATTTCAATTTCACAAATTCTTATACAAAACGGTTTTACAATAATTTATGGTACGAACACTTAAAACAGAAATGCTGGATTATTCGGCTGCAATAAGAGAAATTATTACCAAAACTGACGGTAATACTGAAATATTTGGTTGTCTCCACAACGTATTTTGAAAGTGGGATGGAAACTGTCATAAAACTAAGCACAGATCTTGCACCTTTTGACTGCAAAGAAGTAAACAATCCTTTTGAACACAGTTGCATGTTTTATCATATTGAAACACAGACGTCAAGTGCAATAAGTTCTAGAATATGCAAAATCTCGTATCAGAGGAACTCCAAATATTATACAGGCAGAGAGGTATTCAAAAGTGAGTGGGTTAGAACTTAAAAGCACCTAAGAGGCTGAGTATAATGCAATTATCGTTCAGGATGATCAGGAAGTCCAACATAATTAACACTCTTGGGATGAGAGGAGAGAAATTCAGCAATTTTTTGGGCATTATCCTACACAAAATAGGAACAAAAGTACAAACAATATGCTTTTATGGTAAATTCATTTCATATTATATTCATCTATATATCCATGTCGCTCGCTAGGTATGTAAAAAACTAAAAAAATTGTATGCACCTGTTGCTTTTCAACTCGGAGAACCATAGTCTTGAAACTTCGTAAGCAAAGCCAACTGTCAAAAGGTGCCAACCCAGAGCCTTCAAGGAAATACAGTTCTTTTGCCAAACTGATCAAGACAGCATGATAACAATCATTTTTTAACTCAAAACTATTAGAATACAAACATGAGCTCAGTAAGATGAAATATACAGTACAAACAAAATTAGCTTTCCTTGAAATCATATAGGTTGTTAAAGAGATCCAATGATTATATCAACTAAATCTTAAGAATTAATTTAAAATTAGGAGAAAAAGATTGAAACTTTAGAAAAAAATGGTTTTAAATTTCTGGGATTAACATCCAAAATTAACAATCAAACGTAAATAATTGATCCTCACATCAACAATTTTGGCGACAGGCGACTCCTTGAATGTTTTAACCCAAGGAAATTGAGCAGAAACATCACCAGCAAACGCGCGTCCAAAGAAATCAGCAAATCGCATCAATTGTACATCCTCCTGTGCTTCATACGTAGCCTAATCCAACACAAAACCACAAAAAAACAACAATTTTCAGTCAATTTAATAAAATTCAATACAATTAACCCTAAATCCCCAAATCAAAATAAAATCAAATCAAATCCTCACCGAAATATGCGTGGTTATTTTACTTTGTCTTGTACCCTCAGATGTGTCGGGTATTCAGATATTCCCCTTGCACTTATAGTATTGCTGATTCGCACTCTCACAACCATTCGTTTGTTCAGCAGTTTTCAACAATGCAGACAGTCTGTTAGTAAGGATTACTGAGGTGAAGTGACGGATACAGGAGTCCAGTTTTTAGCGATGCAGACAAAGAAAAGAGTTTCTTCTCGAACTACTGCAAAACAACCTGTTAGTAACAGAACACTCAGATCTCAGAAGGTATCGGGAAAAGTTCAGGTTGTTGAAAAAAAAGCTGCCGCATTTATTACTTCATCTGCTAAAAAGTCTACCCGCGGTCGTAAGTTATTATGCTCTCCTTCCAGTTGCAATACTCTTGGTGCTGTATTCAATCCTTTATTTGCATTGTTTTCTTTCTTACCTTATATAATTGCATACACCTATCCCTACTTGAAGAAACACTGGCATCAATCTGCATTTGCGCCATTTTTACTGAGTATCTGCATATTTCTTACTCCTATGAATTAGAAAATAATTTGCATCAAGAAAACTTCGTCTGCCTAACATTTGAATATGATGGAGTAGTGTTGAACCTTGCGACCCTGCTTTAGCATATTCTACCGCATAATCTTTTGTTTAAATCAAAAGATCAATCGTGCAATTTACACTCTGTATTCTTCACTGTATGACTTTACCTAGACTATGATTCATGATCGTTGAGTGAATCCCAATTAAGTATAAATACTGCTCTCCATTCCAACCGTTACTTTACACTTGCTGTCAGAATGGTGTTTTAGGAGAAGACAAACAAAAGACGTTAAGCATCTAATCGTCCATCTTCCCCCCATATTACTCTATCAGCACATACATCAATATCGCCAACCAAACAAATTAAATTTTGTTCTAACAAATCTATAGGTATGAACCATACTTCTAATATCGCAAATAAATATAACACCCAAATTATTAATTAATCGTAAACATAAAGATTAAATGAAAAATATTATATGTAAACTTGATTTGATTGTTCAATTAAGGTGTTTACGAAATCAATTTGTACTCAATAAACAATATGGGCCACATTGAAAGGTGTTTACGAAAACAATTTCTACTAAATAAACAGTATTTAAACATCATGTATATATTACCTTGGTAAGGAGATGAGAAAAGGCGATCGGTGGTGTTGCCTTAGGGCGATACTGAAGGAGAACGTGGTGGTGATTTGTGAGGCCCGCTGGTGGTAGAGAGACGCAGTAATAGTTGGAAGGAGAGGCGTTAATGGTGGATTGGTGGTTATGCTAGGGTATAATATTAATGAGTCTATGCATTTGCAGAAGAGGGAAAGCGAGGAAGGAATACCTAGCGCTGAATTTTAATACGTTAACGGAATACGTTTTAGAATGATTGTATTCAGAATGATTGTGATTATATTCTGGTAAAATGAGAATGATTCCCGGATTGATTTTATTTTGTGCAGATTTGGAAAGATTTTATTCTGATTTAGTTTTTGTATTTAATAAATAAATAAATTATTATTAAATTATTAAATTATTAAATTAATATGAGGTGGCATAGATGAGTAAACCTGATTGGTCGAAAAAAATTGAAAATGCTGAGGATGAATGTGAGAGCTCGAAATACCCAATGCTGCGATATGACTGCGCCACGTAGGCGGAAATCCATCCTTCTTTTATATATATAATGATTTTTTTTACCCTAATTTTTTTATAATTACCCTTATTAAAAAAAAGAATTAAAGACTTTTAAAAAATTAAAAGACTTCTCCCTCTTTGAACCTAATAAATCTCTTCTTCGATCGACTATTATGGTCTTATGGACCGTAATTCGCATAAGTTCGTCGTTTCATCGTAATTTTTTATTAAGTTCCGTCTTTATTCAATTTAGTTGATGTTTTTTTTTCTAAAAAGAGGTTTTTATAAAAATTAGGGTTTGAACTACTGAAATTCAATCAATCTCTGAAATTGAACTGAAATCGGGAAATCCAATTGCAGTAAAATAAGAACCAATTGGAAGGGATTTTAGAATGTTTATTTATTCTAATTGCAGTAAAATCAGATTTTAGAACAATTGTTGAAATTGGGAAATCCGATTGCAGTCAAATCAGAACCTGAAGTGAGTTAATTTTTGGGGATTTTTGGGGTTTATGTTTCTCCCTCTTGTTTCTTTTGGTGGATATGATAAAAATGAGGAGGATACATTCAGAATAAATGTGAAAAATGTGTGGGATTGAGTAAAATGATGTGTGGGATTTAGCACGTCCCTAAAACTTTTATTTAGTTTACCACTATTTAATTTCTTTCTTTTTTTGGTGGGTAAGAATTAAGGAAATAAATTTAGACCACATAACCGGCAACACATAACCGTATTACAATTGAATTTGGACAACGCAAAACCCAGAGCCCATAAGCCACAACCCCGATCCCACATCCAAAAAGAAAGAAGGAAGAAAAAATTGACTTGAATGAAAAACAAAAATGGAAGAAATGAGAGATTTGAAGGAAGTATTACTTCTGTAGTTATGTACAATCGGTAACTCAATTAATTATTCACATTTTCCATTATTATATTTTTCTTTGAGAGAAGAAGTGGAACTTTTTTTTTTTTTTTTTTTGACAGGTGTAAAATGAAAACAGAAACACTAGGCAGTCTTAACAAGGTTGTGAGCAACCTTGTTAAGTCTCCTTGGAATGAAACTAATACATAAGCAATGAAAGAAAGGAAAAAACGTTCTAATATCAGCTAAGCACCCTTTAAAATCTTGAAAAGGCCGCACCACCCCTAAATCTGCAAAAGAAGAGAAAGGCAGTCGGAGGAGATATCTAAATGACGAATATCAGAAGAAAAAGCCCATCTGATGACAGCGAGAAAACCCAGAGTCTCTGCTTGAATAGGAGACTCAGCCATAAACTTGTTCGTGAATTTTCCAAAACAAGAGCCATCAGGAGCATACACAATCCATCCAACAGAGGCCTGAAGGCTATCATTCCAACCCGCATCAACCTTAACTCGGAAGGGCCAACAATGACCCTGACCCGAAATAAGAGGGATAGGGTGAAAATCCTTAAGGCGATCAAGCAAAGGATCCACACAAGGGCTCACAGAGTCCCCAAAAGGAGAAGACTTGGGAGCAACAAGATCCAAAGCATTGAAGGCAGTCGCTTTTTTGCACGCTCTAAAAATGTACTATGAATTTTTTTACACGATAGACTAATAATTTCAATTTATAAAATTTTTCAATTTTTTCATCAAAAATAAATACTTCTTGTTATTCCATATTTACTTCCCTATTTTTTAAAACGGATTATTAGGTTTTGTTTCCCTTTTCTATTTTGGAAACTTTTATTCTTATTTTATTCATTTCTCTCTCCTATTATTAAACCTCACCCAATTTTTTACTCCTATTTTATTCTTTTTAATGCGTGTGGCCCCACAATTTCTTATTTAATTCCTAATTATTCATCTATCTTTCCTACACCTTCCAGTTTTATCCAAATAGCAAATTTGCTTTTTGTACACTATTCACAAATCAACCTTCAATCTCAATTTTCTTCCAATACATAAGAAAAAATATATTCATGTGGGGTCTTGTTTAATTCGTCTTTACGAAAACATTCAAAATACATAACTTTTATATTTTTTACAAATACATAACTACTGATATTAAGCACGTCAAACGTGCGTTGTCAAACGTGGGAAAATAAGTTGTTATTTGGATAAAAATGGAGGGAGTATCACCAAACTCACCCAATTCTTTACACTTATTTTATTCCCACCTTAATATTTGTGACAAATACAAAGGTGAACAAAATATGAAATAGGAGAGAGTATTATATATCTATGACCACATCACTATTCACTTTAGAGGATAAATGACAAAAATCTCATTGCTTATGAGGGTAATGAAATCTCTAACTCAAATACTCCATATTAAGATCATGGATACAATAAAGGTCACTATGGGTGGTAAAAGAGGTAAAAAAAGAAGAAAAAACCCAATTATCAAACTAAAAATTAATTCTACTGCTATTTCTTACCGTCATCTTAAACCTTTTTCTTAATAGATCTTGAAGACTCGATCATAAATTTACGACATTGTCATAAACTATTTGGATTAGGTTTATGTTAAAAAAAAGAAGTATTTCTTAATTACATTACTCACTCAGAACTTAAGTATTTTCTTCATCTAGGGTAATTTTCTATAACATTGTAAGAGCTGATTCAAATAATTGATTATATAATCTTCTAGGTATTAATATGCATTAAGAAGTGACAGACTCGATTTGTACTCGACCACCTCATAATTTTCTTTCGAATTTGGTTGGACAATCAAAGTTAATTTTATTGTTGTAACAGCAAATTTTGTATCGCAATAATCAAAATACAAAACAATGAAACAATATTTTATTAATTAATCAAAATGTTACGTGTACAATCTCTAATGTATCATCTGATTCTAGTATGCCGTAAGGAGTACGTGTACGGGGTACACGTGAAGGATACACTGTAGACACTTTAATTGCTCTACACGCGGTGTGAATTTCTAGTATGCCTTAAGGAGTACGTGTACGGGGTACACGTGAAGGATGCACTATAGACAACTTTAATTGCTCTACGCGCGGTGTGAATTTCTAGTATGCCGCAAGGAGTACGTGTACGGGGTACACGTGAATGATGCACTATAGACAACTTTAATCGCTCTGCGCGTGGTATGAATTTGATTTCTTAGGAGGGTCACAATGAGTTGAATCTCCCTTGAAGTATTGAATTTGTGATTGAATCTTCAATGCAGGTGGCACAATTTGATGTGTTTGTTGACTGCTTACAATGGCTTTGATAGAGACGATTTGTAGGAATTTGCACCTTGTCTTATCTGGCTCCTTTTCAGTAATGAATATTCAACCTTGAAGTGAATGAGAAAAGCTCCTCTTATAGAGTTTTGATTCTCCTTGTTGAACTTTGGTGGTCACAGGCCCATTTATGAGTTTACTTGTGAACTTGACCCAAATTTGCTTCTTTTGGGTTAGAGATCATGATAACTTTTTTTGTAATTAGAATCGACCCGTATTTTATTTAGTCAGGACAAAAATAATTAAATTAAGTTAAAATTGGTATTAACTCAAAATAATTAGGTTAATTTTATTTATTCGGCCCATTAATAAATTTTCCGAGCCTACAATTTTAGTCAATGAACAATAAGGTGACGTAGGTATTGAAGCTAATTACACAATAAACAAATTAAAAGGTTGCATTCCTTATTATTTTTGAGGCCGTATATCATTATCAAAGATTATAGGAGGGATTTAGAAAATCAAAGTAAGAACAACTAAACAAGAAAGTATTGCTACACGTAAGGCTGATGGTCCCGATTATATATCAAATCATCAATGATTGAACGTTTTGTTATTAATATACAAACTATGACTAATTGAATACACACTCATATTGATTGGCCCCCTATTTAAGTATTTATCACCCATATTCTTATTACTTCTTGCATTTATGTTACATTGTTACCACATCCATTGTATGATGTTTATATATGACGAGTACAACCGGCCAAGTACCCACACTTTTCGATTGATTCTACTCCTTCGGTCCAATTTACTACATTCGATCAAACTTAAGATAAAAAGTTACAACTTATAATGAATCAGACTGATAATGAGATATAATAACCTTTAGTATAATACCGACATATTATTAAATGTTATTACAGTCTTCGTATGGATTGGAAGTAATAAAATTTCACTATCAAGTGTTTTGGTGGGAATGTATATCAGAGAGTAAATGTAACGTTAAGTCATATTTCTAATTATCTTTGATTTGAGAAGAATAGTCAGCCATATTATAATTAATCTTCAAAAACCGACCTAAAATCAGCAGTGATAGTAATAGAGAATGACTCGGAGACATTCTCAACGCAATAGCTAATCGAATATCTAATTGTTTGAAAATGAGCTATTACTTGGGTAGCTCAATTTCCATTTGGTCTAACAAAGTTAAACTCAACACATACAATTATACAAACAACCTCGACAAATTCTGAATTTCTTTATTATCGTGATTTTATTCCCATGCATAATTGCATCTATACAGTGGCAATCCGAATAATCTAAATCCTAATTGTGATTACAATTGAAATTGAAAATTGGCAACTATATTTACTTTGAATTGTACTATTAAGTCTCTAACATAGCTTTGAGCTATATGCACCCGACGTCCTACAAAATAATTAAGTAAAAGACACAAAAAAATAAAAAATAAAAAGACAATAAAAGTGTAAATGTGTAATAACACGGGCAAAAAACCAATTTTAAAAATTAAAAATAATTACCAACTAAAGTTTCATTGATCATGATGCCATTGAGCTTCCAATTCCAAATCCTGACTTGTCCGACTAACCCATAATCTATTAGTCGATCGCTCCCCCGTGTCATCGGACCGATCAGCCCGATTAAACGACGACTTAATCGATTTCAATAAGTTCATTGGACTGGTCGTTGTACCAATAGAACTATTATTATTATCATTATTATTATTACTCTCGTTGTTACTATTATTTCCAGCTCTGTCATTTGACTTTTGTGATTTGGTCGAGCTGGCCCGTGAAATAAAAGGAGGGCTAACAGAAAACCGCCAATGATCCGGTTTAACGCCCTCAACCCCGATATTCTGACAGCCGATACTCCTAGCCCGATACCCGACAGGTGGGCTAACTATAGCAGCTGGTAGACCACTTAATTTTGCATTCACCAACTTGTTACGTATTTCATCCGGTAACCTTAACGTGTACCTTTCACAATTCTCAACCAATGAATGCCCGGTTGAGTGTGACCTTGGTAATTTTATTACAGGACCGTCCATTCGCGTAATTTCTTGTATCACCGGACTTGTAATTGTAATTACCTTGTTATCCTCGGGAGATGACGTTCCAACCCGTACTATCACATCGTGATTATTACGAGACGACTCTATTTCATCCTCCTCTGACGATGATTGCTCAAATTGTTGCGTTAGGTAATTGAAGGACAACGACCTATCGCTCGACTGATTTTCCAAATTCGCCCGGCAAACCGGGCACGTAACATGAGACGCAAGCCACGGGCCGACGCAATGAGGATGAAACACGTGGCTACACGAGGGTAACATCCGTAATGTTTCAAGGTCCGTAAACTCGTTTAAACATATGGCGCATTCTAGCAAGGATTTGCCAATACGGTGCATTTTAACGTCGGAATATAAGAACGTGGGAAACATGTCCACAATTTTGGGGTCTAGACCTCTTGGTGACCTTTCATTTCTCCACGCCTCAATTCCGCCATTAAATCCTCTGCCTGGAGTGTACCCCAGGCAGAGCATGAAATGGCGGATGTAGACAGAAATAAAGCCTACACTAAAAAAGAATATAATTAATATGATGACAGCTGTCGCCATGGGCGGGCTGAAATTGTACTCCGATGAAGGTGGTGATGAAGGCGGTGGTTTTTGAGCCGTGGCGGAATGGGATAGTAGAAGGGAAAGACACAATAATAGAATAGAAGCATGGCTAGTTGGGTTTGGGTGTGTTTGGATAGGCATGGATGTAGTAGGGACATTAGAGGTTTAATATTGTTGTGTGGTCTTTGAATTGGGAGGTTTTGTGAGGGAGTTTAAGAGGGAATATTAGAGATAAAATGTGGTGCAAAAAAGGGTTGACTTGGGTGAGGTAGGGTCACATTATTAAGGTGTAATTCAATTATCAATAACTCTTCTTTAATACGGATATATCCGTCTTAAGTTAAGACGGGTCAAGTTATATTCACTTGTACGAATAAGACAAAAATGAGAAAATCCAGGCGATAGCAAGGAATTTATCTTATGTATGGAAAATTGCAAATGGGTCATTATTTGACTCGTCTTAAGTTTGAAACGGATACATTCCTCTTTGTGTTCAATTATTGGGTGTTTAATATTGATCAATGTTGAATGTTGATGTTGGTTGATGGTTTAGGGTGATGATCATTGATTAAACATACAAGTAATTAAATAACAAGTTAATCACGTTAAATCATTATCCAAATAATGTGTAGAAGATAAAAAATAGATAAATGTTAGTCGTGGCTTCTGAGTGGTGAGCTTTTATGTACGCAAATTTTGATTTTAAATAGTTTCATTTGATGGTTGACGCCTTCAACTACTGACCGCCAATCGTCGGTGTTGACCACCGTTAATTATAAATTAAAACCCTTAAATTAATTAATTAATGTGAGTTTTCCAAACTATCCTTAATCACCAATAAGTTTAAATTTTCAATGTTTAGGTAAGTTACAATAATAATAGGTAGGTAAACTATAACAATATCCCGGACGTCGCTCAATTTAAGTAACACCCGGTGACACTATATCATTATTCGTTTTGTTTGAAACAATAAGATGTTAGTTTTGTGATCATTTTATAATAAAATATACTATAATGATCCAAATAATCCCCTATCTATAAAAGTAGGGTAATTTCTAGGCTTGTGATTGGCTGAAATTTTTACTTTTTAATTTTTTTTTTTCACATTAACTAACCCCACTCTCTCCACTTACTCTCTCTCTAATTAATTAGCTTCTCTCCTCATTTCTTATTATTTTTCATATACATATTCATATGTTAAAAAGCTTATGATAAAAAAAATTTAATCACATTCAACCTTACAATAAAAGAAAATTTTAAAAAAATCGGAAATCTATATAGGGGACAATAAATTTTAATAAAAAAAAAAATTACAATTCCGGAAAATTAACCTCTTGGATACCTTGACAATTAAAATTAAATTAGAATTTTTGTATGAACGGTCTCATACTCTCATACCATAAGACGATCAACATATATAAAAAGAAAAATCGTTTATTAGCACTGAAGGAACAACTTTTTATATGAGACCGTATTACTCTATAATTTGTGACAATTAAAATGTATAAAAGCAAATTTATATACTATATAAACATATACATTAAATTTAACACGAGGCCCAAATTTTAAGATTTTGATAAAAAAAAAATCCTAAAAACATCTATATTTTCGAAAATATGAAAAAAAAGGGTCACTGTTTAATCAAAAGTGGTCACTACGTATCAAAATGTGATATCTTTCCTACTGGTCGCATGTGCGACCGTCGTAAAGTAGAATTTTGCGAAATGGTAAATTAAGGCTACGTAAAATAATACGAGTAATAATTATTATTAGGTGATATTGTCGACTCATGCATCTATATCGATCCATGTTTTTATGGTCTATTAGCCCAAAATATATATTTTTACAAGCTCAGAAATAGTTGGGGTCAACAAAAATATACAATGCCGTTTTATTATATACGGTTTTAGATTAAATCCCTTATTTATAAAAAGAACAACTTTTCCTGCTTTTTCATTGGTTGCTTAATTTTAGGAAATTAAAATCTTCTTTCTCGCTATGTCCCACCACTCACACAAGGAGCATTAATTTTTCTTCATTTTACTTTTTTCCATTTAACATTCTAAAGTTACAAATAATTTTTATCTCCATAATAAAAAAAACAACTTTACTCCAAATTCGAAAATAAAAAAATCACTAAAATTCTACCCAGAAACATAAAATTCAACAATATTAAAAAAACTTGGACAATTAGAAGTAATTAACAAATATTTAGAGGTATGAAAAACGAAAAAAAACGAAAAAAATTATACAAAGGGTTAAAAATTAACAAACATACATATATCTAAAAAATGAAAAAAATACACGAGGAGATAAAAATTAACAAAAAAACGTAAATTAAAAAAATGAAAGAAACGTAGATCAAAGATTTTTGAATAAGATCCAATAAACCCAACCCATAAAATTTAAAAAATGAAAAAAATACACGAGGAGATAAAAATTAACAAAAAAACGTGGATTAAAAAAATGAAAGAAACGTAGATCAATTTTTTTTGAATAAGATCAAATAAACCTAACCCATTAAATTAACAAAAAAAAAATATAACAACCTTCGAGAATTAGTCAATTAAAACCACGTTAACATCGAGTAAAAAGATGGTCTTAATAACAATACATTATTATTTAAATTATAAAATCATCCACAAATTTTAAGAGACTAGATTTCATGCCCGGGCGTTGCCCGGGTAATATCTTAACAGAGTTTTAAAGTAATTAGCATGACGTTAACCTTAACAAAAAAGCATAAGCATATAACATAGTTTTAAAGTAATTCAATTGGTTCGACACTATAATATCTTCGGCGCACTTGTTTTTTTTATATAGTGTATAACTTTCTCACATTTTGACACACTCACTTCTCTCCTCAACATCTCTTAAGTGGTTTCGTTTTAAGAAAGTCTATTTTGCATATGATGTTTGATGTTTGATGTTTGACAATTTGATTATTCAAAGTTGCTAATCTTTAGTTTCATAATATTCTAGTTGATACAAAAAATTAACTTGATCTTAATTGAGTTTTAAACTAAACTATTGTGACACCACATGGTTCAAAAATTATTTGAAGGACAATGACCCGTAATAACTTAAAATGAACAGCTTGTCTTATTTGTAACGGTCACACGGTTGTGATTTTTCACAACCCTCTCCCACTTCCTTTCACTTGCATCCCTATTTGACCCCTTGTTTCATGTCAAAAGCTGGAATGATCGCAAATGATTTTATAATCTTATAACCAATTTTTCGCAGCATAAGAGATTGTTGCCAATGCTAGTAAGTTGTTAATGCCACTCCACCATTTTATCATATTATTTATACGACAACCTTCTCACCAAAATGAATCCTCTCCATTCCTTTTCTCACTATTTTCCCTCATAAATATTTTCGGAGTCTGACTATATTATATTCCCTTCTATTTGTCTTTTTCAATTTCAATATTAGAGAATCTGATAGCTTTAAATATTGCCTCGCAAGTGTACGAATAGTCGTAGCAAATATCGAGGGTCGGTCCACAGGGAGTAGTTGTTGAGTACCTCTCGTTTTATCTTTATGCTTAGCTAAGTCGAATAAATCTTGAGTTGGTTGAGATTAAAGAACTAAGACTAAGGACTAAAAGTAACAAAAGCTAAAGAAAACAAACTAGATTAAGAATAAAGCGGTTTACTCAAATTTAGAAGGGACTAGGAGGTGATTCAACCATTCACACGTGACTTCCCGTGATAGATGCTTATTCGGTTGTTTTAGGTAGCGGGGTTGAGAGGTGACTCCTCTAATTTGTACCAAGACTCCCTCTCGGGCTCACTAGGTAACACTAGAATTGCCTCCCCATGCCCCTCTCGGGTTTATGAGTCGGACTACTCCGGGTTCTAGGATTAAGGTGATTAAGATTGGCCAAACCCCAACCCCCTCCTTCCTAGGCCGAAGGATCAAAACAAGCCTAAACCCGGTCTTCCCACTTCCTTTCTCAAGGTTCGTTTTCCAACCGTATATCAAGGGTACCCAACCCAAATTCCCCCTCTCGGGTTCAATCTAGGTCGATAACTAGCCTAACTAGGGTGGTCAACTTCTAACCTAATCAACTCTCGTTGATGGTCGAGGGTTAAAAGTCTCCCGATTCAAAAGCCCAAGCCAAACATTATAACAAGTCAAACCCCTTGACAAACCTCAACTCCTTCACCCTTTACAACCCAACAAAACACCTATCTTAAGAAGTCAACATGTTTTAAGGTCAAATCACCCCCTAGAAGGGGGGTCTACTCACTAATCATGATTAGGGATTCGAGACTAATGAATAAAAGCGATCTAATGATGACAAACATGTTTTTGATGATTATAGATGCTAATAACATACGATCAATCAATTAAAACTATTTATGAGAACAACTAGCATGCAAGAGGAGAGATGTGAGAATGGCAAAAGAAATGAAATTAAAACAACTAATAAGATTGAAAGAAAGATTAAGGTAAAGATTACAATACCAAAGATTAAGAACAAGGAATGATCGGAAAAAGGATGAACAATCTCCTTCAAAAACCCAAACCCTAGAAAATTGCTTCTACTTAAAAATACTAAGGTAAATTGAAGATGAATTCTAAGCTTGTAATGTGTAGTGTCCCCTCTAAAAAACTGAAAATAAGAGTATATATACAAAGGCTTAAGTGGGGGTGAAAGCCCACTTACGAAAGACCAAAAAACACGCATAAACAGGCCCATCCGGTGTAGCGAACACCGGCCGTGCCTGAGCTACACCGGATGGGGATGGTTTACACCCGGCTTCCTAGTTTGTCTTGTAATTCGCTCCTCTTGGGTGTAGCTTGGGCAAAGTTAGGTGTAGGAACACCTGACTGCCTTAGTTACACCTGACTTGGGTATTTTGGCGGGTGTTGGAACACCTGACTGCCTTAGTTGCACCCGACTTTGGACTAGGAACACCCGGGATGGTTCAAAGCTTGGTTTCTCGACTTGTTGGCTTCCCGAAACTTCCGTAAAGATCCCGAAACACCTATAATAACACAGCGATGCTACAAAAACATAAAAACCGCCATGAAAATAGCATGTAATGTCAATTAAGGATGAAAAAAGGGATAATTACGGGGGAACCGATGTAAAAATGGACAAAGTAGAGGGAAATAGTGACGGGAAATAGGTCGATAACGTAGTTATCAAATCTCCCCACACTAAACCCTTACTCGTCCTCGAGTAAGCACTAGACCAAGCCAAGAAAAAGGGCAAAAGAGGGAAGCTACAAGAACAAAACCCAACAAAGAAGAAAACTAAACAAGAAAACATAGTACTACTAAATTAACTAGCCGCATGAGTATTAGCGCACTCAACGCCCCTTCAACTCACGTAATCGTGCTTATGAGGTAAAGCACAACTCGCGAGGCAAGTAGGGTCTTGCACAAAATTGTGATGCATCCAAATCTTAAGCACAAGTTAGAAACATGGGTGCATCGATCACAAAGAAAGGCCACCTTCCTCATCAAGGTGACGGTCGCAACCTAGTGGAAAATCAAGCAAAAACACATACTCCTTACAAATTTTAATTCGGCAAGTGACTAGGTCTACAAGGATAGCTATAAATCACCCCCCTAAAATAGTGCGAGTCTAGGCTACTTTCAAGTGCATTTTCCTACTACTTTGTCAAAGGCGATCGGATGAAAATGGAAGGGAATCCCCAAAATGCTTAGAAGCGATAAATTAGACGGTCTAGACTCTTGTCAAGCAAGAGTCGTGGTTCGTTCCAAGTTCATCTAGAAGGGATGGCAAAAGCAAAAAGAATTTTGAAGTAAAATGCTCAATTCATTTTATAAAGGTTGGATAAACTCGAAATTTTACCTCTTATTATATTTTTTTTTTTTTCTTCTTCTTCCCCTTTTTTTTTTTTCCTTTCTTTTTTTTCTTTTGCTCTCAAATGGTTCGGATAGGGCTTGTCCAACGCGTGCTAACACCCTTTGTTTTCGCCAATCGCTTATTAGGCAACCGGTTAAACTCTACATGTTAGCTTGTCGGAGGACATCCACTCTGTCTTCGGGGAGGTCGAATTCACGACCAAGAGGGAAACCAAGGTATTGGCATTCCCCCCAAAGCACATCGAAGTGTTAGCCTATATCCAAACCAAGAGACTTTATCAATCGCACTTATTATTTTTTTTTTTTTTTTTTTTTTTTTTTTTGAGGTTTCTTTTTTTTAGATCAAAGTCAAGATTTCCAAAACCAAGATAAGTGAAATGAGCATAAAAAAAAATCAAAAACTTTTAAGGATTTGCCATCCACCCTAGACTACCAAAGTCACCAAGACCACCTAATCGACACTCCTTAACAAAATGGGGTTGAACAAGGTGACTCACATGCAAACCTTTGACTTAGTAGCGGAAAATGTCATGAAAGATACTAGAAGGGCACTAAATAGGGTGATTTAAAACCATTCTAAATAAACAAAGTTACAAGCCGAAAGAAAATTTGTAAAGGCATAGGTATTTTTGCCATAATTCCCCCTTAGGGGTTTTCAAAAACAAAGTTAACTAAAGGAAACTACATGCCATGAAATGCAACTACATATTCACATGTTATAATACAAATGCGACTATAAGACTAAATGTCAAAGCAAAACTAATGCAAACCTTCCTACCAACACATAGGCACACATCACCAAACTCCAAAACGGTTCCTCAAGGGAACACCCATCATCAAGTAATCCCATCCTCCTCCATATATAGATAACAAAAATGAAAAGGAAGGGATAAGAAGAAAGAGGAAGAGCAATTTTACCAACTTCTTCTCCGATGTAATCTTGTGTGCGACCTACAAAGATGGTTAGGATAAACAAAACACAAAAATATGTACAATGCAATATTTTTGGATTTTTTTTTTAAATTTTTTCAATTTTTTTGGCTTTTCTAAAAATTTCTCAAAAAGAAATATATACAAAGAAATATATTTCCCCTCCCCACACTAAAATCTCATCGTCCTCGATGAGACAAGTGCATGGAAGGAAAATACAAAAAGAAGCAAAATATTTTTGGGTTTTCAAATTTTTTGAAAAAGAAGAACATGTTTTTGGTTTGTTTTTTTTTGGGCCTCCCCTTTATACCGACTATATGGACAAGGTATAAAGAGGAGGCTAGGAAAAGAAAAACAACAAAAACTAAGTAAGAAAAACTAAGAAAAACTTAAATTAAGCTAAGGTTAAGAAAAACAAGTAAAACAAAATAAATTTGGATTTAAGGAGGAATTGGGGCAATTTGGATTTTTCCAAGTGGGAACAATCATGGCCATCTCCAAAAGGGGTGTAATCACATCACCCGGAGAATGGCATCACCGACCTACAACTCAAGGAAGACAAAAACTTCATCAAACAATTTCAAGTTTTTCAAGGCAAAGCATCAAAGGATCGAATGGTCAAGATAAAAACACCAACTTAACAACCACATATCAAGGGCAAAAACACCAAACACAAGGCCAACAAGCTCACACAATAGGCAAGAAAAGATGCTAGGAAAGGGAATGCAAATAGCGACTATCACCGAAGCAACCTCCCCACACTAAGTCTCCACTATCTACAACACCTAGTACCCTCCCCAAACTAAGGTCTACCTCAAGAAGGAGGTGGGTAAGGGGGGTAACGAGAAGGGTCATAAGGATAGGGGTAGAACGGCCCCTCCGGATGAGGTGGGTAATGTACCGGATGGTACGGGTCAAAATCCGGAGGCGGCATGTAGGTGGGTTGGTGTGGGTTATAACCCGAAGGAGCATACCCCATGGAATTGGTGAACATGGGGTTTAGATAGTCTATTTGCATACGCCGCATTTGGTCCTCTAAATCATCTTGCCTACGAACCCCCGCCCGAATGAGCTCTTGGTTAGCCAACCCAATGTTCTTGGCATGCAAGGCCGCTCCATGGGCGAGGTGAGCGGTGTCAAAAGCTTGTTGGGCCAAAGTCTCAATGTTTTGGGTCCTTTGATACATGTCATCCCACTGGGTTCGGAAGGTAGGGTCGTCCATGAAGCATTGGTGCCCTTGGGAGGAACTCCCGGCACCTTGGTCTTGGGTAGGGGGCGTTTGCTTTGGGGCACGGGCTTCATCCTCAGAGTCGGGGTCGGTGTGATATTGTATCACACCCTCCCCTATGGCATAGTAAGCAATGTCCCAATACCCTTGATTATCGTCGCTATCCCTAAACCGTTTCCTATACTCCCCCGAACGAAGTGGCATTCCCCAATTGGTTTGGTCAGAAATGGAAGTCCAAGCGGTGTTAGGCACCACCATGGCCCTAAGGTCCGTTATGTGACAAAGGTTGAGGTTATTATCTTTAAACAACATCCTAAGATAAACCCCGCTCAATAAATTACGGTCACAAAAACGGGGAAGGCCCGAAAGGTCATGGTTTAGTGCACGGGCTATCATAGTCACCACTCCCCCACAAGCAATATGCCCCGGAGGGGTATCCGCAATCTTCCCAAAATGGTGGGCTAAAGCCGATGGCAAGTCAATTCTAGCGTGGGTGCGGTAAAGGGCTTGGTGGAGGAGTTCAAGGGTTAGGGCGCCTACATTATAGTGGGTTTCCTTTGAGGGGAAAAGGGAGTTGGAGAGGATCCTGGCAAAGTACCGGATTGCCGGGTTCCTCAAACTCCGGTTGTACGCATGCCCCGCCACAAAAGGTGTGTGAAGACAAGTCAACTTCTTCCACAAATTCTCCCGTATATCTCTGTAGCCACCCCCCTTAGAAGGCTTATGACTCCCTTCTATCACCGTAGGTAAACCAAGTAACGCACCGAATTGGGGAATGGTTAAGTTATGTCTAGTTCCCCTAAGTTGGAATGAGCAATAAGGGGGAGAGGTAGTCAAGTCGGATTTCCACGTAGCGAGGAACTCGCTAGTGAGACCGACATAGGTGTATTCATTAGAGTCATAAAATGCTCGGATTCCTATGGTATCACAAAGGGTCCGAACATCCTCTTCTATGCCCATATCCCTCATAGCTATCGGGTCCGCCCACCTAGTGGTTTCCCACTTCTTTCCCACCAACTTATCGAATTTTTCTAGTTCGGATTTTTTTGGGAAACCTACTTGCCTAATTTCATTATAAAATCTAAAAGTCGAATAGGGCACAGTAGGAATAAAAGGTGATGAAGAAGATGATGATGGGCATACCACAGCTAGAGGCGTAGGGTCACTCCGTTGACGCTTCGACATATCGATGGTGGCCTTGAAAAACGTGAATGCTCCAAAAATCTGCAAAAAGAACAATTAAATTCGGAAATAGATAAAGTAAAGCAAATAAATGAAGTTACTTGCTCAAAAATGGTGAAACACCAACTTACCAAACCTTCCTTTAATGGTGAAATGCAAAAAATTGAAGCAAATAAAGAAAGTATTACCGAGAGAATGTAGATCGGGACTAGAGGAGAACGGTTGCGAAGACGGAATTGAAAAAGATTGAGAAATGAAGGAGCAATGGGGATTAAAGAGCTCGAAAATTTGAAGGTTTTAGAGTGTTAGAGGGTTTGGGGTGCGTTGGAAAGGAAGAAGAAAGGAGAAAACTAAAAAAAAAAGCTGAAAAAAGGAATGAAGGGCGCGTCAAAAGAGCCTCGTCCGGTGTAGCGTACACCGGCCGCGTCCGAGCTACACCGGACAGGCCTTAGGTACACCGGATGTCTTAAAAAAATCAATTTTTTTCGAAAATAACACCTCATCCGGTGTTGCAACCCCAAAGTCGGGTGTTGGAACACCCGACTGCCCTTTTTACACCTGACTTCCAAATTTTTCGTGGGTGTAACTTTCCCAGTCAGGTGTTCCAACACCCGACTTGGCCAAGTTACACCCGGGGGCACCCAAATACCTTTAAAAACACAATAAAACCATAAAAAATAATCCCAAGTCCAAAATTTCTCATCTTTTTCATCCCAAGTCGACTCAACCACTCCGAAAAAAAAACTCCGAAAATACCAAAAATCCAAAATAAGCTCCGATTCCTACAAAAAACACAAAAGACATGGGTTGCCTCCCAAGAAGCGCCTTTGTTTAACGTCGTTGGCTCGACCAAAGTCAATTAAAATGCCAAAGGGCCGAATGTTAAACAATATTCACAGAATCATCAAACCGACAAGATAAAAACATCATAAAAGTTCAAGAAAGCCATATGGGCCGAATGTTACACAACCAAATGAGTTTGAAATTAGACGATGAGATTTGCTTGGAAAGAGACTACCTCCCTTGTAAATGGCGTCCCGGCTATGTAGTGCTTAAGGCGGTTACCATTTACCTTGAAAGTCTCCTCTTCACTTTTGATTTCAACCGCTCCATAAGGAAAGACACGGGTCACAACAAATGGTCCCGACCACTTTGATTTCAATTTCCCCGCAAACAACTTAAACCTCGAATTAAACAAGAGAACAAGGTCTCCCTCTTTAAACTCCCTCCGGATAATGGCCTTATCATGGAATCTCTTCGTCTTCTCTTTGTAGAGCCGGGAACTTTCGTAGGCTTCTAAACGGAACTCTTCAAGCTCGTTAATATCGAGGAGCCTCTTCTCCCCCGCACTCTTCAAATCAAAATTCAATTGTCGAATAGCCCAATGGGCCTTGTGTTCCATTTCAACCGGAAGATGGCACGACTTTCCGTACACTAATCGGTAAGGTGATGCCCCGATCGGTGTTTTAAAAGCCGTGCGATAAGCCCACAATGCATCATGAAGCTTGATGGCCCAATCCTTCCTAGATCGGCTCACCGTTTTCTCTAAGATAACCTTGAGCTCTCGGTTAGAAATTTCGGCTTGACCATTGGCTTGGGGGTGATAGGCAAGGCTCCTCCTATGTTGCACCCCATGCTTTTTGAGAAGAGCATCCAAGGTCCTCTCCTTGAAGTGACTTCCTCTATCACTTATCAAAATTCTCGGCACTCCAAACCTTGGGAAGATGATGGTTTGTAAAAGCTTAGTGACGGATTTTGAATCACAAGTCTTGGTTGGGATTGCCTCCACCCACTTGCTTACATAATCCACCGCCACAAGGATATACTCATTCCCATAGGAGGATGGAAAAGGGCCTTGGTAGTCGATGCCCCACACATCAAAGACTTCTACTTCAAGAATGAAATTCATCGGCATCTCGTGCCTCCTCGTTATATTACCGCTTCTTTGACACTTGTCACAACCCTTCACATGTAAGGCAACATCATGGAACAATGTTGGCCAATAAAAACCGCATTGAAGGATTCTTGAAGCGGTTTTTCTAGCACTTCCATGCCCTCCACTCGGCATACCATGACAATGGTTGATAATTGATTCCACTTCTTCATAAGGTATACACCTCCGAATCATCCCATCGGCACATGACTTGTAGAGACATGGTTCTTCCCAAAAGAATTGCTTGACATCATGGAAGAACTTCTTCTTCTTGTGCGAATCATAGTCATGTGGGATGATTCCCGAAACAAGGTAATTCACAAAGTCCGCATACCAAGGGGCTTCCACAAGTGCAATTGCAAATAATTGGTCATCGGAAAATGAATCATCGATTGGTATGGCTTCATCCAAGCTTCCATTCTCAAGACGTGAAAGATGATCCGCTACCAAGTTCTCCGTTCCCTTCTTGTCTTTAATCTCCATGTCGAATTCTTGAAGAAGTAGAATCCACCGGATTAACCTTGGTTTGGTATCTTTCTTCAACAACAAATGCTTGAGAGCCGAATGATCCGTGTGGACTATCACCTTAGAACCCACCAAATAAGAACGGAACTTGTTCATGGCAAATATGACCGCTAGAAGCTCTTTTTCGGTGGTGTTGTAGTTGGTTTGTGTATCATCCAAAGTTTTGCTTGCATAGTAAATGGCATGAAGCTTGCCATCCTTCTTTTGGCCAAGAACCGCACCTACCGCCACATCACTCGCATCACACATCAACTCGAACGGCTCACCCCAAATTGGTGGTTGCATAATCGGAGCGGAGACCAAAGCTTCCTTGAGCCTATTGAAAGCAAGCAAACACTCATTAGAGAAAACAAATGGCACATCCTTCCCAAGCAAAAGTGTCAAAGGTCGGGCAATCAAGGAGAAATCTTTGATAAACCTCCGGTAAAACCCGGCATGACCCAAAAAACTACGAATACCCTTGACATTAGTGGGAGGGGGCAAAGTCTTAATGACCTCAATCTTGGCTTGATCAACTTCCAAGCCTTTACTTGACACAACATGACCTAAAACCACCCCGGATGTCACCATGAAGTGACATTTCTCCCAATTCAACACTAGACCGGTTTCTTGGCACCTTTTTAAGACCTTTGACAAATTTGTTAGACACCCATCAAAAGATGTACCTACAACCGAGAAATCGTCCATAAACACTTCCATGATATCCTCCACATACTCCGAGAAAATAGCTAACATGCATCTTTGAAATGTGGCCGGCGCATTACATAGCCCAAAGGGCATGCGCCTATATGCAAATGTACCAAATGGACATGTGAATGTGGTTTTCTCTTGGTCGTTGGGGTGGATTGGGATTTGGAAAAATCCCGAAAATCCATCAAGATAGCAAAAATGAGAGTGTTGGGCAAGTCTCTCCAACATTTGATCAATAAAAGGAAGGGGGAAATGGTCTTTCCTAGTTGCCTTATTGAGGCGCCTATAGTCGATACACATCCTCCACCCCGTTGTGACTCTTGTTGGGATCAACTCATTGTTCTCATTTGTCACTACCGTGACACCACCCTTCTTGGGTACAACATGAACCGGGCTAACCCATGCACTATCGGAGATTGGGTAAATTATGCTAGCATCATAAAGCTTCAACACCTCCTTTCTAACCACCTCCTTCATGGTGGGGTTAAGGCGGCGTTGAGGCTCTATGGATGATGAATCCTCATGCTCTAGATGGATGCGGTGAGTGCAAAAGGAGGGACTAATACCCTTGATATCGTTAATGGTGTACCCAATGACATCTTTGTATTTTCTTACAACTACAAGCAATTTCTCAAGTTCGATGTCATTAAGTGCACTATTAACAATAATGGGATAAGAGTCATTAGGCCCAAGAAAAACATGTTTAAGAGAAGAAGGAAGAGGTTTCAACTCCACTTGAGGAGGCGTAGATCTCTCCTCTTCTTTAGCATCCCTCTTCAAGCTTTCAAATCTCTTGCTTGGCTCCTCCAAGGGAGTTGCCTCCATAGCCATGGCATATTCCCTATGCTCCTTGCAATCCCTCACCTCTCCTTCTAGGAACCTTTGAAAGCTAGTATCTCCTTCATTGGTTTTCTTTTCCACACAATCTTCAAGGATATCCACCATGTAGCATGCCTTTCCCTCCGAGGGCTCACTCAAAGCTTTATCTAGAGAAAACTCCACCTTGTCATCCCCAACTTGTAAAGATAGCTTCCCGTTTTTAACATCAATGAGGGCTCCTCCCGTGGCAAGGCATGGGCGTCCCAAAATGATTGGAACATTAGTGTCCTCGGGCATATCCATGACATAAAAGTCACATGGGATGATTATCTTTCCTACTTTGAGCGGCACATCCTCCACTAGCCCCATTGGGTACCTTACCGATCTATCCGCTAGTTGGAGAGAGACTCTTGTTGGAGAGAGCTCAAAGCCCTTCAACTTCTTGAAAATTTTTAAAGGCATGAGGCTAATACTTGCCCCCAAATCGCATAGAGCTCTCTCAACTCGGACATCACCAACTAGGCATGGGATAGAAAAACTCCCGGGGTCCTCAAGCTTGGCGGGAGCTCCATTCATTAGTATGGCACTACACTCCTTTGACACATTCACCGTTTGAAAAGCATTTAGGGAGTTCTTGTTAGACACCAAATCCTTCAAGAATTTGCCATAAGTCGGGATCTCCTTAATGGCATCAAGAAATGGAATTGTAATGTTCACGTCTTTCATCAAGTCTAAGAACTTCCCATACTTTTGTTCAAGCTTCGCTCTCGCCAACCTTTGTGGGAATGGAATTTGAGGCACAAAAGGTTTCACAACACTCGGCTTTGGGTCTTCAACCCCCTTCTTTGACTCATCAATTACCATTGGTGTTTCCACCACTATTTCTACAAGGTCTTCTTCCGGCTCCTTGCTAGTCTCAACAACCACCTTCTCTTGTTTGTCAACACTACTCTTTCTCTTCTTTACCGGTACCCGATCATCCAATTCTCTCCCGCTTCTCAAGTGAATGGAGTTCACGGTCTTTGGGTTCTCTTCGGTCTTTCCCGGAAATCTTCCGTTGGGACCTTGCATGTTACTCACTTGAGTGGCCAATTGGTTGATTTGGTTGTCGGTTATTCTTTGAGAAGCTTGCATTTGGCTTCTCAATTGGTTAATGGAAGTGGTAGTGTCATCTTGCCTTTGGTTGGAGGTGGTTATGAATTGATTTTGGTTGGTCATGAGTTGCTCCATCATAGATTCAAGATTGGTTTTTGGTTGTGTTTGTTGTTGTGGAAAGGGTTGTTGGAAGGATTGTTGTTGTGGTTGAGGGAATTGTTGGTTTTGTTGGAAAGGTTGGTTGTTTGATTGGAAAGGTGGTCTAGGAGTAAAGGTTTTTCCTTGGAAACCCGGTGGTGCATTATTGAAAGTTGGATTTGTTTTTTGTGCTTGAAAATTTGGATTTTGTGGTGGTTTTGATTGGAAATTTGAATTTTGAGCATTGTTGGAATTGTATGAAAAGTTTGGGTGGTTTCTCAAGCCCGGATGGTATTGATTATTATTAAAGGCTCTTTGGGCCGGGGTTGACTCCCACAACCCGTTAACTTGCTCCATACCACTTCCATCTCCTCCGACCAAGTGACACTCATTGGGTGAGTGCCCTTGGTCTCCACAAAAATCACAATAGTAAACTTGTTGACGGCTTGAGCATGAATTGTTTGGAGTGTGAGCTTGGTTCTTGTTAACACTCAACAAGGCGACTTGTTGCTTCAATTCGTCTATCAACCCTTTTACCTCAAGGTTACTCGCCGTCTCCACACTCGACTTTCCTTTTCTCTTATGCCTATCATGACTCCAATGAAAGGTTCTAGAAGCCATCTCTTCAATCAATCCCTTGGCGGTCTTGTGATCTATCTTATCTAATGCTCCCTTTCCGGAACCCGAATCAAGGTTCATCTTCATCTCATTGTTGAGTCCTTCATAGAAGTTGTTTATGAGCTCATCTTCTCCGATTCCGTGGTGTGGGCACAACCTTTGCAAAGCTTTATACCTCTCCCACGCCTCGTAAAGCGTCTCATCTTCTAATTGGGTGAAGCCTTGAAGTTCACTTTTGATCCTTGCGGTTCGTTGAGGTGGAAAGTACTTATTGAGAAAGGCCTTTGAGACATCATCCCAAGTCTTCAATGACTCCGGTTCACAACTCTTAAGCCATTCCTTGGCACTTCCCCTCAAGGAATGCGGAAAGAGCCTTAGACGAAGAGCATCATCACTCACACCATTGGCCTTATACATCTCACAACTATCGAGAAAGTCGTTAATGTGCTCGTTCGGATTTTCGGTGGCTCCTCCACCAAATTGATTCCCTTGTACAAGTTGTAACAAAGTTGCCTTTAACTCAAAGTTGTTGGCTTGGATTGGAGGTTTCACTATGCTTGGGTTTACAACCGTTTTTGGGGCTAAACGGTCTCTCATGGCTACGGGTTCGGGGTCTCCCATTATATCTTCCTCGGAAATATGGAAAGGGTTCTCAAAATTTGAAGGTTGAGAACTCTCTCCAAATGATGTTACCTCCTCAATTGGTACTTCAATCAATCCCCTTCTCTTCAAGGCGTTGAGGCGTCTTGCGGTAGCTTCTATCTCAAGGTCTATAGGATATTGTGGTTGGACCTTGCGAGTTCTTCTACTCATGCAACACCTACACACTCGATTCAAGGATTAGTAACATAAAGTGACCTAGGCTAAACTAAGATTAAACAATAAGATATCAATACGTTACTCCCCGGCAACGGCGCCAAAAACTTGATAGCTTTAAATATTGCCTCGCAAGTGTACGAATAGTCGTAGCAAATATCGAGGGTCGGTCCACAGGGAGTAGTTGTTGAGTACCTCTCGTTTTATCTTTATGCTTAGCTAAGTCGAATAAATCTTGAGTTGGTTGAGATTAAAGAACTAAGACTAAGGACTAAAAGTAACAAAAGCTAAAGAAAACAAACTAGATTAAGAATAAAGCGGTTTACTCAAATTTAGAAGGGACTAGGAGGTGATTCAACCATTCACACGTGACTTCCCGTGATAGATGCTTATTCGGTTGTTTTAGGTAGCGGGGTTGAGAGGTGACTCCTCTAATTTGTACCAAGACTCCCTCTCGGGCTCACTAGGTAACACTAGAATTGCCTCCCCATGCCCCTCTCGGGTTTATGAGTCGGACTACTCCGGGTTCTAGGATTAAGGTGATTAAGATTGGCCAAACCCCAACCCCCTCCTTCCTAGGCCGAAGGATCAAAACAAGCCTAAACCCGGTCTTCCCACTTCCTCTCTCAAGGTTCGTTTTCCAACCGTATATCAAGGGTACCCAACCCAAATTCCCCCTCTCGGGTTCAATCTAGGTCGATAACTAGCCTAACTAGGGTGGTCAACTTCTAACCTAGTCAACTCTCGTTGATGGTCGAGGGTTAAAAGTCTCCCGATTCAAAAGCCCAAGCCAAACATTATAACAAGTCAAACCCCTTGACAAACCTCAACTCCTTCACCCTTTACAACCCAACAAAACACCTATCTTAAGAAGTCAACATGTTTTAAGGTCAAATCACCCCCTAGAAGGGGGGTCTACTCACTAATCATGATTAGGGATTCGAGACTAATGAATAAAAGCGATCTAATGATGACAAACATGTTTTTGATGATTATAGATGCTAATAACATACGATCAATCAATTAAAACTATTTATGAGAACAACTAGCATGCAAGAGGAGAGATGTGAGAATGGCAAAAGAAATGAAATTAAAACAACTAATAAGATTGAAAGAAAGATTAAGGTAAAGATTACAATACCAAAGATTAAGAACAAGGAATGATCGGAAAAAGGATGAACAATCTCCTTCAAAAACCCAAACCCTAGAAAATTGCTTCTACTTAAAAATACTAAGGTAAATTGAAGATGAATTCTAAGCTTGTAATGTGTAGTGTCCCCTCTAAAAAACTGAAAATAAGAGTATATATACAAAGGCTTAAGTGGGGGTGAAAGCCCACTTACGAAAGACCAAAAAACACGCATAAACAGGCCCATCCGGTGTAGCGAACACCGGCCGTGCCTGAGCTACACCGGATGGGGATGGTTTACACCCGGCTTCCTAGTTTGTCTTGTAATTCGCTCCTCTTGGGTGTAGCTTGGGCAAAGTTAGGTGTAGGAACACCTGACTGCCTTAGTTACACCTGACTTGGGTATTTTGGCGGGTGTTGGAACACCTGACTGCCTTAGTTGCACCCGACTTTGGACTAGGAACACCCGGGATGGTTCAAAGCTTGGTTTCTCGACTTGTTGGCTTCCCGAAACTTCCGTAAAGATCCCGAAACACCTATAATAACACAGCGATGCTACAAAAACATAAAAACCGCCATGAAAATAGCATGTAATGTCAATTAAGGATGAAAAAAGGGATAATTACGGGGGAACCGATGTAAAAATGGACAAAGTAGAGGGAAATAGTGACGGGAAATAGGTCGATAACGTAGTTATCAGAATCCTTACTCGGCGATTTGTATTTTCTTTTTTTCAACACCGTCAACTTATTATTGCACCACAATATACACATACGAAACATAACATTCACGATATCTGCCTTAATTTGCGAATACAAAATCTTCAATTACTTCATATATATACCTTTATATATATATTTGACTTTTTTTTGGGTAGTTCATTTTAACTTTCATGGCTATAGTTATGTAATAACATTCGTGTCAACTCATCACCCTAAGAGTTACATTACTTTACACCATAGCAATTTCATTATCCATTAAAATTCTATCTATAGTCTTTACAATTCAAACTATTGTAATATATTATTCACTTTTACCCTCATACTAATATTATTATTCTTATTAGGTATTTTTAAGCTCATAGATGTAATATATAATTGCCTTAATATAATTCTTAACATAAATTTATATTTCCACCGTCCCAGTATCAAGTTGTTGAGTTCCCTTTATTACTTAATTACTTATGTACGTATTTTTAATTACTTGTGTTGTTCATTAATTGACAGTTTAAATCTCGAGGATTGCATAATTTCTATTTATATTAACTTAGCCAAAAAACCTTTAGTGGCTTTAGTTACAAACACGGATAAAAATCAATCAACCACGTAAGTAATAATGGAGTATTTAATAACATCTAAAAATTTGTAAAAGTAAGATGATAATTCAATTATTCAAAAAATATAAATAAGAGCACTATAATAACATTGAGCAACATTACATGTGTAAATGTGGATATACAATAAAGAGTCTTTTTTAATTTTCTATAGATGTCACAGACCCAAATATTATCTACTTTAATAATGAAATTCTATAATCTATTCATAAAAATTCATAAATTTACCTTACTCTGTATGACACTCTCTTGTAAATTTTCTTAACATAGCTAAATATTTTAAAAATAATATTTGTATATTGTAGACGTGGATAATATGGAGATAATAAAATTTGATCTCGTCAATACGATTTACCGTCATATTCACCTGCACAAATCGTCTTATTTTACAAAAGTCAACCACCAGCAATGACACTAATGATGTAGTAACCGCGTCTTGTAGGCTAGAATTTCCTTGGGAACTTGAGGAAGATCTAAGTGGATATACCTAGACTAAATTTATCAATGGCGGCCCTTCTTTTCCATAGTTGTTTTCAAAATGAAACGAAAACCAATAATTACGTAAACGTATCACGTGTGTATAATTATAATGTAAATAACAAAATAAGAAATAAGAATCAAAAGAATGAGTAGCATTAATTAATCGTTAATAATTGGGAAATTAAAATTAAGAATAATAATAATCAAAAGAAAGAGAAATTAATTTGTGTACCATGATTCGTGATGATGGGCACCATAATATATATATAGCTGTGAGAAAGAGAGCAATAACTATAATTATAATTATGATAGGACTCTTGCAACATTATCGTATATAATTATACATACAATTCAAGTAAAGATAGAATTCTCTAAGACTTCTATTATAATTATAATTATAATTCCCTCCTATAATTATTACTAATTCGTAACGATTTGTAACGTATTATATTTAAACGTAAACAAGCTAGCAAGAACGTACGTAAATTAATTAATTCAAGCAGGCTAGTAAGCACGTACGTAAAATAATAATAAAATAACAAAACATTAGTTTGTAGTATGTTGAACGTAGTAATAATAATTAAATAATAATAAAATAATACTAATAACATGTAGTTTGGTCACACACACGTTATGATAGTATTAATTAATAATAGTAACATAAGAGTATAACAGTAGAAGTTGTAGTAGGAATATTAGTAATGCTAATAATTATTAGTAATAAACAATAGACATTAGTAGATTCACTTTCTCAATGCATGCATGACGTTGTAGGGCTCAAGTTAATTTATCCATACTGATTTAGATTGTAAATAACATATTTTTTTTTACTTTGCCATCAAATATTACGAATACAGCAATCTCTTTTAATCGATAGAGAAACTTTTAAAGCGATTACAACAATCTCTTTTTTTTTCAAAGGTACGGTAATTTTCAAGACTATAATAAGTTAATAACCTCTTATATCTCTAGTAGCTAGGCTTCTTATAGTCATTTCAAGCGTGCCGAATTGGCGACCGTTGTCCTGAAAAAAATTTCCGTAGCAAAAACATACCGTAGTTAGTATACATATGTGTAAAAATGATAAAGAAAACAAATATATAAGATGGAAACAATATAAAGAAATTAAAATCAAAGCAAAAACATTGGAAAGACGAATAAATACTGATGCAAATATATATACTCCCTAATATAATAGGTGACGTGTTTGAGTCGCACTTGTCTTCTTTTATTTTATAATTCTAACCAGTTGTAAATTCTATCTATTAGCTACTTATTTTATTATTATTAGTTGTAAAGTATATCTAAGTACTTAATTACTTAATAATTAATTTATGGTTGGTCAATTCTCAAATTTTAATCATCTAAGATAACAGTCAATTAAATAAATAATTTTCCAATTCTCATAATTATAATTAATAAAATAATTCACAAAACTTGAACCAATCACATCGCTCGAAAAGTTCCTCACGTATCACGTGTGTATAATTATAATGTAAATAACAAAATAAGAAATAAGAATCAAAAGAATGAGTAGCATTAATTAATCGTTAATAATTGGGAAATTAAAATTAAGAATAATAATAATCAAAAGAAAGAGAAATTAATTTGTGTACCATGATTCGTGATGATGGGCACCATAATATATATATATAGCTGTGAGAAAGAGAGCAATAACTATAATTATAATTATGATAGGACTCTTGCAACATTATCGTATATAATTATACATACAATTCAAGTATAGATAGAATTCTCTAAGACTTCTATTATAATTATAATTATAATTCCCTCCTATAATTATTACTAATTCGTAACGATTTGTAACGTATTATATTTAAACGTAAACAAGCTAGCAAGAACGTACGTAAATTAATTAATTCAAGCAGGCTAGTAAGCACGTACGTAAAATAATAATAAAATAACAAAACATTAGTTTGTAGTATGTTGAACGTAGTAATAATAATTAAATAATAATAAAATAATACTAATAACATGTAGTTTGGTCACACACACGTTATGATAGTATTAATTAATAATAGTAACATAAGAGTATAACAGTAGAAGTTGTAGTAGGAATATTAGTAATGCTAATAATTATTAGTAATAAACAATAGACATTAGTAGTATTAGTGTTTGATTCACTTTCTCAATGCATGCATGACGTTGTAGGGCTCAAGTTAATTTATCCATACTGATTTAGATTGTAAATAACATATTTTTTTTTACTTTGCCATCAAATATTACGAATACAGCAATCTCTTTTAATCGATAGAGAAACTTTTAAAGCGATTACAACAATCTCTTTTTTTTTCAAAGGTACGGTAATTTTCAAGACTATAATAAGTTAATAACCTCTTATATCTCTAGTAGCTAGGCTTCTTATAGTCATTTCAAGCGTGCCGAATTGGCGACCGTTGTCCTGAAAAAAATTTCCGTAGCAAAAACATACCGTAGTTAGTATACATATGTGTAAAAATGATAAAGAAAACAAATATATAAGATGGAAACAATATAAAGAAATTAAAATCAAAGCAAAAACATTGGAAAGACGAATAAATACTGATGCAAATATATATACTCCCTAATATAATAGGTGACGTGTTTGAGTCGCACTTGTCTTCTTTTATTTTATAATTCTAACCAGTTGTAAATTCTATCTATTAGCTACTTATTTTATTATTATTAGTTGTAAAGTATATCTAAGTACTTAATTACTTAATAATTAATTTATGGTTGGTCAATTCTCAAATTTTAATCATCTAAGATAATAGTCAATTAAATAAATAATTTTCCAATTCTCATAATTATAATTAATAAAATAATTCACAAAACTTGAACCAATCACATCGCTCGAAAAGTTCCTCTTTTAAGTATATATATATTGATTGCTATTAAAAATATTTCTATCATTTTACATTCATTTAGAGAGCAAGTTATTTAAAGGGTAAGATATAGAAATAGAATACAATTTATTTATCTATTTTATATGGCTCAAATTTATTTCATAATATCATGATTATTTATTTCAATTTATATAATCATTTAAAAAAATTAATTATACCAGTAAGTCAATTATTTGGAGTCAAAATCATCCCCGAATTCATAATTTATATATTTCTCATTTAAGTTCATATTAAATTATATTTGTACTACTTTTTTAATATATTTACGAAATTTTTAAAAATAGACCCGTACATTTTTTGTACGGGCATAAAACTAGTGCGTGAATAAAAGAAAAAATAAATAAATTGTGGTTGTTGCAAGTGAGTGGTTAGCATGTACGTTGCGTAGTTTGGATTTGGTTTTGTATATGTTTTCCTTGTTTTTGTGGATATATATTTGGGACTGTATATAGTACTTCTATTTTAGTGAATTTATATATGCTTTATTTTATGACAAAAAAATAAATAAATATAAATCACTGATTTAGACGAAGGAGACGAAGGGAGTATATTGATTGGTACGCTCGGGTAACTATTGGAGATTCAATGTCAAAATTTGTTCTTCTAAATATATTGGATAATTCTCCGTGTATATGTGTGATGCTCCTCATTTTCTACTCCTAGCGTACTCGATGTTGAGTGTCGAAGTCGGGCTACTGACTTGTGACACTCGATTGAGTCCATGCAGTACTCGGTCGAGTACTTTTGCACTCGATCGAGTATCCAGTCTAGGATAGTGTTTCGAGCGATTTTGATTTGAATATTTAGGAGGAAGCATATTAACTATTTATGTTAGTTTTACTTCCTTGGTAAATATAAATCCTCAACCCTAAACTACTCCTTAAGCATCCAAATCATCTACCGAGGAAGCTATAATAAGTTTTGATCGCCGAGTCTCACAATGCGTCCGTACAACAGGTCGTAACCCTATAAGTTTGCCCTTTTCGTTTTGTGTCATTCGTTGTTTGCTAGTGTATTCTTTATTTGTATTTTTATCCTGCGTTTGTTATTGAATGCATATACTGACCTCTTCTATGTTGTTGTATAACCAGCGGTGAAACATTGGAGAATGGTGAATAGATGTCTAGCAGGTCTTGAAGTGCTTGTTTGCGAGACTGGAGAGGCATCAACGAGTCTATCATCTTAACTTCTGTTGTCATTTATAGTTTGTTAGGCATGTATATATTTGGATTAATTGATAGAAAAACTCCGAATTATGAGTGAACTGCTCAAAATACTTTAAATTTTATTTTAACTACCAATATAACTAACGAATGCCCTCATTTGTTTTGAATAAAATTTGTTGTTTTTATAACTTACTGTAGCATGTTTTAATGGTGTGATTAAGTGAATAGATTAACAAAGAAGTAAAAAGAGAAGGACAGATTAAAAAAGGGTTAGAAATTTCTTCCCTTATTTAGCAGGTAGCAGGTCATATATTATAATAAAAGTGCATGAGAGCATCTAAGCATTTTGGGGATTTATAGAGGTGGGTGTATTTTAGATTGTAATTTGGGTTTTTGTTGGTTTCACAATTGTGTGTACGAGTGTACGACCTACACTTTCCGCATCTTCTGCAGAATGTGTCAGCCTTGATATTTTGTATTCTTTTTTTGCTTTTTTTTTTTTTTTTTTTTAATAGGACCAATCTATCTCATCCTATCGAATGAATAAGATAAGTTGAGATTTTGTACTTATACCAAATTCTTTTCCAGGGTAATTTTGGTCTAAAGTTCAAGATAGACAAATAAAGCTCCTGTTTGATAAACAACAGCTAACATAAGGTAAGATTATCTTGGGTGGAGTCTAGTGGTTAAAACTTGGGTGAAATTTCCAGG
The DNA here is from genome assembly GCA_029255685.2 of Silene conica. Classification (NCBI taxonomy): domain Eukaryota; kingdom Viridiplantae; phylum Streptophyta; class Magnoliopsida; order Caryophyllales; family Caryophyllaceae; genus Silene; species Silene conica. Next base: position 4,255,246 of record CM055314.2, read on the forward strand.
AGACCCGGGTTCAAGCCTCCCCAAGAGCAAAATCTTGTGGAGCATTCTTGGCCCGAGTCCATGCCTAAATAGACTTCGAGCCTGTCACCCTCGGGTGGTTTAACTGGTGTATGTGGTTTGCAGGCTATTACATATACCCGCGGGTTTACCCAGTGCGCACCGAAGGTAGCGGCTGCGGGTTCCCTCGTCACTAAAAAAACAAAAAAAAAAAATTATCACTAAACTTTTCAAAGTCTTAAGACCGTGTCACCTCAGCTTTTTACTAATAAGTATTACTCCCTCCATTCAAATCCAAATGGTACTTTTGCTTTTTGTACACTATTTACAAATCAACGTTCGGTATCAATTTTCTCCTAATACGTAAGAGAAAATATATTCATGCGAGATCTTGTTTGATTCGTCTTCACGAGTACATTGAAAATATCTAACTTTTATAATTTTTGTGAATACGTAGCTAAAGATATTTAGCACGTAAAACGTGCGTTGGCAAACGTGAAAAAGCAAAGGTGCAAAGTGGATATGAATGGAGGGAGTATATATTTATTGTTCAGACTCACTTCATACTCACCTCATACCTTATACATTATTATCCATCAGATTCACCTTAGACTTTACCTTTTTTTTTACCTAACTTTTTTTTTTACAAAATGAAATGACACGTGACAGGCTGACAGCTACTCATTTGATAATTTCAATGAAAATTGAAGAGAGTAATGAGTGTCGCAAAAAAATAAGAATGACAATTATAAAAAATAGAGAGAACACCAGCAAGTATTAATAACAGAATTAAACATGTATCTGTCCAATGCCTTATTAAGCTAGGGATTGATTAACTTGGCCTTGTTCAAATTGGGAAGTTGAAATTTTATTTTCAGTGTGCAAAGGCTATTTATGTTTAGTTTAGCCAATTACAACCAAATCAAAGCCCAAATGCAGATTCTTTTTTCTTTTTTTTCACCACAAAAAAGTGACTAAGAAGGAAAGATCAATCATAACTAAACTCGTATCAAAAGAGAAACAAGAACTAACACTCTGACTTGAAGGGAGTATTTAGTTAAACTAGAAGAGGTGACGCGATGGCTTACTAATTTAGCTCAACCCAAACTTTTAATATGAGATTCAGTAACACTCGTATTGTACCGTACGAGTTGATCTTGAATTCAATTAAAACGTCGTAATAATGACTTTGAATGACCAAAATTGAAGAATTCTGTACTGCAACAACCAAAATTCAAAATAACCGATACTAGAACGACCTAAAATTTGAAATAACTAGGCGTAATGAAAGAGTAATTTAATTCGGTGTGGCCAAACCATTGTAGTACTCGAACTTTTACACCTGATCAACTTGTATTACTATTAGTGAAAGACGGTCACTCACGAAAACTACTACTATACAATATGTACACTTAAAAACACCTCATTAATCCTGTGAAACATAGCTCAAAAACATTAAATTGCATGGTTTTTTCTATAGAAACTAAATTAATTTCCCTTCATCTAGATCAATCAAGGAGATACATCTCGACCCCCATTATTCTGATCATTACAAGCAGACCGAAACACCCTGTCGCTCCACGAGTACGATCTTTTCAAACAAGGTGGTCTTACAGCTAGAGGTCGTGACGAAGAGGCACTATCCATCTCTTGACTCGAGCTTGAACCCGAGTTATTTCTTAAAAATATTGGCTCTGTACCTAGGTTTTGAAAACCCGAGCCATGCCGAAAATCCATTGAGAAAGACCTCCTTTGAGTTACCTTACTTTCATCATGACGTCCAACATTACTGTCATCTCCATTTTCAATTGCTCTACTACTATTCCCTACTACTTCTCCTATGCTCAATTCAACATCACTAGACTCGGAATTAAAACCCGCTTCATTCGAGGGTAAAGCCGGTCTGCCCGGGTTGATAACGATACTTGCTCGGCAGACCGGGCAGTTGATATGTGACCTTAGCCATGTATCAATACAATCAACATGAAACGCATGTTTACACTTAGGCAAAAGCCTAAGGTTTTCACCTTCATTAAATTCACTAAGGCAAACAGAACAATCTGAGCCGTCGATTAACCCGTCTCCACGCTTGTATTGTACGACTGTGATCGAATTGATCACTGATTGGTGCAATCCAACCGATGAAATTAGCCAAATTGGATGATAATTATCAAAATCTGGTTCAGCGTCGTTTGGGTCAGTCTCCGGTTCAACAGGGTGATCTTGGACCGGACCGGTTCTATACCGTTTCCAAAGTCTAATAACAATTGCATAGGAAGGAACTAAAATAGATACAGTAGCTATCACAATGAAAATTATGAGCACAGTAGGTGATATTTGAAACCCTAGGTTTGTCGACGTGGACGACACAATGATCGAGATGGGTGGTAGAGACGACGGGAATGGCGGTATCGGGTAGCCGGAGTAACAATCTTCAAAATTAACACAAGAGGGATCACATAAATTTGTGCGTGGGAAATTTGTTTCATTATTATTATTATTATTATTATTATTATTATTATTATTATTATTATTATTAATATTGTGTATGGAATATGAAGATAGATAAGAGATGAGATTTCTATGAAAGATTCTAGCCATGAATTAGTAAATTAAACCATTATTGAGAAAAAAAAAAAAGTGTAAGATCGAAAATATGTTAGAGGTGGTTGAGAAGAAGTGAGTTTAGTTTAAACCTTGTCCTAAGGAAGAGGGTGATTTGTTCTACACGTTTTAAATTAGGTTTGGACATATATACTCTTAATATCCTAATTATAGTATACTTACTAAATTACTAATAAACACTTTATTAATTACTTTATTGTGCTTGTATTGTATGTAAGTGGCAACTCTAAAAATATTGAAATCAAGAAAATATTTTTATGGTATGTCTGGTGAGAGACTGTGTTTTGTTAATTTAGTGGGGAAATATAATAGGAAAATAAAATCTTCAGTGGGTCCCTCATTTCATCTTGTGAGAGGTCTCTCACTAACGTTATTGAGATATCGTCCTTCTTAAATTTTTGTGATATTTTTATGGTATTTAGTTCAAAGAAGTTATATTTTTTTACAACAAGAAATCTAATAAAATTGAAATTTAAGAAGTAAATTTTTAAATTCAAAGTATTTTGATAAAAACATTTGAAATCTTTTGAATTTTAAATGAAAAGGAATGAATTCTTGAAATTTTAAAATAGGCACAGTACGCCGCAGGTGATTACAAAATCCTGGAAACGGAACCGGAACTGGAACCGGGCTCGACTCAGGCATGCGCACAGGGGGTGCAAAAAATTTAACAATTTGTGAACTAAAATTTAAAACAAAAAAATCGTGAGGCTAAAGTAAAATACAAAATTAGAAAAATTGGTTCCAAATTATTCTAGAAGGTATAAATAAAATACTTTGTATAAATTAGCATTAAAATTAAAATTTATTACTAAATGAGATAAAAGTGCAAAAATGTTACTTATGGGGTCAAACTCATGACTAAACTAGTAAAAACTCATTATCTAACCACTACATCACCAAATATTTGATAAATTTATTGAAACTAAATTTGAAATATTTCGGAACAAAGGGGGTGCGGGTGAACCCGCTGCACCCACGCTAAAAACGCCCTTGCACGCGCGCGCACGTGTGTGAACTGAATTAAGTACCTCGCAGTCTCATACAACAGACTAACAGAGGCTCAATTGACCCACTAGTAATGGTGTAAAGTGTGAGAAGCTACATAAACACAAACACACATTTTCTCACTATGCGGGAGAAAGAAAAGACTTGGCTAAAAAAACCTCTACTTCCAACATTTAGCTGTTTGAGTAAATTTCCAATCAAACAATAGTCAATAAAATAACGGTTGCATGTACGTATATGAGTAAAAGTTGAACCAATTTTTAAACATCGTCTTGTTTAATCATTAACTTTTACATTCTCTTATTTAGTTTACCTCTCGTTTAAAATAGCTGTCAGTTCCCTACCTCATACTTTAACATAGACCCGTTGTATTTTTTTATGAACTTACAATCAATTAAGAGTATCTCAAATTTTGTATTCTAAAACTCTTTACTGGTGTTATCAACTGATCAAGTTATGTAAAAGTTTTTAAAACGTACATCCAATTCACCCATTCTCCTCTTCGGTGTTTCGTTCTTAACTTCTCAAAAGAAGTAATAAGATATGATTGAAGATATGCTATATTGTTATGGAAATATATTACGTGAATATTGTGTATATCCTATAATCAGTTATTGGTTTCCTTTATTTAAGAGATTATGTTAGGAGTATCCCATAGATTAAGGAAGTAGAAGTAGTATATAATTAGGTGTCTTGTATTACGTTTTTGATCAATCAATAACAATCTTCTCAATTTTACCCTGTTCTTGAATTCTTTATGGCATCAGAGAAGGTACTTCATTGATTTTTTTTTTTTTTTTTTTCTATTTTTTTTTTCTCTCCACTCATCCATCATGACAAAACCTGAAGGATCAGGACAGAAAATAGAGCAAATTTCTCCTTGCTCACCTTTGTATTTACATCCCAGTGAAAGCACGAATCATTCACTGGTCCCGAGCAAATTTAATGGTAAAAATTACGATCTTTGGTATGACGCCGTCAAAACCGCTCTTGATGCAAAGAATAAACTGTCTTTCATCGAGGCAATGTGAAGAAGCCCGTCCTAACCAAAGGTCAAGAGGAAACACTAGAAGCGGTGGCATGGCGACAGTGCAATGCCATGTTAAAATCATGGCTGAGATGTTCAATTGCAGAAGATCTTCATGCCAGCATTAATTTTTCTGGAACCGTTGTGGAAATTTGGAAGGAATTACGGGATAGCTATTCCACTGGTAATTCCCCACGGGTTCATCAATTGAAGACAGAATTGGCAGAATGTCGACAAAAGAAGGGGCAATCTGTCATCGATTATTATACCAAATTGAAAACAATTTGGGATGAGTTAGCAAATTATTCCAAAGTTCATCAATGCACCTGTGGAGCGGCAGAGTCGATTCGCAAGGAGCGAGAGGACGAGCGAGTCCACCAATTCCTTATGGGGCTCGACAATAATCTTTACGGAAACCTCCGTTCGAATTTGTTGATGGATCATGAAATCACGAATCTGGCGAGGGCATACTCACTTGTCCTCCGTGAAGAGAGCCTCAAGGCTGCCACAAAGGAGAATGACGAAGCTATCGAGGCAACTGCCATGGCGGCCCGAGTCCGTGATGGTACACCCAAAGGTCGCAATTATGGAGAAAAGAAAGACGATAAGGATATTTTCTATTGTACTTACTGCCAAAAGCCTTGGCATACTGAAGATTACTGCTGGAATAAACCCGAGAACCAAGGTCGGGGACGCGGACGTGGGCGTCGAGGGCGCGGCCGCGGAGGCAGAGGACATTCAGAGCGTGCCAATGCAGCAGGTGTGAGTGAAGGAGATGCGACGAGGCAGGGACTGACGGCGGAAGAACTTGTTCAGTTCCGAGCCCTTATTGCCAACAAAGGTGACGATAATTCGAATGATAAAGGTATTGAAATTAATTATGAGAGTTGGCTTCTTGATACAGGGTGTTCACATCATATGACCGGAAAGCGATACCTACTTGATAATATTGAAAAGAAAGCAATTTCGACAGTAGGTTTGCCAAATGGTTCTCACATCACCGCGTGTGAACACGGCACGGTGACTTTGAGTTCGAATTTTGTTTTGAAAGACGTACTTTATGTTCCCACATTGCAATGTGATTTAATTTCGGTTCGACAATTAATTCGTGAAAACAATTGTTTAGTAACCTTTTACTCTGATCATTGCGTTATACAGGATCTCTCTTCGAGGATGAAGATTGGACGGGGGGAGCATAAAGACGGGGTCTATTATTTAAAGGCACAAAAGGAGGAGTCTGTAGCAAAGATCGAAGCTACTGGTGATGCAAGGCTTTGGCACAAACGACTTGGGCACCCTTCTAGTAGTGTGTTACCTCTCTTTTCTAGTTTAATTGGTTTGAATTTATGTTGGAATTCTAAGGATGTTTGTGATCCGTGTTGTCGTGCTAAGAAAACACGGTCAATTTTTAAGTTGAATAAGAAACGGAATGAATCTTTGTTTGGACTTATACATTGTGACATTTGGGGGAGATACAGTGTGAAAAGTTTCAGTGGGGCACAATTTTTCCTTACGATCGTAGACGACAAGAGCAGGGCAGTTTGGGTCTACCTAATGCGAGAAAAGAGTGAAGTAATTCAATTACTAATTAATTTTTGCAAGATGGTTAAAACCCAATTTGGAAGGCAAGTCAAAGTAGTTCAAAGCGATAATGGGTCGGAGTTTCTTTTCGGACCATTGAAACAATATTATAATGAAAATGGTATGCTTTTTCAAACTAGTAATGTCGATACCCCACAACAAAATGGTAGGGTAGAGCGAAAACACCGACATATCTTAGAAAAGGCTAGAGCACTTCGTTTTCAAGCTAACTTGCCTCTTGAGTTTTGGGGAGAATGTATTGTTACCGCTGCGTATTTGATAAACCGAACCCCCACCCATGTCTTACACGGTCAAACTCCATATGAAGCTTTACACGGAAAACGACCCGTACTCGATTCCATTAAAGTGTTTGGCAGTTTTTGTTACGTTCACAACAAAGAAAAACCGAAAGATAAATTTGGTGAGCGAGGGAAACGATGTATTTTTGTCGGCTATCCATCTACTAAGAAAGGATGGAGGGTTTATGATCTCAAAACAGGGGACATTTTTGAGTCAAGGGATGTGAATTTTTATGAACATTTATTCCCTTTTGGTGACTTGCGTAATAAACAAGAGCAATCAAACAGTGAGTCTATTATTCATAAAAGTCAAACACACAAAGATTTTTTCATTGAGCATGAAGAAGTTGTTTGGCCAGAAGTTGATTCAAGTGGCGAAAACACAGTAGAAACTAATGAGCAGGAACACGTTGAAAGGGAAAATATTCCAGAAAGTCCGAGCCGCAGTGACAATTCAGTGCTCATGGGAAGAGGAGCGCGTGAGAAATTTGAGCCCGCGTGGAAGAAGGACTATTTATGCAAGTCGACAAGAATAATAGACCCCCCAACGACAGTCCCCTCGGCTCAAGCTTCATCCAAAAAGAGAGGTACACGCTATCCTTTGAGTAATTATGTTACTTATAATTGTTTTTCAAAACAACACCAATGTTTCTTGAGCAAGATTGATGCTGTGATTGAGCCACAAAAGTACAGTGAGGCAGCCGGTGTACCCGAATGGAGAGAAGCGATGTTGAAAGAATATCAAGCTCTTGAAAATAATGGCACATGGAGTATCGTGGATTTACCGAAAGGAAAGCGACCCATTGGGTGTCGGTGGGTCTATAAAATTAAATACCATGCCGATGGAACCATTGAACGTTACAAGCACGGTTAGTGGCTCAAGGATATACTCAAGTTTAAGGGGTCGATTATCACGAAACTTTTGCTCCCGTGGCCAAGATGACAAGTGTACGGTGTCTACTTGCCATCGCGTTAGCCAAAAATTGGAATATTGCGCAGTTGGATGTAAACAACGCATTTCTACATGGCGACCTACATGAAGAGGTTTACATGAGAATGCCACCGGGTTTTGATAATAGTGAGTCGAATAAAGTGTGCCGCTTACGAAAGAGTTTGTATGGCTTGAAGCAAGCTTCGAGAAATTGGTTCGAAAAATTGACTATGTCATTAACAAGGTATGGTTTTCATCAATCATTGGCTGACTATTCCCTTTTCACTTACAACAAAGATGAAATTTTTCTTGGAGTATTAGTCTATGTAGATGATATGATAATTGTGAGTAGTAATACCTCGGCTTGTGACCGTCTTAAGAAGTTTTTGAATGAGAGTTTTGGAATAAAAGACCTTGGGAAATTAAAATACTTCTTAGGCATAGAGGTGGCCGAGGGTTCAAAGGGATTGTTTCTTTGCCAACGGAAATATGCGTTAGACATTATAAAGGAAGCGGGATTGGAAGGAGCAAAGCCGATCGATACACCCATTCAGCCGAAGCACAACTTGGCCCGAGCTGAAGGGGAGTTGTTGCGTGACCCACTAAAGTATCGAAGGCTGGTCGGAAAATTGATTTATTTAACGATTACGAGACCCGACTTGGTTTATGTCGTCCATATTTTATCCCAATTTGTGCATAACCCGAGGCAGGAACATTTAGCAGCCGTGTACAAATGTATTCGTTACATTAAAGGAGGACCGGGACGAGGTATAATAATGAGTCGTGGCTGCGATTTACAAGTACGGGGATATTCGGATTCCGATTATGCAAATTGTCCCCTTACAGGGAAGTCGATTTCTGGGTATTTCGTTTGTATTGGTAATTCTCCCATTGCTTGGAGAGCGAAAAAACAAGCCACGGTTGCGAAATCTACAGCAGAAGCCGAATATCGAGCTCTAGGGGCTGCAACGAGTGAGGTGCTATGGGTAAAGTCATTCTTGAAGTCATTAGGAGTCGATCACATCAAACCTATGACACTTTTCTGTGATAATCAAGCAGCTCTGAAAATAGCCAAGAACCCGGTCTCACATGATCGCACCAAACATATCGAAGTAGAATGTCACTTTATTCGACATCATATTATGCAAGGCACAATAAGAACATTATATGTAAGGAGCAAGGACCAAATCGCTGATCTGTTTACAAAGGCTTTAGCAGGGAATGCGTTCCGGTATCTTCAAGGCAAGTTGGGCATTGGGTCACCGGATGCTCCAACTTGAAGGGGAGTAATAAGATATGATTGAAGATATGCTATATTGTTATGGAAATATATTACGTGAATATTGTGTATATCCTATAATCAGTTATTGGTTTCCTTTATTTAAGAGATTATGTTAGGAGTATCCCATAGATTAAGGAAGTAGAAGTAGTATATAATTAGGTGTCTTGTATTACGTTTTTGATCAATCAATAACAATCTTCTCAATTTTACCCTGTTCTTGAATTCTTTAAGAAGGCTCCAAACTATACTTAACACTGTTTCTCTTAGCAAGCAGAGGAAAATATGAATCAAGTTTTGCCATCTCTAATTTATTTCGTTGTCTTAGATCCAAAAGAAATTGTTTTTTTTGGTTTTTTTGTATCAAGGTAAATAGTAATGAGCTTTCGTAATTCTATTAGAAGAGTCTTTCGACTTTTTTTAAATTGGTGTTTTAAATGGTTACTCACGTGTATTTTTCCTAAATCTTGTCAAAACATGTGGCATACATTTACATCTCATTTAACATAATACTATTTGTTTTAAGTTTTTAAGGAATAAAATATATATACTTCTTGTGTGTATAAAAATATAAAATTGAGAAATAATATATTTAACGTAATTTAACTTAGAATTGAGAAGAGAAACAAGGAGACAACATAACTAGTTGAAATCACTCTCCAATATTTGTGTCTCGTCTCCTATCTCATTGCTTTTATCTAGCACACCTCACCATTCACCTAATAAAATTAATAACAATTTCTCTTAAATTAATGATGTGTCACAAGAAGAAATAAGAATTTCTCTTAGGGCCTGTTTGACAACTTTCATTTGAAAATCAATTGCAGAATTGGCCCAATTCTTGGGTTTGGTAACCCAAAAGATTTGAAATTGGAATCAACCCAAATCCTAGACAATTCTACCCAAGAGTAAATAGTAACCATTTCAAATCTCCTCTCTTCCCTAGTCATTTCATTTTCTCTGCTCAACCTCTCTCTACCATGTACGACATGTCTCTCACTCTCTCCCCTCATCCCTACTGCCCTACATCTCCAACATTCTTCGAAACCCAAGTTTTTGCCGATATCTAGCCAATTTTCGGTAATCACCTGATTTATTCCTTAATTGTTCCCGATTGTTTTCATTATCTCAGTTAGTTAACATCCAGAGCATTTTTTAATGTATGATTGGTAATTTTTTGCTCATCAAATTGATAAGAACGTTTAGATCATCAATTAATTTTCGATTTCAGTCGATTTTTGTGAAAAAGCACATATTTTTGGGAGTATTTTGACTTGATTCATGCAATTTGACATTACCGTTTGTTGTTTCGAAATGCAAATTAATTCCAAGAGCGTACCAAACACGATCTTGGAATTGAAATTTCTAATTGAATTCCATAGTTTTACCAAACAGCTTTGCGGATTCGGAATTGGAATTGAATATCACCATTTCAATTTTTGTAATTAAATTCATGCAAACAAAATGAATTAGAAGTTGCCAAACACTGCCTTAATTTAATTCAATTTAATGTATACTTTTATTTCAGTAGATTTTTGTTTAATGCATTCATTATTAATTACCCCCTCTATTCATTTTTTATCACCCCATCTCGCCCATTATATGTGAGGAGTATTATATTGAAATAGGGTGATAGAAAATGAATGAAGGAAGTACTTTAGTTAATTCAATTTAGAAAGTTTCAATCTAAAAGAAACATCTTTGCAACGGCACTATCCGTCACAAGCTTGTGACGGATACCGTTTTCTCTCACAAAATACCTACTTTTTCTCTCTTTCCAACACTATTCATGTGGTCCCTTTTCTCCACTACCTCATTTTGTATACATTTTATCTCACAAAATATCCGTCACAAATGCTGACCCGTCGCAAGCAAGACTTACTAAAGAAACATAGCCTAAACAATTCTATTTTGCCAAACATGGCTGTAAAATCTATTACTTCCTTTATCCAAAATGATTTAACTTTTTGTAAGGTAGTATCATAAACATCACAAAAAAAAATGATTTGACTTTTTGTAAACTTTGACCATTAATAAGTGTTAAAATAAAAAAAATGCGACGACTTCTTCATTTGTCACATTTCTAGAGGTCACTAACCCACTTTTTGTTCTCAAAATCATACATAATTTCTCAAAACAACGCCTATCGAAACGCAATTGCTCTTGACATTTTCTATTGTTTCTTAATGTATCTAACCACATTGCTCTTTTTTGTGAACGTTCGTGTTCGTTCCAAGCCAAATCCTTAACCTTATACCTTTTATAATTCAACGCCCCTACTATAACAACAACACAACCCACAACTAGCGTGAAAAGCTCCATATCATCATCTTCTTCCTCTATCCAGACACGTTTAACTGATTCCCGTTCATTATTCTGACCAGCCATATTACTTTATCCCCGCAAATCTGAAAAATTATAGTGAGTTTATAATCATAGCTTAATGTAGACAAATTATACCGTATGACCAGTGATGACTAATAAGTGTAATAAGTGTCTATAATAGTCAGCAATTCAATTCAGCAATCAACATTATCAGTTAACGAAAGGAGAGTATCTATGCTACTCATTTTTCCACATAATACCAATTTGATGAAATCTAACATATCATCAACAAAACCATCGCTAAATTGATTTCGAAACAACAACTATAAATATATATATCACAACAAATCATAAAGAAAACAATCAGATTACAAAATAGAAGGAAACCTAATTTGATTACGATACGATCTTCAAAAATCCAGAAAATCAAAACAACGCCTATCGAAACGCAATTGCTCTTGACATTTTCTATTGTTTCTTAATGTATCTAACCACATTGCTCTTTTTTGTGAACGTTCGTGTTCGTTCCAAGCCAAATCCTTAACCTTATACCTTTTATAATTCAACGCCCCTACTATAACAACAACACAACCCACAACTAGCGTGAAAAGCTCCATATCATCATCTTCTTCCTCTATCCAGACACGTTTAACTGATTCCCGTTCATTATTCTGACCAGCCATATTACTTTATCCCCGCAAATCTGAAAAATTATAGTGAGTTTATAATCATAGCTTAATGTAGACAAATTATACCGTATGACCAGTGATGACTAATAAGTGTAATAAGTGTCTATAATAGTCAGCAATTCAATTCAGCAATCAGCATTATCAGTTAACGAAAGGAGAGTATCTATGCTACTCATTTTTCCGCATAATACCAATTTGATGAAATCTAACATATCATCAACAAAACCATCGCTAAATTGATTTCGAAACAACAACTATAAATATATATATCACAACAAATCATAAAGAAAACAATCAGATTACAAAATAGAAGGAAACCTAATTTGATTACGATACGATCTTCAAAAATCCAGAAAATCAAATATGCAAAAATATTGATTAATTTATGTAGAGAGTAATTGGAAAGATAAATGATATAAAAATCGAAAGATAGAGTAACATACTTGAATCTGATTGATGTTTGTGAGAAGGAAATCACATAAACCCTAGAATTCTGTGATCGTCGTGAGAGGAAGCAGGAGGCTCGAGAAGCTGTCGTGAGGTTTGGATTTGGAAATATGGGGGGTGGGGGTGTGGATTTCTAAATGGACTGTTTTATTAATGTTGCAAATTTGGTGGGATTTCATTGAAATCCAAATACAAATGTTGCTATGAGCCCAAACATTGTGTTTGGGCCAAATTCAGATTTCAAAATGAAATGGCCTTTGCCAAACAGGCCATTAAAGAATTTTAAAACTTTTCACCCCTTTAAACCTAATCAATCCCTTATTTATTCAACTACTAGTATTTTTGCCCGTGCGATGCACGGACACTAAATTGGTATTCATAAAATTTTCGCCATGTAAATCAAAAGTAAATTATAAGACTTTTTTATATAAAAATAGTATTAGTTTGTTCTATACATGTATTATTTTGTTAATAAAATTACCTCATTTATATTTATTTCTGTCATTAATGTTACCACCAACTCGCCACAATCATCTATAGTACCACACAAAAGATCCCTTCAAACCACTACTCTTACTCTTCAAATAACACAAGAAACGTTCCACAATCCAAAGCCACGCCTATTAACCTATCATGAAATTAATTATCAAATGCGATTTAGTCATCTTTATTGTTACCTCAAACAACCATCTAACTCATCATCAACACCCTTTCCTAGCTTTCAATACACACCTAAAATATTCAAGTCACCCCTCCTTCACCAAACACCCGGACTTATCCCTCAATGTTAGCTCTCCCTTTGAAAAGTTCATCCATCTATCAGAAACCTAACTAACTTTTGCTTTCAAAACCGATCTTGTTTGAATGAAAAATCCATGATGAGGAAAACAAAAACATGTAATTTTTTTGTTTGGTTAACAAAAGAGGCATGAGAGAAGTGTTAAGGAATGAACGATGGATGCAACACTCGAGAGTTACATGTAAATTGGGTGTAAAATTCAAACCATGATGTTTTTTTAATCACCAAGACAAAAAAAGTAACCTAGTTAAACGTTAGCAATACTATATTGACATGATATTTATTAACATTGGATTACTTATTTTTGTGTTTTCCAAGAAAAAAACAAAAATGAGTTTTCATACATGATGTTTCATAGATTTTTAACTTATTTTTATAGCATTTATGCCTAAGTCATTTACACATAATACAACCTTGAAATAAATTCATCTACTTCATCAGTTTTTTTTGCTACATACCCCCCATTTTCCACACCATTCAGGCATTGTTCGTACCCTTTTTCACTCAACTAACCAACTTGACCATCAGAATTAATCGTATGCGCATCCTTGATCAACCCAATTGTATCTATATTTACTTGTACTACTCAAACCACACTCTTAAATATCGGAAATAACTCTATCATCAAGACACTTACCTCCTACCTTCATACTTATCTACCGCGATATAATACTGACATGTCATATACTTCCTTAATTCTTATCTAATGTTCCCACATTCTATTTTTGTACAATTTAATCCAATATTTTTCTGCCATACTTGGTAAAATAATTGACATAAATATCTTATTCTATTTCTTGTATTTACAATGTTATCATTGCAAATTTGCAACTGCAACTCCACATTACGACATCTTTTTATACACACCCCTAAATATTTCCAAGAATACTCCCACAAAAAACAATATAACGCCATTCTACATTAAAATAATTCCCCGGCCCAACAGAGCATTCAATAGGACTGAAGAGAGTATAACATTTGATTGTTTAGTTTTTCCAATGGTAACTGAGTTAAACCTTAAAGCTTGCAGAAATGCAGGAGTTGAGAGGTCTCAGGTTCGATTACCAGCTGGGGCGATGATCACTTGGCTACTGCAGCCCCCGAAGGGGTGGCTTACATGGTCCATGTGGTGGTGCGGGAATGCATGGGCCCGGGGGATTAAACCCATCGTCACCAAAAAAAAAAAAAAATTGAGTTTATACACGTGATATTTTAAATGTTTTTAGCCTATATTTATATATTTGTCGGTTCTTTTCTCATATAATACACATTTTCAAATAGAATTTATTCATTTACCTTTTTCAATTAATATCTCACGTTATCCACTTTTCACAAATTCAACCCTTTTCACCCGATTAGTCAACCAAACCCATTAGAATCAACTTTAACCATATTTATGTCCCTAAACAACTCAGCCTTACCTATGAATATATTTTTCTATCTTCTAAATCACACTCGTAAACATTAGGGAGTAATCCTACCCATGGAGTATCCTTTTCACCCACTTAACTAACTTAACCATTAAAATAAATTGTAAAATACATCCCTGAAAACCTCAACCTACCGACATTTATTTGTACTACTCTTACACTCTTCAACGTCGTGGAGTAACCCAACCCCAAGACACTTACCTCCTCTCTCAAAACCTATTTACCCCAACCGCTCGAAACAGTAGATATATCCAATGTTAAATCAAACTCGGCCCTATAACAATGAAAATTGAGTATGCATACATGTTACTTTAGAGATATTTAAGTTATTTTCATAACATATGTGCCTATATTATTATCACATAGAATATAATTTTAAAATAAAATTTATCTACATATGTACTTGTTCAGCTGTTCTAATCATTCTGTAGTACATACGCAACTTTTTTCGACACCGTTTAAGTATTCGTTATACCCTCCTCACATAACTACCCAACTTGACTCACATAATCAATCGTATCCCTGAAAAACCCTAACCAATAGACATTTTCTTGTTTAACTTACATCACACTTTTAAACGTTGAAGAATAACTCTATCCCCCAAGATACTTATCTCCTCCGTCGAGATCTATTTATCCCCATCCCTAAACAAATGAACACATACAATTTAAAATCAACCCTTACCCTATAAAACAATGTCACACTGTAAAGAATAAGTTGAAAATATGGAGGAAAAAAAAGAATACGAACTATAATAAACTATAATCTAATACTAATTAAAAAATATTTTTGATTTTTTACGGTTTATTCTATCCGTCTCGGAAACACCATTTATTTGTCACTGCCTTTGTTGTATGAATACCTTCTAATACCCACTTGCATTTCATCTCATGTCAACACAATTATTCCGCTTAACTCAGATCACCTACATCATTATGTTCTTTAATATCTATATATTTATATTTATACCTCTTAAATCGTAACTTAACAACCCAACTAACCAACTTGATCATCAGAATGATAAACTGTATTCTTGAACATCTCTGACCAATTTGCTTGTACTACTCAAATAATACTTTTAAAAAACCCTAAACCTACCCCTGAAGACACTTACCTCCTCCCTCAAAACCTATCTACCTCCGCCCCCGTAAAAATATATATCATTTTATAACAAAATGTCTCATCGTTAAATAATAAGGTGAAAATATGCAGAAATAAATATGTTATTTATGAAATACCTTTTAATACCCATTTAAAACACATGTCATCCACACAATTATTCCATTTCACGCACCTATCTACATCATCATTGCGGTCTTTAATATTTATATTTATACTAATTAAATCCAAATTTGACATTTATGGGGTTTCTCTAAAGTATAATATATTTAGCATTTATCTTATTTTCTTTTTACTTAATTAAAGAAATTATCTCATTTCTTTCGCATAATTAAGTACGAAAGTGCATAATATTCACTTGAACAGTATTGCTACTCTTGTACCAAAAAATAGCAGTGTTGCTCTTAATTTGGTCGAATATGATTGATCGCAAATGTTCCTTTTAAGTAGGAATTTGTTTAGACTTAAATATTTAACTAATTTCATTTATTAGTTCCACACATTTTTAATTAAGATGGAGGTATTCATTTTAAGTTTAAATGGTCTGATAATGTGGAAAAGATAAAAACAGTATAAGAAAAAATAAAAGATTTGTCTTATTACTCTTATATTCCCGTGAGATTATTTTCGACTCATTTTAATGTTAAGACGAAGACAAACTAAATTAGTTCTTTTTACGCTTTCCCATTTTCATTTTTAATGGAAACGCTGAATAATGTGGAAAAGATAAGAACATAATGTATCAGAAAAAGTAAAAGATTTGTCTTATTACTTTTATATTCCCGTGAGACTATTTTCGATTCATTTTAATGTTAAGACGAAGACAAACTAAATTAGTTCTTTTTTACGCTTTGCCATTTTCATTTTTAATAGAAACGCTGAATAATATTAATAAGCTTAAATAGTAAGTATATAAATATTAAAGAATAATGTTATAAGATAGGAAAATTGTAAATAATCAATTATTCTAATTCATTTTCGATTTTCATTTTTAATAAAAACGTTGAATAAAGTTAATAAATTAAAATAGTAAGTATATAAATATTAAAGAATAACAATGTTCTAAATCTAATAGGAAAATTGTAAATAATCGGATATTATTTTTCTAAATCTAATAGAAAAGTTATAAATAATTTATTATTTTCTTATTTTCTAATCCTAATAGGAAAAATAATAATGTTCTAAATCTAATAGGAAAATTGTAAATAATCGGATATTTTTATATTTTTCTAAATAGAAAAATTGTAAATAATTTATTATTTTCTTATTTTCTAATTCTAATAGGAAAATTGTAAATAAATTATTATCTAAACAACTATTTATTAATTTTCTAATTCTATTGAAAAATTGTAAATAATTAATTATCTCCTAATTTATAAATAAGTGTTTTGTAAAACGTGGAGACTACCACGTGCTTAGAAAAAAGCTTCTTTTAATTATATATATTGATTATGGATCATAATTCGCATATATCAAACGTAAGTTCGTCATTTCATCGTAATTTTTTTATTAACTTCCGTCTTTTATTCGATTTAGTTGATGTTTATTTTCTAAAAAGAAGGTTTTTTAACAATTAGGGTTTGGATTGGTTTTGGTTGATGAATGAGTTGTTGTGAGGGATTTTTGAATGTTTATATATTCTAATGGCAGTAAAATCAGATTTTAGAACAACTGTTGAAATCGGAAAATCCAATTGCATTAAAATCAGAACCTGAAGTGAGTTGATTTTTCAGGAGAACGACTTGATTTTTGGGGAGTTTTGGGGGTTTATGTTTCTCTCTTGATTTTTTGGTGGGGATGATAAAAATGGGAAGGGTATAGTCGGAATAAATGTAAAAAATGTGTGGAATTGAGTAAAATAATGTGCGGGATTTAGCACGTTCCTAAAAATAAGCTAAGTAGGTAAGAATCAACTTTTAATTTGTTTCATTTTTTGTATTATTTCCAACACAAAGGCATTTATCTATCAAATTTTAGTTTTCATGCCGAAAATAAACCTTTTTTTTTTTTTATTGTAACGTAGGATATTAGAGACTATGTTCGTCCACAAAATGTCTTTAATAGCTCGCTAAAACCTCTTCAACAACTTAATTTGTTTAACTAATTTATCATAGTTAGTTGACTTAATTTGTCAAAATTAGACGACTTGAGCTATAAATTCAAATGAAAATGATTTTGCATGGTTTATATTTCGTTAATGTGAAAACAAATTGTCGACAGAATTAGGCATCATAATATTGTTTTCGGTCATCTTAATGATAGTTATTTTTCACCTTTGATATTTCTTGTTACTCATGAAATTCTGGAAATCGAGAATGCTTCGGCTAAGGATGTTAGCTACTTGTAAATGATGATGGGACACCCTAATTGAACCTCAAAATATTACGTATCTATAGGGAAGTTAACTCAGAAGGGAAGCCAAACTAGCTGTGGCTCATCAGTCGTGACTAGAGATGGCAATGGATCTCGGATCCTATCCAGATCCACCAGACCCTATATCCAAGGGTAGGATATGGATCTCATTATTTTAGATCATTAGGATCCGGGTCAGACCCATATCTTTATACGAGTATGAGGGTCAAATCTGGATCCCACCACTAAGATCCAGATCCTACCCTTGGACCATATTTTAATTTCTATAAGGGTAATTTTTGGATAGATTCGACCCTTCAAAGGTCATATTCAAAAGATGATTTCTTCTGTTGATCAGAATCGGGATGGTCAGGTTGATTTCTTTGAGTTTAAGCATATGATGCTTAATACTGTTCTCGTTCCGTCTTCTTAGATCCTTTACTTTTCATTATGCAAGTCTTTTACTTGTTTTTCATTATTAGAGCTTTCGGAATTAGAATTGGAATCGGAATTGGAATTGGAATTGGAATTGTATGCGGTTTTCTTTGGTCAATTATGATGTTACTCGGAAATATAAGGTTCCACTTGTTTTTACGTTTGAGTTAGATAAACCGATTAGTGTATAGTTTCACTTATCCATTGTAGTTGTTGATTGGAGGTGTGTCTTCAGTTGGAACAACACAAATTGTTGTACGAAATCATTGAATTGTCAATATGATGATCCATTAGTTTCTCCTAACACGGAAAAATGTAGACTTGTTATTCACTTCATTCTATTCAGCTCATCCATTCTATTGATTTGTTTTGTTAGAGTAATTTGAACAAATGTTTGCTAGGTTAATAGCTCTGTTTGAACCATGGCCATTCCGCCACCACCTCCGCCTCCTCCTCTAGGGAGCATGGATTATATATTTGTATGTGCAGATGAGTTCAGATGGACAATAATGAAAGCTAGGTGGAGGGGGTGGGTAGAGATGGCAATGGATCCGGATCCTACTAGATCCACCAGACCCTATACTCAAGGGTAGGATATGGATGCCATTATTTTAGATTCTTAGGATGCGGGATCCCACCACTAAAATCTTATAAGGGTAATTTTTGGATAGATTCGACCTTTCAAAGGTAGATCATGGAAACAACGAAGGGAGTAGTAGTGTTTATTTTGTTTGAACAATTTGTTTTATTATGAATTGTTGGAATTATAATTATTTTGTGGTTTGTAAACCATATTTGTAGGTTGCTATAAGACTTTTTAACACTTTGTACACTTTTTTGTTTCTTTTAGACTATGTTTTTTAAACCAGTGAAGTTAATAGAGGGTAATTCGACTAAAATATCGTATATAATTGACAAGTAAAAGTGAAATAGTGTATAATAGTGACTTTGTGCGGTCTCATTTGAATGTATCGTTGAAGATTGACGGATCTGGATTTTACCCAGATCCTACCCAGATCCTTAAGATACAGATATGGATCTACAAATTTCGGACCCTAAGGATAAGGGTAGGATCTAGATATACCATTTTAAAATGGATCTGGATTTGGATCTGGATCCTATAGGATCCTGTCCAGATCCTACCCATTGCCATCTCTAGTCGTGACTAGAGATGACAATGGATCCCGGATCCTACTCAGATCCACCAGACCCTATATCCAAGGGTAGGATATGGATCCCGATATTTTAGATCCTTAGGATCCGGAACTGACCCATATCCTTATACGAGTACAAGGGTCGGATCTGGATCCCACCACTAAGATCCAGATCCTACCCTTGGACCCTCTTTTAATTTTTATAAGGGTAATTTTTGGATAGATTCGACCCTTCAAAGGTAGATCACGGAAATAAGGAATGAAGTCTTAATGTTTATTTTGTTTGAATAATTTGTTCTATTATGAATTATTGGAATTATAATTATTTTGTGGTTTGTAGACTTTATTTGTAAGTTGTTATAATACTTTTTAACACTTTGTACACTCTTTTTGTTTTTTTTTACTATGATTTTTAAACCAGCAAAGCTAATAGAGGGTAATTCGACTAAAACATCGTCTCTAATTGACAAGTAAAAGTGAAATAGTGTCTAATAGTGATTTGGTGCGGTTTAATTTGAATGTATTATTGGAGATTGACGGATCTGGATTTTACCCAGATCCTGCCCAGATCCTTAGGAAGCGGATATGAATCTACAAATTTCAGACCCTAAGGATAAGGGTAGGATCTGGATATACCATTTAAAAATGGATCTGGATCCTGATCCTATAGAATCCTGTCCAGATCCTACCATTGCCATTTCTAGTCGTGACTCGTGAGTAAGAGCATTCTTATACAACTCGATTTACAGATGTGCGTACATAGTTTTTGAATCAATATGAAAATGATGAATTTAAAACTCCGAATAATTGGAGATACAGCGAAGTGGTAAATGACCCCCTTAAGTCATTTACCACTTCCCCGATTGGAGATATATGCTAACTTGACATCATTTCAAGAAGATGGAGCCACTCAAGATTACTTGTGTTTTATCTTCGGAAAAAAATGCGATGTTTTCAACCAGCGATTGTAGTTTTTTCTCATCCCTTTCAACCAGTGAATGTAGTTTTTTTCTCATCCCATATAGGTAGACAGCTTTAGCCAGAGACTTCTCCTTACAAGACTTGTGCTGCATTTTCAGCAAACTCGACCTTGTTTTTACTCTTTCAACTCACCAGCTGCTTGTACACAATCTTGCTCCACATCTCCACGTAAGTATGAACATGGAAAAAGTCCTCAACTGTTTTATCTGCCAAAGATACAGAGCAAACATCGACTGTCGCGATGAAACAATTTCCCATGTCAAGTTAAGGAACTGGCTCCATCACAACCCAAAAAGGTCGAGGTTTCAAGCTAATCGCACATTTTCACATCTTTGCTAGACCTCTGGGATTATCTGGAAAATCTTTCGAGGTAATGTGACAGTACGGATATCGGCTAGCTTAGCCGGTAGGTAAAGTCCAGGGTAATCAAACAAAAAAAGCCGATGAACTGTCACATTACCTCGAAAGATTTTCCAGATAATCCCAGAGGTCTAGCAAAGATGTGAAAATGTGCGATTAGCTTGAAACCTCGTTGGACGATGGCCCTGTTAAACCCTGAAATTTCATCATACAGTGATACTTCACAGGCGGAAAAGCACCGGCTTTACAGCAGAGATCCACCACGGCAGGTGCATGTCCATAGTAATTGCGGCCTTCATTCACAAGCACAGGAGGATCCTGAGGCCGCCGAAACCACACATCATCTACACTCGCCTTTTCCCAAAAGTGGGTCCCCTGCCAGCTCTGAAACTTAAACATGAACTTCAGAGCCATGTTTGCAAACCTTTACTGAATAGACTAACATTAGCCTTTTAACACCTTCTCTAAGTGTTTCCCATGCCCCTAATGCTCTGGTTCCAACGACAAAGAGTCAACTACAGAATCTGACATATCGTTCGTGGATTGAAAATTTGAATCTTCCAACGGGGCTCCTGCCTGATGACATAGCTCAATAACAGCAGGAACACGCTCGAAGTCAAATCTTTGGTGGTGTTTGATAATATCTTGGTCCCTGCTTTTGAGATGGAAAGTTTCTACGGGAACAAGAATATCTTCTAGACTTGCTCTGGTCCATCGGTGGAGATTATTCTTACCGAGCCTTTTATAACCCCCACAGCTCTTAATAAGATGACCCGTCTCTCCAACATATACTTGTGGACAAAATCTGAAAACAGTTGCACACCATCAAAGAGTGCCCCATAAGGGTACAGAACACGAGTATTTTTGTGAGATGGTTTGAATATTAAAACTTACAGGGTCACATACAGTAGTTAACTGATCACTAATCATTAGCAATATAAAGAAGGATACTAACTAATAAGTATGGATTATTGTCAATGATAATGGGGTGATCACCAAATCATAGAAAAAGGTTCATTGGATGGATGATTGTCACTAGCAGTAAAAGGGTAGTATTTATGCAACCACATTGTGAGGCAATATGTCCAACATTAACAGACAAACAACCAAGACCAGGCCGTGGTGAGCCTATTTATTGCTATTCCTACACGACTAAAGTTTTGATGTTTTACCCTAGTATCTTTAACAGAGTACTTTATGAATGAAAGACTGAAAGCAGTTTCTAGTTCAGTGATGGTATTGAGAACAAGGATGTGATTCTCTAATATTTGTAGTAAATCACATGCACGGTAGCTCAAGTTCGCTGTATAAAAGGGTAGTATTTATGCTCGAAAATTATATGCTCGGAAATTAGGAAGCAATGAGCTGAAGAAACCAAGATGATTACCTGCAAATGGCCAACCAGCTGAATACGGGTATTTAACTATTCACGGTGTTAGTTGATTGACTCAGATTATCTGCTTTGAATGATAATACTCGTAAACATTAAGTTGTTTGACAAAATAATTTTTATTTAACTGTGAAAAGGAGATAAGTGGATAACCTTATAATTTTCCACAATTAGATGCAACTTAGCAATTTTCTAGAACTAAAAAACGCAGAATCTAAGTCATTTGGAAGCAGCCTGAGGTAAAGAGAGCAAGTAGCAGTCAAAAGCAAAAGCAAAAGCACGAGCGTTGATATAATATAAAAATGAAGTTTTTATTCTTTTTCAAACACCACAAATTCCATATTTAAGCTCGGGCATGAGCTTAGAAAAGAGTGTAAGTGGTCTTAGATTGGATGGAAAGGAGCAATATACCCCTAGCAATCTAGCATATGTATGGTGATGGTGATTTGTGTCTTAAAGAAAAGCCAACATTAGCAACTGGATATCCGATCAGAAGTCCTTGATCACACATTCCGCTTCATGATGTGCCTCCTCCCCCACCACCCCAACTAGCTGGACAAAGTCAGGCAAAGCCGCTAAAGGACACACTGGTTGTCTATTGCGTGATTTGAGCTACATTTTACCACACGTACACAGCGGTAGAATTCGTCAATCACTCAATCACATCTTCATACCAGGCGGTGTGGAATAGATACGTTTCCAGCCTGGTTTCAAATTTTATCCAGACTACCACATTTCGTTGGACACAAAATTGGATCTTGACACAGTTAGCCAATTGACAGAGCTCAATATGATTTTCCCTCCCAAGTTTTAGTGTTTAATATGTTCCCCAAACATGATCAAAAGCCGTTCTAGATTGCCTTAACACTCACACCATGTCTTCCTCATAACTCATTGGCCTTTCCCCTACTACTAAATTCATATTTGCAATATCAGCATCAAGCAAACCATACACAATTCACACCATCACAAACACAAAATTCAATATAAACACAACATAATCATATATTAGAAGCCAAAACACATCAAAATCTCCAATACCACCACACAAAAAAGCAAAAACCCGGCAATGGTATCTAAATTAACCAGCAACACATCAGAAACAAACCACACCAAAATCTCAAATACCCAACTCAGAAACCATAAAAACCGGTAATCGAATCGAAATCAAACTAATATCAGAAACAAACCCACATCAAAATGTCAAATACCCAACTCAAAACATAAAACCCATCAAAGAAATAAAAAATCAAATTGTCAAAGATGGTCGCTTACTTGCAGGAGAAGACAGGTATGGCTTTAAGGAGGGTAGAAACATGAGTAATAAGCTGAGAACCAGCTGAGAATGGCTATTTTGTGACAGAAAACGGTATCCGTCACAAGCTTGCGACGGATAGTGCCGTTGCAAACAAGAATTTGTGATGTTTCTTTTAGATTGAAACTTTCTAAATTGAATTAACTAAAGTACTTCTTTCATTCATTTTCTATCACCCTATTTCAATATAATACTCCTCACATATAATGGGCGAGATGGGGTTATAAAAAATGAATAGAGGGGGTAATTAATAATGAATGCATTAAACAAAAATCTACTGAAATAAAAGTATACATTAAATTGAATTAAATTAAAGTAAAACTAAATTTAAAAGAATATATTTGTGTTAACATTATAAATGGTTTCTCCCATGTTTTTCACTGTTTATGCGATGATGTGCTTACTATTTAGTGCCATTCTATGATCTTTGTTAGGTGCATAAAGGTTGACATGTCCCAAGAAAAAGATTGAAGGTAATCATAATGAACCCCTTTAGGACCATCTTTCTAGCTGTTTCATTTATCTACATATTATTCCGACCATAAATAAAGGCATTTTGGATATAAAATTGCTAACGGTTATTCAGGGAGTAGGTATTCGTATATTCAGGGAGTAGGTATTCGTATTATCTGGAGAACGGGTTCGAGACCCACTACCCACGCGTTCTTGTAATCTTACATTCTTACCGTATAAAATACAAGTGCAAACGTCTGTAGGTCTCGTTGTATAAGATTCGACAGATTAAGTACGGGGTATTATATTTGACCCTACTCATAGTAACTAGTAAGCATGATACAAGTGTTGACGCTCTTGGTGACCCATCCACAAGACCACAACCACAGGACATAAACATAATTATTCTACTGCAATAAGCATGATAGTCTCTATGTAATCTCAGATTCTCATTCATCTATTAGCTTATGTTCCTGCCAAAAATTGAAATTTGGAAGTCCCAATCAAAACTAGTCGTGTTTTTTTTTTTTTGACAGGTGATTATGATCAGTTAATGATATCGCTTTAGCAATAGCATATGCTGATCTATTATCAGATGTTACAAGATAAGCTATTCGACTAAGTAGCCCTAGAAAATAGACTATTAAAAGAAGTGCTACCAAGTCTAAACTAAAAATACAATAAACATTAGTAAATTTAACAACTTCCAGATGAGAACCAAGGGTATGATGGTAGATGCAGTCGAAAAAGCCACGGGCCATAGTACGATGTTCATAAGCACGACAGACCTCCCACTGTTGTCGATACATACGAATCTCAGAGTGGCAGAAACAAGATGCACTTACGTTCTTGCGAAAAGAGCGTAGAAAGACAAAGTAGTAAGCAAGACGACGAAGTCTGGCACTGGCGGAGAAAAAACTCCTACATCTTAGGAATCGGACTCTTTGTTTGTAAGACCAACAGACGAAGAAATCCGGCGCGCAAAATCCAACACTGAGAACTAACCCAAGGGGACAGGACACCCTTGCTCAAAACCGAATGCAAAAGAGCCATAGCCTTAGGCTGGAAGCTAGACACGACACTACTATCCACACTAACAATTAAGGGACAAGTCACCCTTAATCTAAGTGAGATTTTTATTAACACCATCAACACTATAATAAACAAAGACATAAATAACAAGACAAGACCACTGAAACCATTCAACCGACACCTCATCCAAACTAGTCGTGCTCTTCATTGCTGGTAGTTTGCAACAATTTGGAGTATAATACATTAAAAAACGACATTAATGGTATTCAAATCTCGCTTATCAGAATATAAGATCCAGCACTAAACGACTTTACCTGTTAAACTGGTGACGTCTCAGGAACGATGTTAAAATAAACCCTTCACCTTCAGCGTTATCTTATATCTCTACAACCATTGGAGTTGGATATCAGTTGTTACATAAAGGTTTTAATCTGCTTACCGTGCTTATGTATTCCGACAAGTACATCTACATTACCCCTAACAAATGGCTGGATGGTTCGATATACAAAAGCATGGATGCGAAACCAAGCTACCTCATCATAGTACATCACTTTGACTCACGAACGATGTCGAAACTGCTTCCTAAGTAGCAGGAACATCTCTGTTGATTCCACTTAGATAAGTTCCGGGTTCTCAAGCATGGGATTGAAGAAATTTTTAATCCTCTGGGAAGCCCAGAAATCTGTTGATAAGCTTGGCAACTGGTTTTGCATCTCCTGGAGGATATGGAATCAGAGAATTGAGCTTCATACTCGAAATAGTCTTATAGAGTGTGTGAGGGTGCGCACAGAATAAATGCCTTCTTTCTGCTAGTTCATCTGCCAGTTCAGCTTGATGATTGTCCATCAAATCTTCATTCACCACAACAATTAATGGTTTACTTTGCCTTAGTGTCTCAAATATGCTGCCCGAACCTGTAAAGCAGTCAGAATGGTCATTTGAGCTCGGTATATAACACACTTTAGTTCATAGAAGGGTTATTTCGCATAATGGAGAATAATCTATGAGTACTTGGAGAAGTCTAACGAGTTTGAAACTCGTCAGTATCAAAGTCTCAGGCGTCATTTACACTGAAAACCCCCGACAAAAATCCCATCTAGTGGGTAGGGGAGCAGAAGCCATTACAAAAACTAGAAGAGATGGAGAAATTCTTAGCCTATAGGCCCTATGACAGTCTGTAATATGTAATCAGTTGGCAGGAACTTGCCTTATCTACATATTTGAGAAAATCTCCAGATTTCAGGGAAACAAGGGCATAAGAAGACTACTTTCTTTCAATATGTGTTACCTGCATGACTTATGACAAGAGAAGCTGATTTTAGACTCTCAGCAATGCTTGACGAAAAGGTGAAATAGTCGACGGCTAACGATCCATCATCACCAGCAGACTACATCAAAATGAAATAAGTGAAAACTACGGCAAACAAAATGTACAAACAACAGAGCTATTAAATGGCTATCAGTTAACTTGCAGAACATTGACATTGCTACAATGATCTTAAGCATTGACTTAATGCTGATTCTTTCTGTACTATGATTAGTATTGTCAAGATGAACCTTCAAGGAAAAATTATATGCCATGTGTGGCTACTCTGACTTCTCAACTGACCAAGTAGAGAAATAGACAAAACCGGAATTTAATTCTATAATAAGAAGCATGAACCTGTTTATCACTGAGCTGCATCATATTTTTGGTAGTGGACAACCCCTATTGACACAATTCCCAATCACTAAATCTAATTACAATAAATTATACTTGCTATATCCGAGTCCACATTGTCGTAGTTTTCATATTGACCTGTCCGATTCACTGTCCAAAACTCCTTAGTAGATACTACTGTACTATTTTCAGTCATATAAAGCATTTACCTATTCCCAGAGGAAACTCAGCAGAATATATGTGACATCACACTCATTATACAAGTGAAATTTCATAAGTTGTGGGATAAAGGAAGTACTTTCAAGTTTCAATGGCTTTCTCTGCGCTGCCAACCAAAGTCGTTTCCGAACTAAGTGGGCTTAGTTCAAGTATACTTATTACTCCTTTCTTAATAACATCTACTGAAAACTTGTACAAATACCTCAAACAGTTTGTATCTAAAATGGAAACATCCTTTTGATCCTACATTAATATCATGCTAGTCATAAACACAAGCAACACTTAGGAATATACCTTGGTAGGTTTGTACGATCCACGACCAATCTGAATGAGAAGGTGGGTATACCCTTTTGCATACAACTCTCGTTTGACTTCTTCAGTGTCCACTGCCTTCACAAGAGCATCAAAGAGAGTCGTCCCAACTGTCACAAAAACGACTCTCTTTGAGTTCATACTATCATCTTTTCCCATTTACCAACGTATACACTGCTCTGTCTGTATTCAACCCAACCTGCATACACTCAGAATTACAATTACAAATTTATAAAAGCTCAATACCCGGCATTCCCGTACAAAACGAAGCTACAGAAAAAATGCTCTTAAAATTACTCAATCAAAGATGACAATTTTAAGCTTTCCAGTCAAATCACATCTAGAATTCTGATTCTAACTTTCTAAGAGTTCAAAGACTACCAGCATAGAATATAGTTACTCCCTTTGTCGCAATCATTTGTTTAATTTGATTAAAATATCCCACAAATAATAACACCTGTGCTTTCATTCTCATGTACACCTGTAAACCCCGGCTGCCCGGCATTGAGGACACCCTTTTGACTTGGCTTGGAATAGATATTTCGCAAAGAAAGAGTCTTCATCAGTGTGAATAGGAGGTGGGTCTCTGATGAAAGATTTTCTTTTCAAGGGCACAACTCGCATTGGTCACGAATAGCTATTCAATTAAATTCCCAAAAATGCAGCAAAAAAGATGAATCTACAAAACATAATACTCACAGAAATCTTCAATCAAAGATGACAACTTTACACAATTTACAGTCAAAAATACAATTAGGGTTTATAGACTTTATAGTACGCAAAGAACATCCAAAACGCCAAATATATGAACAAAAAAGCAGTTAGTCAAAGTATAAAGGGGGATTCAAAAGTGGTAAAACAATAGATGTGATGGGTATATAATATCAATCATTTGTTTACATTTTTTTAATCACAATCGATAAACAAATGAAGAAGTAAGTACAGAGCAGAGAAAGCAAATCAATAAACGATTGTCATCAAAAACACAAGAATCCAATTAAAATAGTAAAATAGTTTGTGGGGTTTGATGAATAGCAAGAAAAATTGAGAGGGAAGAACACACCTTACTCAGGGACAACGTCAAGTGAAAGTTTCAAAAGGAATTGAACCAGAGGTTGGGGATGAGGTTGAGGTAGGTAAAACGTAAAAGCATTACCTGTTTTTGCAAACTACGTAATACTCTCAAATTTAATAAATCGATCTTAAGATCTTCAAGCGAGACCGACACACTGACACTTCATAACTATTTGCATGCGATAATCATTTTTTACCCCATAAAATTGTTCGGTAAGGCTCCGTTGCGAGTTGCGACGAGCTTATAACGGGTCAAGTTCTCCCAGTTATGTATATAAGATAAAACATTAAAAATCTCAAATGTCTTGTCTTTTCTTATTCAAGTGGGTAATATTTAACCCGTTGCAAGTTTGCGACGGATATATCCGTCACAAATGAGAATTTGTGATAAAAATACGTACTTGTTAAATCCCGCACGCTAATTTGCTTAATCCAACACTTTTTATCCTAAATTTTCATAATTGCTCTTTGTAAAAAACATTAAAAATACTTTTAGACAGTGTTTGGATACTATAATTTCATTTTGAATGACCATTCTCAAATTTGAAATTTGAAATATTGAATCTCAAATCCAAATTTTTCGTTTGGGAAACAAGGAATTTGAAATTTGGATTTTGAAATCCAATTTCTGTGTTAATAGATGACTGAGAATCTGAGATTACATAGAGACTATCATGCTTATTGCAGTAGAATAATTATGTTTATGTCCTGTGGTTGTGGTCTTGTGGATGGGTCACCAAGAGCGTCAACACTTGTATCATGCTTACTAGTTACTATGAGTAGGGTCAAATATAATACCCCGTACTTAATCTGTCGATTCTTATACAACGAGACCTACAGACGTTTGCACTTGTATTTTATACGTTAAGAATGTAAGATTACAAGAACGCGTGGGTAGTGGGTCTCGAACCCGTTCTCCAGATAATACGAATACCTACTCCCTGAATATACAAATACCTACTCCCTGAATAACCGTTAGCAATTTTATATCCAAAATGCCTTTATTTATGGTCGGAATAATATGTAGATAAATGAAACAGCTAGAAAGATGGTCCTAAATGGGTTCATTATGATTACCTTCAATCTTTTTCTTGGGACATGTCAACCTTTATGCACTGTTGCTCCACCTAACAAAGATTATGGAATGGCACTAAATAGTAAGCACATCATCGCATAAACAGTGAAAAACATGGGAGAAACCATTTATAATGTTAACACAAATATATTCTTTTAAATTTAGTTTTACTTTAGGTTGTGTTTGGGAACTTAGAATTATTTCAATTTGCATGAATCCAATTCTAGATATTGAATTGTTGAAATTCAATTCCAATTCCAATTCCATGAAACTGTTTGGGTACCCCTGAAATTGAATTGCAAATTTCAGATCTAAGTACAACTATTGCACATAAACAAAACAAATTTTCAAAACAAGTAAATTCAACATAATGATTCATCCAATGAACTGAATCCATAATATGTCCGTGTCAACAAACATGATCAAACATACAAATTCGAAATTAACACGTAATAAAAATGGATGATGAATAAAAATGGGGAGATAGAGAAGAAACTGACCATGTAGAAGGGCAGATAAACTGCCCATAGGAAGGTAATCATAAACTACCATCATTAGAATGAAACCCAATAAACCAAATAGCAAATCAAACACACATGGTCAACATCAAACACAACTCCACGTATAAACTCCTAAGAAATCTTACTGAACACGTCCCTCAATCGAAAACCTAGACAAAAAAAGCGATCTGAAAACCGAAAACTACAGCAACATACATCAAAACTATTAATACCCAGAATAGTTAAGTTCAGGACTACATAGACAAGAATAGCATTCAATAGACAGACGTAAGAATTTTACTGCAATGCATCAGACAAATGCATCACAGCTGAAACCAGCAAAAGAAAAATCATATTCATGCCGGGGTACTCTACTGTCCTAGCCAATCACGAGTATTATTTTCTCTCTAGTTAAACTGAGATGATAAGCATTCACAATGTCTGTTGTGTGACATGTGGGAATACTCTTCTTGAAGAGTCAAATAGTAGAAAATACAAGCATCCTCCCTAGCACGTTTTCTCGACTCAACAACATTAATCTCATCAACCATTTTTCTTGTGTAAGAGATAAGAACCTAATCAAATAGCCACAACAACATATGATATTCAGGATGTATTTGTAACAAAAAACAACAAAAAAACAGCAGAAAAAACGGGCGTGAACTCCAAAAAACACCAGCAAGATGATGTAAAGATAAAAAAAAAAATAGCAGCAAAAACGCACATTAACACCAAAAATTAGTAGCAAGACGATCTAAAAACCCAAAAACAGTAGCAAAAACACACTTTAACCCCAAAAAACAGCAGCAAGACAAGGTAAAAATCAGAAAACAAGTATTTGTGTAACAGTGCTTTTGGCTTTCAAATTTGGATCTAGAATTATTGCAGAAACATACCGTGGTGAAGAACTGGGAGAAATGTTGATAAATTCTGAGTGATAGAATTCTCGGTCAATTGATTGTTCGCCCAAATCTGCAAAACTAGGGTTACATTGATAAATTGAGAATAGTTGAGAGTCGTGCAATATTTGAGAGAAGTGAGGAAACGAAATGACTATCCTATAGGACTATAGGAGGGATTTGGGTGGGTCTGTTTTTACTCTAAGTTGGAATTGGGCTGGATTTGGTCAATTCCAATTCCAAATGTTGTAAGTTGCCAAACGGCCCAATTCTGTAAATCATTTCCAAATTTGGGTTGCCAAACAGGCCCTTAAATTTATGTAACACAAAATAGGACCGAAAATTCGTTCTCCACAATAACACTATCATTATACTCCCTCCATTTTTTTTTCCAAATAATAAATTTCTATTTTGTACATTATTCATAAGTAAACCTTCAATTTTATTTTTTTCTCAATACGTAAGAAAAATATATTTATGTGGGGTACTTGTTTAATTCGTTTTTACGAGTACATTGAAAATATATAGCTTTTATAATTTTTACAAATATGTAGTTAAAGATATTGAGCACGTAAAACGTGCATTGACAAACGTGAAAAAAGAACTAGTATTTTATTTCTTCCCATTTTATATTGCACATGAATTAAGACATCTATAAGAAAAATGTTGAAGTAATGGAAGGAAGTATTATTTAGATTTGAATGAAGGGTGTATATGCCAACAAATATTTTTGTCGAATATGGTTTGATCAAATCAGTAAACCACAGAAAACTAATTTCGTGCCTTATTTAATGAGTATTCCCATTTGTAAGGCACATGGAAACTTCACTGTATAATATTCAAAGTTTGTAAATGCTTAATCAAAACGTTAACCATTGAAAACTGTTTTACTTTCCTTAAAAATAAAACACCATTGACCCAAAACTCGTTTACTTGTCTCATTATTTCTTGAATTAAACTGAAAAATCAGCAAAACTAAAGTCTCATTATGAACAGCACTGCCTTCTCAAAACCTTCATTCATCATTAATAATCCTCAAGCTTTTAGTTCAAGAACATCTATTACTTCAAACTCAAGTAATTTCCGTCTTCAACAACTTCCATATTTCTTTCATTCCACCTCGACCAATCTATATCCAAGGTATACACACGTTTGTTTAATATATATGAGGTGTATTTTAATCTAACATATGAAACTTCGACAGTTCGACTTCTATTGATTACGGAGTATTTATTTGATTATATCTAATGATGTAGGAGGATCGGGTTAATGAAAGTTCGCGGTAGTACTGAATCTGTTCCTCCCTCTTCATCAACACCGCCTTCAAAACCTTTTCCAGGCTTGCCTGGGTAAGTTTATTAGATCAATGTTTCTGAAGTTTTTGCCAAAATGGTGCTCAATACGGAATTAATTAACAAAATGATGCTCTTTTAAAACTATTTACTAGAAATGGTTTCACGTCACCATTTTTTGTTTTTCCTTTTTTTAAAAAATTTCGTAAACAAGACAGCGACCAGTTGCTTAGGAAAATAGGCAGAAGTTGAGGAAAACTGGAAGCCAAAAATACAGAGCTTCTGCCTCAATCTGCTTATTTGTCTCAATAACTGGTCGCTGAAAGGAAAAACTTAAAATGGCGACGTGGAATCATTTTTGGTAAATAATTTCAAAAGAGCATCATTTTGTTAATTAGTTCCGTTTCGAACACCATTTTAGCAAAAGCTTCACGTATAGTAAACAAAAGCAGTACAGTACATTATAATGCTACACATACATCATTTCAGGTAACGACTTTAGTCAGCTGATTAACATTAATCTTATAGCAGGAAGGGATGGATAGCAGGATTAGTGATTTCGCTCTTAATACCATTCTTGAGGAACAAATGGGCTCCCTTATTTTTCTTAAAGGGTAAACATTTTTGTAAGAAAGTATAATAATTACAGACATCATAATGGTAAATTAGTGTAATTAGTAATGTTAAGTTGGTTATTACTGTTGGGTTTATGCCTTGAATCTGTTAGTTGCCACTTCGAACGACTATACCGGCGTCTCTGTCTAGCCTTATTAGGTCAAATCTGTATTAGGTTAAGAGTACTCTATAAACCCTAAACCTCTACCCTATCAGTTATCATATTATACCGTTCTGAATCTGTAATCTGAAAAACTCCTCATATTAATTAAACTCTCTCCCTTCTATTCTGCCCTACCCTAGCAGTTATCATATTATACCGTTCTGAATCTGTAATCTGAAAAACTCCTCATATTAATTAAACTCTCTCCCTTCTATTCTGCCCTGTGGACGTAGCTAACACACCATTAGTGAACCACGTAAATCTGTGCGTACTGTTTTTTATTGTTTGTTTTTATCTGTGCTTCTGTTTAACAATTACAGCGGAGTTGGACAAGGATGTACAAACACTAGAAGACGCGGTAGAGGTGGTGGAGAAGGTGGCGGAGGAGGTGGAGAAGTTAGCGGAGGATGTCGTCGAAGATCTTCCTCAAGGAAAGTTGAGAAAGATCGCGGCTGAGGTTGAACATGTGGCGGAGTTGGTAGCTGAAACTGCCCATCTTGCAGATTCTGCCATTGACAAGGTATGTACTCAAACTTTGGTTATTAGGATTACCTAATACCTTAATTAATTAATTACTTAATTAATACGGAGTAATTGTTTAGTTGATGGTTAAGTAGGTATTTGCTAATCTCATTTACAGATTATTGAATTACATGTTGCATATTGAATATAGATTTTGTTCCACTACCCGAGTTTCTAGCTGACATACACCATGTTCACTCGGCCATTTTACCTATTTTTTTTTCAATAAAACATGGGAGAGACCCTTTTCTATAAATTATCGAGAGACCGTTCTTTTGTACTTTTTTTTATTTGTATTCCGTGACCTTTTATCATTGATATACTGTAATAGTTTCGTATCTATTTACATATGATATACTTTTTCTTAAATTTGTAAAATAGTCTCTCAATAAGCTTATTGAGAGACGGTCTCTCAAAAAACCTATTTTTTTTAGGTCTGTACTATCACATTCTGTCCGGGATTTGAGTCGGGTATGACTATCAGGACGGTAAAGCTCACCCTCTGAATATTAACACTATTGCATTTTTGGGCTCGAATTTGAGACCTTTTGAATCACAAATTCTTATTTGCAACGGCACTATCCGTCGCAAACTTGTGACGGATACCATTTTCTCTCACAAAATACTCACTTTTTCTCTCTCTCCAACACTATTCTTGTGGTGCCCTTTCTCCACTACTCAGTTTGTATGCATTTTATCTCACAAAATATCCGTCACAAATGGTGACCCGTCACAAGCAAGACTTACTATTTTGAATAAGATTTTGAATTTACGACAATATCCACAATTCCACACACCCTTAATCGTTATCACCCGCTCCTTTTGGGTCGAGTTATGTTCACGTGTTTATTTAGTTGAAATTGTATAGATCTTCATTCTAATATTTAGAGATTTACAGAGTCCCTAACTCCTGCATTTTAGTATAGTAGTCTAATCTACAATTGGGGGACGTAATAAAACTTATTGACGTGGTGGATGCAAGAACAAGTGAATTTATATATCTAAACAGTGTTCATTATGATCATTTTAGGTTCAAGAATTGGAGGAAGAATTGGAGTCATTTGTTGTGGTAAACGAAACCAATTTGGTTAAGAAACGCGACTCAGTTCACGGTGATACAGATTAAGCTTGACCATGGATCTTGGTAGCCATGGTAGGTGCTTGGTTACGATAAGTATTAGAATATTGGATCTGATATGGTCAATATTGTGATAATGTAAATTATTAGGGTCGTATGTTTTGGTTACCATAGAATTGTAGTAGCATAAGAATTGTAGTAGCATAAGGATTGTATACTAGGTGTATTGTTTGCTATATATGTGGCTGTAAACCGTATGTTTCGATATCAATAAGAAAACAATTCAACCCTTCTTCTGTTTCATAGATTTATCATGGTATCAGAGCGTTAACGATCCATTTTTTTTCGAAAACACATTCTTTAGAAGATGACAGGAGAAGAAAAACAGAAAGGTATAGGTCCAAAGACCATACCCATGACCTCTCCCCTTTATCTTCATCCCTCAGACAATCCTAGCTTAAACGTCACACAAATAGTATTCGATGGAAACAACTACGACATGTGGGCAGAGGCCGTCAAAAATGGACTCGATGCCAAAAATAAATTAGCTTTTCTTGAAGGTAGTGTCACGAAACCAGCCAGCAACAGTGGAGAAGACACGATTGAAATCGTGGCATGGCGGCAGTGCAACGCCATGTTACGGGTTTGGCTTCGAAATGTGATCGATCCGAAGCTGCACCCCAGTATATCCTTTTCTCACAATATTGATGAGATTTGGAAGGAATTGGCGGATAGGTACTCGGCAGGTAACGCCCCACGTGTTCATCAACTCAAAAACGAGTTGAATGAATGCAAGCAAGGAGGAGACACCATTGTTGAGTATTACACTCGGCTCAAGACGATATGGGACGAATTGGGAAATTATAGCAAAGTTAAAGACTGCACTTGCGGTGCAGCGGCATCATTGATAAAGGAAAAAGAGGAAGAGAAGGTTCATCAATTTTTGATGGGATTAGACTCGAAGCTATACGGTAACATTCGATCTAATTTACTTATGGAGGATCCCATAACAACCCTTACTCGTGCATATGCTATTGTTATGAGAGAAGAAAGACATGCTTCTTTAACCAAAGTTAAAGAGGAAAGAAATGATGCAGCCATGGTTGCGAAGGGTTTTAATGGGAAAGCAAGCTATTCGAAGACTGAAAACACAGATGAAAAACCACCACAATGCACATATTGTGGTAGATTCTATCACAAGGAGGAGGATTGTTACCAAAAACATGGCTATGAGGAAGTTAAGTCAAGGGACAGAGGTAGAGGAAGACGCGGAGCAGGTTATGGCAGAGGAACAACTGGCCGCGGTCGAGGCAGAGGCAGGAGCACACACCAGGCCAACGCCGTGGGAACCAGTGTAGGAACGATAGACGGCGATGAGTCAAAACAGAGTCTACCATTTTCGAATGCAGAAATCGAGCGTATTCGGAGTCTGATCATGGCGAGTCCTGATGGGAGCGAAAAATTAAAAGGTACAAATTTTAATAAAGTTGAATGGCTAATAGACAGTGGAGCTTCCCATCACATGACGGGCCGACGCGATTTGTTCGAAAGAACGTGGAGAGGGGATGCATCAATTGTGAGCATGGCAGATGGGAGACAAGTTCACGCAAACGTCCATGGAGAAGTAAAATTGAATAAAAAATTTATTTTGAAGGATGTTTTATATGTGCCTTCGTTAACCTGCGATTTGATATCCGTCAAACAATTAATCCATGAGAACAATTGCGTAGTAACGTTTTATGCTGACTATTGTGAATTGCAGGACCGGATTACGAAGACGATGATTGGACGGGGTGAGCATCGCGAGGGAGTCTATTACCTTCAATACCAGCATCAAGTGTCAGCCGAGCATGTCAAGGTTTCGAAGGAGGATAGGCTGTGGCATAGGCGTTTGGGACACCCTTCTAAAAGTATTTTTTCTCGTTTTTCGGATTTAATTGGTTGCAATTTACATTGGTCTTCCGATGAGGTTTGTGATTCATGTTGTAGAGGCAAACAAACCCGTACTATTTTTAAGCTTAATCCTCACACCTGTGGTGAATTATTTGGTTTAATACATTGTGACATTTGGGGTCCATATCGAGTTGCTAGCTTGACACGTGCTCATTATTTTTTGACTATAGTTGATGACAATAGTCGAGGGGTGTGGGTATATCTTATGAAGGAGAAAAGTGAGGCAGGTGATTACCTTAAGATTTTTTGTCAAATGGTCAAAACCCAATTCGAAAAATGTGTTAAAATCATTCAGAGTGACAATGGAACGGAACTGTTAGCTGGGGTTATGAAAGACTATTATAATACAAATGGAATTTTGTTTCGAACCAGTAACGTTGACACACCACAACAGAACGGTAGAGTAGAGAGAAAGCACCGTCACATTTTAGAAAAAGCTCGTGCCCTTCGTTTTCAAGGGGGGTTACCATTACAATTTTGGGGGGAATGTATCATGACAGCAGCGTATTTAATAAATCGAACCCCAACCCCTTTATTGGATGGTAAAACGCCTTATGAAGTTTTGTATCGTCGAAAGCCCAACTTCGATAATTTAAAAATACTTGGATGTCTATGCTATGCTCATAACAAGGATAAGTCCCGAGACAAATTCAGCGAACGGGGAAAGCGTTGTGTTTTTATTGGCTACCCTCACAGTAAAAAAAGGTTGGAAATTGTATGATTTAAAGGAGAAAAGAGTTTTTGTATCTCGAGATGTTATTTTTTATGAGCATGTATACCCTTATTTGTCCTCCCATTCCGAACAAGATTTACAGTATAGTGAGAATGTCAACTCTAGAGGATTCGAACCCTCACAGCCATTGGTCGATGGTGACGTCATACATGACATACCACATATTGAAAATGAAAATGAACATCGTGAGGAAGTAATGGGAACTCAGGAGACAGGGGGAGCAGGTTTAAATGGGGACAATATCATCGGAGAAGGTGCAGGAAATGAAGAGCTTGTTGTTCACAGTGTGCCAATTGAACAGAATATAGCACGAAACCATACTGATGTAGATAATAATCGTGCTGAAGAACAATTGGGCAGGGGCGCGCGTGAAAAGTTCGAACCAGCCTGGAAGAAAGATTTTTACTGTACTGCAACCAAGGTAATAGACTCACGAATTGCTGCTCATCTCCGACAACCACCGTCTTCTACATCAGGTACTCGATATCCCTTAGTTAACTACGTTATTACCGACTGTTTTACTGCAAATCACAAAGCATTTCAGGGAGCCATTGATGCACATGTCGAGCCCACAACTTACCGAGAAGCAGCGAAAAATTTGAAGTGGCGAGAAGCAATGGGGAAGGAGATTGAAGCTTTGGAAAGAAATGGAACTTGGAAACTAGTTGAGCTACCCAAGGGCAAGAAACCCATAGGGTGCAAGTGGGTGTACAAGATAAAGTACAAGGCAGACGGAACGGTGGAACGGTACAAAGCAAGACTTGTGGCACAAGGTTTTACCCAAATAGAAGGGGTCGACTTTCATGAGACATACGCACCAGTTGCAAAAATGACGAGCGTGCGTTGTATGTTGGCTGTCGCGGTCATTAAAGGATGGCATATTGAACAACTTGATGTTAATAATGCTTTCCTACATGGAGATTTGGAGGAAGAGGTGTTCATGAAAATTCCACAAGGGTTCGAAAGAGGAACGGGTGCCAAGGTATGTAAATTGATGAAATCCATTTACGGTTTAAAGCAAGCGTCTCGAAATTGGTTCGCAAAATTAACCGAGTCATTAAAATCGTATGGTTTCATCCAATCTCTTGCGGATTATTCATTATTTACTATGAATCGAGAAGGAGTTTTTATTGGAGTTTTGGTCTATGTGGATGATATGGTCTTGGTAAGCAATGATGTTAAAGCTTCCGCACACTTCAAGCACTTTCTTGATAATAGTTTTGGAATTAAAGATTTAGGGAGACTAAAATTCTTTCTTGGCATTGAAGTAGAACATTGTATGGATGGATTATTTTTAAATCAACGAAAATATGCCATGAATATAGTAGAGGAGTCGGGAATGAGTGGTGCGAAGACAGCCTATACACCTATTCAGCCGCGACACAACTTGGGTCTAGCTAAGGGGTATATCTTGAAGGATGTTATGAAGTACAGACGCCTAGTTGGACGGTTGGTGTATCTTACGATAACTAGGCCGGATCTTGTTTATGCCGTACACATCCTTTCGCAATTTGTGAATGAACCAAGGAAGCAACATTGGGACGCAGCTTTACGAGTGGTGCGATATATCAAAAGAAATCCGAGCAAGGGTATCACTTTTAAGAAGAATTCGAATCTGCAATTGCGGGGTTTTTGCGACTCGGATTACGCTAGTTGTCCTTTAACTCGAAGATCATTGAGTGGGTACTTTGTATCTTTAGGTGACTCACCAATATCGTGGAGAGCAAAGAAGCAGGTGACAGTGGCCAAGTCTACAGCTGAGGCTGAATATCGAGCAATGGGCGCAGCAACAAGTGAATTAATATGGGTAAAAGCTTTCCTCTCGTCGTTAGGCATTTTTCACGACAAGCCTATGCATTTGTATTGTGATAATCAGGCAGCAATCCATATTTCAAAAAATCCCGTCTTTCACGATCGCACGAAGCACATAGAGGTAGATTGTCACTTTGTGCGGCAACATTTGGTTACTAATAATATTAATATGTTTCATGTTCGAAGCAAGGAACAAATCGCCGATCTGTTTACTAAG
This sequence comes from Silene conica, assembly GCA_029255685.2. Taxonomy (NCBI): domain Eukaryota; kingdom Viridiplantae; phylum Streptophyta; class Magnoliopsida; order Caryophyllales; family Caryophyllaceae; genus Silene; species Silene conica. The sequence continues at coordinate 4,294,398 of CM055314.2, forward strand.
GCGTTGGGTGGTGAGACATTTGATCATCTGCAGTTCAAGTTGGGACTCGGACTTCCACGTGCTCCAACTTGAGGGGGAGTATTAGAATATTGGATCTGATATGGTCAATATTGTGATAATGTAAATTATTAGGGTCGTATGTTTTGGTTACCATAGAATTGTAGTAGCATAAGAATTGTAGTAGCATAAGGATTGTATACTAGGTGTATTGTTTGCTATATATGTGGCTGTAAACCGTATGTTTCGATATCAATAAGAAAACAATTCAACCCTTCTTCTGTTTCATAGATTTATCAATAAGCGACTCAGTAGTCGGTACGCGGTGATACAGAGTAGGATTGACAACGGATCTTGATAGGTGTTTGGTTATTCACTATTCAGCACAGAACACTAAATTCCTGTAATAAACTAGATGACTGCCTATATTCATTTTTTTCATTTCCAAAATAGTGTTCAGAGTAACAAAGATGACATTCAATATTCCGCGTTATTATGTATATTAGCATATATTATTATGATTTGATTTCATTGTAAATATCTTGTTATTTTGTTGGCTTATTATTTAGTATTATCCTTGCATCGTGGTATGAGATTGATGCCCACGTTCTCCAATGAATTTACGGCACCATGTCCGATGATTTGTTGCCCCGTGTTTTAGAATCCGGCTCCACTGCACAAGAGGCTTGGAACCGGCTCAAGAACATATTTCTCAATAATAAGGGAGCCCGTGCCGCCAGTCTTGAACACGAGTTCAACAATCTCAAACTCACCCAACAACTATCCTTCGACGCGTAATAGGCAAGATAAGGGACTCAACTATGAGTTTTTTTACAGATAAGGGACTCAACTTTCAAATTGTACAGTTAGAGGACTCTCTAGTAACACCGTTATCTTTGCCGTTAAATCAAACCTAAACTGATACGGAGTATTATTTTACACAAAACCCTCTTCATCTTCTCCAAACTCAAAAACCATGGCATCCCACAAATAGAATCAAATCCTAGAAAAATTATCAATCCTGGAAAACAATCAAGTAAGTGATACTAATTACTTCTACTTAGTTGTTCAACTTAAGTTTTCTTTTGTGAAATTAATCTATTTCAATTATTTTTTACATAAATCCCTTATTTTATATGGAGTTATTAGGATGGGTGTTTCTTTAAATTTCTTCATATCTTCTTAAGTAACAATCTTTTATGTATAAAAATAATTATATATGCTTTAATAATCTTTCATGAAACATATATTTTGGACAAGGATGATTTATTTGCAATTATTTAGATGACAGTACACTTTTTTGTCAATAAATTTGGGCATTCCGTTAGTTTTAACCTTTGAGTCCTCTAACTGTACAATTTAAAAGTTGAGTCTCTTATCTGTAAAAAAAACAAAAGTTGAGACCCTTATCTTACATATTACTCGCTTATTTAGTATTATCCTTTGCATCATGGTATGAAATCGATGCCCACGTTCTCCAATGCATTTACGGCACCATGTCCGATGATTTGCTGCCCCGTGTGTTAGAATACGGCTCCACTGCACAAGAGGCTTGGAACCGGGTCAAGATCATCTTTCTCAATAATAAGGGAGCCCGTGCCGCCAGGCTTGAACACGAGTTCAACAATCTCAAACTCACCCAACAACTATCCTTCGACGCGTACTGTCAACGACTCCGGAAATTGGCAGGCCTATTGAAAGATGTCGGTGCTGCCATCAACGATCATCATTTGGTTTTACAGTTTGTCCGTGGCCAACCAAAGGAATATGATACGGTCGCGACATACATCAATCAAACCCTTCCCAATTTTAAAACAGCACGAAGCATGATCAAGCTTGAGATCCACTGTACATCTCGCCACGACGAACCCACGACTTTGGTTGTTCCACCTGCCCCTCCGACCGAATCCCGTGCTTGGAATGATGCACCCAAGTCTCAAAAGTCTCACAGTAATAATTGTCACCACGACAAACGCCACAATGACGATTCTAAAAGTGGGGAAAATCGAAATCAACCGAAGCAAGTTTCTTCGTTCCCCGTCGCCTATGGCCTTGGACCCGTGTCCACCCGGTCTGCGTCGTGGACACCACCACCGTGCCCATATCCCACATATCCCAGATGGACAAGCCCATGACAACCTTGGCATGTACCACAACCCTCTGCCTCGCGGTCCTCTGTTCGCACCAATGTGTGACACCCCGCGATATAGTATAAGGATAAACAAGTAATATGCAGCGGAAATACGATAGTTTTAAAAAAAATCGACATATTATTAAAACTTAATCGCGGAATATCAATACAACATGAATTGTCATACATGAAACATATATGCCACAATAGCAACATAAATTAAATCTAAAACTAATAAGAAAGTATAACTTATACGAGATAACTTAAATAAACGAGGGATGAGGTATCCCACGATAGCAACATAAATTAAATCTAAACTAAACCTAAAGGGGTAAATGTCGAATGATCAACAATGTTCGCTAGCCACACGTCTTCCCCAAACAGCATCAACTATATAATTGTCATACATGAAACATATATGCCACAATTAGTGGGGGTGTAACACCCCTCCCTTGTGGATGCTGAGTTGTTGTGATTCGATCAACTCGGTCATTCAACTCGGTCGAATGATAGTAACTCGACCGAGCAAGTTCAAGTCGGCCGAGTAAGTGCAACTCGGCCTAGTAGGTGTTACTCGGTCGAGTAAGTGTTACTCGGCCAAGTGGGTCTTTCTGAGAGTTGGGTCGTGGTTAAGTATATAAGAAAAACCGAGGGTTAAAACCTCATTTTCACCATAATCAGAATTAAGAAAACCCTAATAATCCCCTTTCATCCCCTTCCTCCCTAATTCCTTCTAGAGTCTGTAACAAGAGTATAGGAGCGCCGATCATCTAGTCTAGTCTGTGGTTATCAAATAGTGTCATCTTATTGTATAGTAATCGCAATTTTGGCTATGGTTAGTGAGTACTACGTATGTATATATATTCTAGGAGGGGGATTCGTAGAGGAGCGTTGGTCGAACGGAATTGGATTACACCTTCTTGTTGATTGCTTGAGGTAGGGTTTCCCTAATCAGTTTCTGTGTAATTTGATTGTGACGGTTGTATTCTGATATCACTATATAGCTATTGAGATTTGATTTGGGAACATATGTGTGGGACCGTTGCGCAAAACGGCTCTTACTCCTACGGTCGCTCTTCGTAGGACCCGCCACGGAAAAGATGTGCACATTAAGGACCTAGGTATCCCTTGCCGCGAGCAAGTGGGGATTGATGTGGGGCTTGAGGCGACCTGGTTTATGTGACAGTGATATCTGTTGTTTATGATTATCAAATTGTGGTTTGTGTTATCGTATTGTGACCGTCTTATTGCAGAAGTTTCTGAGGTTGTTTGACTGTGATGATCCATGAAATAGTGAGGAGAGTCTCAAGTTCGTAGATGTTTATGCTTGCTGGCTTTGGATAGATGGGTCATCACCTCACTTTTAGTTTTTTTTCATGTCGTCATAGCTTCCGCGAACGTTTTATTTCTTTTATCAGACGGTTGTATCTTATACATTGTTGTTTATCTTGATATTATGTCTCAGAAAACTGAGATAATAGCATTTTATAGTTTGATGGTCCTTCTTAAAGGCTTTGGATTATGAGGGGTAAGACGAGTCAAATACATACCAAATCACCTCACTTGTCACCTAACAGTACAAATGATAATTTTTTTTGTCTTTGTTACTCCACTTAATAGTATTTAATCCGTTTTAAACTTAAGACGAATAATACCCGTTTTAAGCAAGACTTACTGTATGAGTAAATGTCATTCGGAGTTAGAAAGACTTGGGCAAGTCAATGAGCAAGTCCAATGTGAAAAACCGTACCAGCTCAAACATGGGCAAGACATTAACATCACCCATAGATAGACAAGATAGTACACAAAAAATGGACAATAAATCCTCTAGGTTCTTTCATGTAAAGTTCGTCTAGTAGTTAAAACTCGTTGAAATTGTCGGGAGATTAGGTTTAATCTCTCCGAAAACAATTTTATAGAATATTTATGTCTTAAATTTATATCTTATACACTTTGAGTTTGTCACTCTTAATTAGACCATCCCCAAGCAGAAGGTCGCGCTAATCGGGTCACCAACATTTTTACTCTTAATCTCATTTTAATTATCGTGACCCACTTTTAACCCACCTTCACCCTCCCAAGCAGAAGGTCACGACCTAGGGGCATCAACCCAATTATTTTCCACTCATTTTCCATTTTCCAACATTTTCAATCATTAATTACATTCTCTACCCCACCAAATAATATAATAAGCCAATAATATTGTGACACGTCAAAGGTCACCAACCCATTTCGGGGTCACAAATTAACCCTGAAAATTTCGAGGTCACCAAAATTAATACAAGGTCACCAAAATTAGTGTCTTAGTTACGTAATTACGGTGACCCAACAAGGTCGCGACCTCCTTGGCGACCTTGCTTGGGGATGGTCTTAACTACCGAAAGTAGTGATGCATAGGTTCCTCATCACGAAAAACAAAACAAATACTTTTATTAACTTTCATTAATCACTCCATCACATTAATCATACGAGTATTACCACTCTAGATTCAAATCCAATTGGTTTAAGTGTGAAGCTTGTAAAAGTTGACCGGATCTGAGAAATGTTACCCGACCCGATATAGCTCAAAATTTGGGACTCGACCTGATACAAACCGATATTTTCCCAATCCGATAGATGACTTAATACGGAACTAACTTAATAATGGTTTAAATTACACCAAATTGAAATTCATCATAATTATGTTCATTTACCTACGATTAATACACTGCCCATTGTTTAAACATAAAATTACCGTCTAAAACTAAATATATAAAATAAAATATATGTTGATAACTTGACCTGACACTGAACCGCCTAATGACCCGACCCGGCTTGCCATCCGTTGATGGCTTGACCGAAAGATGACTCAACATGAATCAAACCGATCTCAATATGTCACTAACCCGACATAACCCAACCCGCTTTAACCCGAGGGAGCCGAGTGCACTGTTATTGTGAGAAAGATTCGGAACTTATTAGCAATTGAATTGGAATGGAGGGAATAAAATGATACTTGTATAATTATTTATTCATAAAAGTCTATAATTTATATACTCTTTATTTAACGTATACTCGGTATTAAAAAATATAGACAACATCAATAATATCAACAAATACAATGGTAGAAAACGAACAAATGTACTTTAATTAATTATCAAAATGGAGAGCTCGGGCGGTGTAGAATAATTAGAACATGAAAGCAGAGGCGAAAGCAACAGCTACGAAAGATGCACCACCAACAGCAACTCTGTTGAACGAAACGGCACCGTTTGAAGGCGGGGAAGCAGGCACATCAGCGGTGACAGTTGGTGGAGTAACCATAGGAGAACCTGCGGGAGAATCTCCGGCAACTGGAGGTACGTTAGCGGTAGGTGGAGTTGCAGCGGCAGTTGGTGGCATAGTTACGGGGGACAATGGGGATTTGGCTGGAGCGGAAGCGGGGGATTGAGCTACGGCGACAACGGCGAGGATGGCGAAAAGTGCAGCGATTAGTAGTCTTGCCATTGTTATAAGTAATGAAGATTAATGGTGATTAAAATGTGGAAGAATGAAGATGAAGTGTTTGTTGTAGGAAATATGAAAATGAGAAGAGATGTGTATGGGTTTATATAGAAAATAGTATTGGAAGAAGTCAAATATAATTGGGATTAGTTTAACTACAAGATTATTAAGATTATTAATATTATTACAAATTTTGATTGAAGATAGACACTATACGTCACAAGTTGAAGGCAAATAGTGTCTCTCACGTAATGCAAGCACTTTATCCATTTGTATGTCCACTTGTATTTTTGTGAGGGTAAATTATCCGTTTTCAATTTGTAACGGATATTATCCGTTACCAGCAAGACTGCATGTGAGATTATATTAGTTAGACGATTAGTTGACAACTCATCCCATGTTACCGCGTTCCCCCGCCCAATTATGTTGATCATTTCTGTTATTTGGTGTTAATATTCTTAGTCCAGATAACGACTACTCTATCATTTCTTTTAAACTAATAAATAAATAATTATAGATCCTTTTTTCACTGTAATTGCCAACAACAGGAATAATCAATCCAGAGGGAAATTTAATGGAATGTGTTTCAAGGTCATAACTCATAAAAGATTGATTAGTAAATGGGTTATTTAAGAGAAAGACCGATTGAGTTATAGTTGTTACGCTTAAGTTTTACTTTTACTTTTACTTATTTAAATTTAATACGCCTAATTCATTTACGACATCTACTTTTGGGTGATTTTCTAAACGACATCCACGTAGTTTGACAAAATAAAAACTTGTTTTTTTTTAACAGGGAAATTTAACAAATATAATCCCAACTATCACCCTTCTTCTCAAAATAATCCCAACTATCAATATTCCCGCAATAATCCCAACTTTTATACCACTCTTCTCAAAATAGTTTAGTATGACCGATAAGTCTTAAGAAATGTTATGTTTATTGCGGAAATATTAATAGTTGGGATTATTTTGAGAAGGAGAGTGATAGTTGAGATTATTTTGAGAAGGGTGGTATAAAAGTTGGGATTATTGCGGGAATATTGATAGTTGGAATTATTTTGAGAAGAAGGGTGATAGTTGGGATTATTTTTGTTAAATTTTCCTTTTTAACAAATCTAAATATGTTAGTTAGTTTTAATATTCAAAATCTAGTACCTTTCATCATATTATTACGGTCAAAATATTCAAAATTGAATACTTTTCACTATTTGGGAGAAGTAAAATCATGAGTAATTGTTAAGCTATCATTTTATAGTAAGTCTTGCTTGTGACGGTCACAATTTGTGACGGATATTTTGTGATAAAATGGATATAAAATGAGTTAGTGGACAAAGGGGATCACATGAATAGTGTCGGAGAGAGAGAAAAAGTGGGTATTTTATGAAAGGAAACGGTATCCGTCACAAACTTGTGACGGATACCGCCGTCACAAATGAGAATTTGTGATCATCTTATCCCTATCATTCACGCTGTAGGGGTTGATGTTAGCATGACAGTATCAGCAAGATTTATGTAGTTGGTTGAGATCCAAAGTATGCTGAGCACATTGTGATGTTATATATAAACTGTAATTTGAATATACTCTGTATTTGCCACCATTTCAAAGTCACCATGGTTGATACTTGATAGCAACTTAAACAACCTTCGCTTCGTCAAATCATTTATCCTACGTACTCATAAATATTTTCAACCCAACCCATAAGGGCCATAGACTAAGAAGCTTATGTATTTCCTTTTGTGACTTTAATCTATGTAGTTTATTGTTTTTTAAAAAAAATACTCCCTCCTACCCGTAACTAATGTCCCATTTGGCCAAATTCGTTACCCATCAAAATGTCTCATTTACTTTTCCCGATCTGCTTTTTGGACTAAACTACCCCCAATTCATGCAACTATTTACATACCCCAACTAAATCACAGACAATAAATATGGATAGGAAGGAGTACTTTTCTTTCAACATTATTGACAAAATCTCATTTGTGAATTGCCCTATGAAATCAAAACTTTTAAGGTGCTCTACATGATATGCTGGACTGGCTTTGATCAAGGCCCATTGGGTTAAATTACCCCTTTTGCAGCCCACAGGCACGGTTCATAGTAAGAACCGTGCCTGTGGGCTTTTTACCATATGATTTTACTGAATTGAGTTGTCCACCACTCCACTTACCACATAGGGTGGTAAAGGTCAATAAGTAAATTATATATTTGATATACTATTACCAGTTGTATAATTTTTAAGCATTATAATAAAAATTTTGAATTTTATTTTAAAAATTTTAAGTTTTAATATAAAATTTCTCAGTTTATTAACTAAAATATTAAGGTCAGAAAAATAAAATAACACTCAAAATCTTTAAATATAAATATTAAGAGTTGTAATTGTGTGTGTTGTGTTTATAACCTGCCTTAACACGGCTTAAATACATTACATAGACGGACTTCGTCTTGGATTGGGCTTAAACATAACAACATATGAGTCCACTATCATTAATCAAAATACCCTTCAAGCTGGAGCATGAAGGTCGAGAATGCCCAGTTTGCCGAGAAGATAAATAAACTGAGGAACACCCAAAGCCTTTGTGAAGACGTCATCAAGTTGCTCATTAGTGGAGACGTGCCGCAGAGTAACCAAACCATCAGTGACCGCATCTCGAATGAAATGACAATCGATCTCAATATGTTTGGTACGCTCATGAAAAACCGGGTTGCGTGCCAAATCCAGAGCCGACTTGCTATCTGAGAAAATAGAAATAGGAGCATCGAAAGTCGTATCAAGACAAGTCAAGAGACCCTTAAGCCATTTCAGTTCACACACTAACTGAGCCATGGACCGATATTCCGCTTCAGCGGAAGAAAGAGAGACTGTTTGCTGCTTCTTGGTGTTCCAGGATATAGGAGAGCCACCAAGGATTACGAACCAACCGGTAAGGGATTGTCACGAAGTGGGACAACCTCCCCAGGCCGAGTCACACCATCTGAAAAGAGTTAAAGGTCCATCTGTACGAATTAAAATGCTTTTGCTCGGGCTACTTTTCAGATAACGGACGACTTGATGAGCAACAATCATATGATCACCACGGGGATCACTCAAAAAACGGGACAGAATATCCACAGCATAAGATAAGTCAGGACGGGTCACAGCAAGATAAACAAGTCGATCAAAGAGTCATCTATAAGATTCAGCATCAACACAAGGTGGACCAGAAGCAAGCCCAAGACGATGATTCTGCTCAATGGATATGGAGGCGGGTTTGGAGTCAAAAAGGCCCGTCTCAGTAATAATATCAAGAGGATACTTCCTAGTTGTAGTTGAGACTTACATAATTGGTTAAGTAGAAAATTTGTGTATATGGTGTGGATTTGTTTTGTGATAAACGCGTTTTTTTTTAAGTTAATACTTCCTAGTTGTACTACTCAATTTAATTGTATTGGCCTCTTGGGTTTGTGAGGGGTACTTGGGTCCGAGATTTCGAGTAAATTAAAATATAATCTAATTTTGTGTAACTTTATTGAATAAATTAAAAAATTACCTCCGTAATTAAGACAATATGAATTAAGAATAACTAGTGTAACACCCGTGAAAAATCACGGGTTGCTTACACTTACCTCTAAAGATGACATATATAAATTTTATTTATTATTTAGATAAATAAGCTATTTATTCGAACATTTGTACATTTTAAAAATAAAAAAGAAATAATATAATATCATTGTATATATTAAAATATATATACAGAAATTATAACATTTAAATTTGAGAACTTTAAGCTATGGTCTATAAATATCATTATTGATCGTTGCGTGATTGGAGTTGTTTTAATCAACCCAACTCTTATTTGGTTTTTTTATGATATATAATTATTATTGACATTAAGTTTTATGATATACTCCGTATGTAGGATATAATTCTTTTCTTAATCATAATATTAATTTATTGCTTATTATGTAATTAGATAGTTCGTAAAAATTGAAGATTCTAATATCCCTTGAAAAAACCCTCTCTTGTGTCCACTTTTCGAAGAAAAATATTCTCACTGGTCCCTAATTTGATTTATCTTTTTTATTATTTTTTAAAATGGAATAAGCCACGCATAAACAAAGTAAACGATGTGTATGAGATTTCTTTAATTATACCCTTTATCATACCTAAATTTTTGTAATTACTTTTGATTAGTTGCACATGTGACCGTCGTAGAGTAGAATTTGTATTAGGATAAGTATAAGAACTTTTAATGGTGATATTTTTTTATCTTATACTCCGTATTTATTATCTACTAAATTGCATATATGATATTCGTACGGATTAGAGATTCAATGCTTGTGACAGTCGAAAAAGTATACATGTGATGATGGAAGAGAGTTCTCCGTAACTCCTCTTAAGTTCATTTTTTAATTGAGTATTTCATAAATTTTAAACTTAATCTTAATTGCATAATTAAAAGGAGGACGAAAAAAAGACTTTCATAAAGATTGTCGTATGTAATAACATGAGTCCAATAGTCCATTAAATATTAAATAGTATCAAATGTATGTCGATAGGTTTGTGAGTACATGTCTCCAAATTATGAAATTACTCATAGTATGTAACTTTATAATGTTTTATATTTATGGTCTAACTCGTACCATGTTTTGTAGACGATAAAAAAAGGATCAAAAGCAAAGTATCTTTAGCCATAAAATAAAAAATATTTGTTACACGATTTTATCTTTAAGTAGAATATAGATAGTTACCAATGTGAAATAATCAGTATATTTTTGTTAATAAAATTTAGAATAAAATCTTTCTGTAAATTGATTTTGAATCATTCTATGGAATAATATTTTTGTTAATATTTAGAATAATATTTTTGTTAATTTATGATAAAATTTAGAATAAAATTTATTGAAAATCTGAGTTGGCAAGTTTCAAAGCTTTTGATTGGTTGGCGAAACATAAATTTGTGAGGGCGAGAAAGAGTAAACGCTGAAACGATATTGCGCCACGTCCGCGAATATACATTTTGCTTTTATAGTAATAATGATAATGATATTGCTAATTAGCATATTTAATATGGAATAAATCATATATATGAAGTACATGATTTTATCATTTATAGAATTTTTTTTTATTCGATTCTGATTTAGGATATTTTCAATGTGGTATTTCCCTATTATAAGGAATTACTTTTTGACATACGGAGATTACTTTTTCACATACTCTTGTTCATAAACTTTTCGTATTATACCCTTCTTTCAAAACCTAATCAAATTAACTTTTACCTATACTTTTTTTCTCTCTAAAATCGAATATAATTGCTCTATAACCTTGAACAATGGATTATGCTTCTTTAGTTAGTGAAGTAATATAATTTTGTTTTTCAATAACTATTAATATATGTTCTTTAAATTATTAAGGGTTTTAATTAGTAAAATTAATTTATACTTCTTATTTATCAATTAATCGTTAATTCTCCTCACCAAAAAAATCTTTAATACTCTATCCTTCTTCTATACTTGGTCAATGTTTGCACGATACTAAGCTTAGAGTTTATCGATCCGAGCCGCACAACGTTAAATAAATCATTAATAGAAATAAATCATATACTTCTTATTAATATTAATAGAAATAAATCGTATACTTCTTATTAATTTATACTTCTTATTATATACTTCTTCTTATTAATATTTTATGGTAGATGACATTATTGGTATAACATTTGAGTTAAACACTAAAAAGAACATTAGTAATGTAACATTTGTGACCAGGTAAAATCGGTCGTAAATTAAAAATTACGATCAATGGATTAAAAACGACTTTGATTCATTGCTTTATTAATTGTATTTTCGATTTTGTTATTAAATAAATCATAGAATATTTTTTTTTATTCGATTTTATTCACTTCTCAATATATTAAATAAATCATAGAAATAAATCATATATTCACTTCTCAATATATTTATCAATATATTAGATCCTACACGTTTTTCATGGAAAAATGGAATTAACGAAGGAACAAATAAATACTCCATGTAAAATGTGTAGCCAAATACTAACTCCTTCCCAAGGCACGCATGCACAGTTGCACACTAACATAGAAATCTAGTAGACGTTGCGGTTGAGAGTTCAAACTATAAAAAATGTGCCAACTTTCTCGTCAAATTTCTTCAACGAACAAATAATGTCGTCTAATTCAAACCCTAATGAAGCTAAATCCATGGATAATCCCGAATAGAATATTATATATTATATACGGAGTATTTATTATATTAATTCCTAAAATATCCGTGTAGAACATTCGTGTAGAATATTATATATTATATATTTATTATATTAATTCCTAATATATAATAGAATATTAAAGAATATTAATATTTTAATATTAAATTATTATTAAATTATTAAATTATTATGATGTGTCATAAATGAGTAATTCTGATTGGTCTACAAAACTGAAATTTCTGAGGGTGAATGTGAGAGCTCGAAACACCAAACGCTGAAACACAAAGGCCGCAGTAACTATCAAGCTACGAATATACACAGGATTAACATACAAATCTATTAACAGTCATTAGCAGACAACTATGTCCATGACCTAGCTTCTCTATTTTTCCCATCCCATATAGCAGACAACTATAACAACATCTAATATTCTAACCCCCTCAATTTTCTATCATGTAATCCTATGTCCATAGGAGGCGACACATTGTGCATATCTGGATTCTTTTTATCATAAAGAATCAGTGATTGACTGCAATTCTCTACTCAATTTCTAATTTTGCTCATATGAAAACACCAGCTCCGATCATCAGCTGCTTCCACAAAACCCTAATCCCCTTTACCCGCGATTGCAAAACCCTCTTGGCATTAGAGGTAATATTACGATCATAATTCGTAAAAACTTACCATCAACCCAAAATCATACCAAATTATCTCAATCAACGCAATATACTAACTATTAGGATATTAACCAAATAATTTCCACAATCACAATTCGGCTTCCCCGTCCCTAATTCACAACCATCAAATTTCGAAGGACGTAACTAAACTAAAGTAATCCAAACAAAACCCAGATTAACACAACCGAATCTAAGTTACAATATAATAAACCCAAATTTTCAACAATTACCAGTCTGAGCCGCCCCAAAACTTCTTCCCGCTTCGCCGCCTCATTTTTGCTCACATACCACGTCATCGTCGAGATATATCGGCGGGTTGACCCGGTTATTCTCGTCGTCAACGGCTGCGGCGATCGGGTCGACTGCCGTGTGCGGAAGTGTTAGTGGTGGGGATGATGGTGGGAGTTTGGGGAGTTCGTTTAGGTACAGTGGGTGTTCGCCGTTGAAACGGGATTATCTTCAGAGTAGTCCGGTATCGGTGTTAACGGGGCCGGTTTCGGGTTCGGTGTCGAGGAGTATGATTATGAAAATTATGATTATGAAAATTATGATTACGCTAGAATTATGATTAGGGTAGAATGATTATGAAAATTATGATGATTATATTCTGCTAAAATGAGAATGAGTCAAATATGGAAAGATTTTATTTTGATTTAGTTTTTTTATTTAATAATAAATAAATGATTATTAAATTATTAAATTATTATTAAATTATTAACTTATTATGAGGTGGCAGAATCTGATTGGTCTATAAAAAGTGAAAATGCTGAGGTTGAATGTGAGGCCTCGAAATACCCGATGCTGCGATATGACTGCGCCACGTAGGCGGAAAACCATTCTTCTTTTATATATATAATGATGATTATGTTAATTATATTAAATTAATAACAATAAATAGAATGGTATACTATTAGTAGCCGTAAAACAAACTCTCCTGAATCCGATCACCGACCACATACATATACAAAATACAAATACAATGGACCACCTTCAGGCTTCAGATGCAGGCAGAAATTGAATAAACGAATTTAATCAAATCAAAATCAATATTCAAAAATTTGAAAAAGAAAGGAAGCTGCAGAAATGTGGATCTAGAACATGAGAGCAGAAACCAAAGCAACAGCCACGAATGATCCACCAGCAACTGCAACTCTGTTCAATGAAACGGCACCGTTTGAAGGTGCGGCAGCAGGGGTGTTAGAGGGAGTTAGTCCATCAGCAACTGCAGCAGGACCTTGAGCAGCGGTGGTAGGTGGAGTGGCCATCGGAGAAGCAGCGGGAGTGACGGAGGCAGTTGGAGGAGTTGCAGCGGCAGTGGGTGGTTTAGTTACAGAGGATGATGGCGAAGCAGCGGGTGAGGAAGCAGGGGATTGAGCTACGGCGACAACGGCGAGGATGGCGAAAAGGGAAGCGATGAGTAGTCTGGCCATTGTTGTTGAGAATTGAGAATTGAGAATTGAAATTAGTGGAAATGGTGGTTGGTTAAAATGAGGGTGAAAATTGTTTGAATGAAAGGAAAGCTAGAAAAGATGAAGAAGTGTTTGTGAATGAACATATGAAGGTGTGTCGGGTTTATATAGCGAGGGAGTTTTGTAGTACATGACAACTTGACAAGTCATTCCACGTTAACGCGTTCTTGCTTCCAAATTCCAATTAGTAAGTCTTGCTTGCGACGGGTCACCATTTGTGACGGATATTTTGTGAGATAAAATGGATACAAAATGAGTTAGTGGAAAGGGGACCACAAGAATAGTGTTGAAAAGGAGAAAAAGTTGATATTTTGTTAGTGAAAACGGTATCCGTCGCAAGCTTGCGACGGATAGTGCCGTTGCAAATAAGAATTTGTGAATTCCAATTATGTGTATCATTTTTTTTTCATATGCTTGGCATTAAGTTAACTTAACAAGGTCCATTTTCCAAGTCTCTTTGAAAAATGATGGTCCAACAAAAGTGTAATATGTACAATAAGTCTTTATTATGACGGATATATCCGAAATACTACCTATCTGAACAGATAAGACAAAATAGATTATTATTATTGACTATTTTTTAGGCAAGATTCCGCGACAAGAATACTATTAGATTCGCACTTTTTTGCTCCTAAAAACACGACTTTATCATTATGATCTTTTATATAATATCCTAAAGCAGCTTTATTGTCATTTATTCTCGATCCGTCAAAATTTAGCTTTAGGAAACCATTTCTAGGTTTCTGCCACTAGATTTTCTTCTTATTTTAAGTGTTTCTAGAATTCTAATTCACTCTTCTTTCTCGGAATTGTCGAGATCGTTATGTCTAGTTTCGTTACAGGCTTTAATGCTATTATTACATAAAGTAATAAATTTGCTTATATTGAAATTAATATTATTAAAAATAATGTCATTTCTATAAAATCATGCATTCCACTAAATAAATATGATTTTAACGAAATCATCTTGTGAAATTAAGTCTTTGAGATAATTAAGTGCATGTTTGGCCTTGTTTATGGAAAAGAATTTTTACTTTTGTAAATGAGTTTTTATAAAACTAGTTCTTGATAAAATTGTTCATGTTTGGCCAAAATTTTTAAAAAACTATTTTTATCAGTTTTATCGTGTTTGGCCTAACTAGTTTCTATCAATTTTTTTGGATTTTGGGCTCAAATAACTTACGAGCAACGTGAAAAGAGAAACAGAAGTAACAATTTGCTACTTCTGTTTCTAGGTGTTTCTAGGAGTCAGTTTTAGAATTTTTGTTTAATAAAATTAGTTTTTAGTTTTTTAAAAAGTAGTGTTTGACCCGGCTTCTATTTCTTTGGTTGAAAAAACAGTTGAAAAGCAGGGCCAAACACCTACTAAGTTTCATTAAAAAAACTTTGACTTGCAATACTCTCATAATTTGACAAAAAATTGTTATAGCTAGTAATGTTCATTTCTTGGATAATAGAGTCAATCAAAGGATATTCGTAAAAGAAATGATTTCTATTTCACTAAGATAGTTGCACAAAATGCAATGAGGTGGGATATTAATATGACTTTTGAGAAGTTCATCTCTCGTTGGAAGACCGTCAACACATGCTTTCCAGATTTGTTGATTGTTTTTATTATTATGGCCCTGTTTGGTAAACATCAGATTAATTTTAGCATAAGCAGATTGCAATAGCGGATTATAACTGGCAGATTGTAATAGAAGGTTTGACTAGCATATTAAAATTAGCAGAATTAATTTGCGTGTTTGGTTATTGGCAGATTATGATTAGTAGATTGTTGATTTTCTTTATAAAATGAAGTAAACTTTTCTATTTTACAATATGCTAACCAATATGCTGGGATAAGCAGCATATTGTAAAATAACATATTGACCCCAAATATGCTGTTTTAATATACTGTTTGCCAAACACGAAAATTAGCATATTGATCGTCAAACATGCTAAAACTCTTCAATATGCTAAAAATTGGTCAATATGCTGTTTACCAAACAATACTTATACCTTGATTTTTGACCAATCTCTTCGCCGTTTAAGACACTTTAAATTATACACTTTGGTTTAATTGAGAACTTTTAAGTTAATCTAAAAGTTGGGTTATTATGGCAAAAGAAAAAGACATTCTCTCATGCCTCGTTACATGTTTTCTTTTTCAAATGAACTTAGTATATTACGGGTGAGAATCGAACGCTCAACTTCATGGTTGAGTTAAGAGAGCTTTTACCATTTGAGTTTAACTCTCGTTCTCAATGCATCGTTACCATATTTTTTGAAGGGAAAACACGGTTTTATTATATTAGATCAATCTCTGCCAAGCTCAGAATCGAACTTGGGAAATCTGACACATACAAACAATCCTCTATTTCAAAAAAACCGATTGTATATAGATTAAAGTTCTGAAACATTTGGATTTTGGACTGTATCAATATAATGTCATAGCATGAAATTTTTTTATATGAAATTCTTTTATTGGTATTAGACCATGCCAATTCAAAAGATTAAGCTATGAGTTATTAACATTTTAACTCGTAATTCCATTTTATTTAACTCGGCCCTTTTACCGCTCCCATTCTGAATGTCATCAATTAGATCATCAATATAGTTATTTTCCAATTCCCCCCTCCTAATCGTTTCCTATATTAGCAATGCACCAAATTTTCTCTCCTATTTTTCCTCATTTATTTATCAATCGGTCTTGTTTGTGACGGGCAACCTTCACGTACTTTTCCACTGACCTCTTATGGATATTTTGTGAGAGAAAACGGTATCCATCACAAACTTGTGATGGATACCGCCGTCACAAACTTGTGACGGATACCGCCGTCACAAATGAGAATTTGTGTTTTTGTTGTATTCAACTAATCAAACGGTGCCACTAGATGGGCCAAGTCAATCAAAAGAGGGATAATTTCTAAGATCTCTTTTTGCATTTGGTCATTCTAATTTCACTTTAAATATTTGATTAACATTTGTCTCATGGCATGACCTTAGATAAGAGTGGTTTTAGCGAACTTCATATAAATTAATTTTTTTGATATCATATTGCTTTTATTGTTAAACCAACATTAATAGTTTGACCTAACTTTGTAAGACTACGTTATTGATTAGAGGATCGACCTTACATTATTTAAAGACAAGCACGTTATAATGTTTAAGACGGGAAATAGATATCAAATCACATGATAAATTACTTACAAAATATGAAAAGTTGTCTATTTTAACACCCAGAAATATTTGGATACATTTTGCAAATAAAACGAATATTTCATCTTAAACAAAACTTATTTTTTAAATATAATCCAAATTTGCAAAAACTTTCTTTATCGCAAATGCGCAATAGCTTGCATTTTACTGGGAAAGCCTATTTTTTTATTGTCAAATTGTTACTTGGTTCGAGTACTCGCTAGGAAGCTTTTTGAAGACTTTGGGTAACAATAACGAACTATCTTCGTTTAAATCCACTCTACCACTTTCAATTTTACACACTATTTATAAGTAAGCATTTAACTTCGATTTCCGCTCAATGTATAAGTTAAAATATATTCAGTGTGATTTTATTTGATTCGTCACTACGAGAACATTAAAAATATCTAATTTTTAAAATTTTCAAAAATAGATATTTAACGATATTTACCGCGTAAAACACGCGTTGACAAATTTTGAAAAAGTAAAGTGATAAAGTGGATTTAAATGGAGGTAGTAATTACGAGTACAGCATTTACCGTAAGAAGAAATAGTTTGGTGCCGTGAAGCAAAGTCCCCAAAATCCAACTACGTAATACGGAGTACAAATACAATCGAATAATCGACCACCTTCAAATGTAGGCGGAAATAAAATGAATTGAATTTAATCAAATTCAAATAATAAAAAAAATCAGAAAAAAGAGAGCTAAAGAAATGTGAATCTAGAACACGAGAACAGAAACCAAAGCAACAGCGAGGAATGATCCACCAGCAACAGCAACTCTGTTCAATGAAACGGCGCCGCTTGAAGGCGCGGCGGCAGGGGTGTTAGAGGGAGAAAGTCCATCAGCGACGACAGCAGGACCTTCGGAAGCGATTGTAGGTGGAGTGGCCATCGGAGAAGCAGCGGGGGAGACAGAGGCGGTGGGTGGTTTAGTTACGGAGGATGATGGAGAAGCAGCAGGTGCGGAAACAGGGGATTGAGCAACGGCGACGACGGCTAGGATGGCGAAAAGGACAGCAATGAGTAGTCTGGCCATTGTTGTTGAGAAAATATAGAAAGAAAAGAGTGGGAATGAAGGTTGGTTAACACAAACAAACAAATGTAACAAAATAATTATTTATTAATTCAAAAGATTTAGGGTACAATCTTCTAGGTATTCTACTGATTCAATTTCCGCAAATGTAAATTAAAAGGAGGGTCTTGATTTGAAGACTTGATTCTCAATGCTTGGTGTCGGATTGAAGGGTAGTTTTCCTTTTTCTCTAGTTTTCTCTTGAAAGAGGGTTTTGTAGAGAGGGTTTGTTTGTAGTGTAGTTTTCTTTGTAATTTTCTCAAAAGTCTCAAGTTGAGAGCTAGGTCTTGTATTTATAGAAAATGAGAAGGGTTTCTTCCACCTTTAATGGACTTGGTAGTCTTTCTCCTTTTTTAGTGGACTTAGTAGTCATTTTGGCCCATCTGAATAGATTCAACCCGTCTAATGAATTTGACCCATTTACCAAATTTTGCTACTTTGTAGAGATGGACCAACTAAAAATAATCAAATTGAACTATCTTTAATTAATTTTCGTCCAAGTCGATTTCATTAGTTTACATTTCCTTTGACGAGTCAACATTTGACCTTTGACTTCCGACGTGGCACTTATATAAAATTTACGTGCCTATAAATTACCGCCTCGAGATTGGATCACGTACACGTTGTAACTTGTAAGTGTTTAAGAGGGATCAAATCTCGAAGTGTTGTTAGACTTGATGTCGGTCTAGCTAGGCAATCCTTTTTTATTGTATCACCCGTGAACATTTCTCAGGGGAGTTTGACACCTTAAGAGGCTCACAATTACAATAACATATTGATATCATTTGGCCGTCTTCATAACAATTTGATGTTTTGATCTCATCCTCTCGTACTCTTAATGGTTGACTTGGACATTTTGACTTTGATCTTATTTCATTTACCCACGGAATATTTTTTTATACCAATTGAAATGGATCATATCTTGTGATATATGTGTTGGGTCTATGCCTTGAATTTGTTACTCGCCGCTTCGAACGACTATGCGGGGGTCGTGCATGCGTGACAAGTGTCTAGTTGTAAGAGTCGTGCATGCGTGACAAGTGTCTGAACACTTTTGCATGTGTGACTTGTGTCACTCATGCATGAGCACCAAGTGTCACTCATGCATGAATCCTTTTGCATGATCAACAAGTGTCACTCATGCATGAACACCCTTTTGCATGGTGGACAAGTGTCCACATTTGAAACCTCCCATCTACTATAAATAGTAGATGTTGTAGTATCATTTATCATCACAACAAAATCACAACTAGTGTGATCAATCTGTCATCACAACTTGAAATCAATTTGTGATCTGAATAACTTCTGTAATCTGTAAAATTCCTCACAGTAATAAAACTCTCTCCCTTCTGCCCTGTGGACGTAGCTAATAACACACCGTTAGTGAACCACGTAAATCTGTGTGTATCGATCTTTATTGTTTGTTTTTATCTTTCTCTGTGCTTCCGCTATAACAAACTGGTATCAGAGCCTTCGGGTTCCTGAATTAGAAAGATGTCAGCGATGAACATAAAGATCGATCGTTTTACTGGGAGAAATAGTTTCAGTTTGTGGCAGATCAAGATGCGGGCTCTGTTAAAACAACAAGGGTTATGGACGCCGCTTCAAAAGAAGCAGGAAGGCGCAACCGCCGTTGCAGTCACCGCTGAGATGGCCAGTCTGGAGGAAAAGGCACATTCAACAATTATGTTGTGTCTTGCTGATGATATTATTACTGAAGTTGCGGAGGAAGATACCGCCGCAGGTCTGTGGGCAAAGCTTGAGAGTCTTTATATGACAAAGTCTTTGACCAATAAGTTGCTTTTTTGACCAATAAGTTGCTTCTAAAGCAACGTCTGTTCAGTCTGAGAATGCAGGAAGGTATGCCTCTCCGGGATCATCTAGATCAGTTAAACACAATTTTACTAGAACTGCGTAATATTGATGTTAAGGTAGAAGATGAGGATGCCGCATTAATTCTGCTAGTTTCTTTACCACTATCGTATGAGAATTTCGTACAGTCTTTTATTGTGGGTAAAGATACCGTGACTCTAGAAGAGGTTAGATCGTCTCTTCATACTAGAGAACTGCGCCATAAGGCGGCTGGTACAGTCACAGATAATCAGGCCGCAGGGTTAGTAGCTAGCGGGGGTTATGGACAGGGAAAATCTGGGAAGAAAAAGCATAAGAAGCCGTCTTATGTTGGTTCTTCTAATTCTGCTGGTACCTCTGGTACATCTAGTTCTAAGGGTCCTAAACCTACTGATGTCTGTAATTACTGTAAAGGAAAGGGGCATTGGAAATTCACGTGTCCCAATAAAGATAAACAGAATGTATCTGCTACTGCTGGTGTAGCTAATGTAGATTCCGAGGAAGATGATTATGCTCTGGTTAGTAATAAGGTCACGAATCACAATAATGTGTGGATCTTAGATTCTGGAGCATCTTACCATATATGTCCACGCAGAGAGTGGTTTACAACTTATGAACAGATAGATGGAGACAATATTTCTATGGCCAACAGTGCTGTTTGCAGAATAGTTGGAATTGGCTCAGTTAAGATAAGGACACATGATGGTAGATTCTGCACATTGAACGAAGTCAGGCATGTTCCACTGATGACGAAGAATCTGATTTCCTTAAGTACTCTTGATCAGAAGGGTTTCAGTTTTCAAGGTGAAGGTGGAGTTCTGAACGTCTGCAAAGGTTCAAATGTGATTCTGAGAGGTATCAAGCATGGTACTTTATATTATCTTCAGGGATCGACACTGTCAGATTCTGTTTCGGTTGCATCCTCATATATTGATAAAGAAGATATGACTAGGCTATGGCATATGAGGCTTGGTCATATGAGTGAAAGGGGGATGCAGACTCTGTCAAAAGAAGATCTTCTGTGTGGTCACAAGGTCAAGAATCTGGATTTCTGTGAGCATTGTGTATTCGGGAAGCTACATCGCAGCAAGTTTCCTAAAGCAGTGCATAGGACCAAGGGCACACTTGATTACATCCATTCTGATTGTTGGGGTCTTTCTAAGGTGGAATCTTTGGGAGGACACAGATACTTTGTGTCATTTATTGATGATTATTCAAGGAAGACTTGGATTTTTATGATGAAGCACAAATCTGAAGCCTTTACTCATTTCAAGGAGTGGAAGACATTAGTGGAGAATCAAACTGGGAAGAAGATCAAGAGGCTGCGAACTGATAACGGTCTAGAGTTTTGCTGGTCTGAGTTCGATGAGTTCTGCAGAAATGAAGGGATTGCTAGACATCGTACAGTCCGAGATACACCTCAGCAGAATGGTGTAGCAGAGCGAATGAATCAGACACTTCTGGAGAGGGCAAGGTGCATGCTCTCTAATGCTGGACTAACTAGAAGATTCTGGGCAGAAGCAGTTAGTACAGTGTTTAGCCCAAAAATCCACTACTGGGCCCAGAAGATAAGTAGGCAACCTAACGCCAGGAGCAGAGCAGGGGGAAAGCAGATGCAGACCAGGCACAGCCCAGAGCAGAAAAAGAACTATTGAAAGAAAGAGAAGGGGTCAAAACCCCAAGAGGATATTCCCCTATATTCTCTCCCACTTTTCAGCACCAGAAACCGAGTCAGTTGAGCAACAATTCGCAGCTATAAAAAGAGAGACTAGGTCATTATTTAATCATCCAGTTCATGCGTTGTAAAACCCTACTACTCTCGAAAAATACTTGTAAACCGTCTCTACAGTGAAAATCTTCGATCATAGTAAAAATATTGGTGGGATTCCGTTCCCCCCGCGGTTGTTTCCCTCAACGGGTTTTTCCGCGTCACCAAAAATCTCTTGTGTCGTTGTTTATCTCTTTAATTTTCGTATTCATTTTCTACGTTAATCTTTATATTGGTTGACACTTTGACCCGCATCACATAAACATTGACCCGGTAGAAATTTTACCAAAACAATTTGGCGCCCACCGTGGGGCATAGTGCGCATTCCAATATTTAAAATCGTTATCTCGCCACAACAAGCATGTCTGGGACCAAAGCCAACCCTTCCAGTTCTCAGAGCATGCCAGCCCAGTCCAGTGGGACCAGCCCTACTGTGCCCGTTGGTCTTGCAGGACCACCCCTGGTCGTAAGTCAGACCGCAGCCCCAAGGGTTGTGGCCCCATCCAGCAAACCTCCTCAGGTTCCCAGATCACCCCCCGTGTCTGCTTCCCCAAGGCAGAGCAGAGAGAGCAGCCCTAGCAGGAGTGGGGAAGCCCAGATGCCCGGAGCAGGCCAGCCACCGCAGGTTTCCCAAGCAGATCCAATGCAGATGGTGGTCCAGGGAATGAGCGCTCTGCAGGAAGCCATAGAAGGACTGAAGAAGGACAACCTGAACCTGAGAGAGCAGATCGCCGCAGTCGCACGACCAGAGCAGCCGTTCAGAATGTTGCAGCCAGGGCCTGGGCAGACCTTCAACCCCTACGGGAGAGCAGGGTCGAACCGGCCAATTCCCCAGGAGATCGTCACCAGGCTGGATCTAGGCGTCACCACCCCGAGCAGTGGCTCAGAGATACTGGATCTGGACTCATCCGTGTTTGGAGCACCGCAGTCCAGACCAGTTCAGCCTGCAGGTAATCCTACGCCTTGTTTTCCCCCCTGGGACTGACCCTTTAATTTTTTCAGGTACCCCTCCGCAGCCTACCATCGGACGAACGCCGGAGATCTCAGTAGGAGCGGCACCCGTGAACCAGCCCAGCGCTGGAGGGTGGCAAGGAGGAGCACCAGCGCAGTCAGCAGTGGGTTGGCATCCAGGACCAGGCTTCAGTTCATTTGTAGCAGCCAGCGAGTCAGCCGCAGGCCCTTGGGGAAGAGCCCCTCCAGGCTTCCTTCCTCCGCCAGTCAACCCGACCTCAGGCCCCTGGGGAGGAGCCCCTCTAGGCTTCCTCCCTCCGCCAGTCAATCCATTCCCTGGAGTAGGCAGTCTCTCAGACCAGCGCTACCAGGAGTTGAAAGACATGATCACCAAGATACCTGGCATGCCAAGGCCCATGGAGAAAGCTTCCCAGGACAGTTATGCAGATTCACCATTCATCGACAATATTGCCTTGATCAATGTGCCCAAGGGGTTTGTGCCACCAACCATGACACTATATGATGGTACGGCCGACCCTCTGGACCACATAAATCAGTATAAGCAGAAAATGATGGTGGTAACCGCAACCGAAGCACTTAAGGAAGCCTGCATGTGCAAAGGATTTGGGTCAACCCTCTCCGGTGCAGCCCTGCACTGGTTTGTGGGATTGCCCAATCGCAGCATTTCCTCCTTTGCAGATCTGGTTAATGCTTTTAATCAGCAGTTCGCTAGCAGCATGAAACCAGAGAAGCAGACCAGCGATCTATACAGAATTGTTCAAGGATTCGAGGAAACCACTCGAGATTACCTCACCAGGTTCAACAAGGAAAAGGTTGCCATCCCCCATTGTGATGTACCCACTGCCATTGAAGCCTTCCGCAGGGGGTTACATCACGATTCAGACCTGTACAAGCAATTGACAATGCACCCATGCACTGCCTTTGCTGATGTACAGGCCCAGGCAGTTGCAGCCATGAGGCTGGAAGAAGACGCTGCCTCCAGAAGAAGTACCTACGACACAGAACCTGTGTCTAGGAAAGCACCAGTAGAAAAAAGAAATGAAAGATCAAAGCCCTACAGCAAGCCAGTAAGCAAAGTATCCGAGAGCACCGGTGGGAAAAACGACGCAGATCCACCTCTGAAGGTCAGTGAGTATGGTTTTACCACCGGAATAGCTGGCTTGCTAAAGGCCTTGAAAGAACTCAAAGGAGTCAGATGGCCAAAGAAGAGAGAGGAGCGGCTCAACGACCGCCGTGATGCTAGTAAAAAATGTGAATTTCATGATGACATAGGTCATACCACGGACGAATGTTACACCCTCAGAAAGGAGGTCCGATTCCAGTATGACCGAGGCAACTTGGACCATCTGTTTCCAGAGAAGTCCACCAGAGTCAACACAGCCAGCCAGGTGCAGCCTTCACCAGCTCCTCCCTGCAATAGAATTATCAATGTCATTACCGGAGGATCAGAGCTGTGTGGGCTCACCTACTCAGCAGCTAAGAGACGTGTAACTGCAGCAAAGGGAGACAAGCCAGAATCATCATGCAGAATAGCAAGGCAGGACCTCCCAGCAGTAACCTTTGATGAAACTGACGCAGAAGTTGTACCAGAGCAGCATCATGATGCCCTGATTATCACATTGAACATTGGAAATTGTGAGGTCAGGAAGGTCATGGTAGACACAGGCAGTTCCGTCAACCTACTAATGCTGGAAGCACTAAAGAGTATGGGATTTGACGAGAAAGACCTGACAAAGAAAGCTATTCCTCTGGTCGGATTCAGTGGAGAAACGGCGCATACCCTAGGGGAAATCACCATCCCCACCTACGCCGGAGGGCTGAACAAACAGGTAAGGTACTTAGTTATTGATGGTCCATCTACTTACAATGTTATTCTTGGCAGGCCCTGGATCCACGAAATGCGAGCAATCCCGTCAACGTATCACCAGTGCCTGAAGTTTCCTACACCGTGGGGAGTTCAGGAGATACGGGGAGACCAGGAGGAGGCCAAGGATTGTTACAAAGTAGCTCTCAAAAGGACCACCAAACCACCAGCCGCCAGAGCATAGCAATTACAGCAACTGCACATCCAGGGGGAGTACATCGAGCCCCAGCAGGCAGAAATCGATGAGGTCCACCTGGACGAGCAGCACCCAGAAAGGACCGTGTTCGTAGGCTCAGAGTGCTCTGGAGATCTGCGCCGGCAGCTCCTCCAGCTGCTCCGAAAGAACATAGACTGCTTTGCCTGGTCCCACAAGGACATGATTGGCATAAACCCAGAAATCATAACGCACAAGCTCAGCATAGATCCAGGATTCAGACCAGTGCAGCAGAGGCGCAGGAAGTTCGCAGCAGAAAGACATCAGATCATAAACCAGGAGGTGGATAACCTTCTGGAGGCAGGAAAGATTAGGGAAGTCAGGTACCCCGAGTGGCTATCTAATGTGGTGGTAGTACCAAAAAAGAATGGCAAGTGGAGGGTCTGTGTGGATTTCACAGACCTGAATAAGGCCTGCCCCAAGGATCCATTCCCCTTGCCACACATAGACGCTATGGTAGACGCCACTGCAGGCCACGAAATGTTGACTTTCCTAGACGCCTGGAGCGGGTATAACCAGATTAAAATGGACCCGGCAGACCAGGAAAAGACAGCGTTCAGGTCCGAAAGAGGCATCTACTGCTACAACGTAATGCCCTTCAACCTCAAGAATGCTGGTTCCACGTACCAGCGGCTCGTCAATATGATGTTCAAAGACCAGATAGGACGTAATATGGAAGTCTATATAGATGATATGGTGGTCAAATCCAAGCAATCAGCAGACCACACCCAGCACCTGGAGGAAACATTCAACACCCTCCGGAAGTACAAAATGAAGTTAAATCCAGCTAAGTGTACCTTCGGAGTTTCCAGTGGGAAATTCTTGGGGTATATGGTAACACAGAGGGGGATAGAAGCCAGCACAGAACAGATCAAAGCAGTTCTGCAGCTGGAATCACACCAGAAACCAAAAGATGTGCAGCGTCTGACGGGAAGAGTAGCAGCCCTGAGCAGGTTTATCTCTAGATTCTCAGACCGGTGCAGATTATTCTATGATATCCTTAGAAAAAGCCAGAAGTTTGATTGGACACCAGTGCACGAAAAAGCATTCCAGGAACTAAAGCAGTACCTGAGCAGCCCACCCCTGCTATCCAAGCCAGAACAGGGGGAGGTCCTGCTCCTGTACCTCTCAGTCACCGAAGCAGCAGTAAGCGCAGTTCTGGTCCGACAGCACGAAGGAGCTCAGCACCCGGTGTACTACGTCAGCAAGTCATTACTACCGGCAGAAGCAAGGTATACCTCACTGGAGAAACTAGTATTGGCATTGGTCACAGCATCCTATAAGCTGCGTCCATACTTCGAGTCTCATACCATCTCAGTGGTTACCAATCACCCACTCAAGACGGTTATGAGAAAGCCAGAATTATCAGGACGAATGGCCAAGTGGTCTGTGCACCTCAGTGGATATGACCTCCAGTTTGAACCACGCACAGCCATAAAGTCACAAGCCCTCGCAGACTTCGTCTCCGATTTCAGCCCAGCACTCCAGACCCAAGCAGAGCAGGAAATCCTGCACCTACATCAGGGTGTCAAACCAGGCACCTGGGAGTTACGAGTGGATGGAGCTTCAAACGCCGGAGGGTCCGGAGTTGGGTTGATCCTACGATCGCCAGAAGGGGATCTAATCACCCAGGCAGTCCGATGTGAGTTCAAGACCACAAATAATGTGGCTGAGTATGAAGCCCTCGTCCTGGGACTACATCTAGCCCTGGACATGGGAATTGACCATGTCAATGTATACAGTGATTCACAACTAATTGTGAACCATGTCAACGGAACATACGAAGCAAGAGACCCACAATGGCGGCCTACTTATGTGTAGCAAAGGAGTTAATCAGCAGATTCGTGGAATTCTGCATCCAGCAAGTACCCAGAGAGCAGAACGCAGAAGCAGACGCACTGGCAACTCTAGGCTCAACCTTCAAACCAGCCGACGTAGCCAGTATTCCAATCACCCATGTCCTCAGACCAGCCATTCCTGGACCAGACTCGGACCAGGAGGAGCTACCCATCTGCAGCAACAACCCAGACCAGGAGTCAGAACAAGACTGGCGAAAGCCATACCTGGACTGGTTGCAGCAGGATATCCAGCCCAGTAGTAAGAAAGAAGCACGCAGTTTGAAGGCCTCCAGATTCCTACTAATTGATGGAATCCTGTTCCGGAAATCGTTAGCAGGGCCATATCTGCGATGCTTGGACCAGACTGAGGCCCAGACAGTCTTGCATGACCTCCACAGCGGGGACTGTGGAAATCATGCAGGGGGAAGAAGCCTGTCCAATAGAGCCCTCAGAATGGGATACTTCTGGCCCACAATGCGCAAGGATGCGAAGGAGTATGCAAGGAAATGCGACGCCTGTCAAAGGCACGCACCTGTCAATCACCAACCAGCAGAGCCTCTGCACCCGATCATATCCCCATGGCCTTTTATGAAGTGGGGGATGGACATTGTGGGACCTCTCCCCAGAGCACCAGGAAACAAGCTATACATGCTGGCTATGACAGATTACTTTTCTAAATGGATCGAAGCAGAATCATTCACCCAGACCACTGAAGCACAGGTCATCTCTTTTATTAAGCGCAATATATTCACTAGATTTGGCATACCCTCAGAAATAATATGTGATAATGGTTCCCAATTCATTGGGAAGAAAACCGAGGCTTTCTGTGCTGGGTGGAATGTATCACTCCAGAAATCTACCCCCAGAAACCCCCAGTCCAACGGACAGGCCGAATCTAGCAATAAGATCATCATTGAGAATATGAAAAAGAAACTACATGAAATGGGAGGGAAATGGGCAGAGGAACTTCCTCTGGTCCTGTGGGCTGACAGAACTACTCCGAAAGTAGCAACAGGTCAGACCCCCTTCAGCCTTGTCTTCGGAGCAGAAGCGGTAATTCCCTCTGAGGTCAAAGTCCCAACCCACAGGTACGGGCGTATAACTGAGGACCAGAACCAAGTGGAATTGGCCAGTAGCCTGGACACTGTTGATGAACTCAGGACCAGTGCCTACGTCAGAATGGCCTCGTACAAGCAGATGGTGGCTAGAAGCTACAACAAGAATGTCAGGATCAGAACCCTGCAAGTAGGAGACCTGGTCCTGAGAAAGGTGTTCCAAAACACCAAAAACCGACAAGCCGGAAAATTCGCCTACAATTGGGAGGGTCCATACCAAATCAAGAACATAGTTGGTAATGGGGCCTACAGGCTAATGACAATGGAAGGGGAAATGATACCCAGATCATGGAATATACTTCACTTAAAAAAGTATATTGTCTAAAGGTGCCTCCACCAGACCAGAGCAGCTCCCTTAGACTCAGGTTCTATTCTGTATAAAGTTTACTCTGGTTCAGCCTAAAATTTTGTTTTGCCTTGATATTTTTTATATAAACCTGAGTTTAGAATAATATCTTGCCTTATATTTTTTCAGTTTAAGTAATCTAAGTCTTGTAATTTCAAACCTTAGTATATTTTCAAATTTTTTAAGGAGAAATTTCACTACTTATTTTCTGGACCAGAATTTACTTATCCTAGTGGACTGACCTAAAGAGGAAATCTGCACTGATCGCAGGAGAACCTAAGTTAAGCCTGGCACCCCAGTATAGGGATGGGTATACAAAACACCAGGCCAGCACACCAAAACAGCGATGGCCAAAATACAAACGAAACATGCATGTACAAAAGAAAAACGCCAGAACAACGGCAGAAAAACCAACAGATGAAACAAAGCCCCATACAACGGGGAACCATACGATAAAAGAACTGCCCAAGGCAGCCCAAGAACAGAATTGTTTTTGCTGGTCCACCCGGACCAGCGGCAAAAGGTTACAACAGTTAAAATCCCACGCGGGGGCACCCAAAGTTCACAAATACAAAATGTCAACGCCCATAACAGGGCCCAGCAGACAAATTTTAAGAACCTACTCATCAGGAGCAGGTCCAGCAGCAGCAGCATCAGTGTTGGTGGGGCCAGAGGACACCTCCTCTCCGGCATCATGGGACCCCACCATACCCTCTCCCTCGTCATCCGAAAGCAGATCCATGTTCAGGCCATCAGGGAATCTGCAGCGAAGGCCTCCTCCAGAGCAGGCAGATCCCAGGTAGAATGACTACCCTCCTGGAACTCCTTAACACAGTTAATCCGGGTCTCGGCAGCAGTATAGGAAACAGCTTCGATCAAAGCTTTCTGCAGACCAGCCTTTTTGTGCTCCAGGTAGACCTGTCAAAACCTGACCCGACCCGAAAACCGACCGTAACCCGACCCGTAAATAACCCGTAAATGACCCGGTTTTTTCAACCCGAACCCGAAAGATACCCGAACCCGTTTTGACCCGTAAATAGCGGGTCAAAACCCGACCCGCAGCGGGTTGACCGTTGGGTCAAGACAATATATCATTTTTAAAATATACAATGTCATATAAGTATTGATGACTTATAAATTTTTGAGGAGAAATATGTATATATATGCGGTATGTCACGTCATCACCTCAAATAACATGCCACGTCATCACCTCAAACAACATGCCACGTCATCACCTCAAAGTGTGTGTCACACCGTCACTTTCACCGTAGTACGTCGAATTGCATTCCTCGTCAGCAGCGTCAACTCATCACCTCGAACCACATGCCACGTCATCACATCGAAGTGTGTGTCACGTCGTCACTTTTAGTGTAGTACGTGAAGTTACATTCCACGTTAGCACTGTCACCTCATTATTTCGACGGACCACATGTCACATCATTACATCGAAATGTGTGTCACACGGTCACTTACACCTCCTTCCACATAATTGCCTAGGACCACATGCCACATCATCACCTCAAAATATGTGTCATACCGTCACTTTCATCGTATTACGTCGAACTGAACCGCACTTCGCGTAAACACTTCCACCTCATCGCCTCAGATCATATGTCACGTCATCATTGTTATCTTATTTGAGTCTCATTATCGTATTTAGTGAGTTAGTAAGGGTGATGATGATGATAACGATGGTGATGTTGGTGGTGAGGGAAAAAATGGTGACAATTAAGTTGACTAAGACGAGGAAGAGGAAGATGATAGAAAACGTATAAAGGGTAGGAATTACGATATAAAAGAAGTTTTAAAAAATGCGAGGAAAAGATGTTGATTGACCCGTATTTTAACCCGAACCCGACCCGGAACCCGTATAGACATGACCCGTATTTTACCCGACCCGAAATACACCCGACCCGTATCTACCCGAACCCGTATCTACCCGACCCGCAACCCGACCGTTCGACCCGTTTGACAGGTCTAGCTCCAGGGCCTCTACCTTGAAAACCAGATTAGCCTCTGAGGCTAAGGCCCGCTCCAGTTTAGATTGAGCTGCGGCCAACTACTTCTGAGAGGTTTCCTCCTGAGCCTTAAGCTTTTCCTGGCTCATACTTATCTCCCGACGGAAGCGCTCAACAGCCTGCCTTAGATTCGCCCTCAAGATCTCCTCCGACTTCAGCTTCACCGTCATCTCCTGCATCTTCTCCACAGCATCATCATGAGCCACCTTCATACGCTGAAAATCCGCCAGCAACGCCTCACTCTGTTGATTGGTGAACAATGCCAGCTCCAGAGCCTGAATACGCCAGACCAGGTCAGGTAAAAAAAAAAAAAAAAAAAAAAAAAGCCTACCTCAAAAGAAACCTCTGCAGCATGTCTAGTCAGGTCCTGAAAAGGACGCTTCTTCAAAATAGAGGCAGAGGCAAGAAATAGCAAAGAATTCAGAGTAGGCCAGAGCTTGGTCTTAAGTCCTCCAAAACCTCCAGGAATCTCTAGCTGCAGAGGAGGAGAGGAGGACTCTCCAGAAAATGTCCGAGGCAGCGGCTTCGGTATAGGCTGAAAGTCAGGAGTAGGAATGGCGGGAGGAGTCTCAAGGGAGGACGGATCAGCAAAAGAAGTCTCGGGAACCGATTCCTGGACTGGATCAAGAGTATCAACCTCAATCGGGGCAGCCTGGGACCCAGCTCCAGCAGGGCTCCCCTCAACAATCTCAACCTTCTTTTTCTTTGAGGACCCTGCGTCCCCAGGAGCAAATCTTTTCCTACGCAACTGCATAACTCTGCTAACATCAACCCTGGCCTTGCCTGGAAAAAAAAAACAACGCAAAATCAGAGCGGATCAAATGCAACTCTACCCCAAAAAGAGAGTCAAGTGGAAATCCTACCCTCCTTCTTCACCGCCGGAACAGCAGAGTCCTGGACCAGCTTAGAGAAAGACCTCTCGTCCGCAGGAAGGTCCAGGAGCTTGGCCTTCGAAGCGACGGGGTCTGGAGAATCAGGAAGCTTAGCCAAGCTGTTCCCTGAAGAAATAAATCAACTATCAGAAGTACAAACATGCAAACATCAAGAGAAAAGTCGAAGAAACAAAGGCAGAAAACGTACCCTCAATTGGCTGCCACTCAGAGAATATGTAGTCCGGGGAGGTAGGCAATGTGTCAATCTTAACAAAGATGAAACGGGTGAACCATTTGCTGTCATCCGGAGTAGTGGGGAAGACAATAGCAGAAG
This sequence comes from Silene conica, assembly GCA_029255685.2. Lineage (NCBI taxonomy): Eukaryota > Viridiplantae > Streptophyta > Magnoliopsida > Caryophyllales > Caryophyllaceae > Silene > Silene conica. The sequence continues at coordinate 4,325,806 of CM055314.2, forward strand.
GCATGTTGTCGAGACCACGAATCGTACACTGGGAATGACCCAAGGAACGTGGGTTAAACCACTGGCCCAGATCCGACAGCCCAACGTTCAAACCACGCTCCCGGTTCAGAGCACAAATACTTAGAAGAACACGCCATGCATGAGGGGCCACCTGGCACATCGCCAGTTTGGTTAATTTTAGAAAGTCAATAATAAGATCAGGAAATGGGAACCTTAAACCCAAGCGGAAAGGGTACTCATAAAAGCAGGTCCACCCCTCCCTCGCAAAATCCGCCTTTTCACCGGCGAGGGGAAAGTGGTAGACCACCCCATCCGGGAAACCAAACCTGACCTTGATCAGGGCAGCGTGAGACTCATTAAAGGCAGAGTCGCAGAGATAGCGAGGAGCCAGCAACTTCTGCGATGGGAAGGGTCCGGAATAAACCCCCAGAGCAGGGGAAGAACCAGACGAGCAACCAGTAGGAGTAGCAACAGAGGAACAGGGAGCAGACATTGTGTAAATTCGGGAAATTGGAGTAAAAACTTTTTACTGCAAAAATAAAGTGAAGAAGGCAAGAAAGGGATGAAAGAAGATGAATTTCAAAGAGGGTAAAAAATGAAAAAGTTGGATGAAGGCAATTTATAGAAGAAATAAACAGTTAAAAAAAGAGAGTAAATTTTGAATTCGAAAGTTGAAAGTAAATGCAAGTGGGAAGTTGGAATAGTTGAAGGGGCATGCAATTAATGAGTGGTTGAAAGGGCAAACAAGTGGGAAGCCTACGTAAGCAAGCATCGACAGTCCCCAACAAACAATATGAATTCCGGAAACACACTCGCAAGCAGAAAAATTCCAGCCCAATTGAAAGCCAAGTTAAGCTGAAATTTGGGGGAAATTGTTTAGCCCAAAAATCCACTACTGGGCCCAGAAGATAAGTAGGCAACCTAACGCCAGGAGCAGAGCAGGGGGAAAGCAGATGCAGACCAGGCACAGCCCAGAGCAGAAAAAGAACTGTTGAAAGAAAGAGAAGGGGTCAAAACCCCAAGAGGATATTCCCCTATATTCTCTCCCACTTTCCAACACCAGAAACCGAGTCAGTTGAGCAACAATTCGCAGCTATAAAAAGAGAGACTAGGTCATTATTTAATCATCCAGTTCATGCGTTGTAAAACCCTACTACTCTCGAAAAATACTTGTAATCCGTCTCTACAGTGAAAATCTTCGATCATAGTAAAAATATTGGTGGGATTCCGTTCCCCCCGCGGTTGTTTCCCTCAACGGGTTTTTCCGCGTCACCAAAAATCTCTTGTGTCGTTGTTTATCTCTTTAATTTTCGTATTCATTTTCTACGTTAATCTTTATATTGGTTGACACTTTGACCCGCATCACATAAACATTGACCCGGTAGAAATTTTACCAAAACATACAGCATGCTATCTGATAAATCGGGGACCTCACACGAGTCTGAATCTCAAAACTCCTTTTGAGATGTGGTCTGGTAAGCCTGCTGACTATTCTATTTTAAGGGCTTTTGGTAGTACTGCTTATTATCATGTGAGTGAGGGTAAGCTTGAGCCTCGAGCTAAAAAGGGAATATTCATGGGTTATGGAGATGGTGTCAAGGGATACCGCATCTGGTCTCCATCTGAAGGTAGGGTTATTTTAAGCAGGAATGTCGTTTTTGATGAAAATTCTATGGTTAATCCTACTGTGAAGTCCGTTGTTATGTCAGATAGTAGTGGTAGTGTTGATAAGCAGGTGGAGCAGAAAGACACTCTTGAAGAGAGTGAACCACAAGAGGAAAGTCAACCACTACAGTCTGAATCTGAATCCGTTCCATCAGTTTCTTCAAAACCCAATCAGCAGAGTTTGGCCCGTGATCGGCCAATCAGGTCCAATTTTGGTAAGCCTCCGAATAGGCTGGGTTTTGAAGATATGGTGGGTTATGCACTTGAAGTTGCTGAGGAGGTGGATCCTGGCTTATCTGAGCCTTCCACCTATAAAGAAGCAGTTACATGTTCTGAATCTGCCCAATGGCTTGGTGCCATGGGAGATGAGATGGAGTCACTTCAAAAGAATCAGACCTGGGAATTATCCAAGAAGCCTCAAGACAGAAAGATTGTTACTTGTAAGTGGGTCTTCAAGAAGAAAGGAGGAGGAACTGTTGCTGAGGGTATAAGGTATAAAGCTCGTTTGGTAGCTCGTGGGTTCAGTCAGAAAGAGGGGGTAGACTACAATGAAATTTTTTCACCAGTAGTCAGACATACTTCCATCAGAGTGTTGCTAGCGATAGTTGCACATCAGAATTTAGAACTCGAACAGCTAGATGTGAAGACAACTTTTCTACATGGAGAGTTGGAAGAAGAGATATACATGACTCAGCCAGATGGTTTTCAAGTTCCGGGTAAGGAAGACTATGTTTGCAAGTTGAAGAAGTCGTTATATGGGCTTAAACAGTCGCCGAGGCAGTGGTATAAAAGATTTGACAGCTACATGTTACAGATTGGCTACATTAGGAGTCTGTATGATTGTTGTGTTTATCACACAAAGGTGGAGAATGGTTCTCTTATCTATCTGGTCTTATATGTAGACGACATGTTGATAGCTGCAGAGAGTAAGTCTGATGTTCAAAAGTTGAAAGGTCTCCTCAGTGCTGAGTTTGACATGAAAGATTTGGGTGCAGCAAGAAAAATTCTGGGAATGGAGATTTATAGAGATAGAAGTAAGAAGAAGCTTTTCTTATCTCAGAAGAGCTACATTCAGAAGGTTCTATCCAGATTTAGTATGGATACTGCAAAGCCTATAGATACTCCTAGTGCTGCGAATGCACATCTGTCTGTTGCTTTCTCACCCAAGTCGGCTGAAGAAAGGGATTACATGTCCCGAGTTCCGTACTCTAGTGCAGTGGGTAGCTTGATGTATGCTATGGTTTGCACTAGACCTGATTTAGCACAGTCGGTCAGTGTTGTTAGTAGGTTCATGGTTGATCCTGGTAAGGAACATTGGCAAGCTGTGAAGAGAATATTCCGGTACCTTAAGGGTACATCTGATATTGGTCTCGTTTATGGAGGTGATAGGGAGTGCCTTGTGTCAGGGTACTCAGATTCTGATTATGCAGGAGATGTTGATAGCAGAAGATCAATGACTGGTTATGTTTTCACTCTTGGTGGTTCAGTCGTCAGTTGGAAGGCTACATTGCAGCCTACAGTTACTTTGTCTACTACTGAAGCAGAGTACATGGCCTTGACTGTAGCAGCTAAAGAGGGAATCTGGTTGAAAGGGTTGATCAGTGATCTGGGTCTACATCAGGAGCAAGCGATTGTATTTTGTGACAGTCTTAGTGCAATCTGCTTGGCTAAAGATCAAGTCCATCATGAGAGGACTAAGCATATAGATGTGAGATATCACTTTCTGAGAAATGAGAAGAGGATTAAGGTAGACCTGATCATGGGCCGGGCTGGGCCGGGTTTGGGCCGGGCTCGTGCTAAATAAACGGCCCAAATACACGGGTCTGGTCGGGTCGGGCCAAAACGATGGGCCAATTTTCTTGGCCCAAGCCCATAATTGTTCGGGCTATAATGGGCCTCGGGCCAAAACGGGCCAAAATAATATAATACGAAATAATCAACAAAATGGATATGTGAACAAACTATTAGCAACGAAATAAAATTTTGAAGTCTTGGGTGTTTGACTTCGACTCTTTTGGTACGAGAACAATCATAGTACCATACATAACTTATGAGTTGACAAAAAATGGGTTGTATTAACTAAAGGTGTACGATAAAAATATAAAAATATCCGCAAAATTGATAATTCAATGTTTTAGTGATATTAGATTATTAGTATGATGTGATATACGATTCCAACTTTTGAATTTTGAATTTTTAAAAAAATAATTTCGGGCCGGGCCGGGCCAAAAATCGGGCCTTAAGGTTGGCCCAAACCCGGCCCTATATTAATATCGGGCTTATTTTCGGCCGGGCCACGGGCTTTTTGGGCCAAACTATTAGGCCCAAACCCGAGAAAAAATCGGGTTGGGCCGGGTCGGGCCATCGGGCTTGGGCCATTTGATCAGCTCTAGATTAAGGTGAACAAAGTGGGTACTGCTGATAACCCAGCTGATATGTTCACTAAGCCAGTGCCTGATAGCAAGTTCCAACACTGTTTGGACTTGCTAAATATTCGAAGCAACTGATTGCCCAGCTAAGGGCAATATCTGAGGGGGAAGAGAGTAGAGTTTCTGGTACTTCTGGCATCCATGGGGGTGCATCCGGTACATCTGTCTGTTTGTGAGAGAATTCAAGTCAAGGTGGAGATTTGTTGGGTCTATGCCTTGAATCTGTTAGTCGCCGCTTCGAACGACTATGCGGGGGTCGTGCATGCGTGACAAGTGTCTAGTTGTAAGAGTCGTGCATGCGTGACAAGTGTCTGAACACTTTTGCATGTGTGACTTGTGTCACTCATGCATGAGCACCAAGTGTCACTCATGCATGAATCCTTTTGCATGATCAACAAGTGTCACTCATGCATGAGCACCCTTTTGCATGGTGGACAAGTGTCCACATTTGAAACCTCCCATCTACTATAAATAGTAGATGTTGTAGTATCATTTATCATCACAACAAAATCACAACTAGTGTGATCAATCTGTCATCACAACTTGAAATCAATTTGTGATCTGAATAACTTCTGTAATCTGTAAAATTCCTCACAGTAATAAAACTCTCTCCCTTCTGCCCTGTGGACGTAGCTAACACACCGTTAGTGAACCACGTAAATCTGTGTGTATCGATCTTTATTGTTTGTTTTTATCTTTCTCTGTGCTTCCGCTATAACAATATGATTGATATATTTTCTGCTTTTAAGGAACGGAAATCTTCAAGGATTATTTTGTTCCTAAGAGTCCCATATTCTATAATCTTCTTCTCGTGCATAAATAAAGGGCCTTTGAGCTTTGTTTTCTTCGCCCTACGCAACCTACTTCTTTAGGGCAGCCGACTTAAACCATGCATGAAAGGGATGAAAAGCAGTCGAGTCGGCCACGCGACGACGCCGATGATGCCACGCCATTGACGAGCCAATGAATTCGTGACGCGAATGAGAAACAGACGGTGATCTAAAACTCAAAAAGAACTTCATCGACATCAACCCACGGGAGGCTGAGTTAGCTTTATCTTTGTTTAAGTTGTGCAGGTGTACGCCTTCTCGTTCCAAGATGAAGTTAACATGCCGATTCTTGAACTGAAGTCATCTTGCCATTTTTTTTTTTAGTGTGTGCAGTAAGGTGTTCCTCATCGGTGCAATGCGCGAAATTCCTCTGTCATTGTTTGACGAAACAATGACTACTACTTCTGGGCCAAGTCAAAGGGGCTTTCCTTCCCATAGTCTTCGTACACAGCAAAGGTCCGTCACTCTGCCATCGGCGAAAGCAACTTCCGATTTATACGAATCAACGACTACTACTTCTGGCTAAGTGAACAGGGCTTTTCCCGCCATGGTCGTCGTAGATAGCAAAGGTCCGTCACTCCGTCGTCGGCGAAAGCAACTTCCGACTTATATCCAATGTTAAATATCGCCTTGGAATGGTCTGGTACCTACGACGCAATAATGATGCCATACTTCTGAGACTCAATCGGTTCATGTTGGAACCGAAAACCCGCTTCAGTACTCCGAGACGTGACATGTGAGCCGTTTACTGCGAGTACTCCGACTCAGTTTGGGCACCCGAGAACGACACCGATATTAAATGAGTTTTGGGTGCTTTCGAATTGCTCTGTGCTGATGTTAAATTAATTTGGGGAAGAATTGATTTTGACTTCGCTGGTTTGTTTGTATACATGTGTTTTGTCTCTTCCCCTTTTCAATTCTCTGGTTTTTTTTTTGGTTTTATGTTATACGTGGTTCATAACCATGACAACACCTGGCCCCCACACTATATTCCCTTTTCCTTTTTAATTGAAATTAACGTGGGTAATTTTTCCTTTTTTTTTTTTTTTTTTTTGTTAATTGTTTTTTTTTTTTTTTTTTTGCAGGAGGTAATATGGTCCATTTCAAGACGAGCGTATCCCAGACGACTGGCAAAAGGTACTTGGCGACGGTCGACGACGTTGACGACGAAGAGACAAATGAAGTTAATCACATCATCTTTCCTTCTATAACGGGTCCCTTTGTTGAGTCGTGGTTGCCGCGGACATATCCACCCAATTTGGATCGCTGGTGGGAAAATCTCGAAAAACCTCTGTTAGTTCTCCTTTCGTCACATCATCGAGAAAGTGCTGACACGCCGTCCTTCTCAAAATGGCTACACTCTCGATATTCGAAGGGCGAAGTACAACGAAACGTCAATTTTCAGTTTGGATATGAATTTCATTACATTCCGCGCTACTGGGAGTGGTTGGAAGACATTCTTTGCGAGTGTCGCAAGAGTCTGAGATCCGTCCATATTTATGAAGCAGTTTATGTGTCACTTTTCCTTTATCGGCGCAATCAAGAGCTAGTTGAGTCATTCTGTGATTTTGGTGCCCCCAGACTAACACTTTATTGACAGCAGCGGGAGAAGTTTCGATCAGTCTTTGGGATATCCGCTCGATCACCGGACTACCGTTGACGGGATTATTTTATGACGAAGTAGTGCCCTCGCTTCAAGAACTCCAAGGCCCTGCCGAGTGTGTGCCCCCGAGCTGCAAGTATTTATTTTCCGCGTTTCATCGAATTTCTCTTTCTGCGAAAAAGAATGGCAAGGTACCCTTCGAAGACTGGTGTCGATTTTGGTTTACAGGCGCCTCACGGTATTTTCCTGCCTCTAAAGCATCAGAGGAGGCATATCTTCCGACCTTACGAGAAGACTTTTCTTCATACGGAGAGCCTTCACAGTGGGACGAGACTACTCATGACTTTATTCTTACGTTAGGCGTTCCAACTTCCAGTAGCTGAATGGCGACAAACGTATCTCGCGGCTTTTCTCTCTTGTTGGCTCTGCGCATTTGTCCTTCTTATTCGCGATCTTGGCCATATACGAGCGAGCGTTTTTAAGGTTGCTTCTCTGCTGGCGAACAACCAAATGATCTCTTTGGCAATACCAGTACTTGCGAGCATTTACCGAGGTAACCGAGAAGTTGAACATGGTGAAAGAACCTTCTTTGAAGACTATAAAGCTTTAAAGAATTTGCAGTGTTTCTTTGATGTCCTTTGTCGTATTTTTTCTTAGACATTTCTTTTTGACACATGAAAGCGTTTTTTTTTTTTTTTTTTAAACATGAATAGTAACAAATTGAGTTTTTTTTTTATTTATTTCTCAATCTCGCATATTCGTTTTGTTTTGCCGTACATAGTTTATACTCTTATGGGCCAGGAGTGAAGGTTTTTTTTTTTGTTTTGTTTGGTATGGCTGCACTAAAGGAAATTGTTTACTTCAGCTGCCTATGTACCAATAAACCACAAACAACAAATGTGTCTTACGATATTAAGTCAACGTAGTTCGAACGAAACAAAGTTGATTTTGTTTGGAGGGGTTGGCCGCACTTAAGTAAATAGATTTCACTCAAGCTGCCTACGTACCTACAAAGTAATAATACTCAGCAGGATCAAGCCAACGTAGTTCCTTAAAGAGAGTTTGTGGAGGGAGTTTTTCTTTTCTTTTTTTTTTCTTTGGGAATTTTTTTTTGGTATGCAGTTTAGGCTCGTGCTCAGGAGCTTGTTGCAGAATCGCCATCTTACGCATAATAACGTGTCAAAAACTTGGAAGTGAACTTTTTTTTTTTTTTTTTTGCCTTACGAGGCGTGATGATGGGTACTCGGAGTATTGCCCCCTTGGAACCTTGTCACGTGCACATTTTTTTGTCTTAACGTGGCGGGGTTCCGATCCATTTTGTTTTGACTTGGAAGTCGATGACGAACACTTGGCTTGACTTAAGTCGAAAATAAGCACCTTAACTTCGTAAGGTCCATTGTTTCTTGTAATATCATCGTGTCATTATCTAACTTGTTGATGAATTTGTGTTTGACTTGGAAGTCAAGGTGTACCAAAACTTGTCGTAAAGGTAATGTTTTTTTTTTGACATCACCCTGTCGTTATCTGACTTAGCGGATGAACACTCGTGAGAGTGTTTTATTGAATTTTTTTTTCTTGACTTGGAAGTCGATGGCACTTGTGCCTACACGTTGATTTCTTTTCAGCACCAACGTCGTATGGACACCATCTTCGAAATTTTGAGAGTTTTACGAGCTTCTATCTCATCGGAATCTTGGCACTCTTGGGCAAAATCTTGAGCGGTTTTCCTTTGACTCGACTCCTCATGCGGATTTGTGAAGACGATGGTACGCCCTTTTACTTTCAGTGACTTTCCCGTGGTTATTTCCACTTCAAGATGACGTTTCATTCGAGAGGGAATTACACTTTGGGTATCTTTGCCAAGGTCTACTACAACTTTTGTCTTTGAAGACTGGTTCTGCTTTCGTTGACGCCTCTTCTGCATCTTAGAGCTACCAATGCGACTAAAGACTGATTTCCTTTCCTCAATTTCTCCAATGCGAGTGAATATTGACGTGTTTGACCTTTGTTGTCGAGAACTTGTTGTCAATTGCATTCGGGCAGTCTCTTTCCTTTCTCCGAGCCTGTCGAACACGGAAGCACGAGATGTAGAAGTTGGTCGACCCAGTCTGTCGAACACGGAAGCACGAGATGTAGAAGTTGGTCGACCCAGTCTGTCGAACACAGACCTTTGTGGCAATATTTCTGTGTTCTCGCCGTCGCTTTGATTTTTATGAACAACAGCAGCAGACACGGTGTTCACCGAAACTTGTTCAGGGTAACGCTTAGGAAAATAATCTTGTAACGTTATGACTTGTCGGGACTTTGTCTTGAACGTTTTGGACGATACGACATCTTGCGAATAATTCATGACAATTCCTCCCTCTTTCTTATTCGAAGATCGTCTTTCTTTCCGCCGAGTTGATCTTCGACGTTTGGGTACTTGGGGTACTAACACCTCTCCGTTTTTCTTCTTTCGTCGAGGCATAGGCGTAAGGGTCCACCCTTTGTCATCGTTGTTATCCTCTAGCAACTGAGTCTCAGAAGTTGGCGATACGACGGACTTAGACTCTTCCGGTAAGATGACAATCATTGGCTCAAGAGTTCCAAACTGAACTATTTGCACATATTCTTTAGCTGCAAAAATAGGGTATGACTTAACACCTTTGTCGTTTACCTCTGCTACGACGTAATTGGATTCAACAGCATCTTCGAGATCCAAGAGAATTTTTCCATCATCGGCTAACTGCATTATTTTCTCTTTAAAGGTTATGCACTTCTCCAACGGATGATTTACGATCCTATGATATCGACAATAATTCGGATCGGTCGTACGCCCGGCTTCACTTGGTCGTTTAGACTCGGGAAGCTCGATTACCTTCTTCTCCAAGAGATAATCCAACATATCGGCTAGATCGGAATCCGGAAAAGGATACGTCTTCTTCTCGAGCTCTTTCAAAGTTGGGCGCGACTTTCGGGTATCCTTTGAGTAGGTTGCCCCCTTCTTGTTTGTTTTAGGTCGACCCGAGATTTTCGCCGGACTGGAAGTAGAAATCGTCATAACCTCCCTTGAACTGCCATTATACCCTTCGTCATTTTTCTTGAACTCTTTTCTATCTCTGTTTGTTTCCGAGTGGGTGAAAAGTCGTCCTCCATGGCTAGCGATGGTAATCTCCATGTCGTGAGCCCGAGTGGCTAAGTCCTGGAATGTTCTTGGCTTGATGCCTTGGAGGATATATACGAGATCCAAATTCATTCCTTGGATGCACATTTCCACAGCAGAAGTCTCCGTCAGACGATCTTTACACTCGAGACTTAACGCGCGCCACCTACCGATGTAGTCGATAACGGCTTCATCCTTCCATTGCTTTGTGTTAATGAGTTCCGTCATGCTTACAATACGTCTGGTACTGTAGAAACGATTGAGAAACTCTCTCTCCATTTGATCCCAACTGTCGATCGACTCGGCGCTTAGATCTGTGTACCAATCAAAAGCGTTCCCTTTCAGCGATCGAACAAATTGTTTGACAAGTAGATCGTCATTGGTACCAGCAGTGTTACAAGTTTCAATGAAATGGGCGATATGTTGCTTGAGATTTCCCTTTCCATCAAATTGTTGAAACTTCGGTGGTTGGTAGCCGGTTGGCGTCCTCAAGTAATCAATCCTCTTACTATACGGCTTGACGTAACGATGATTGCCGATGGAGTGAAAGTTTCCCTCGAACTGAGTTTTAAAGGCCTCCGCGATCATTTTTTGGACGTCTTTAGCAGTAAACGACTTATCCTTGTCACGATAGTCCTTGTCGTCGCTGGCGTCATCGCTATCGTCATTGTAAAACGACGATGCGGGCCGCTTCTCCAACTTTTTTGTCAGAGCATCGATCTGCTTGGTTTTTTCTTCGTTTTCCCTCTTGAGTTCGTCGAGGATGGCTTTCATTTTGTTGAGTTGTTCTTCCATATCGTTGCCCTCAATGACCATGACAGGTGCCACTATGAAATATGATTGTTGGCATGACATCTCCTTATTTTGGCTTTGTGGTGATGACGAAGACGAAACGACGCAACTGTGGCTATCCTCGCCGGTTAATGGTTCGAACAAGGGGTTAGTGTGAACAATCATCTCCTCAAAAGCGTCGTTCACCTTCTCTTGAAATGTTGACGAGACAATTTTAGGGTCGTCGACTTGGATGTGAGAAAATGAATCGAAAACAGGATATTCATATGGCCTAGAGTCGTCGGCACCATATGATTCTTTGAGAGCATCGATAGTGACGATGGATTTGCGAGGCATCGTAGGTACATATGCAGAACGGAGTCTCGCTGCAGCGGTACAGATGGGGATGGATCTAGTCCTACTCCTTGTTGATACACAAATGGGAGATTTGTGAAGAGATGTACCGAAACGGGTTGAGCTTTCGTCGCCAGATCCGGATGTCATTCTCTTCGACTTGTCGGAGATTTTACTGAATGCCATTGAAGTGATTGTTGTGAAATTTGATTGTGCGGAAAAAGAGATGAGTAGTAGAGATGTCCCACCGAGCGTGCCAAATTTGTAAACACAAATTTGCGTTAATCTGTAAACAAGTAGAGAAAAACACAAACAAATGTAACAAAATAATTATTTATTAATTCAAAAGATTTAGGGTACAATCTTCTAGGTATTCTACTGATTCAATTTCCGCAAATGTAAATTAAAAGGAGGGTCTTGATTTGAAGACTTGATTCTCCTTAGTTGACTTGACTTGCTTTTCTTCAATTGACGACGATGAATGCTTGGTGTCGGATTGAAGGGTAGTTTTCCCTTTTTCTCTAGTTTTCTCTTGAAAGAGGGTTTTGTAGAGAGGGTTTGTTTGTAGTATAGTTTTCTTTGTAATTTTCTCACTAGTCTCAAGGTGAGAGCTAGGGCTTGTATTTTATAGAAAATGAAAAGGGTTTCTTCCATCCTTTATGGACTTGGTAGTCTTTCTTCCTTTTTTAATGGACTTAGTAGTCATCTTGGCCCATTTGAATGGATTCAACCCGTCTAATGAATTTGACCCATTTACAGGATTTCGCCACTTTGTAGAAATGGATCAACTTAAACTAAATTAAATTGGACTATCTTTAATTAATTTTCGTCCAAGTCAATTTCATTAGTTTACATTTCCTTTGACGAGTCAACATTTAACATTTGACTTTCGACGTGACAGTTTACATTTCCTTTGACGAGTCAACCTTTGACATTTGACTTCCGACGTGGCACTTGTACAAAATTTACGTGCCTACAAGGTGTGTTGGGGTTTATATAGTGAGGGTTTGTGTTTTCATATATACGAGTACTTTCGAGATGACAACTTGACAAGTCATCCCACGTTAACGCGTTCTTGCTTCCATTTTTGTTCATCATTTTTTTAAAATATTTGGCATTAAGTTAATTTAACATGGTCTATTTTTTAAGTCTCCTAAGAAGATGATGTTCTATATTAACTTGTAACGGGTATATCCGTCATAAATATATGACGGGTTAAATAGATAGCTCAGACAAAACAGTTTGCTAGTCTCAATACACTCTACCTTTTGTCTTATCAACTCCACATGAATAATAATTGACCCGTCGTCGTAAACTTGCGACAGATATAGAATTAGAAAGAGAATTTTTTCCTCACTAAACTCCTTTACCGCTTTCTTCACCGCTTCTTCACAAAACTCCTTGAACAATTTTTTCCTCTCCTTCGCGCTCGCCTTCTTGAAACGAAAATGTGACAATCCCATTACAAGGGTCAAGGGATGTTAGTGATTGTTGCCTAAGTAGAAGATACGAGATAGAATCTGAGAAAAATATGAAACCAGAGATATTGAATGTGTTTATTTCATTGAGATTAAACGTCTGATACATGAATGAAATATATAGCATACAAGATATATCCTACTCTTATCTCCTTCCTACTTTAACTCCTAAAACATAGAAACTAATAATATACATTCCTAACTAAAAGATAATGCATATCTAAAAAATACACAGGATAATCTCGACCATATCATATCTTCTACAAAGTATTTTGACACTCCCCCTCAAGTTGGAGCTCGTGGTACACCGAGACCCAACTTGTATTGCAAATGATCGAAAAGCTCCCCGCCTAAAGCCTTCGTGAATAAATCCGCAATTTGTTCTTTACTCCTCACGTGCAATGGTTTAATTTCTTTAGACACAATGTGTTGGCGGACGAAGTGACAATCAATTTCTATGTGCTTCGTTCTATCGTGGAACACCGGATTCTTAGCTATATAAATAGCTGCTTGATTGTCACAGAATAGTTCCATTGGATTAGTGTGAAACACTCCCAAAGAGGCCAGGAACGCTTTCACCCATATTACTTCACTCACGGCTGCCCCCATAGCCCTATATTCGGCCTCGGCAGTTGACCTTGCTACGGTGACTTGTTTCTTAGCTCTCCAAGAAATTGGAGATTGTCCTAATGAGACAAAGTAACCGCTTATCGATCTTCTCGTCAACGGGCAACTTGCGTAGTCTGAGTCACAATATCCTCTAATTTGCAAGTCGCATTCCTTCCTCATTGTGATCCCCTTGCTCGGATTTCTTTTGATATATCTCACTACTCTCAATGCCGCGTCCCAATGCTCCTTTCTAGGTTCGTTGACATATTGCGAGAGTATATGTACCGTATATATCAAATCTGGTCTCGTGATGGTTAAGTAAACTAACCTTCCAATGAGTCGTCGATACTTCATAATGTCCTTCAATACATAGCCCTTTGCCAAAGACAATTCGTGCCTTTGTCGAATTGGAGTACTTGCTGTTTTTGCTCCTTGCATTCCCATCTCTTCTACAATATTCATCGCATATTTTCGTTGATTCAAAAACAGTCCATTCTTCCCATGAGCTACCTCTATTCCTAGGAAGTACTTCAGTTTTCCTAGATCCTTGATTCCGAATTTTTTATCGAGGAAAACTTTGAATTTTGCACATGATTCCTTCTCATTACTTACCACGATCATATCGTCCACGTAAACAAGTACCCCAATAAAACAGCCATTTCGATTAAAAGTGAAAAGAGAATAATCTGCCATTGATTGAATAAAACCATATCCTTTCATAGCAATGGTCAATTTCGCAAACCAATTACGTGAAGCTTGTTTTAGACCGTAAATTGATTTGAGTAATTTGCATACCTTATTCTCCCCTCCTCTTTCGAATCCTTGTGGAACTCTCATATACACTTCTTCTTCAAGCTCTCCGTGTAGAAATGCGTTGTTCACATCCAATTGTTCGATGAACCAACCTTTCGATACGGCCACGGCTAGCATACACCTTACACTCGTCATCTTTGCCACTGGTGCATAGGTCTCGTGAAAAATCTACCCCTTCTACTTGAGTAAATCCTTGAGCCACCAATCGTGCCTTGTACCTCTCCACTGTTCCATCGGCATGATACTTGATTTTGTATACCCATTTGCATCCTATGGGTCTTTTCCCTTTTGGCAAAGTGACAATTTTCCAAGTCCCGTTTTTCTCCAAAGCTTCGATCTCCTTACTCATAGCTTGCCTCCACTTCTCATCCTTAGCTGCCTCGTTATAATGTGATGGCTCCTGCTCCTTATCAATAATAGCTAGGAAGGCTTTATGAGTTTCTGAAAAACAATTTGTTATAACATAATTATCAAGAGGATAACGAGTACCTGACTTTGAAGGCTTTGATTGTGCGTGATGAGCATTCGAATTCGGGGTAATTACTATTGTTGATTTACAGTAATAGTCTTTCTTCCATACTGGGTCGAACTTTTCCCTTGCTCCTCTACCCATCGCTTCTTTTCCTGAACTGATATCTGTTGAGACAGTCTGGTCTCCTTCTATTTCGTCCCCACTGACAGTATTTTCGACATTCCCTGCTCCAATTTCTACATCTGCTTCTCCACTTTCCATACTTATTTCATCCTCTGCTCCTTCATTACTCCCCCTCGCAACATAATCCGTACTGACCTCACTATTTGCATGTTCTATTTCATTCCAATTAAAAGTATTGAAAATGTCAGGAGGACTTTGTTGTGAAGACAACTCATCTGTTTTGGTCGAAACAGAATATGGAAAAATGTTTTCATGAAATATCACATCACGCGAAACGAAGACCCGTTTTTCTCGTAAGTCATAAACTTTCCACCCCTTCTTACTATGTGGATATCCAATGAAAACGCATCGCTTACCCCGTTCATCAAATTTGTCTCGAATTCGATCTTTATTGTGTGTATAACATAAACACCCCAAAACTTTCAGATTCTCGAGTTTAGGCTGTTTATGATATAACATTTCATAAGAGGTCTTTCCAGCAAGCAAAGGAGTCGGGGTTCTATTTATCAAGTAAGCCGCGGTCATAATGCACTCCCCCCAAAAAAATAATGGCAATCGTCCCTCAAAACGTAAGGCCCTAGCCTTCTCGAGTATGTGACGGTGTTTCCTCTCGACTCTACCATTTTGTTGGGGGGTATCTACATTACTGGTACGAAACACAATACCATTTTCATTGTAATAACTTTGCATAGGTTTAGACAACAATTCCGTTCCATTGTCACTTTGTATTATTTTCACATTTTTCTCGAATTGATTCTTTACCATTTGACAAAACAATTTCATGTAATCGCCGGCTTCACTTTTATCTTTCATCAAATAAACCCATACTACCCGACTATAGTCATCTACTATGGTGAGGAAATAATGTGCACGGGTCAAACTTGCTACTTTATATTTTCCCCAAATATCGCAATGTATGAGACCAAAAATAACATCACACTTATTGTTATTGGGTTTAAAAGCAATACGTGACTGTTTTGCACGACAACTTGAATCGCAAATAGTTCAGAATTCCAAATTAAATTGTGTCCAACCAAATTAGAAAAATGAGAAAATATACTCTTCGAAGGATGTCCAACCCTCTTATGCCATAATTGACTGTCTCTATCAACCGCTATTCGACTCACAATCTGCTCCTTGTTTGGCTGATAGTAATATACCCCTCTTCGATGCTCACCCCGTCCAATCGTCATCTTCGTAGTCCGGTTCTGTATATCACAATAATCCGGATAAAAAGTTATTAAACAATTGTTTTCATGAATTAGTTGTTGAACTGAAATGAGATCACAAGTTAAAGAGGGAACAAATAGCACGTCTTTCAAGACAAAATTGTTGCTTAGTCGCACTTCTCCATGAACGGTTGCCTCAACTCTCCTACCGTCGGGCAGGCTTACTGTCGAAAAACCTTCTGTCCAAGTATTTTCTAGACATTCTCGCTTTCCCGTCATGTGGTGAGACGCTCCGCTGTCAATTAACCATTCAATGTTCACAGTTAATTTCATACCTTGGATGTTTTCATTTCCCTCTGGGCTTACGCCTAATAGAATCCGCAACCTTTCTATTTGTTCACTGGTAAACGGAATATTGGACTTCCCTTGTTCCTCTGTTTTGCTTCCTCCTGTCACAGCATGTGCCTGGTGAGTACCGCGTCCTCTTCCTCGTCCACGGTTGCCATTCCCACGACCCCCTCTTCTTCCTCTACCTCTTTCTCGTGCCTTTACTTCATCGTACCCATGTTTATTGTAGCAATTTTCTTCCGTGTGATAGAACTTCCAACAGTAGGTGCACTGGGGTGGTGTGGGTCTGTCAGAATCATCTGATTCATTCTTGATGTTATTGCTTCTTTCCCTTCCTCCATGATATTTGACAGACATGGCAGCATCGTTTCTTTCCTCTTTCACTTTGGTGAGTAAGGCATGGCGTTCTTCCCTTAGCACTAGGGCATAAACGCGATTGAGTTGTGCAATCGGATCCTCCATAAGCAAGTTTGTTCTGATATGGCCATACAATTGTGAGTCTAATCCCATTAAGAATTGATGAACTTTCTCCTCTTCCTTTTCCTTTGCTATGGAAACCGCTGCACCGCAACTACAATCCTTTATCTTGCTATACTTTGCTAACTCGTCCCAAATGGTCTTCAATCTGGTGTAATATTCCACGACAGTCTCCTTTCCTTGTTTACATTCGTTCAACTCGTTTTTGAGCTGATGAACTCTCGGAGCATTTCCAGCCAAGTACCGTCCTCGTAGTTCTTCCCAGATCTCGCTGATTGATTGAGTAAATGTAATGCTTGGATGCAACTTCGGATCGATCACGTTCCGAAGCCAGGCTCGTAACATTGCGTTACACTGGCGCCATGCTACCCCTTCCAAATCATCTTCTTTTCCACTGTTTGATGGTTTCTTTACTGTCCCCTCAATAAATCCCAGTTTATTCTTTGCATCTAATCCGTTCTTCACCGCATCTGCCCACATGTCATAGTTTGTTCCGTCAAAAATTATTTGGGTGACGTTCAAACTGGGGCTATCAGATGGATGAAGATACAATGGAGACGTCATGGGAATGGTCTTTGGACCGCTTCCTCCTATTTTCAGTGCATCACCAGTCATGATGTACACCGATTGTTTTTCATTTTTGAAGAAAAGTTTTGTGGATCTTTTGGCTCGAGATACCATGAGAAAAATATGAAACCAGAGATATTGAATGTGTTTATTTCATTGAGATTAAACGTCTGATACATGAATGAAATATATAGCATACAAGATATATCCTACTCTTATCTCCTTCCTACTTTAACTCCTAAAACATAGAAACTAATAATATACATTCCTAACTAAAAGATAATGCATATCTAAAAAATACACAGGATAATCTCGACCATATCATATCTTCTACAAAGTATTTTGACAGAATCAGACAACTCTTTACTTACACGACGATAAATTATTCTTTGAGTTTTGCGAAAAAAAATGTTTAAAGAGTTTCGAAGAAGCAGTAAAGGAAGCGGGAGGTAATTAACAATCAAGGTATGGGTTGAACTACTCTCCTATACAGCGACTCGATGTTCATCGAGATTAGACATTGCACAACTTATCAGAGGTGGTAAGCTCATAACCATTGTCTGGCAAATCGATGACTGAAGCTAAACAAAGTTGCTTTAGAAGTATGTTAGAATTCTGAAAATTAAGAAATTGACAAGGCGGGAGAAACCGCTATCTTAGGTAGCGGCTTTCCCATGTGTACCATTTTTCTTATTTTCTCTTTCTCCTGCTCAATTCTCTTTCGTTTTTTTAGAAACTAGGGAACACATCGGTTTTATGTAAAAAATTGAAAAAATAAATAAAGTGATGACGTGGACCCATTTGAAAGAAATAATTTCAAATGAACCTCAAACCGATAAATAGTTTGCTAAATAACACCATTTTGTCGAAAACTTCTTATATAAAATACAAAACCAAATTCCCAGATATTAGTACAAAAAACTTGTTTTATCAATGCAAGTGGGGTATATTTGACCCGTTTTAGTCTTAAAACGGTTATATCTGTATTAAGAAAAACTTATTGTAAATTCTTTGAAAATAATGGATATAAATAGTCCATGATGACTTTGGTCATCCTCACGCAATCATAACAATTAACATAGCCATTAAACATCGTTTTTTTGGTGTTGCTAAACGATTTTAACTTAAATTTTAGAAAAAGAATGAAACAAAATGTAATATAATAGCTACAAATACAAAAATTGATAAAACGGTGAATAACAATAACCATAATTATATTAATATGTAACAAGAAATCAAAAATAGCCGTGAAGTAAACTCTCCAAAATCCAATTACCGAATACAAATAGAATCGACCACCTTCAAATGTGTAGCCGGAAATTAAATGAATGAATTTAATCAAATTCAAATAAAAAAATGAGAAAAAAACAGAGCTGAAGAAATGTGGATCTAGAACATGAAAGCAGAAACCAACGCAACAGCGACGAATGAACCACCAGCAACAGCGACTCTGTTCAATGAAACGGCACCGTTTGAAGGCGCGGCAGCAGGGGTGGAAGAGGGAGAAAGTCCATCAGCGACGGCAGCAGGGCCCTCTGCAGCAATGGGAGTGGCGGCAGCGGTGGGGGTGACGGCAGCGATAGGTGGAGTGGCCATCGGAGAAGCAGCGGGGGTGAAGATGGCAGTGGGAGGAGTTGCAGCGGCGGTGGGTGGTTTAGTTGGAGAGGATGAAGGGGAGGCAGCTGGTGCGGAAAGAGGGGATTGAGCGACGGCGACGACGGCAAGGATGGCGCAAAGGGCGGCGATTAGAAGTCTGGCCATTGTTAATGGGAATTGAGAATAGTGGGAAAACTGGGAATGGTGGTTGAATTGTAAGAGGAATGCAAGAAAAGATAAGAGAAGTACGAAATGGTTGCTGATGAAAATATAAGAAGGTTAATTGGGTTTATATAGGGATGAAGATGGAGGGAGTTCTGAAATTTGTCTGAAGTTTTGTAGATGACAAGTTCACAACTCATCGCACGTTACCGCGTACTTGCTTCCAATTATATTTGCCATTAAATTACCTTAACAACGTCTATTTTGCAAGCCTCTTTGAATAAAGAGGCCTGCTTGTGACGGATATCATTCGTTATAAGTTGAAAACGGATATTTTATCCTCATAAAAATGTAAATGGACATGCAAGTGGAAGAAAGTTGAGCATTATATGAATAGTGCAACTTGTAATATTTAAGAGAGTTTCAGCTTGTGACAAGAATGTCCGTTTTCAACGAGAAATTATGCTCTTTGAAAAGGATGTTCTACAATTATATACGCTTTAATATGATGAATGTTCTTGTCTCTTGCCTCTATTGCAAAGTCGTCATGTGGATAGCGACTTTAACTCTAAGTAGTCATGACTCATGCGAAATGTCGAGTTTAGCTTCTTAACCTTGTCAAATTATCGATCATAAATGTGGTAAACGGGACATTCAATTCGATTTCAGATCGACTCTAGCTCCAAGTAGATATGTGAAATGTCAATTTTAACCTCTTAACCTTGTCAAATATGTGTAGTTCAAAATGCTATGGTTTACGTAGTTGTTTTCTATTTCGACTCAACATGACAATTTGTTTTTCAATATTGTGTTTAGAAAAATCTGATGGTTTGTAACTTTTTCTTAAACAAAAAAAACTTTAATAATTTGAGTATTATCAACATTTTAGATTAACTTTTGGTTGTTAGCATTGTGGCTCAAATTCAGATTTCAATAGATCTCTCAAGTGTTCCATATAATCCCCACCAATATCTTTTTAAACCTCATAATTTGATTACGTCAAATGTTTTCTAAATAACATGTTTTCCACCTTATTTTATTGGGCCATACTATGTGATTTTAAGTTATACTTTAGTTTATATTATACAAAAATTAAATATACTAACATTCATCATCACTTATCGAAGTATCATTTGGTCATATATTATTGACGATTATGACCCAACTCAAATGGAGAACTAGCTCTCTTTTACTCCTCCCTAAGAGCACCAAAAGAGCTACTCTCTATTTTTTGGCATGAAAAGCACCCTTCTTCCTTACTATAGTGCAAAAACACACATGAGGAGCTCTCCAATTTTGGAAACCGTTTGAAAAACTCGATGGAGAGCTCCCATTACACGTGCTCTAAGAAGCGATTGACCCGTTGCAAATTTTTATTGAGATGGGTTTCAAATCAAAACGCGTGTCTTAACTAGCCTGGTTTAGTGGAGAGAACTCTTTATAAGAGCATCCATATTGAAGAGGATTATCCATCCTCTTAGATGAGAGAGAGTGTTAAGAGGATGTCCTCTTCAATGTGGAAGACACAATGAACATTCTTCTTGGAGGAAGAAAAGGAAGACTTTCTCTATTTTTAGAGAAAGTAAAATCTTGACCTTTGTGTCCAACGTCCTATAGTAGTGATGCTTTTTAATATTAAAAGTAATTAAAATATGAAAAAGTAATAAAGAGGATCCTTGTGGAGAAAAAAATAAAAGAGGAGGAAGAATAGGATGAAGACAGTGAAAAATGAGTTATATGAAAGATAATGTCAGGGGTAAAAAAAGAGTGGAAAAGAGAAAAAATAAGAGGATGAAACCATCATCTTCAATGTATATGCTCTAAGGTAGACATCCAAAGCCTTAGTAGGTGGAATAATAGTAAGTCTTGCTTGCGACGGGTCACCATTTGTGACGGATATTTTGTGAGATAAAATGGATATAAAATAAGTTAGTGGAGAAAGTGGACCACATAAATAGTGCTGGTGAGAGAGAGAAAAAGTGGGTATTTTGTGGAAAAAAACGGTATCTGTCACGATCTTGCGACGGATAGTGCCGTACGTGAGCTGAAATAAAACTCAAACAAACATTAACAATTTGGCCCAACTCTGTAAATACTCTGCTACATTCGATCATAGGATTCAAGTACTCACTCAATAACACAGTTTTTGGGACACCATAAATATACCCAAAATACTGTATGATCTAATTCCAGTAATTTTAAAAAAAAAAAACTGATAGACGACGATCATTAGAGAATAACAATAACGATAATTATATTAACAAGTACTCTGTTAACAAATAGAATGATAGTCGCCTAGTCGGGAAGTAAACTCTCCAAAATCGGATCACCGAATACAAATAGAATCGACCACCTTCAAATGTAGGTGGAAATAAAATAAATGAATTTAATCAAATTAAAAAGTTGAGTAAAAAGTAGAGAGAAATGAAGAAATGTGGATCTAGAACATGAGAGCAGAAACCAAAGCAACAGCGACAAATGATCCACCAGCAACAGCGACTCTGTTCAATGACACGGCACCGCTTGAAGGCGCGGCAGCAGGGGTGGTTGAAGGAGAAAGTCCATCAGCGACGGCACCGGTTGGAATGGAGGCGGCTGTGGGGGTGACAGCGGCAGCGGTGGGTGGAGTGGCCAACGGAGAAGCAGCGGTGGGTGGTTTAGTTACGGAAGATGATGGCGATGCAGCAGGTGCGGAAATAGGAGATTGAGCGACAGCGACGACGCCAAGGATGGCGAAGAGGGCAGCGATTAGAAGTCTAGCCATTGTTGTTGAGAAAATATAGAAAGAAAAGAGTGGAAATGAAGGTTGGTTAAAAAGTAGGTAAAAATTGTTTGAATTGAAGGAATGGTAGAAAAGATGGAGAAGTGAGAAATGTTTGTTGATGAAATTATAAGGAGGTGTGTTGGGATTTATATAGGGACTGGAAAATGACGGTATTTTGGAGTTTTAGTTTTTTACTCCGTAGATGACAAGTCCACAACTCAGATCATCCCACATTAACGCGTACTTGCTTCCAATTATGTTTCGCAATAACTTTACTTAACAACGTCTATTTTTCATGTCTCTTTCAAAATCATGTTTTACATGAATTAACTTTATTGTAAATTTACTCCTTGCTTCTGAGTTCTCACCATTACAAAATTTGCCGACCAATTTTTATTTGTAACGAAAATACGGTTTTCTCTCACAAAATACTCAAAAGTGAGTGGAAAAACACATTCCGTCACAAGCAAGACTTGCTGAAGTTTGCCACTTTAACTCTAAGTTGCAATCATGGGCAAGCCCCGTATGAAGAAGGTGTAGCATTTGCTACACCAAACCTTGGAAACTTTCATTGGAAAATTTACATTGACACCGTTATTTGACCATCATGCATTAATTATTTGGGGTGTTTAGATCTTTAGTAAGTCTTGCTTATGAGTTATGACTGATATTATTCGTCTTAAGTTTAACACGGGTCAAAGATAACCAAGTGCTGGTAATAAAGACAAAAAAATTGTCATTTTCTAGACAACAAGTGAGATGATTTGGTATGTATTTGACCCGTCTTACGCTTAAGATGAATAATGACAGTCTGAAATGAGAATTTGTGTCAGATCTTTTCCAGGGACCCCAGACAATTACTTATTTACTCCTCGTAGAGTCGTAGTAACTCCTTCCCTCTTAATTATTATAAGAAATAGTTATTCTATGTAACATTATTATTTGGTTCGTCTTAATTGAGAATTTGTATTTAATAATAAAAGCGGTCGCTATTTGTATTGTCAAAATAGTGGTCACTTTTTTCTTTGCATTTTTCGTGGTGGTTGTAGAGTAATTTTTGCGTTTAACTATAAAGAGTAGTATTTATAGAATTCATGAAAAATTGAAAAAAGTATGACAAGTATTATAGATATGAGGAAGAATGAACGGTACTATAAATATGAGGAAGAATGAACTTGATTTATAAGTTTGAATTTGATTTTATCCCAAATTATTTGACGATAAGAGTAACTTATTGAAATTATGATTTTTGAACTCCAATTCTCATTAATACTTTACGTATTTTAAAAGGTTTCTCAAAACTAAAATTTTGAAAACTTGTCCCCATAAAATCGGTAAGACTTGTACAATGAACAAGAATAAAATTTCGCTACACCATAAAATAATTTATGGGTTCGCCCGGTCGCCCCTGGTTGCAATGCCACTTTATTTCCCGAACTAAATATGTCAATTTTAGTCTCTTAACCCCGTCAAATCATCGACCATATTCCTGCGGATGGCAATGGATCCTGGATCCGGTCCAGATCCGTAAGACCCGACCTATTAGACCGGATTTAGATCCTATTTTTTCAGACCCATCGGATCCGGGTCGGATCTGGTTCTACTACTTTTAAAACGGATCTGGATCTGGATACTTTTACGCAGACCCTGGAGGATCCAGATCCGATCCTGGACCCTCATAGTAAAAACATGAAGTTTTACGTCTTAGTTATTTTGTTTCTTGATTTTTGTTTCGATTACTTGGTCATAATAATTACTACTTGTAATATTTGATTGAACATAATTGTCACGCTATTAGCTATTTTTCCATTTTATTGTATTTTAGAATATGGATATCA
This sequence comes from Silene conica, assembly GCA_029255685.2. NCBI lineage: Eukaryota > Viridiplantae > Streptophyta > Magnoliopsida > Caryophyllales > Caryophyllaceae > Silene > Silene conica. The sequence goes on from CM055314.2 coordinate 4,349,076, forward strand.
ATAGTATTATGACTCATGAGTTTTTTTTATAATGTGAGGCTAAAAACTTGAACCCGTTACGGACCCGTTGAATCCAGATCTGGATCTCACATATTTGGATCCGTTGGATCTGGATCCAAGGATACAATGCGGATCTGGTTCTGGATCCCAGATTCGACCCGTTGTCATACCTACTGGTAACGGATCAAGCATCTAACCATTGATTGCTACTTTAATCCGGCTTGAGGGGTACATAATATACTAGATTGATAAGTTATTTATTCTTTTGTATAAAATTTGGAATTTTGATAAGTTACAATTTTTAGGTCCATGACCTAACCAAAGCTAGTCCCTTTCCACTCGGTTGTTAGGGTGGACTCTTGCGAGACATCATATTTTATTTGCAACAACTGCGATAGCTCATAAAAAGAGTAAAAATTGGGTTAGTATCGCAGGTAGCAATGCAAAGAGAGTACTCCATTTGATTAGAGGATTCAACTTCAATTACTTGGGTTCGAGTACTCAGGTATACAGTTTTTAGTTCACGATTAATATATTTATCTAATTCGAGTAAATACTTAAAAAAAATTGATGGACAGTGAATAACGATAACGATAAATATATTAACAACTCCGTGATATCAAATAGAAAGGTAGCCGTGAAGCAAACGCTTCAAAATCCAATCACCGAATACAAATATAATGATATAATCGACCGCCATCAAAGATAGGCGGAAATTAAATAAACGAATTTAATCAAATCAAAAAATCGATAAAAAAAAATAGAGCTGAAGAAATGTGGATCTAAAACATGAGAGCAGAAACCAAAGCAACAGCGACAAATGATCCACCAGCAACAGCGACTCTGTTCAATGAAACGGCACCGTTTGAAGGTGCGGCAGCAGGGGTGGTTGAGGGAGAAAGTCCATCAGCGACAGCGCCAGGGCCTGAGGCGGCTGTGGGGGTGACGGCGGAAGCGGTGGGGGTAGTGGCGACCGGTGAAGCAGCGGGAGTGACAACAGCAGTGGGAGGAGTTGCAGCGGTGGTGGGTGGTTTAGTTACGGAGGATGATGGCGAAGCAGCAGGTGCGGAAGCGGGAGATTGAGCAACGGCGACGATGGCAAGGATGGCGAAAAGAGCAGCAATTAGTAGTCTGGCCATTGTTTTGTTAAGAAATTGGGATTCAAGTTTAAAAAGTAGGAAAAGTGTTGGTAATTTGTTTGAAGAGAAAAGCTAGAAAAGATGAAGAACTGAAGAAGTATGTATTGGTTGATGAAAATGGTGAAGGTGTGTGGGGGTTTATAGGGAAGGGAAAAGGGTTGGTTTTGGAAAGAGTCAGGAGAGTTTTGGTTTTCTAGAAGACAAATTGACAACTCATCCCACGTTACCGCGTTCGTCCTGCCAAATACGGACCAATAAGTCTCATTTGTGACGTATATATCCGTTACAAATTTATAACGGTTCGAATAACTCCCACTCCTATAAATAAGACAAGTTTAGAGAATTATAGAGTGACTATCTTTTCCTACTCACATGGATAATATTTAACCCGTCTAGCTATCACAAATGAGAATTTGTGAATACGGGGTATGTTGATTTTTTTAAGTATAAAAATATTCGTCATTAAGTTACCTTAAGAAGGTCTATTATTGTAGATTTGTAGGTCTCTCTTAATAATTTGTAAATGATTTTATATTATTATCACAAAATTGATGATTGATTGTGAGATCATTCTTTGGTGATCATTAGAATGAGGTTTGTTGGCTAATTTGTTCCTATGATATTCAGTTTCAAAGTTTTTTTTTTTTTATGACGGGTATATACCCGTCACAAGTTTGTAACGAGTCAAGTACATCCACCAGGAAATAGTCACAAATGCTTTGTCTTTATCTACTTAAATAGGTTTTATTTGACCCATTATACATTTTCGACGGATATTATTGTCAAAAAATGAGAATTTGTAATTTAGTTTAGGGTTTCTCACTTTTTATTTGGTTCATCGGTATTGTTGATCAAAAAAAAAAATGTCAGTATGATGATCGAATATTCGAATGAACAAAGTAATAAGAATTTGGTTACAAACTAAAAATTTAACATTAACGGTGTAAACAAACTCAATTCTATATGTGAGATTTTCAAAGAAAGAATAATTACCAGTTTATAAAACAAACGTTACCGTTTTTATTGTCAATTAATTTTAGAGTGGACCTCATTTAGCTTATAAATTAGACTTAATTTCCTCTGTTTGGGTGTGGAGAAGGCCCTCTGATCAAGAAGTGAGTGATAAAATAAGTACTACGAAGTAATAAATAAAAAACAACTTGTATCAATCTGTGTAATTCAATTGTACAACATATAAATTGGATTCTTTAAACAAAACAATTAGAATCACTAGTAAAAAACTGTCGTTTTAATGATAATTTCACAACTTTTTCAATAAAATCTTATTAGTACCCGACTAGCCGTCCAACTTGATCTTAATTCACAATAAATTTAAAAATGCATAGTATTACGTTTTTAAAATGTAGTTAAACCGATACTTTATATGGAGTGTTTAAGTTATATTTTTGCAATTATTTTTCATATTACATAAAAAGAATACAGATTTGCAAGCTTGCAATTTGCTGGATTATGAATTTGAACCGTCCAAATGATGAATAAATTAGGTAGTTTGGGGTGGAAAAGGTGTATGTATTAGTTTGATGATGAAAGAACATAATTTAGACCGTTGAGGAATAATTATTAGTCCATAAATAAAGCTAATTAAAGGTAGCTAAAGATGAGTCGACCGTTATGATTAGCACGTTGTAGGAAGAGTTGTTTATTCAACAATGGATTTTAATGTTTGTTGGTTTGACGAAAGGGACTTTTTTAATTCTATTTCTTCAACGGCACTATTTTATTTCACAGATCATCTCTTCTTACCGCGTTTTACCGTTACTTATCATTATTCATTAGTATTGCATACCCTCAACTAGAGTTGACAATCGGGTCTCTCGGGTCGGTTACGGGTCGGGTTAAAACAGGTCGGGTCATATCGGATTCGGGTTATGTCGGGTCAGTGACGGGTTCGGGTCGGTTCGGGTCATCTTCGGGTCATCGAGGGTGACAATTCGGGTCGGCTCATTAGCGGGTCAGGTTATAGACATATTTTATCTTATATATTTAATTTTAGATGATAATTTTATGTTTAATTAATGGATAGATGTATTAATTGAAGTTTAAGTTAAAATAATTAAGAACAATTATCTATTTAGGGTCATTTAAACCATTATTAAGCCAGTTCATTATAACGTCATCTATCAGGTTGAGAAATATCGGGTCACGGGCCGGGTCGGTTCGGTTCGGGTCGGGTTCGGGTTGGACAAAATAATGCTGCTATCGGTTAGCGGGTCAGTTCGGGTCGGGTCAGTTCGGTTTCGGTTGGCCTAATTCTCGGGTTGTATCGGGTCGGGTTTCGGGCGGGTCGAGTCGGATTCATCGGATCGGTTCAGCTTTTGCCAGCTCTACCCTCAACGCCAATCGTTCTTTTGTTGTCACCAAGTTTATTATTTTAATTAAATTCCTTTTTCATTTAATAATTTATAAGTGGTTTATACACGATTATTAATCGTGGATGAAGTTAGAATTGAATAGAGCAGCAGATTGGTTAGCAAATCAAGCAGTAGATTTGAACAGTACCATGACTTTTCATTAAGCATCCCTCGCGTGATCTTCGTAATATTTTGGGAGATGATATTTTAGGGGTGATTGTGTTTCCGTGTTATAGCTAATTAGGTTTTTCAGGGCTGTACATCTTTGTACCAGAAAAGAAATTTGGAATAGTGAATGCTACCACTTGTTTTATACATTGTCAACTTCAAGCATTTGAAGAAAATATTTATAGAAATTAGTTTTGTAAATTAAAGTTTAACTTGAAATTGTGTACACAAATTTTTAAAGAACGTAAATTCTCATTTATAACGAACAGTTTTCAGTTTGTGATCTCTAACATGATGAAAGTGAAAGAGAAAACAAGTAATAAAGAGCTTATAAAGACATCATAAGTTTATGACCGTTATAAGAGAGACTTATTGTTTAAAAAAATCCAACTCTTCTTACAAATTGGAGTAGAACTAAGTATATCAAAATCATTCGACGCGTAAATCATAATCACGTATGAACAACTGATGTGAGTTTGCAAGTCATTTACGCAAAAAGCTTTAGTACAAGAAAACAGGGGTCGGCAACAGAATCTGACCATGGATTGACAACATCGGTCTTGCTACAATTATACGGAGTAATTTCAACATACCTAAATTAAAACCTAACGTCCTAACCTATATATCTCGGCGTAGTGTAGTGGAGCTAGACCCTCATGGCCTCGTGGATTTTAAATGGCAACATCTTATTCTTGACGCGAAATGTGTTAGAGTCGGTTAAAATAAAATCCGAAGACCAGATTATTTGGTTCGGGTTTTAAAGGGTCAGATTAACATTAGTTTTGGTTTCGGTTTGGGATTTGTCACTTTCAAGTCTGGGGCTGTTTGAATTGGCTCAATTTTAATTCAGTTGAGTAAGGTCATAAGTTTCTTGAGTTGATGGTTACAAAATTTGATTACAAGTGCCTTATACATTTCAATTTAAATGTAATAATTCATATTAACACTAATAAATAAAGTATTAATAAAAAAATACCCAAAACTTATGAAAATAAATATTTTTAATTTAGATAAACTAGTGTTAAACCCGTTGTAAAACCCCTCGCGAAAGCGGAAAAGTAAACACATAAAAGTACTAAAAATGCAGCGGAATTAAAACTTTTAGAAGATAAAACAACATGCGAGAAGTCTTAAACTGAAACATAAACTGAAACTGAAAACCAAAATAGATAAGTAACAGTACTAAGTACGGAAATGAAAATATATACATCGCCTGGGATGGAACATCCCTACAGGCACAAAAGCGTAAACAGTAAAAGTCTAAGAGTCTAGCTAAGCGTAAACGGGTAAGTCATCTGATGAATGGATCATCACTCGCTAGCTCTCCTGTAACCCTGATCTCCAACCCTGCATGTACCTACATACATGAAAACATGTACGCCACAATCAGTGGGGAGTGACTAGAGTTCTCCTAGCCACCTTTTGTGACAACACGTAACATATAAAACAATACAGAATACTCCAACATATAACAACATGTGAAGCATAAACAACTCATCATCTGATCTCTTACCAACATGCGATTATCATGCACGGCTCTCAACTAACTTCATAAACAAATAGGAAGGAGAGCCGGTTTCCCTACTGGTTACCCAGTCGGGGGGTCTTTCAATCCAATTATTTATGAAACCGAACTAAGAGTCATCCAATGCCTTGGATGATTAAACCACAACTAAATAACATCAACAACTCGACATGCATATCTGACACTGTACCATCATCTAGGCAAGCAGATAAACATCCATAACTCATCATGCATATCTGACACTGTACCATCATCTAGGCAAGCAGATACACATTCATAACACTAGCAACGGGTCCAGAGGTGAACTTAACACATATCCCATTACTACACTATGTCGGGTCCAGAGGTGAGCTTAACACATATCCCAACATCTAATCAAGTAAAGGGTCCAGAGGTGAACTTAACACATATCCCTAAACTTACAAACATGAAAAGGGTCCAGAGGTGAACTTAACACATATCCCTAATCATCCAAAAGCAAAGGGTCCAGAGGTGAACTTAACACATATCCCAATGCTACAAACATGTATTGGGTCCAGAGGTGAACTTAACACATATCCCAATACACAGTCATCGCACAACGGGTCCAGAGGTGAACTTAACACATATCCCGTGTACGACAACCGATCACATGTCAGGTCCAGAGGTGAGCTTAACACATATCCTGACACGCCCAAGCAAAACACGTAATGGGTCCAGAGGTGAACTTAACACATATCCCATCACGCGACAGATAAACACGTAGTGGGTCCAGAGGTGAACTTAACACATATCCCACCACGCGACAACCATTGAACCATTGAACAACCAAAGATAGAAACTAACCTATAGTTCTAACTTCTTAAACCTCTAATCAACATTCAATTGATTCCGGGAACTAGGGCGAGGGAGAGCCGGTTTCCCTTTCGGTTACCCGACCGGGGGGTCTCTATCCTCACTACATTCCCGAACCCAATATAACGTTGCCCGTACACCGGGGACCTCTAATACATGCCACGGGTACACAAAACAAGTTTCAAGTAAAACCGATAAACCGTTTAAAAGTTACGATCAATTTACGAAAAACTCAAAATGACATACAGGGATCCCCAGCCGGTCGGCAGGCAGCCGGTCGGCCGGCTGGCAATCCCTCAGCCTACATCTCCTTTCAAAACCGAGAAAACACCAAGAAGGACTCCCAGCCGGTCGGCAGGCAGCCGGTCGGCCGGCTGGGAACCCCATTCCCTAGCCTTTACTAACATCGTATCCATCCCCATATGCACTCCCAGCCGGCTGGCAGGCGGCCGGTCTGCCGGCTGGGCTCCCTCCTATGCTATGTTTATCGCAAAACACACAATACAAGGAAGGATGACTACCAGCCGGTCGGCAGGCAGCCGGTCGGCCGGCTGGCAGTCCTAAGGCCAAATTCTCGAAACTTTCGAAAAATACAAGACGCGCTCTCAGCCGGTCGACCGGCGGCCGGTCGGTCGACCGGCTCAGAGAGCCTGATCACCAAAACGTGATTTTCCAGATTTTTCAAAACATCAATAAACGACACAAATCCTTATGAAACGCTACAAATGGTGTTTACCCAGCATTACCAATCATTCAATACTACTATCTATCAGCAAACAAATCCCATAACAATCCTCGAATGAATTATACATGTATCCGTCGCAAAATGATAAAAACTGAAAATATACTTAAGGGCATTTGACAAGCAATTCAAGCATAAATTCTTCACATATACAACATCCTAAACATATTACTAAGTCCAATCAACAAAGAACTTGAACAAAATCAGAAGAATAATCATCAAAATCATCAAGCATGCTAATATACACAAAAAGGCCGAGTTTCTCATTATCGTCACCTTTAAGCTTAATCCGGCGAATGATCCTCCTCTACAATGTAAGAGTCCACGTCGGGATCGTCAAGACCAACCCCTACAACAAAGAAAACGGTTCAAGAACATCAAAAACGGATTAAAGGCAAAACAGCCCGATTTTTGAAGTCGATAAAATGAAAAACGAAAGTGATGGATGTCTTGGAAATCGCGCGAGGATTCCGAAAATGTACTTACTTTCGCGATTTGGAGAGCGGATGATGGAGAAAAGCTTGAAAAGAAGAGAGTATTAATGGAGGTTTTGTGAGATTTGAGTTTACAGTGAAATGAAGCTTGAGGGAGGGGAAATGTCGACTTAAGGGTTTATAAGAGTACAAGTGGGTCCTCTCCGAATAATTAAATGGAACGGGCTTTTAAACGGATATGGAACGAGTACTTGAGTCGGATATTTAATTATGCCAAGTTGTATTCGTCTTAAGAACTGGAGGTTCTTAAGGCGGATCTTATTTATTTATAAAAATTTCCTAATTAAATTATTAAAATATTATTTTATTATTTAAAATAATTAAAATCGCTTAAATTAGGTTTTACGAAAATACGGGATGTTACAATCACCCCAACTTCAAAAAGTTTCGTCCTCGAAACTCGAACGGACGTAAATTTATATACAATACCTCAATCAAATAAGAAAGGATGCGCAGCACGCATCGATGCCTCAGTCTCCCAAGTCTGCTCCTCGACTTCGCCGCAACGCCATAGGATCTTCACCAAGGGCACCACCTTGCTCCTAAGCTTCCTCTCCTGTCGGTCAAGGATCCTCACGGGACGCTCCTCAAAAGCAAGACTCGGCTCCAAGTTCTCAATCTCTCCAGGCAAAACATGACTCGGGTCACTGATGTATCTGCGGAGCTGGGAAACGTGAAAAACGTTATGAACCTTGCCCAAACTAGGAGGCAAGTCCAAACGATAAGCTACGGCACCAATCTTCTTCGCGATCACAAAAGGTCCAATGTACTTAGGGCTCAGCTTGCCCTTAACTCCAAATCTTTTGACACCCTTCATCGGAGACACCCTCAAAAATACACTGTCACCCTCCTCGAACTCTAAGGGTCGACGACGGACATCTGCATAGGACTTCTGCCGGTCCTGAGCGGCTTTCATCCTATTCCTAATAAGCTGTACACGGTCAATGGTCTCAGCTAGCTGATCAGGTCCAAAGTCACGAACATCGCTAGCCTGATCCCAACAAATAGGGCTACGGCACTTCCTACCGTAAAGAGCCTCGTACGGAGCCATACCAATGGAAGCATGATAACTGTTGTTGTAAGAAAACTCTACCAACGGCAAACTCTGCTCCCAAGAGCTCTGAAAATCGAGGGCACAAGCGCGGAGCAAATCCTCAAGTGTCTGTATAGTCCTCTCGGACTGACCATCGGTCGCAGCATGAAAAGCAGTGCTCATCAACAAACGGCTACCCATCGCCTCCTGCAAAGCCTTCCAGAACCTGGAACAAAACCTCGGATCACGATCTGAAACTATCTCCTTAGGGACACCATGATATCGGACTATCTCAGCAACGTAAGCCCTAGCTAAACGATCCATGTCCCAAGTCTCTCTGATCGGCACGAATCTGGCACACTTAGTTAGACGATCAACAATAACCCAAATCGCATCTTTGCCTCCCACGGTCTTAGGCAAAGCAGTAACAAAATCCATAGATATGCACTCCCACTTCCACTGAGGAACGGGAAGCGGCTGTAGCAAACCACCAGGTCTCCTATGCTCTATCTTGACTTGTTGACAAGTCAAGCACCTACTAACATAATCCAAGATCTCCTTCTTCATACCAGGCCACCAAAACGTAAGCCTCAAATCCTTGTGCATCTTCTCTCCACCTGGATGAACGGAATACGGTGACAAATGAGCCTCATCAAGAATCCTCTTCCTCAAACCTGGCACGACAGGGACATACATCCTACCACGGAACTTAAGGAAACCATCAGCATCTATCACCAAGTCGGGTGCAACACCACTCGAAATCTTAGCCTCGAACTTCTTGAAGTCGGCATCTAAAGGTAAACTCTGGCGAATCTCCCAATATAAAGACGGCTCGGCAGTCATAGCAGACAACCAATCAAAACCACTACCCACCATCTCTAATCTCAGCTTCCGGAACTCGGAACACAACTCATCGGGCAATACCCTCATGGCACTCATCGAATGAGAAGTCTTGCGACTAAGCGCATCAGCAACTACATTGGCTTTTCCCTCATGATACAACAACTCGATGTCATAATCTTTCACCAACTCTAGCCAACGCCTCTGTCTCATGTTAAGGTCTTTCTGAGTGAAAATGTACTTTAAGCTCTTATGATCGGTGAAAATGCGGCAATGAGATCCCATCAGGTAATGACGCCACATCTTCAAGGCATGAACAACTGCGGCCAACTCCAAATCATGTGTCGGATAGTTCACCTCATGAACTCTCAACTGTCTAGATGAATATGCTATCACCTTACCATTCTGCATCAGTACACACCCAAGTCCTAACATCGAAGCATCGCAATATACATCAAAGTCCACTCCGATCTCTGGCAAAGCTAACACTGGGGCGGAAGTCAATCTGGTCTTCAACTCCTGGAAGGAACTCTCACACTTGTCGGTCCACACAAATTTGGCTTCTTTCTTCAGCAACTGAGTCATCGGGCGAGCTAATCTAGAGAAATCCTCAACGAATCTACGATAATAACCGGCCAAACCCAAAAAGCTACGGATCTCTCCAACATCCTTAGGACTCTCCCAATCAACTACAGCCTCTATCTTCGCGGGATCTACCATCACACCCTCGCTGGATATCACATGTCCTAAAAAGGCAACCTTCGAGAGCCAAAATTCACACTTTGAAAACTTTGCGAACCACTTCTGCTTGCGCAGAATCCCAAGAATCAATCGAAGATGCTCAGCATGTTCTTCATCGGTCTTCGAATATATCAAGATGTCATCAATGAAAACTACTACACAAGTGTCAAGATACTCGCTGAAAGTACGATTCATCTGATCCATAAAAATCGCCGGTGCATTAGTCAACCCAAATGGCATAACTACAAACTCAAAATGTCCATATCTGGTACGAAATGCAGTCTTCGCAATATCAGCCTCTCTCACTGGAATCTGATGATAACCTGATCGAAGATCAATCTTAGAAAACCTAGAAGCACCTCTCAACTGATCAAACAAATCATCTATCCTGGGCAAAGGATATCGGTTCTTCACGGTCACTCGGTTCAGTTCTCTATAGTCGATGCACAATCTCATGGAACCATCTTTCTTCTTGACGAACAACACAGGAGCACCCCACGGAGAAGCACTAGGTCTAATGAAACCTTTCTCGATCATCTCTTCCAATTGCTGCTTCAACTCTTTCAACTCTGGCGGAGCCATACGGTAAGGAGCTTTAGAAATCGGTCCGGTACCTGGAACAAGCTCAATAGTAAACTCCACATCTCTCTCTGGTGGTATCCCTGGTAAGTCATCGGGGAACACATCTGGATACTCACGAACAATGGCTACATCTTCAAGCTTCGGTAGCGATGGTTTAGCAGCTGTAACAACACACAGGAAGGCTTGGCAACCCTTCCTAAGAAGATGAGAAGCTTTCATCGAAGAGATAACACGAACACCCCTTTGAGGGCGAGTTCCCCTATAGGAAACACGAACTCCTGAAGAACTCCTCAAGCAGATTTTCTGGTCGCGACACTCGAAGCGAGCATGGTATCGCGATAACCAATCCATACCGAGGATAATGTCAAACTCCTCGAGAGGAAATCTCAGTAAGTCCGCTGGAAATGTGGCTTGACCAATAACAATAGGAACATCCCTATGGGACGAAGAGCATGAAAACACGTCTCCAGAAGGTAAGGAAATAGAAGTCTCCTCAACCAATGAAGACTCAAGAGCTAGACGGTCGGCGAACTGAGTCGATATAAATGACAAAGAAGCTCCAGTATCGAATAAAATAAGGCACTCAGCGCCAAGAACAGAAAATATACCGGCAACAATGTCAGGATGCGCCTCTGCCTCCGCCCTAGTCATCACAAAAATCTTCCCTTTCGGCTTCCCTCCTTTCGTCGCTGCAGCAGCAGTGGCAGCCTTGCCAAGTGCGGTGTTCCTCTCAGGACACTCATACGATCGATGCCCAAATCCATTACAAGTGAAACACTTATAGGCATTCTTGAAACAGTCAAAACCCGGATGAGAAGGTTTACCACAACGGTGGCAAACACTAGGAGATGTGTCGGTGTGAACAAAGGTTTTAGCAACCGGAGCAGAGAACCTCTCAAAACGCTTCTTCTGGGAAGAAGGCGAAGAAGTAGAAGGAACAAATGGTCTCTTCCCCTGGTACACGGATCTCTGATGAGAAGTGAAGCTGGAAGTAGCGGCACGAGTCTCAGCATCAATGGCACGAATAGAACTCTCGGCCCAAATAGCATCGTCATAAACCTCCACAAAAGAAGTAGAGTCACGACGAACCATACTCTCAATCCTCGGCCCTAGCTTCCCTCGGTAGAAATACACCCTCTCAGCCTCATCACGAACAAATCTCGATGCAAAATGAGCTAACTGGTTGAACTTGTCAGTGAATTCTTGAACGGTCATCTTCCCTTGCTTCAAATCCATAAATTCTTTCAACCTCTGCGATCTCATCTCTTTGGGGTAGAACCTCGCCTCGAGCCTGTCTTTGAAAGCCTCCCAATCGAACATCGGGTCAAGAATAGCGGTAGGTCCAGTCAATGCCCACCAACGGTCAGCCTCTAATGTCAAGAAGTGAGCGGCTAAACGCACTCTATCCTCCCTAACGACTGAGTATAAGGTGAAGCTCTTTTCCATCTCTCTAAACCACTCTGTGAGGGCTACTGGGTCAGCCTCGCCTCCGTAGGTCCTAACATGGCTTCTGGACATCTGAGAGGCAATCCAGGAAAAGCTACCCGGACGATTCGTCTCGCCGCCCGGCGGTGGAGGAGGTGGAACATTCTCCGCTTGCTGTCTCTGTGTCTCAAGCAAATGCTGAATTGCTTGCAGTACTATGTTATCAGCAGCTCTAGGTCTCACCATCCTTCAAAAGAGAAAATAAGGATTAGCTTAGCAATTAGCAATCACAAGTAGGCTACAAATTAAGTCCTTAAATCTACCCATCTCTCATTCATTATTTGTTTATTTGGTCAAGTTAAGGTTGGGGGTCACATGAGTGCGTCGGGAGCAATAATGCTCTGATACCAACTGTAAAACCCCTCGCGAAAGCGGAAAAGTAAACACATAAAAGTACTAAAAATGCAGCGGAATTAAAACTTTTAGAAGATAAAACAACATGCGAGAAGTCTTAAACTGAAACATAAACTGAAACTGAAAACCAAAATAGATAAGTAACAGTACTAAGTACGGAAATGAAAATATATACATCGCCTGGGATGGAACATCCCTACAGGCACAAAAGCGTAAACAGTAAAAGTCTAAGAGTCTAGCTAAGCGTAAACGGGTAAGTCATCTGATGAATGGATCATCACTCGCTAGCTCTCCTGTAACCCTGATCTCCAACCCTGCATGTACCTACATACATGAAAACATGTACGCCACAATCAGTGGGGAGTGACTAGAGTTCTCCTAGCCACCTTTTGTGACAACACGTAACATATAAAACAATACAGAATACTCCAACATATAACAACATGTGAAGCATAAACAACTCATCATCTGATCTCTTACCAACATGCGATTATCATGCACGGCTCTCAACTAACTTCATAAACAAATAGGAAGGAGAGCCGGTTTCCCTACTGGTTACCCAGTCGGGGGGTCTTTCAATCCAATTATTTATGAAACCGAACTAAGAGTCATCCAATGCCTTGGATGATTAAACCACAACTAAATAACATCAACAACTCGACATGCATATCTGACACTGTACCATCATCTAGGCAAGCAGATAAACATCCATAACTCATCATGCATATCTGACACTGTACCATCATCTAGGCAAGCAGATACACATTCATAACACTAGCAACGGGTCCAGAGGTGAACTTAACACATATCCCATTACTACACTATGTCGGGTCCAGAGGTGAGCTTAACACATATCCCAACATCTAATCAAGTAAAGGGTCCAGAGGTGAACTTAACACATATCCCTAAACTTACAAACATGAAAAGGGTCCAGAGGTGAACTTAACACATATCCCTAATCATCCTAAAGCAAAGGGTCCAGAGGTGAACTTAACACATATCCCAATGCTACAAACATGTATTGGGTCCAGAGGTGAACTTAACACATATCCCAATACACAGTCATCGCACAACGGGTCCAGAGGTGAACTTAACACATATCCCGTGTACGACAACCGATCACGTGTCAGGTCCAGAGGTGAGCTTAACACATATCCTGACACGCCCAAGCAAAACACGTAATGGGTCCAGAGGTGAACTTAACACATATCCCATCACGCGACAGATAAACACGTAGTGGGTCCAGAGGTGAACTTAACACATATCCCACCACGCGACAACCATTGAACCATTGAACAACCAAAGATAGAAACTAACCTATAGTTCTAACTTCTTAAACCTCTAATCAACATTCAATTGATTCCGGGAACTAGGGCGAGGGAGAGCCGGTTTCCCTTTCGGTTACCCGACCGGGGGGTCTCTATCCTCACTACATTCCCGAACCCAATATAACGTTGCCCGTACACCGGGGACCTCTAATACATGCCACGGGTACACAAAACAAGTTTCAAGTAAAACCGATAAACCGTTTAAAAGTTACGATCAATTTACGAAAAACTCAAAATGACATACAGGGATCCCCAGCCGGTCGGCAGGCAGCCGGTCGGCCGGCTGGCAATCCCTCAGCCTACATCTCCTTTCAAAACCGAGAAAACACCAAGAAGGACTCCCAGCCGGTCGGCAGGCAGCCGGTCGGCCGGCTGGGAACCCCATTCCCTAGCCTTTACTAACATCGTATCCATCCCCATATGCACTCCCAGCCGGCTGGCAGGCGGCCGGTCTGCCGGCTGGGCTCCCTCCTATGCTATGTTTATCGCAAAACACACAATACAAGGAAGGATGACTACCAGCCGGTCGGCAGGCAGCCGGTCGGCCGGCTGGCAGTCCTAAGGCCAAATTCTCGAAACTTTCGAAAAATACAAGACGCGCTCTCAGCCGGTCGACCGGCGGCCGGTCGGTCGACCGGCTCAGAGAGCCTGATCACCAAAACGTGATTTTCCAGATTTTTCAAAACATCAATAAACGACACAAATCCTTATGAAACGCTACAAATGGTGTTTACCCAGCATTACCAATCATTCAATACTACTATCTATCAGCAAACAAATCCCATAACAATCCTCGAATGAATTATACATGTATCCGTCGCAAAATGATAAAAACTGAAAATATACTTAAGGGCATTTGACAAGCAATTCAAGCATAAATTCTTCACATATACAACATCCTAAACATATTACTAAGTCCAATCAACAAAGAACTTGAACAAAATCAGAAGAATAATCATCAAAATCATCAAGCATGCTAATATACACAAAAAGGCCGAGTTTCTCATTATCGTCACCTTTAAGCTTAATCCGGCGAATGATCCTCCTCTACAATGTAAGAGTCCACGTCGGGATCGTCAAGACCAACCCCTACAACAAAGAAAACGGTTCAAGAACATCAAAAACGGATTAAAGGCAAAACAGCCCGATTTTTGAAGTCGATAAAATGAAAAACGAAAGTGATGGATGTCTTGGAAATCGCGCGAGGATTCCGAAAATGTACTTACTTTCGCGATTTGGAGAGCGGATGATGGAGAAAAGCTTGAAAAGAAGAGAGTATTAATGGAGGTTTTGTGAGATTTGAGTTTACAGTGAAATGAAGCTTGAGGGAGGGGAAATGTCGACTTAAGGGTTTATAAGAGTACAAGTGGGTCCTCTCCGAATAATTAAATGGAACGGGCTTTTAAACGGATATGGAACGAGTACTTGAGTCGGATATTTAATTATGCCAAGTTGTATTCGTCTTAAGAACTGGAGGTTCTTAAGGCGGATCTTATTTATTTATAAAAATTTCCTAATTAAATTATTAAAATATTATTTTATTATTTAAAATAATTAAAATCGCTTAAATTAGGTTTTACGAAAATACGGGATGTTACACCCGTGCAAAATTGTACGGGTATATTTTTAGAAAAAATATGGTGGATAATTAATATTACCGAATAGTGTCAATAATACGTGAATATTGTGCATTCAATTTCTATTTTATTGATAATACGTTAAAATGCACATGATAATAATAATGGTATTTAATATTTATATATCCATTCTTTTATTGTTTTTTTTAAATCGATATAGATGTTATTTCAAGGTTTATTTTGTACCGTTATGTTTATGATTTGATTTCGCAAAATATATAAATTTGTACATTATTATTGCCTTATTGGTTGTTATATTAATGTTATGTTATTTTTATTGTTTTTAATGTAGTATTGTCGCTTTTTTTTCGATTGCAAAAATGCACGGGTATATTTAACTGGTATACTTTTAAGAATATCAATATAATATATCGATATATGGTGTATTGTAATTATTTATTGGAATTTTTTACCTTTACTCAATTTTGTTTTTAAATTTAGTATTGTCGCATTTTTCGATTGCAAAAATGCACCGGTATATTTAACGGGTATACTCTTGCCAGAAATTAAAATTTCATGTTTATGAATTTATATAAAAAATGTTACGTAATATTTCTTAAACTACGTTATCATGCATTTATTTAGAATTTCTATTTCTCAGGAAATTCATAAATGAAATTGCGGTTTATTCTAAAATTTTAATACCATAAACCGTTTTAATGTTAAAACAGTTATGCAAATTATTAATTATCCACAGGTATATTCAATCCCACTATTAATCATTACGTAAAATTTACGGTTTATTTTTGTAAAATCAAAATAGTTGTGCAAATGAATTACGCAATTTTACCGAGTTTTTCGTAAAATTTCATGTTTACGAATTTATATAAAAAATGTTACGTAATATTTCTTAAACTACGATATCAGGTATATATTTAGAATTTCAGGCGGTTATTTACTAGAAAATTCATAAAAGAAATTGCGGGACCCACCTGAGAGAATTAAAAAAAAAGTAAAAAAAAATTACTATTGTATTGATAACGTGGCGTGTCGAGGGCTTCTGAAATGATTCAGTAATTATATAGATAAGATTAGTTCTGTTCTTATCAATGCATATTTATTCAGATTAGGACAATTAGTTACCATTGAATTTGATTCAGTTTAGTTTCGATTAAGGTTGAATCGTGTTTTCGGTACTATTAAGGCTACTCATATTGTTCTGTTTGTTATCAATTCAAATATTTTTGATCAATTTTTTATGTTTGGGTATATTTTCATAGATATAAAAATTATCCGTGTTTAAATAAAACAACGTTTGTTTGAGTTGCAAGGAAAAATAACCCGGAGGTTAAGGCAGGTTTCTCAGATTAAAATATCAAAACAAATTCTAAGAAATGACGGTTGAAATAATGGTAAAATGTAGTTGTCAATAAAAGTCCTGGATGATAATTAAAGAAACACAAATTCTCAATATGGACATTATCGGTCATAAGCTGAACACGGATGATCCTCTCATAAAAAGCGAATGGCAAATCCATGAAATGGTCCATTTTCCTTACTTGTCTTTCCACTTGTGTAATTGTGAGAGAAACACATCCGTCTTCAACTTGTGACGAATAATATCCGTCACAAGCCTGGGATAATATCCGTCACAAGCAAAACTCTTTGTAATTAAAAGGTTATGGGAAGCGTAGCGGAACAGTGGCAATTTACTATGGTCAATGGTCATACTCATGTTGTCCTTGAGAGTGAGTGCGTCCAAGTTATAGATGCGTTGAAGAAGAAGCAACGTGGAAGGAGCATTTTTTTATCAAGCTTTTGACGACATTTTAACTCTTCGTCTTTCTTTTAACACAAATTCCGTTGTTTGGTCCTTACTCGTAGAGTTTACACTGTGGCACATGCTCTTGCGCATGCCGAGCCTAGTATTGTTGGCAGGTGCAGAGCTGTTACTTCCGATTCGCATACACAAATTTTCATTGAAAATGGACACTATCTGTCACAAGCTGCATAATGCACATTCTCTCACATAATGCAAGTTGCATTATCCATGCGATGCTCCATTTTCTCCCATTTGCATGTCCACTTACATTTTTGTGAGAATAAATTATCCGTCTTCACTCTTTGTTGCGCGTAATGCTGTAAGATTTGATCTGTTATTAATATACTCGTAGTTCAAGCCTTCGGGTTTTTTCCTAAAAAAATAAAGTTCTGCGAAGCACCACTATGATACCCGGGAAAGCACAAGATTATTCAGAAACACTTGAAAGACTGAAATTACTTGGATGCACTAATTACATACGAAGTACAATATATCTACAATGTTGGAAGTTGATTGCATTGCCACAACTTTCCAAGTTAATTGCGTTTAATTTTATTTTTTTGGAGACCGAGTGTTCCAACAGACGGTCTCGTACAAATATAACATAACGAATGACCAGAGCACGCGACATGTAAAAGAGGAAGTTATTTCCACAAGTAAAATATGGGGTTTGTTTTGTACCAAAATACTGTTTCAAAAAAATGTAACATCAATTGGAACAAGCATTTCTTTCCTTAAAACTATGCACACCCTACTGCAGAGAAGAGTTCAGGAAGAGAGGTTCTGATGCAAAAAATTGTGATTTACTTGCTTCATACCTACATTTCTCCATCCCCTTTCATCTTTCTTCCTTTTTCTCTTATTTAAACCTCGCTATACTTTTCGTACATTTACGCTCCAGCCGAACATCAGCACTCGATCATGATCATACAACCTCAACTACAGCAAAGAATTGAACCTATTACGCTATTGCAAGCAAAAACAGGCTTAAAGGTTAAGCCTTCTCTTATCTTATTCTGCTACAACCTACTTTCAGTTTGCTGCAAACATGCTAGTCTGTTTAGCTATACCAAATTTGGTCGAATATATCACGCACTCAACAACACCTTCACGAGCCAAATAAGAACAGTTCCATCTGCAAACCAAACCAAAAACCATAAGAGTCATTACTAGAACTAGCTTTTGAAACTTGCAAATTCATGGCAGATTATTCAAATAAACTTAAACCAGTTTTCTAGGGCAAGTATATTGCCGCGGGAAAAATGGTGTTATGGGCTATGGCCATCAGTTTTATCACAAATTCTCATTTGTGACGGATATATCCGTCGCAAACTTGTGACGGGTCAAGTATTATCCACTTGAGTAGAAAAAGACAAATCATTTGTGATTTTCTATGCTTTGTCTTATATACTCAAGTGGTATAACTTGACCCGTTATAAGCTTGCGACGGATTTATCCGTCACAAGGGAGACTTACTGCAGTTTTATAAGCACCACAAGAAGGATTATACCACCAGATGTAGGTTGTTACCTGCATAAACATGTTGAGCCTCGTGGGCTGATTAAGAAGAGGACCCCCACCCAGCGGAACGGACACTCAAGTCTTACCATACCAAATACCCCACCCGCCCGCTTAGTATTTCAGCCCCACCCCATAGCACCTCTCCTCCACCACCCACAACCTCACCCTTGCCTTAACCCACTCCGCCACCACCACCACTTAGACCACCTCCTCTTCACCTGATACTGCACAGCCAGCAACGTAAAGCCCACATCCACTACCACCACCGATATCCTTCATCTTCACCTAAAAACACCCTCTAAAACTAACAGCACCACCTTAAAACACCCACCCAACCCTTGAAAATCCACTCCCACCTCGGAATCCCCTTCCCCACCCACAAAAAAACATAAATTTAGGATTTTCAGGGGTAAGAGACGGGGAGTTCAGGGGTGGTGGATGGATTTCTACTGGTTGAGGAAGTTGAGGTGGGTGTTGTGTACGGTGGGGGTAGTGTGTTCAGAAATGGTGAAATGGGTTTGTGGAGTACGCGGCCGAATTGGGGTATTTGCAGTGGTTTGGTGGTATTTTTTGGCTGGGCTGCGGCGCATTGGTCGTATTTGGGGTTGGGTTGCGGTGGTTACTGGTTAGGTGGTGTTTGGGGGCTGAGTTCTCTTTTAAGAAGATATGAACAATTGATAAAAGAAAACTATAACTACAAAAATGATAATAACTGGTATAAAAAGAAAAGGTAAAAAATAATCGTCAAAAGAAAACGTAATTTTAAACCTTACTTTCAATGTCTAGCCAGATACTCATATCAAACCATAATAATTTAAAAGAAGAAAATTAAAACCAAGTGACTTGGCACACTAACTGAAAAGAAGAGGGTTAGTAGATACCTTAAGAGCCGTGACTTCAAGATCTTGGATCTTCATGATTTTTCACCATAAGACTGCTGACTTCATGATTTTTCACCATAAGACTGCTAACAATGGGCTAATTATAGTTGGCGATGGATGGAAAAAGATGGAGTATTAGGCTTATTTAGGGACCATACTGGAGGTAGCTGAAGCTGCCTCTGTAATTAAGGAAATGGGTTGACGAGCCTGAAGACAGGCACCAATCTCAAATGGCTCCAGCTCTGCTCCATCAAATAGAAGACTCACAGCAGGCAGATTCACCTCTTTGCTCTCTCCATCGTCTGATTCCACTCTTGGCACACTCGTTGATTCTTCAACTGGCCTCGTCGCAGCCTCGTACACTGGTGTCAGAGCATATGATCTGCACAGATAGTGGACACAGATGTCAAGTTTATCCAGGAGATGTAATCCGGCTTAAAAAAGAAGAAAAAAAAAGAACAAAAAAAAGAAGAGACATCGGCCATATGGAACCATGGAAAAATGCTCCTGTTACATTACATAACAGAATAACCGCCCCCTTAGGTTTATATAATGCCCCCCATTAACAAGATGCTGAAATTTTGGCAGTATTAAGAAGTAATTCAAAAGTATCACCGTTATTTTACAGGCATTTCCACAATTTAATCGATACTATCTCCTATCCTTTTCACAAGTACAATTTAGTCGATACTATCTCTTTTTTTTTGAAAAATGAACAGAACCATGTGTATTTACAAATGGTGTTATGTATTTGTGAAAATAAAGCTCATAAGAAAGAAAATATAGACCAGAAACAAGTAAAATCAACTCAATCTTAAATTTTAAGAAGAGATGATTTGACGCATTTGATTAACGTTTTTAAATTCCAGCCCCATTTGTTGCTATCCGTTATGTAACATCCACGACACCCCGATACCCAGTTACAACCTTTACCGCATCCGTGTCAGACTATATGTATAGAACTAAGAGCACATGAAGAGCCAAAAACTAGGCGAGATTCAGTGATAGAGAGCCCACCTATGATCATGTATATTATATAATTTATACCACCAATGTATCGTGGGGGCCTGGGAGCTTTGAGAAAAATGCATCGATTAAAAGACGTGAAGTAATAAAAGTAAAAACTAACCTAAGAATACTCCCATCAAAGCTAAGAACTTCTCTTCTTGAACGCTGCCTTAACGCTAGCTTCTTCCTCTGATAATCACCACCAGGTCCAGAAATAGGGGAAGATGGTTCGACAAGAGGATTCCACCTTCCACTCGCATAGGTCATCAGTTGCCCAGATGTATCCTTTGATTTCTCTTTTTGGTAAAGAAGCTTTGCGACAGGACCTGTTGCACTGTAGTCGGCACAAACATCCCGCAAACGCCTTCTTAGCCCGTGCATTGCTTCATGGTGCTCCTTGAAGGACTCTGTTTGAAGCAACTGAGATGAGACTATCCTTCTGCACATACTCTTGCATAATTTTGGGCTAAACAAAGGAACACCAAATTCTACACCTAATGGGACCCATTCATATTTATCAACATCAGGTGTAGAAGACTGGTCGTCTGGATCTCTCTCTACAAAAAGTCTCAACAGACGAATATAACCAATAGTCCACAAGTCTATTCTATCTACTATGTCCCTCAGAAGTGTCTCCAGCCTCGTGCTCTCCACCACATCCAGACCTAACTCCTCTTCTAACTGTACTAGTGACCCATCTGAATTCTTCAAGGGCAGAGGAATATCAATTGTAATAAGTTTTCCAGATACATCAAGGTCATACTTACTGAGAGGTTGCACTAATACAGCAGAATGCTTCAAAAGAGAATTAAGGCAATGAAGAAGTATAGTTCCTTTTACTAGGTTCCCTTCAAATTTGCCTCCCAACCCTCCAACTGTAGAACCATCCCATGACCATAAAAGGGCTTTCTCACATCCAGCCAGCGGAGCAGGAAGTAACCGTAACGATTGGCCTTTCATTAACACCACAGACATCGGTCCACAACCTACGGCTGAATATAGAACTAGTTTCATCCAAGGTGTCATGGACGAATGTGAGGGAGGCCCAAAGTGAACAGGTCCAGTAGGCCCAGGTAAAATAGATGATGGAGGAAGAGGAACCATCGATACAACAATGTCATAGTCTCTATGAAACAAACGATCTAAAGTTGCCGATGGAAGATTAGCCAAACTTTCACAACGAAGAACATCAACACGATAGTTCCTTTTCTTTTTAGCAGCACCACTTGATAAAACAGCGTTTTCATTATCTTCAGGCGTAGGCTCCAGCCTTGAATTGTCAGTGGAATGATGGATATTATCCAAATTGACAGCAGAAGCCTGAATGTCTTTGTCTTCTTCCTTGATAACTGTGGTGTCCAAGGAACTAACCCTGGAGGCTGAATTTGTGGGACTATCACTTCCCATTGAATCTACTTCTGTACCCATATCACGAGAATCCGAGGAAGCGTAAGACACCTCATTGTTGCTAATAACATCATTATTGACAGTAGAGCTGGTGTCATCTGCTAAGTCATCATTTTTCTGCGCAGGTAGTGCTTCCACTTTATGATAAGCATCTACGATACTAGCAGAAACTCCTCCAGAAAGCAGACATTCTAGAACACAACGGAGGCTAGAAGCATGATTAGCAAATTCTTGTAATTCACCCTCAAACTTGGCTCCTTCTAATGTGCCCAGATCCTTGCAAAGATCTGCAATGCTAGCATGACCAAGTTTACCTGCTTCATATAGTGTTACAGCATGCGATTTTAAACCTGAAATAGAAAATTAATAAGTAGGAAACAAGGAGTTAGACAACTATAAAAGGGAAAAAACATCATATTATATTCAACGAGCTATATTATGATTATATATTACAGTAAAAACAACCTTAGCTAGTCCCCCACTAGCATATTCGTGTCAGAAGTAGAAAATAAGAAAACTAAGGTCACGTTAATGAGCCATAATATAGATCCATGATCGGTCAGAGATTAAAAACTGAAAAAAAAAATTGAGGAAATCTGACAGATAAAAAAGTAAAAAATCAATGAAATGTAAGAAAATCATAAAAATGTGAAAATAAACAAAACAATCAAATAGGAAGGCAAAAGAAGAATCAAGGTGCATCATCTTCTTTCCTCAAACACCATATTTCATCGATGCCAAGAAAACTCATCATTTTACTAACATGTGTCCACTCTTTCATTGGGCCTCCCCTACCCCTCACAATTTAATGGGTTAGCCATTCTTCATGCCTCCCTAATCTTCATGCCTCCTAATTTTAGCTGAGGCTTCCCTTGGTCACAATTGCAATACCCACGGTCAATTATCTTTCATCTTATCTTCAGTAAGTAGAAGTCCTGTTTTCTCTTCAGTCACCTTGCTTCTCAATCAATCGTTTTTTTATGGCACACACTCTGAAACATAAGCATCTCTGTCAAGTTCATCTTTTGAACATGGCGCTGCTTCATTGCACAACAATAAGTGCCATATTGAAAACGGCATTCCCATTTATTACTTCAAGAAAACAAAATAAACAGCAAGGGAAGGAGTAATTTTCATATAGTCCATCACATCCTAAAACCAAAAGAACAATATATCTTTGGCTCTATACTCCTTAAAGTGCCATTAACTGTAGGCTTAACAGCATTAACACTTCGAATTGAGTAAGAGATAGTAATACACGTAATTCACGTGTTAATGACAAAGAACAGACCATGGCCGGAAAAAAAATACCTGGTGACACAGATCCCATCATGAGGTATGAAGTTATATTAGCATCAACAATAAAAGCAACACGGGCTTGATTAGAAGCTGCTCTATCTGAAATGGAATAATCCTGCTGAATACTAGCTCCATCTACTGACACGTTTGCAGAGCCTACGCTAGCCCGAGAAACATCATCATCATCACTCAGTGCAAGGGAGCCAAGGAGATTTGCATCTTGAAGGGCAAATGCTGGATCAATTATTTTCTCAGCCCACCCCAGCCGGCAAGCAAAGGAAGCAGCACATTGCAGCTGCAAAAGATCAGCCTGCAATGTAGCTGCTAGTTCTGCCACGGTTGCATTCTCACTTGACACAACAAAAACTGCATAAAGTAACCTGTAGAATGCAGCACCTTTTGGTAAGCATCTCAATCAACCATTCTAGCCAACTACTACAATATAATAACATTGTCCAAATGTCTCATGAGCTCAAGCAAATGGCAGGGTAAAGTCGGAAGTATGCAACCTTACCCATATACACGAACATAGAGAGATTGTTTCCGAATGACACATACTGAAATTACATTGAACAACTGTACTTCACAATAAAAACAAACGGGTCCACTTTAATGAGCTATTTTGTTTTATTCCAAAACCCATAACCAAAGAATAGTGATTCTTTGGCTCCCATTGAAAATGAAAATAACGGATATATCACATTACAGTTTTAAAACAGAGTTTGCATGGTAAAAGAGTCAACTTGCTTACTCCTCAATAGGATCTTCATATGACTGCTCCCGGTTTGAAACAAAGCCCTCCAGCCTAGAAACTGAAATAGCATGTATCAACTGTTTTAAACTAGTTCATAAGATAAAATGTTTGTAAGACAACAAAGTGTAAGGTGTAAAATTAGTGGAGGAACTGTTCAACATCCATGTTTAGGAAATCATAATTTCAAAGAAAGGATAACAGGAAATGTGCAAAAAGGTGAATACTCCAAATACAACAGCATCACAGATAATTGCTCAAGCCGCTCCTCACGAAAAGAAAAGAAAACAAAGATCTCAATTATATACTCCCTCCTATTCATAATAACCTTCCCTATTTCCTTTTTCGTCTATTCACAATATCTTCCCTATTTCCTTATTTAGTAAAGTTTTTATACATATTTTATTCACCTCACCCCACCAAATACCCCACCATACTCATACTTTATACTTATTTTAATCACCTTACTCACAACAATTACCCCACAATACATACCCTCTCTCCAATTATCCAACCTCACACCAATACTTTCCAATATAATAATCCCCTCCTTATTCTCCGTGCCTTCCCCGAATAGGGAAGGTTATTACGAATAGGAGGGAGTACTTCTTAATCCGTCTTTCTTTACTATTTTGACTATCTTCTACTAATAAACAACTCAACTAAGCATGTCTATTAACGTTTTGGTCTTGTCTACAACTCTACATGGGTAGCCAGCCATTCTCGATACGGTTCAACATAAAAAGCTGACAGAACCTGGTTCATTTTGCAGAAATCAAGAAGAGAAAGCTGCCTAAGTTCAAAGCTCAACTGATCTTGGCCACGTGAAGACCATATATCACTATTAACTTTTGCCGTGCTTCTCATAGGCTTCCTGAAGGAGTTTTACTTATGAAGTTATATGTATTCTTGTTCTTTCTTTTTCGTCCATGTACAAGATACTAATGACAAAATAATCCAATCACCATAACTTACAAGGTTCAGACTCATCAATATGAGAAGAAAGTTACCTTCACAGCCTTAGACTCCAAAGTTTTGAATAACGTGCATAAGAATGACTTTAAACAAGATTTCAAAATCAAGCTCAATTCTGAATTCCATAGAAGTTACATGGAACAAAAAAAACCCTTTATGTTTTAGAAGGCTTCTAAAATCACAGAATAACAACAGACAACAGCTTTCATTCAAGAACATCAGATACTTAACTCTTGTACTTAGATGACATTTGGAGTAAAAACAATAAAAGATAGTGGAAAAATAGAAGGCGAACAGTCATCAATTTTTTTGAAGGGAAGAAACATGTAGACACAAGGTTATTCGTAAGACTACGCCACATCTCTCACGTGAAAACGTGATACACCCTTATAGTGTCTGTTATATTGTATTTTTGGTACGTGCATGGTAGAATATCCTCAAAACGGATTTGTGATACACTAGGGGAAGGAATGAATCTGTAGCCAAGTGTACACATAAGATTGCATAGGGTCTTTCCTTCTATCAAATTTATTTGATTTAATTGAGGACTATGAATCTTATTGATTAAGAATCTTCCTAAAACTAATGAATCAAGCTCTACTCAGAACAAAATTATATGTGATTGATGATAGAAAACATAATGAGAAAACAATGACATAAAATTGAGTAATAAACCCCAAACCACGCTTCACAAGAAAGAAACATTCGGAAAATGCTACCTTTGAAACGATCATCTTGATATACAGGGACATCAAAATAGATTAAACCCCTCCGATGAAGTCCCCTAACGATTTGAGGATCAAAAAGAACATATGAATTAGCTTCCTCCTTGCAAACTTTATCTATCGTTGCCATTTCTTCTTCAGATAATTTCTGGGGAAAAGTTCAGATGATTACTAATAGGACTTAAATCTAAAACTATTAAACGTAATAGACTACGTGTATAAGGAATTAACATTGATTTAATTCAAGAATAAAGAACTTTTGCAGAAACACTAAAAGATTACACTTGTCACCTTAAATTCTTCGAGAGTGAAGTTAACAAGGCAGACTCCCCACCAAGGCTCAATAGGAAAATTCACCGGTTGTGTTGGTAGAAGTTCTTTTGCAATTGACTTGTTAATTTTCCACATGAATTTCTGAACAGCTCCAAATCAATGAAAAAGATATCAGAGAAAAGGAAGGTTATCACATTTCCTATTTTATTCAGTGTATATAAAACATTCTTTAAGCAGAAATCAAAACTATACCCCGTTCTGCTACAAGCCAAAAACAGGGCAATGTATTGATGTACAAACTACGGCGGTGTAAATTAAGCAATTTGCACCAGATGTGAGGAGAAATAAAAGGCGGGCAGGGACATCAGGGATGTTAAAACGTCTATTTTTGGTGTATGTGTTCACTGAAAACTGATTTGCTATAGCTGACAGTGGACGTCGTTATCAATTGGATAGAATAATGAAGTACAAAGTGACACCGAAATTGTAGCAACCATTTACAAAGGAGGGCTATTGACAAAACTAATGCTGTGAACCCGAAGAGTCACCTTACTCACCCAAGCACGTAAGAGAGCTAGCTCTTCAACCAAGGAATAATAATACATGATGTTATCTACCCAAAAAAGGATATCAAAGGGAAAAGAGACAAGCTCCGTACAATGTTGTTAGCTCCACATAACTATATTAGCTACAAAATTAATGGATTTCCTGTGGGCAATGGATTTATTGCTAATTGTGGAGCTTGTTTGTATCATGCTGTTGGCCTTTTGTGGCAAAATGTGTTCCTAGAAGAGATGATATAGCTACAAGAGAAATTTCATATCCTCAGGGAACAATATGCTAAAAGTGTAGAATGGAACCAGCAACATCTAAGGGCCTCTAAGTCATAACAGTAAACAGCATATGTTTCATTTAAGCCCAAATCAGAGTTACACATCATGATGCAAGCACAAGACTGGAGAAAATAGGCTGAACTCTTGACTGAGCCTAGAAACAGAAGCCTAATTGAGACAACATTGACTGCAAAGGAAACATACACTATACATACAACGGTTAAAACTCTCATAAAAAAAACCATACACATTTATGTAGGTAGTACCTTAGATCTACATTTGTTCATGATATCAATGAATTCGTTCCTTCCTACTCCTGTGATCCGTAATGCATCTGCTGCACTAAAGTTTGGAATACTATCATATGGTTGCTCTGCAATATCAGGGTTGTATTAGCCATACTACGCAGATGGAGCTATGAGTACATGAAGCATTGATAAAGCATTCTGATTCTGCCTTAAAAAGGAGGGAGTGATAAATCAGTTGCATCAAAGAAAGACCGATTAGTGCATACAAAAGAACTAAGTTTAAAGAAAGGGGGTAGCTAGTTAGCTAACATGAGCTATCATAATCCCTTCAGTTCAAGAAGCTAGAATTTTCAAGGGTCAATGACACCTTAAGTGTACAAAAATAGAACACAACAACTTGTGTTACTCTGAGTCTTCGACACGATGTCGTTTCTGACACGTGTAGGAGTGTTGGACACGGTTATTTTGGGAGAATTTTCCTATTTTGTGGTCTAAATTTTAGTGTCGAAGTGTCGTGTGGGACACCGACACGCGACACGGCAGTTAAGTGAAGTGTCCGAGTAACGTAGACAAAAACAATGTCAACATTCCCCTTGAAGAGCAGCCTATTAATCAGTAACACTTCAATCCAGGACTCAAAGAGCACTTTTCAAACATTTTACAGTACAGAATATACTAGACATCACCAGGATTATATGATACGAGGGATTAAGTAAATTCAGTCAAAATGCTGAAAGTTCAAAAGAAAGGTAACAAGAACTTCTCATATAGCTAGACACCACGCATAAACAAATTCAATAGCAGAAAGCCATAAAACATTGAGACGGAGAAGGAAAAACTACTTGCCATTTTTCATAACCTCAAAGATTATCTCGCAGTAATATCGGAAAGGTGAAATCCTCATAACTCGGCAAACATATTCCGCAAGGTGATAAGGGAACAGCTGCAACAAAAAGTCGGCATATTAGGAGTCAGGACTTCATTTTACCGGTCATCATCAGATGATTCTTGATACCGCCTTACCGGACACCAAATCATCTTGGGATTAATATATGAACTTCTAATGTTGTTGATGTTGCATTAGGACCATTATTACTAGGATACGAGGGACAAAAAATATATTTACCAGCACACATACCTACAACGTATGACATTTACAGAGATGAAAACGGATGACGCAGCTTCTGCCAGCAGGGAGCTTAGACAGTCATAATATGTACTGTACAAGTTATTACCTAATACCTACCCATAACTCCTAGGTGATAATTTATGTTTGCCTCTAATAGATAAACCAAGCACTTCACTTGCTAGGAGGTTGAGCTCCACCGGGAGTCCGTGACGACACATAAACTACACATGAATGTGCTTAAGCATGCAAAAGAACTTGGCATATATGATAAACACTAAACTTACCAAACATCAATGTGTAAGAGGAAATTTTATTGAAGCATTAATATTCCCTATGTCCGGGTTCGAACTTCATATCCCCACACTCCCACAGATAACAAATAAAAAAGGACAGCTTCCAAAGTAGGAAGAATGTGGCTGCCGAAAAAGTGATCAAAGGTAATACAAAGTAAGATCACTTCAATTTTCAGTTTTTACTTTTTAGTGTACGTATGAAGTTTGGTACAAATATACAACTTACGAACAAGGCTATCTGAAAACCCAAAATGACAATGGAGCTCAAAATCAAACAATAGGATATCTACAAAAGGAAATTAAGTCTGGTATAAATGTATAATACAGAGACGCATTATACCTAAATTTTATTTATTCTTCACAAATACCATCAACAGGGTCATGTGTGTTCCCAAACTCAGATATAAGTCAAAGCCTTTTAAGAAGGCACTGGATACCAATATAGCATGATGATGGATACAAACCATACAGCATTGTGAGACCACGTCATACGTTGAACCACACAGCATCCTCGAGTTTTCATGGAGTTTTGGTATAAGAGGACTCACAAGGCTAGTACAAAACTAGGGAGAGCGGGATTCAAACATAGGACCAATAGTCCCCATGACATTTTCAGTTTTCATGAGATTCAATGAAGTTGAAAAATGCTTTCAAAATATTAATATACTTTTATAGCAACTCAATAAAAATACTGCTTATTGCACAAGTAAATACTCACCGCAAGGTTTCTCCGCAAATAACG
The DNA here is from genome assembly GCA_029255685.2 of Silene conica. Classification (NCBI taxonomy): domain Eukaryota; kingdom Viridiplantae; phylum Streptophyta; class Magnoliopsida; order Caryophyllales; family Caryophyllaceae; genus Silene; species Silene conica. The sequence goes on from CM055314.2 coordinate 4,378,197, forward strand.
CATCATCTCCTCATAATACTCACTTTCTTTGATTAACTTGCGAGCAAAACAGGTGTTCCACTGAAGTCTTTTTTTTATGCAATGGTCAATAACCCTACATGCATAAAAGCCGCAGTTAGACAACGAACTGGAAGAGGTCACCTCCCCCACAACCCACCCAAAAGGTTCTACATAATTGTACATTTGTACTTTTAGGAGTCAGTTCAAGTACGTTTTTGTTCACTGATACATTATGCCGAACATTTGAGGCAATAACAAAATGTCTGTAAATTAATCCTTGTACCAACCATTGACAGAAGCAGACTTAAGTACTAGAAGTCCCTGGAAACCCCAAAGCTAAAAAAAATTTGTGCATCTTACCTACTTCTTGCACAAAAGGAATTTCTACGCACACAATATTTTTTAAGTAATCATGACTAAAAATTCAATAAGGCGCCGGAAGCAAAGTTTCCGAGTCTGCCACTAATACAGACTGACATTTCGCTCCTTCACACATGGTTGTTTGTGCATTTTACCCAATTTCTGTATCAAAGGAATCGGAAATCCAGAGTTTTTTTAAATAATTTTGTTAAGAAAATTCAATAGAACAACATTACCCCATGCCTCAATGGCTCCCGCAAATTGTAGGGTAGGGGGGTCGGACACAGATTTATCCTTGTGTTAGCAACACAAAGAGATTGTTTACGAATGACCAAGAAAATTCAATAGAGCAATGAGAAAATAAATTCCGAGTCTACCACTAAGGCGCTATATAAACAACATTTTGCTCCTTCACGCATAGTCATTTGTGTATATTAGTGTGACTGTACGCCTATGAACATCTGCTACCCCTAATTAAAGTCAAAAGTTCAAATTAGTTTCGACCAGCGGCACATTTAAGTACACACTAGCTCACGGTAAGTAATGTAAGCACAATCATGAATCTAAAGCTACTCAGAAACCATAATCACATCTAACTAACCAAGTCAGCAAAACCAATCACTAAATTTAACTAATTAAGACAGTAAAATCGTAATTCAACAGAGAAATAATAACTAAAATGAAACCTTCTATGCCATTCTTCTTTCGACGAAAGATTAGATTGAAGTCGTTTAGGCAAATTCTCCCATACACACTCTTCTCTAATCGCTTTCAAGATCAATTGTTCCTCAATTGTCGCCGCGACATGATTCATCGTATAATCTCCTCAAAATTATGAACTTCGCCTGCAAAACATTTTAAAATTGAATCACATTGATCACTTTATGATCAAAATCATACGATACGATTCAGATCAGATACGATCATGAACAAATGCGAATCAATAGTGTATTACCGTTGGAGATCGAAGGTGAGAGAGATCAGGCGTCGGAAATCGGAGAATTAGGGTTTGAAATTAGGGGAAACGTGATTAGAGAAGGATGAATCTGTAGGAGAAAGACAGAGAGGTAGAATAGTGTCGGAGTTATGACAGTGTGGGGTCCATGTATTTGAATATCGCCGGTCAGAACTTAGAAAGTGGTGCTATCATTACAATTTACAAATCAGATAGTGGTGCGAAATGTACCAAATAATGGAGCGCAAAAACTGACGGGGGCCACGTGGAAATCAAACTAGAAATTGCACTCGTTATAAACGTACGGATAGTGTCTCTCTCACAAAATACAAGTGATATGATCAATGAAAATGCTCCATTTTTCTCCACCTATTTTCCCACTTGTATGGTTATGAGAGGGATATTATCCTTCTCCAACTTGTGACGGATAGAATCGATTTTCGACAAGACTCTTTGACTAGAAATTTTGTTTGTTGAGAGAACCATACTCCATTACTCCCCTTAATAGATAATTTATTAAATATAATATTATTTTGTAGTATTAGAGGTAAGAAGTATGGTCCTCCAAAAATATATGAGCATTTTCATAAAACTTAGGTCGGTTTAAAATAGGTCGAGTTCATTCCAATATCGGGTTGAATTTATGTCATGTGACTGGGGTCGGGTTTAAGCTCTGGTTAAGTTACTAAGAAGAGTTAGATTTGCTTAGTATACTTGCAAATATACACATTACCAAGGACGAAGCTATTCCCGGGCCGGATGGACCATTGCCCGGGTTAGCTTGAACAAAATAATTGAAACGTAAGGAGGGAATTGGTCACTGATCTCTAAGTGGCATAGTGTGATAGTTAGTTAGAAATTTATACCAATGATACTGTGTTCGAATCCCAGGAGACATAATTTTTTGTATTTTCATAATATACTTTGTATATAGTCCATCCCATTACCATTTTTTCATTTGTATTTTTAGCTATTTTACAATTTTCATAATATGCCTAGTATATAGTCCATCCCATTACAAATATATATTTTCTTCCCAAATATTCGTAAAGACGGTTTTACACAAATTTATAGTACAACGAAACCTTTTATCAATCATTTTTACTCACTTAACAATTATATTACTAGTGTGAAACAGCTTTACACAAGACTAACTCCGTTTCGAAAATACTTTTACGATTCTAGTCGTCTCACCTTGAATAATTTTTATAAAATCATTTTATGGCATAATTTATTTGATTACCTTTATTTAAAATAACTCTAATTAATTGTTCGCCGTTAATTAAAATACATTTCTCAAAAAATTACTTAAAGGACGACTAATGTAACCAAAATTTCAGCCTGGCTAAAATTTGGACCGAACTTCGTCACATTACAACTCTACTTTTGTAGTAAGAATGGTAATAAGATCGATATAGTTTTGTAGAATTCAAACTCAAACCTAATCAATTAGAAAAACGGGTAGTTTACCTTGTGAAAAAGAGGGGGATGGAAATGGTTGAGAAAAATTGACGTGATAGGATAATGGGAAGGTTGTTTTACTGTGTTTGCAATTGGAATTTCAAGAACTTGAAAAAAACGGTACTCTGTAAGACTTTGAAGATTTAATCATCACCAATAAACCCAAATTGATTTGAGAGTTTATCAACAAACTCAAATTGATTTAAAACCTAACTTTAAAGAATTATTTACTATACAATCCAGTTTAAAACTTCAACCCAAAATCCAGATTTAAACCAAAAAAATTAGTTTATTATTCAACCTAAATTAAAGTATCACTTCACCGGCCACCAATGTGACCCATAAATAAATCCCATAAAAAGAAGATCCAAGAAAAAGAAGATAAGAAGAACCTATAATTAAATTATTTAATTATAATTTATCTGGATTTTGTTAAATTTTAGGTTTTGTTTTTAACTTGGGGAAGTATTGATTTAGGAAGATGAAGACTAACAAACAATGGGAATAAGGGAATCAAGAGAAAGAAAATTAGATCCATAAAGTTACCCGTTGGAAAACTTGTAATATACCTGTAATATAGGTAATTTGTGGGATCAGTTTAATACAAGTTAAATAACGTCACAGTCCGGATTTTTCCAAGTTAGACATTAGGTCGCATTAATATGGGAAGAAGGCTTTAGTTTGGATTATTCTCCTCAATTTAGACATTAGGTCGCATTACTAAATTTACACCCATATTTTATCACGAGGGTAAGATTATTGCTCAACTTTCCAAAGTCTTCAAACTGTGTCATATCAACTCACATGGTAAATATTCATTGGATAATTTTGATGAAAAGTGGGGTAGACTCATCCAAAGTAGTAAGTCTTGTTAAAATCTTGTCTCAAAACTAGCAATAATGTTACCTTGAGTATTTTTGTGAATCATTTTTTAGGGTGTGTTTGAAATATAAAAATGGAGGGAAAGGGAGGGGAGGGGAAAGGAGGAAAGAGAAAGAGAAGGAGGGGAAGGGTAGGAGAGAAAATGGATCCCTCCAAATCTCCCTCTCTCTTATTTGCTATCCAAACAAGAGATTCTAAATCCTCTACCCTTCCTCCCTTTCTTTTCCTTTCAAATCCCTCAATCCAAACATACCCCTAATGATCATCATATGATAACCAGCTGATGGGAATAACAAAGCAGAAAATTGGAAGTGAGCACGAATTAGTATTCTTGTGGATCATCCTTCTCCGGATTCTCCACATCTTGTCACAATTGATCGTGAATTACCATTAAAGCTAGAGGTCCCCCTAGACCTAATTCCTAGTACATTATTACTTTGGCTGAATTATTCCAAACTACATATTTACGTCAATATGTCTCTCTTGTAACTAGGGATGTCATTGGGGCGGGTACAAGTGGATACCGTCCCGCACCCGCCCCAGTTGGGGCGGGGATGGGTATACCTTTGGCGGGTGGTGGGGTAGGGACGGGTACGAAAATTGTACCCGCCATGGGGAGTGGGGCGGGGATGGATTTTGCGTGTTACCCACCTCATACCCGCCTACCCGCCAATTATTACAAAAATTAATATCATTATTTCGATAATTTTACAAATATTATTTTGTTATAATTAAGACATAATGTTAAAAATAACTATTTTATAAAGTATTTTACCAAGCTCTTTGGTAAATAGCTAGAATTATATAAACAAATTCATAAAAATAGAAATTTTTAGTGATTAAACTAACTTGTACGAAAAAAGATCGGAAAAATTTGTGGTATAGCGGGTTAATCGGTAGGTGGGGCGGGGATGGTTTTGGAAACTTGTACCCGCCATGGGTGGTGGGGCAGGGATGGTTTTGAAAACTTGTACCCGCCATGGGTAGTGGGGCGGGGATGGGTACGAGGTTTTCTTGATGGGTACGGGTACGGGGAAGCCTATATCCAGCACCGCCCCGCCCCAATGACATTCCTACTTGTAACTAGGGGTGTTAACGAGCCGAGCCGAGCTGAGCTTGGCCTTGCTCGGCTTGTGCTCGATTACAAAAACTCGAGCTCGAGCTCGAGCCGATCTTATCCGAGCTTGAAAAAAATGCGCTCGTTACAAAGCTTGCGAGCTTTAATACGAGCTCGAGCCAAACTCGAGCCAAATCGAGCCTATATAAATTGTTCATTGTTTTATATTTTCTTCAAATATTTTCAATAACAAGATCGGAGATTTTATGTAAAAATATTTAGCAAATCAACAAGATATTTGATATATATGCTACAAAGATATAATAATGATAAAATATTTTTATAAAATATGAGCATGGTTTTATAAAATATGATTAATATCTTATATAATTTCAAATGTTCGAGCCGCTCACGAGCTTTTCGAGTCGAGCCGGCCTTTGCTCGGCTTGACTCGTTAAGCTCTCGAGCCGAGCCCGAGCTCGAGTCGAGCTCACACGAGCCGAGCTTTGACCGAGCTTTGACCGAGCCGATCTCGAGTTGCTCGCGAGCTGTCTCGTCTCATTAACAGCCCTACTTGTAACGGACGGGTAAAGTATACCCATTTGATTAGATAAAACAATAATGAAAGAGAATCCTGATTAGATAAAACAAGAATGAAAGAGAATGACAAATGTTTTGTTTTTATCTCCCAAACGAGTTTTATTTTTGAATTTTCATCTTAAATTGTACATTTTATCCCTTTAACATTACTAACACTACCGTGCCGATCATTTTGGGGTAAAATCACTTCAGCCGAGCTTTATCTAATTCACCCACCAAAGTTTCTTTTATTTCCATATTATGCCTCAATAAATTAGTGAGGGACGGTCCCTCACGAGACCTACTATGTTTTATTGTGTTTGGATGAGACATGATAGTGTTTTTATTTCCAAAACAAAGATTTCAACGCAACAAAAGGAGAAGAAGACAAACAATACTGTTCATCTTGCGTTGACTGCGTGAGCCACGGCTCTACTGTTCTATTTTCCCAACTTTGCACATTTATAGGGGTTGTAGATAAGGCGAGTCTCATATGATACTTGTACATGTCTCACGACCCAGGACATACTAGTTACTACACCGCCACTATCACTCTATCACCCATCAAACCATTACACACACCTGTCTCACCACTTTGGGCCGGGAGGTGCAGGATGAGACTCGTTAAAAACCATTCCCTTGACATCTTTAATAACAAATCTCTTTAAAGACATCGTCGTTAACCGGGTGTTTTATACTAAATACAAAGTGTATTTTTTTTTTTTTCAATCCACCTCCATGTGTTTCTAACTTTCTATTTCTTCGGTGTATAAAACTGTACACCCTACGTTACCTCAAAAATTTATTTTATTCTCTTTAATCTCCACATTATATTTCTGTATCACTTTCCGTATTTCAATTACCAAATTAACTGAACCCTATCAGTCCTAATCACCAGCTAAATACTTCTCGTGAAGAAAAATCAACACACTCAGAAATAACAGAGTTTTTTCATAAGTCAACCGACAATCTTCAAGTACATCTACATAACATCAAAGTTCACAAACTTATTATTATTATTTGACATTTATTTCTCCAAATAATTAGTGGGTTTGCACACAACTCATCATTACATTCTTCGTTTGATGCAAAAATGCAGAAAAAAAGATGGATAACAGTTGTGATATTAAGAAAGTTGCTAACTTGTGCAATTTGTGCAATTGGATTATTTGCTCTCTTTTCAGCTCATTTTCCCAGAATTCCTAAGTTGCCTGATTCTTATAAACTTCCCACTGTAATTTCTCTCTATCTTTTTTTTACTCCCATTGTCTTTATTTTGATCATACTTTTATGGGTTTTTGTCAAAGTTTATAGCTTTGGGTTGTTTAGATTAATGTGAGTTTAGTAGCGGAACCAGGATTTATAGTTATGGGCGACCTCCGGTGTACGTCCATGGTTCTGTGTGTTTGATGGACTGTATGTTATGATGGGTTTATGTTTAATTTGTAATTAACAAGGCCATGATTCTCAGTAGCGGAACCAGGATTTATAGTTAATTTTATGTGTTTGATGGACACTGTGTTGTGAAATGAATAAAGGGTATGTTTTAGGAAAAAGGAATAATCATTAAAGTTCTGTTAATGGATTGTGTTTGAAAATTTCCTTGTTTGTGAAGATCATGTAACATAAATGAGTTGTGTTTTATGTTTTAATTGGGTTTTTAATTTAATGTGACATTGTTGTTAAAACTTAGAAGCAACTGATTAGTGTGGTTGGTGGGTTATTTCTATTTTCAGCAGCATGAAACTAATTTCCCACAATTAAATGCCGAGCAAGACCTTGGACAAACTTATTATGCACCTCCACTTGTTGCAAAACCCCTAGTTTCGTTCTCGAAGGTTTGTGATTGTTGCTCTTTTATAATTGTCTGTATTTGTTCCTGTATCCTTATCGCGTGACTTCTCGTAGTCTTAGATTGTACAGCCAGTGGAAGAATTTAGGGCTCGTTTGGTTCAATGTGTTGTTTTAATGGTGGTGATGGTAGTAGTTGTGAAATTAAGTTCTTACCAAAGTTCAGTGACCGAGAATTCTTAATCTTCCTATGTTGTCACGGATTTAGAATTGACAGTTAATAATTGGTGCCAGTGGTTCATCCTATTAGGACAAGTTATGGAAGCGGCCTCCAAATCGTGATTTTGTGCCTTGTATCCGTCCTAACGATTTGTATACTCGTAAGAAAACTTTTTCGTTATGCTGTTTTCAGATTACTCAGAAACTAGACGGTCTTACAGTGTGAGATCAGCCTTTTAACCTTATAACCAAATAATTAATGTGTACAAATTTGGTTGATCTCACATGTGACACTGTCACACAAAACTCACTGTTTGGGTTATTATCTGAGAATTCTAATAATTCTGGTATGTAATAAATATTTGCAGCACCAGCAGATTCCCAGGGATACCTGCTTGTTCATACTAATGGCGGCCTTAATCAAATGCGAGCCGGGGTTCGTTCTTGTCTTTTCACCCTCTTTTAAATGCTTGGGTTGATTTTTGTTTTTATCTCAACTTAAGCATATGGTGTTGGCATGCAGCTATTAGGACAATTTACGAAATTAAAGTCAGAAAATCAAGTTGGAAAATGCACAAGTTGATTGTTTTTATAAATTTGCAGATTTGTGACATGGTGGCTGTGGCTCGAATTATTAATGCTACTCTTGTGATTCCAGAACTTGATAAAAGATCATTTTGGCAAGACTCGAGGTACTCAGTTTTTGCATTCTTATTCCATATTTTTACTATGCCTCATTGAGTAATTTGTCTTGAGACAGGGCATGAGCCGCATGCCTTTATCTGTCTGATGAGGTTTTCTTCATAAATATATGGCAGCAACTTTTCAGATGTTTTTGATCAAGAGTATTTTATAAGTGCCTTGGCTAATGATGTTAAAGTGATTGAAAAGCTACCAAATGAACTTTTAGCTGCTCCTCGTGCGGTGAAGCATTTCCGAAGTTGGTCAGGAATGGACTACTACCAGAATGAAATAGCAAGCCTGTGGGATAGTTTTCAGGTTAGTATGTACTCCAAATCGTATATGGGACCATCTTATATGTGCGACCAAGCCATTAACTCTATAATTAAATGAGGGGTAAGGGTATTTTTGGGTTGGTCTACAATTGTTCTACTTAACTCTGCTAGGTGACTATTTGGATTTATGAGCTAACATCTTTTCTGGTAGGTTATTCGAGCTGCAAAATCGGATTCTCGTTTAGCAAACAACAATCTTCCACCTGACATCCAGAAGTTACGGTGTCGTGCTTGTTATGAAGCCCTTCGTTTTTCTCCTAGGATTGAAGCTATGGGACAAGTAAAAGCATTGACTCATCAACTCTCTGAATTCTAAGATGCCATCATTAAAATAGTGCATTTAAGCTCTTATTGTTTACCTTCTATAGATATTGGTGGAGCGTATGAGGAATTATGGCCGATATATTGCTTTACACTTACGTTATGAGAAAGACATGCTTGCATTTAGTGGATGCACCTATGGATTATCTCCCGAGGAAGCTGATGAGCTGACAATGATAAGGTAAAGCAATATTTGTTATTAATTTGGACATGGCGAAAGCTGGCCCGATCGGACACGGGACACATATAACTGGCCTGATATTCGACATACCCAATTACATGCAACTAGAATAATCTAAAAATGACTTGAAACTTGAATTTACCTAATGAGATGGTAGGCGGAACTTTACTGAACACTTTAAAATGTCCCAACTGTGGATCCAAAAGACTATAACCATAACCAAAACGTTCGTAAACAAAACCAAAATGACCTGACCCTTGATAGATGAACCATCTCAACCAAAACCTTAAGGTGATGGTTGAGGCCCAACTATTATTAATATTCCTAATACGCTCCCTCACTCGAATGCCCATTGGGCTTGAAGAGTGGTTAGTTTGCACAGGCTCCCCCATACCGTGTGCTGGTTTTCCACTTCATGAGTTTTCGAGGGGTTTTGAGGTTGCCAGGATTCGAACCCGTGACCATCTCAACCAAAACCTTAAGGTGATGGTTGAGGCCCAACTATTATTAATATTCCTAATAACCCTAACCTAAATGACTCCAATTCATGTCTAGTTATGATCGACAAGCCTTTGAGTGTCACACTTTGGATTAGCCAGACTAACTGATCAATGTCTATGCTCTTGTTTGGCCTCAAGGGAAAACACTACACATTGGAAAGTGAAAGATATTAATGGCACTGAACAAAGAACCAAAGGGTACTGCCCGTTAACTCCCAAGGAGGTGGGCATGTTTTTATCTTCCCTTGGATATCCATCTAGCACACCTATATACATCGCTGCTGGTGAGATTTATGGAGGTGAATCTCGCATCGCTGAATTGCAGTCTCGTTATCCCATTTTGATGAACAAGGTATGCACTTCTTTTTAAAAAAAAAAAATCAAATTCAGTTTGCACCTCTTTGTTGGCTCTGTGATGTCTTCGAAGCTTGATCAACTGAAGAAATAAGATTTCCTATTCTGAAAAATTAATTATTACAAAGTATTCGTAAGCTTTATCATCTCAGTTGGTAGATTTGATTTTTAAAGACCCCGACGGCCCGACATGTTTGTATAATTTTTTGTTATTTTGCAAAGATATATGTGCCGAAAGAGTGAAAAAATGTTTAATTATCCGCATATGCCCAACATTTATGTTTTCTTCAATTATCCTTGCTCTTTTCTTCATCGATTTTTAATCCACTTATTGCCAGCTACATATGTCATATGCTAAGTAGCACGAACACTTCTCGTAATGAGCCGTACCGTGTCCGACACCGTGCCCGACACCGACACTTCACGGACACACGCCGAAACGTGTCGGACGCCTATAAAGCCGTGTCTAACTTTCTATATTTTTTTGGGCACGTGTCCGACGCGTGTCTATGGTATTTCAATGGTATTTGAGCCGTGTCCATCGCGTGTCCACAGTATTTGGTCATCATTTGGGTGAATGATGTTCTTCAGACGAGAAATGCGCTATCGAAAAAGATTAATTAGAATATTGGTTCTGATGATAAATGAAAATGAGTTATTATCAAGGGCAAGTTTTATCTTCACTTATTTAAAATTAATATCAAATACTCTTACAAAAATACAATCAAACATTTATAAGTATAAAATGTATATTTTATTAAATTTAAATAACGTGTCCCGTGTCCTAAATTTCATGACATGCCGTGTCACGTGTCCGTGTCCGTGTCCTTTTTGGTGCTACCTAGGTCATATGTGGTATTAGAAGCATTAGGAGAGAAGTTAACTCCATTAAACGGTTTCCTTGACGGCGAATTCGTATTCATAATTCTTCTAGATGCCTCTTAAGAATTTGTATTACCATATCACTTATCACTACTTTCTAGTTGATACGAAATAGAGCGCACGAGTCATGGTGACTCAAGAACTTCTGGTCAAGCCGGTTCGGAGGGGGTAGACTTGTGTGATTTTCATACTCTTTTACTTCGAGACTATTTTGTGGTTGCTAGATGTCATTGTGCTACGTTGTGATTGCGGAGATAAATTGGTGAATCTTTCAGGAGAAATTAGCATCTGCTGAAGAACTGGAGCCTTTTGCCAATCATTCTTCTCAAATGGCAGCACTTGATTATATTGTTTCTGTTGAAAGTGACGTGTTCATCCCAACATACTTAGGCAATATGGCAAGGGCTGTTGAAGGCCATCGCAGATATCTAGGGCATAGGAAAACAATAACCCCTGACAGGTGAACTTTTCTCTGAATTTTGTCCACAGTGGCTGTACTGTTTTCAATAGTCTGAACCTTTTTGGCTTCTTCTTTTCACAGGAAGGCTATTGTTCGTCTGTTTGATAAACTCGAACAAGGTTCTATAAAAGAAGGGAAAAATTTGTCAAATCGAATCATTGATATTCATCGCAGAAGGTACATTCACCTGGAATTTTTTTTAAATTTTGCGCGAAAGTAATCTGCATGTAAATAACATCAACCAATACCTCAATGGCACATCCAATTGCCAATGACAGGTAGACTTGAACCAACCCATATCGAGCATTGTAAGACAAATAAGGCTCAAACCTAAATTGACCTGATTTACTGCGTCATGGTGATCCATAAAAAAATTAAAAACACATCAGAAACATACCCAAATCCAAATGCAAGCATACCTAAAATGACCTAATATCTATTCAAATGGCCTTGACTTATCCCACCTTAGCCATGTGCTACAAAGTACGATCACAATGATGCTTCTATAAATGACCTTTATTGAGATTTGTGTCGTACGACTGCTACTTTACAATACAATGAAGTGCAATCACTTTAGTGAGACATTTTGCTTTATTAAATTATAATCGAGAGTCAAGAATAGAAAACTTAGATTGAAATGGAATCCAATCTGCACTGAATGTCTGAAACAATATCAAACCCGTGTGCTTTCTGGTGGTGATGGGCATTTCGTTCACAGGCAAGGCTCACCGAGGAGGAGAAAGGGCCCGGTCTCAGGAACAAAAGGCATGGACAGGTTTCGATCTGAAGAAGCATTTTATGAGAATCCTCTTCCAGATTGTCTTTGTCACAATACATCTATACATGTCAATGCTTCTGCCATCAAATAAGTCTGGGTTGAATCTAAAGGCTACTGAAGTTGGTGCACCTCGAAAACATCTTATTGCGAGCCCAGTTGGAAAAGGGTAATCAAAGAAGCGCATTCATCCTGGGTTTGCAGGTAAATATTATGCGATTCTTCCAATTATTTGATAAAAAGGTTTTAAGTAATAACTTATTAGGGGATAGGTAGACAAAATATGTACATCATTTGATCAAGCAGCAACATTATGATTATTAAAATGTACAGAATATTTCTTATAACTTAATAAATGTAAATAAAACGTAGGATTTTTCTTTTAATTTTTCTCCCGATGTATGAGATGTCAGTGCTGTTCTAGAGAGACTTGAGCTCATGTGGCCTTATCCCCCAACAAATTGTGTTACAAATTCACAGTAACACAATTTGTTATAGGTGATTTTTATTGTTATGTTACGATTACTATTTTATACGGAATACCACGTTACAACAACAACAACATCAGAGCCTTAGTCCCAAAATGATTTGGGGTCGGTTGACATGAATCATCCTTTGGAACTGTCATGGGTGAACTCCCATCTCAACAAGCGAAAATAAAGAACGAAAAGGAAAAACAGAAGTGGAGTGAAACGTAATATAAAAGACAAAGGTGATTTATAAATTTTAAATCGAACTTATTACATATATAAAAACCTAAAAACTAAATTGAGAATAAAGCTTAAAATGATTTTGAAAAACGAAGCAAAACTTAATATAAAAAGTTTTTGGGAAAAAGGTGTAATAAGTTCAAACAGAACAAATAATTTTAAAAAATTTAAATAAAAACATCAAATACTAAGAAGTCCACATGTATTATTTCCCTCCACAGTGCCCTCTTCATCACCATCCCGTCCTCCTCTCCTGAAGCCCGAGAAATCTCATATCGTGCTCAATCACTCTTTTCCACATCTGTTTTGGTCTCCCTCTACCCCTAGCAACCTTTTTTCTGCCCTAGGTCTCCAACCTCCTAAAGGGTGCGTCCATAGGTCTCCTTCTCACATGGCCAAACCATCTTAGTCGGTTTTCCATCATCTTGTCCTCTATTGGCGCCACTTTTACATTCTCCCTAATTAGCTCATTCCTTGACCGGTCTTTCAACATACCCATTTCCTCCACACTTATCTTTTGAATGTGACACTGGTTCACGGCCCAACACTGCCCAACACTCCGAGCCGTAAAGTAAGGCACGAGTCGCCGTGCGATAAAATCCCCTTTAATCTTGGGGGCATACCTTTATCGCACAAAAACCCCGTAACACTTTTGCATTTCATCCATCCCGCTTTAATTTTGTGAGCCACAGCTCCACTCCCCATCTTTTTGGATAATAGATCCAAGATATCTAAAGGAATTTGACTCCTAAACAATACTTCCATCGAAAATAATACTCCCCACCTCCGTCGATCTCGGCCCCGCAAATTAACACCTCACATACTCGGTGTTACTCCTACTTAGTCTAAACCCACGAGTCTCCAGAGTATGCCTCCACAATTCCAACTTACTCTCCACCCCCTTTTTCGTCTCATAAATCAACATAATATCATCCGCAAACATCACACACAGAGGGATCTCGTCCTGAATATCCCTTGCGAAATCATCCATAACTATAGCAAAGAGAAAAGGACTAAGTGCGGAACCTTGATGCACACCAATGGTAATGGGAAATTCTTCCTTTCTCCCAACATTAGTTGTAACAGTTGTACTAGCCCCCTCATACATGCCCTTTATGAGATCAATATATTTTCTTGACACACCCTTTCTCGCCAAAGCCCACCAAAGTACTTCTCTTGTTAACCTATCATATGTCTTCTCCAAATCAATAAAAACCATATGCAGTCTTTCTTCCTTTCTTCCTGATGGTGTTCCATCAACTTACACCATCAACTATGAACTGTCTCATGATAAAAATTGCATCCATAGTCGATCTCCCAGGCATAAATCCAAATTGGTTATCCGATATGTCTACACATGTCATAAGCCTCTACTCAATTAACCTCTCCCATAATTTCATCGTATGACCCATAAGTTTAATTCCCCGATAATCGGAACACTCTTGGACATCACCTTTATTCTTATACAAAGGGACAAAAGTGCTTCTTCTCCAAGCCGATGACATCTTGTTACTCTTCCAAATCTTGTTAAAGAGCAGTGCTACCCATTCAATTCCCTTTTCACCCAAACACCTCCAAACTTCTATGGGTATACCATCCGGCCTCTTTGACCCCATCTTCCTTAACGCTTTCTTAACTTCACTCTTTTGTATTCTACGCACAAATTCCCGATTAACCATGCTTGGCGTTACTTGTACATCCCCAAAACCTTGCTCCTGAGGTCCATTGAATAAAGTATCAAAATAAGAGCTCCACCTAGCCTTGATTTCATTATCTTGAATGAGGACCTTGTCGTCCATATCTTTCACACACCTAACTCTCCCAGTATCCTTCATCTTTCGGTCTCTTATGCGAGCCAGTTTATAGATATCCTTCTCTCCTTCTCTCGTGTCCAACCTCGCATACACCTCTTGGTTAACTTTGGCTCTCGTATCACGCACAGCCTTTTTAGCGGCTCGTTTAGCCTCCTTGTACTTTTCAAAGTTCTCATCACTCATGCATTTCCCCAAACCTTACAACATTCACGTTTTTGTCTTTATCGCTTGTCTCACGTCATCGTTCCACCAAGATGTGTCCTTACTTGATGATCTATTTCCCTTAGACTCTCGTAGCACCTCCTTCGCCAAATCCTTTACCACAAGCTCCAATTTATCCCACGTTGCATCTACATCTTTCTCCTTGCATCTATATCTACATATACGGAATACTATTAGGAATATTAATAATAGTTGGGCCTCAACCATCACCTTAAGGTTTTGGTTGAGACGGTTCATCTATCATGGTATCAGAGCCAGGTTGACCGTAGGTCACGGGTTCGAATCCCGGCGACCTCAAAACCCCTCGAAAACTCACGAAGTGGAAACCCAGCACACGGTATGGGGGTATGGGGAGCCTGTGCAAACTAACCACTCTTCAAGCCCAATGGCCATTCGAGTGAGGGAGCGTATTAGGAATATTAATAATAGTTGGGCCTCAACCATCACCTTAAGGTTTTGGTTGAGACGGTTCATCTATCAAATACCACGTTATCTAGTAAAAACAAATTTATTGACATTGGTCTGGAGATGGAGTGATTGAAAGCTTTCATGAGATTTATTATTTATAAAAACTGAAAATTACACGAGGAAGGGTATGAATATGATTCTTATTAACATGGGTATTGAAACCCCTCTATTATTCATTAATGGCTATTGAATTTGCCGTCTTCGATCCTCATTTTAATTTTTATGGCTAAGCCATTGCTCAGAGTTCAGCACTGGCAGTAGGGTGAGCGCTGCATGCCTTTGGAATCTGCTTTCCACCGAGTATAGGCTTGACATTTTTGCACATAGACACAGCCGGACCGTCTTTACCATGGTAGGTCAAGTTGATGTCAATGAGCTGTATTTTTTCGCATGGCACACCACTGCTACAAATCACTTTCACTGCTTCTTTGGTACCTGATGTGCCTCTCACATTCTTGAATAGAATGTCCGTTAGCTTAACTTTAGATGGTGTCTGCCAACACAAAAGTCGAGTACAAAAGTGAGTATTTCGACAAAAAATGGCAAGATAAATGAATGTCATTAAATCTTCGATGAAATCTTATCATAAGGTTATGATCAATCTGACAGAGGTCATTTCAATATAATCCGACAATGTTTGTGGTTAAAAGGGTAATTTTGTTTTATATATCCATTTTGAATTTTGTAAAGTTTAGTTAACGAACACGAGTTTGTTACCTTGGCCCCGCAATGGTTGTAAGGGCAATACTCTTGATCAACAATGATAGGGTTCTTAACATTCTGGACTGTAATATCCTCGAAATGTAGGCCAGTAACAGTTCCGGCATAAGAATTATGCCATGTCTTAACCCTAACACCATTATCAGTGTCCTTGAGGGTGCAACCTCTAATAGTAACCCCGTTAACGGGTTCTTCATTAGGGTACCTACCAAGGCTTCCTACACTGATACCATGTCCTGGACCACAAGTGACCTGTTCTATTAGAACATTCTTGGCACCATCACCAATGGAAATACAATCGTCTCCTGTAGCGACATGGGCGTTAGTAATGGTAACTCCGTCTGAACGTCCAACGTGAATGCCATCTGTGTTAAGACTATGTGCAGGTGCGCTCACTGTAATGTCGCGCATTGTGAGTTGCTTACACCCGAGGATTGCCATGTGGAACAACTTGCTGTCTTTTGAAGTTATCCCGGAAATTTTTGTATTACTCAAGAAGTTGAACCTGAAGTTCTGCAGGGATCATAAAACAGTTAAATTAGGAGTCTGCGGGACCTAATTTTGCGGTGTTTGAAGAAACTTACATAAGGAAGGGCATCGCATTTGCCAGTTTTCGAGCAGTCGTTTTGTTTCCAGGCAAGTGCACCTTGACCGTCAAAGACACCTGCGCCTCTAGGAGCGTTGATGGTTAGATCATTTATATGTTCGAATTTCACCCAAGAGTCAAAACCTTTAAACTGAGCTGGGTTTGCAGGGGCCTTGAAGTTCCCTAAGATGTCGATCGTAGTTCTCGACTTGCATGGACCTTGGATCAAGATTCCGCCTAGCTGGTATGTTCCTTTTGGTATCCGCACCGTACTTGGTGCCACTGATGCACAAGCTGCTTTCCAAGCTGCCAAGAATCCCTAATAATTGAAAAAAATAAAAAAAAGTCGTATTTTTAAATTGAAAATGTTTTGTTAAATTCCATTTTCCGCCCTTGAATTTTTTTTTTTCAGTCAGATTCAAATTGTTAAGGTGTTGCTTTGTGACCGTGAGGTCACGGGTTCAAGCCCTGGGAGCGGCCTCTTGCCAAAATGGCAATGTATATTTGGAAAAATAATACGGTGTTTATTTTTTATTTTTTACCTTTGTAGCATCACCATTAACTTGAGCGCCATGCTTTGTTATATCGAAAACAACACCGCCACCACCAGCGCCCCTAGCAGCACCTCCGGCCCTGTTAGCTCCACGGCCCTTACCAGCTCCACGGCCCTTACCAGCACCTCGGCCCTTACCAGCACCACCACGGCCTCGGCCCTTACCAGCACCACCTCGGCCTTTACCAGCTCCGCGGCCCCTGGCACCAGTGCCTGCAGCGTTGGCACTTGTTGCTATAATAAGCAAAAGAAGGACGACGAATGTCAAGAAGTAGTTAGTTTTTGCTGCCATTTCTGCTGTGAAGGTTTGTGATAATCTACCTCTCCTCATTGTGCTTAAATATTGTGATTCTTAAGGCATATAGTCTAATTTTAGGACATGCATCTAAATTCCTTTGGACTTTTACTTAAAATATCTTTGCATTCTATTAATATTAGAGGTTGAAAAATGTTGAAAAAATAAGAAAAAATTCTCCTGTCAACAGCCTATTATAAGCAGAGATGGAATAACAAATGCAGTCCAGACTCCAGAGCAATGACATACTATTCCTGGATGGATTATTGTTATATCTCTGATAATTCCTGCTCGACCGAAACTTAACCTGTACTAACTCTGTACAGCAGCATACTGTATACACACATACACTTCCTTCACAAGTGATAATTGGTTGCGTAATTCTCATAGCAGACACTAATAAAAATGCGACTAAGGCTCCGTTTGGCAGCGCATTTCAGGTACCTGATTTGCCTGAAATAGCTTTTTTGCCAAAAGAATCAGGTAGCTTATTTTTTTGGGAGTGTTTGAAATGAAATGCTACCTAAGGTAGCATTTTAGATTTCAGGTACCTGATTCTAGATTATGTTACATTTTTACCCTTCAATCTATAATATAGTAAATAATTATTATATCCTTTTCTGTCATTTCACTAAAATAAGCTAGCTTTTCAGTTAGTTTGCCAAACAGTTTTTTATATAATCAATCAGCTTATCAGCTTCTAAGTTCTAATTTTCAGCTAACTTATCAGCTAACTTTTTAAGTTTCTGGTAGCTTTTCAGCTCGTTTTGCCAAACAGAGCCTAATAAGGTTGTAAGGCGTGATACTCATACTGTCACTGCACCGATACTACGCTCTACGCCCCATATGACTTCCCTTTCAGACTTTTTGATGTGCTAATATTTGGCCCCTTCTCTGCAATTTTTAAATCTTGGAAGTAAATGTTAAATTAGTGCAGTCCTGTGCTTCTCTCTTTTACATTGCAAAATAAGATGGTTGAATTCGAGTCATTTTATTATTGAATGTTGTGTTTTACATTATGCAGCCATACATATTTATACTGATACAAAGGGTAGCTACAACTCTTATCAGACCGAATCAGTCTGATCATCGACACACGCATCACATATGTTATAATGTTAATGTCTAGTTTGTTGTTTACAATGCTCAAATCTTTAAGCCAATGCTAAGTTCCAAGTATCCGACTGCTCGGAAGTCGCAACCCTTTTCAAGACCTTTCCTTTTGCATCACAACCAGAATGTTTTATGCTGTTTCGAACTTGTACTCCCCTATTTTCCTGTTAAATGAAGCCTTTTATGCTGTTTCGAACCTGTACTAAACCCGTTGAATATCTTTGCTATCCATCACAGTTTCCTCCACAATTTGCCACAGAAACAAGACCCGGTTTACTCGCTTATCAGTGGACTCGAGGGAGTTTTCATGGTTCAAGATGGCCAAATGAGCGAATTTCACTGGAGACTAAAATGTGTTATTATGCACATTCGACCTCCTCACCCTCGACCCTCGAGTCACCTTGATAACGTTGTTAACAGATTATCTGTTGATAAATTAGTGATGTTTCATTTTTATACTTGGATTTGCAATATTTAGAACTCCCTATTAGGTGTAGTAACCTTGAAACAAGAATTAGAGCACTGATTTTTTCCGAATCAATTTGTATAAAAAAGAATAAGTTTACACTCAACGACGGT
This sequence comes from Silene conica, assembly GCA_029255685.2. Lineage (NCBI taxonomy): Eukaryota > Viridiplantae > Streptophyta > Magnoliopsida > Caryophyllales > Caryophyllaceae > Silene > Silene conica. The sequence continues at coordinate 4,397,050 of CM055314.2, forward strand.
ATGCTATTCTATAAAAACAATAAACATACCGTCTTATTTCCTATACATGATTCGTAAGCAGAATCAAATAATCTCAAAAAAAAAAAAAAAAAAAAAAAATAAGAGCCTCAAACATCTTTTATAGGTGTAGTAGCGGGGGCACCACAAGCTGGCGGGTTTATCGTGCCACTGGTAATAGGCTTGACATTTTTGCACTCAGAGACCGCGGGACCATCTGCACCTGTATATGTTATGTCAATATTTGCCAGCTCCACCTTCTGACATGGCACGCCGCTGCTACAAATCAACTTTATCGCTTCCTTCCCTTTGGATGTCCCTCTCACGTTCTTGAACGAGATGTCGGTTAGCTGCACGCTTGATGGTGTCTGGGAGCCAAACGAATCAATCAGACTTTGTCATACGATGGAACGGAAAACATGTTTAGTCTTACCTTGGCTTTGCACCGATTATAGGGGCAATATTCTTGATCAACTAACACCGGGTTCTCAACATTATCGACCGTGATGTCTTCAAAATGTAGGCCAGAGGCAGATGTTTTGAAAGATGCTTGCCATGTCTTAACCCTAACACCATTATCAGTGTTGCTGATGGTGCAATTCTTTATGGTGATACCAGTAACTGGCGCCTCGTCTGGGTATCTACCAAGGCTTCCAATACTAATACCGTGGCCAGGCCCACAAGTGACCTTCTCAACCAGGACGTTTTGGGCTCCGTCACCAAAGGACACACAATCATCTCCGGTTCCAATGTTGAATCTACTGATAATGACATCACGTGATCGTCCAATGTGAATGCCATCGGTGTTGGGACTGTTTTCTGGGGCGGTAATTTGGAAGTCATGAAGGGTTAGCTTATCGCATCCTAGGACTGCAATGTGAAAGGACTTGCTGTTCAATGAGGATAGCCCGCCAATCTCTGAATTCGCCAAGAAATTGAACCTAAAATTCTACAAAAAGACATGAAATGGGTTAGTAGGAACCTGTGGCTCTTGCTTCAGACCATTACTTTTGGTCTGAAATAATAAGACGAGATTTTATAACCATTTTACAGCCAAATGTAACCATTATTTACAAATAAGTTATCATAAGCCGTAACATTAACCATACTATCGTGGTTACATTTGGCTGTAAGATGGTTACAAAATCCCGTCTTATTATTTCAGACCAAAAGTGACGGTCTGAAATAAGAATTTGTGATTAACTTCAGGCTTTAGGGTGGGACAGTTTCATACATAAGGAAGAGTATGACATTGAGGGTTCTCAACACAGTTATGGCTTTTCCAAGCAACTTGTCCTTGACCATCAAAGACGCCAGCGCCTTTACCAGCGGTAACAACCAGATCGTCTAGACGTTCAAATTTAACCCATGTATCAGCGCCTTTAAAGACAGCTGGATCCGCAGGAGCCATGAAGTTGCCTAATATTTCGATTGTAGTCGGGGACTTGCATGGTCCCGTGAAAACTACTGGCCCAAGTCTGTATGATCCTGCTGGTACCAAGACCTTGGCTGGAGTTACGGATGCACAAGCTTCTTTCCATGCTCCCATTAGTCCCTATTCATCAAATAAACACCTTACCATCAATGTATGCAGGGGCGTCTTTGGGTCCGTGCGGGCCGTGCAGTCGTACAGGGCCCCCAATTTTTTGGGACATAAATGAAAATAATAGTAAGAATAAATAAATTCAGTACACTAAATATTTAATTAAAGATAGTGTCTTAGTGGATAGAAATTAGGTTTCTAGACATGAAATGTCAGGTTCAAGACTTACTAACTAAAATTTTGTTTATGTTAAATTGGGGCCTCTTTTTAAAAAAAATTGTTTATTAAAATGTTATATAGGGGCCCCATTTCTAGAGCTCGCATAGGGCCCCAAATTCCCGAGACGGCCCTGAAGGTATTGGAATCCATTCCTAAAAATTGTCTAACAATCTCGGAATGGCTGATTCAATGGTTAGGGTGTTAAAACATGAATGAGATAATCCGGCCGTTTCAAGAGTAATTTAGCCCGAATTTTTTCAAGTGGCTGGCATTTTTCATGTATATCCATGAATTTAACCGGTCCACACCAAAGATTTAGTTAGGTTGAATTGAAAATTTTGGAAAAGTCAATTATCACAAAAAGTAGGTGACCTACTCCTTTCCATCACAATAAAATACTAAAAACTTAATAATGATCTAAAACATAATGCTATAACATCTCCATAACATTAGTAATATAATATTGTTTTACAATTTTTTTTTTCAATGTTAAAAATTCAGAAAATACCTGTGTAGCGTCACCATTGGGCGCAGCACCGAATTTTGTTATATCAAAGACGGTTTGACATCGAGCTACTGAAACGAGCAAATACAATAAAAACACAAATAGTGGAAGGTCGAATATCGACATTTATTATTATTTGTTTTTTATTCTTTTTTGTCTTTTTTTGGGGTGTTTTTTATTTTTTTTTGCTTTTTTGTTTTCTTTTCTAATGATGATGAAGTTAATGCTTTTCCTACAAATATATATAGTGTCCTACAAAATCATGTACCAGTCATAGTCTTTAATTTAAGGCATGTTTGATCCAAATTTACAGGTAAGTAAGTAGTTAGAACACTTATCACCTATTTTTACTCCTTTATTTACTAAAAAAGGATTTTTTTTTCATAGAAAAAATGAGTTTATGTACTTATTCATCATTGAAAGGGCAGAAAAATCAGCGCCAAATACATCTCCTTTCCACGTATACACCATATAGACACTAGACTTGTTAGTTAAGGGGGTTGCGAAAGGTCGTCGACGTTTTGCGAAAAATCGTCGACATTTTTTTGAAAAAAGACAACTCTTGCCCTTTTCTCTCTCTCTAGCTTTTATTCTCTAAAACAAAAACAACAAAAACAACGTAAATTCCTAAGAAACAGTTTCAACTTCGAACATCAACATCAAATAACGACAACGATTTAATGTCAAACGACGACAACGATTCATCGATAACTAACTTAAATCTTAGATTTTTTTTTTCAATTAATTTTTGTTGAATTACATGTTTAAGCCTTGAAATTAGGTCGAATTAATCGTACAAGGCATAGAATAGACAAATTGAACTCAATCGAAATTTTGAATTAGACTTGAAAACTAACCGTCCTAGCGTGGAACGGACTTGAAAACTGGCCGTCCATACATGGTATGGACGTGAATAGTACACGTCCAAACCATGCATGGACGTGTACTATTCACGTCCATACATGGAGTAGACGTGTACTATTCACGTCCATACCATGTATGGACGTTAATCCTGGACGTCCATACATGATATGGACGTGAACAGTACACGTCCACTCCATGTATGGACGTGTACTATTCACGTCCATGCATGGTTTGGACGTGTACTATTCACGTCCATACATGGAGTGGACGTGTTCTATTTTCAAGTCTTTATATTTCCGTCATTTTAACCAATTTTGTTTCGGTTGTAATATTGAAATGTAACCGTTGTGATTTCAAATTTCAAAATGTTACCGTTACAATTTGAAAATGTTACCGTTATACTATGGCTTCTTATAAATACTGGTTTTCATGTTGATTGTAATCGCAACAACCACAACATCATTCACTACTAAAATCATTTCTTTTAATATGGCTCTCACAAATGTTCAAAAAAACAGAGCCTATCAGCTAAGGATCGATCTTATAACTACGCAGTTCCCAGTACTAGTTTCTCGCCTTGAACTAGTCATTCCGAGTGACACTGTCTGGGACCTGGTAAAACATCCTCCAATTGCCAACCTTTTTGGCATCCTACACGGTAACCCCCTCTACAGTCCGGTTGTTTCAGACGATGAAGTTACTGATGAGATTGTAACTGGGAAGATGTGGGAGTTCCGCAAGCTAAGAAGCGATTTCCTTAAATATATCGAGCTTATACTAAACTTGATAGACTACGCAACACTATCTGATTTGTGTGCCGGTAGAGTGTTCAATCTAGGTAATGTCCGTCTGCGCATTTTAATGTTTTATGATCATTACGTGGCTAGTCAACCTGAAATAATTGAAGTTGGAGATTACGAAGGAGATCTGGATTCTTCATCTTCGTCATCTGAAGATAATTAAGTATTGTAAACTTGTATTTGATGTTTGATGTGTTTTCGTTAATGTCTAATGTATTCTATGTTTTCATCAAATTTTAGTTACGATTTATGTTTTATGTGCTTTTGTTCATGTCCGATGTAAGCTATGAGTTCTAATATCTATTAAAATATGCATAAAATAACTAATAAACTAACAAAGAAGTCACAAGAAAAATAAAATAGTCCGTACAAAAGACAACAAATAAAGTCCAAGCATAAAAAAACTAACTAGTAAACTACATCATCATCATCATCATCGTCCTCCTCCTCATCATCATCATCAGCCTGATCATCCTCAACGTCATCCTTCGATATGTAGAACCGCTCCATATCATCGACCAAGCGTCGCACGTACGGCCATTTCTGGTCGGGGTCTTGAGTATAAATCTGCGAGAAATGACGGCTAAGAGCCCGGCCAACCTCCGGCTCCTCGGTGAAAGGGGGTGCTTCCATCTCAACACGGCGTGTAGGGGGGTAGAAGTATGGGTGAGAAATCTTCTTGTACCAACTCATGTAACGTGGATCACACTGAAACGGCATCAAAGCCCGGTCATGACGCTGTCTCAACGGAATCTCAGCCTCTCTCAAACCCCAATCCAAATCAGTAGCATCACCGTACGACAGCTTGTAACCCTGAGCCGGCTTCGCCGGACGACTCTCGGCAGCTGGGACCCGCATAGGGTTCGGGTAAGCCTGAACATAGCCAACTGACGGAGACACCTATCAGGCTGGTACGGCTCCACTATATCCATAAACCTGATCACCCCCGAGTAGAGCGTACTCCGACAACCCCTGTGTGGGCTAACACCGTAAGGGAGCCACCTCACCTGCTCCGCCCTCAGCCCGTCCAACCTCTGCCTGTGCTGCTCCAACAACTCCTCATCTCCCCTAAACCTAGGAACCCGTGACCAAGCCTCGACAAGTGGTCGTCCCTTAACATAATATCCCGAGTGAGGCCTGAACGTCGGAAAGTACTCGTATATCCAAGCCTGAAGCAACGGCAGACAACCGCTAACCCCAGCTGCCTCCCTACGCGAAGCCATCCCCAACTGTCGGTACAGGTACGCCAATGTCGCGGCCCCCCAAGCATAACCGCCTAAATCATCTAAATCATCAAACAGCGGCAACATACGAGCAACAACCCGATCGCTGGACTTGTCGGTGAACAGAGTCTGTCCAACCAACAACATCATGTACGCCCGTAGGGAGTTCTGCTGGCTCCCCTTCTCCACAACATCCATCAGCTTCCTCACCAAAATCCCCCACCCCTGTAAAGGGGTGCAGTCACGGCCGCCACGTCGATGCCAAACAAGGCCGCGTACTTCCCCTTCAGACCACTCTCCCCCCTCGTACCCTCATCCATAACCCTAACGCCATCCACCTGTATGTCGAGGATCCTGTGAACGTCGTGCAACAGTATCGTAATCTCACCAAACGGCATGTGGAAAGTGTTGGTGTCCGGCTGCCACCTCTCAACGAACGCACTAATAAGGTTCTCATCCAACCCAGTGGTCAAACAGGTCCTAAGATGATCAAGCCCGCTCTCGGCAACTCTATCCATAACCGCAGAGCGGACCCTCAACTTACTCATCTTCTCCATAGCGCCCGACCTCTCGTAACACGTGATCCACTGTCTCACGCTCCCCTCATCCGTCCAACTACTGCGAGCTACGTGGCCACCGAAGCTACGTAAGACAGTAGGTAGAGACGGCCCCCCTACAACCGGACCCTGTAGACGCCAGGAAAGATCCGGAGTCTTCTTCCTCCCGCCCGTGCTACTAGAGGCACCACTCTCCACAAATGGCCTATATCGGCCGCTACCATCACGTACGATCACCTTAGCTGGTCGATCGGCTGCATCCTCGTCCAAAAACTGGGAGTCGTGCTCCTCTTCCTCCTCCTCCTCCTCAACCTCAACCTCCTCGTCCTCCGAACTACTAACTCGGGGGTCCCTGAAAAAAGATCTCGGTAGGTGTAGCTCGTCCTCGGGAGTAGGGTCGGGAGTCCTTATTAGGAGACCCTTTCCCCTACCCCTACCCCTACCCCTACCCCTACCAGCTCGTGGTGCTGCTGCTGGTTGTGATGCTATCGGGGCACGACGCTTAGATCCCGTCACTCTTCGGCCAGCGATACAGCCAATCCCAGGCATGATATCATCCTCATTGTAAGACATCTGCATTTACGAGATTACATTAACGATAAACTAATGTAATTAAACAAATTGTCATAAAAACTAAAATAATAAAAACTAACGAGATTACAATAACGTTAAATTAATATAATTAAACAAATTGTCATAAAAAACTAAAATAATAAAAACTAAAATAAGAAATTTTAACTATTAAAATTGAAAATATACGGCCTAAACCCTAAAAATAAAGCCGAGGAAACCCCCAAAACCCTAAAAACCCTAAAAACCCTAAACCCTACCTAAACCCTACACCCTAAACCCTACCTAAACCCTAAACCCTAAACCCACCCTACCTAAACCCTACCTATACCCTAAATCCTAAACCCTAAACCCACGTCCCAACCCACCCTAGCCACCCCAAGCCCACGTCCATACCCCCCACCACCGTCCCAAGCCCACGTCCCAACCCACCCTAGCCACCCTAAACCCCACGTCCCTACCCCCCACCAACGCCCCCCTCCCACGTCCCTACCCCCCACCAACGCCCCCCTCCCACGTCCCTACCCCCCACCAACGCCCCCTCCCACGTCCCTACCACCCACCAACGTGCCCCCCCCACGTCCCTTCCACCCACCAACGTGTATCACACACGTCCCTCACCATCACAAACGTGTATAACACACGTCCCTCAACTCTCAATTCGGTTGTTTTGGGTCCTTTTGCCCCTTCGATTTAATTTCTAATGCAAATGCAACAACAACAATAGAAACAACAACAATAGTAACAACAACATTACTAACAACAACATTAGAACTAACAAGAACAATAATACAAATTATAAATCGATTTTTGAAAAAATAACAAAAACACCAAAAACATTAACAATCAACATTACAACTAACAAATCTAACCTAATTAACATTAACAATTACTACAATAACATAATACAACTCCAATTAAGACTAACAAGTCTAGTTAAAACAAAAAAAAAAAAAAAATTACTCACCGGTGGTTCGTCGGTCGGCGTGATGGGGCGGTCGTGGTGGCGCGGTCGGCGGCGTGCGGCTGCGTGGTGGGGCGGTTGCGTGGTGGTTGTAGGTGGGTGAGGGTTTGGGTGATTTTCAATTTTAGAGGTTTTGTGGTAATGGTAGGGGTAAGGTTAGTCTTTTATTTGAATTACGTCGACGATTTTTCGCAAAACGTCGACGACCTTTCGCGATTCGGTTAGTTAATAATAGTAAAAAATAGTTTTTTAACACGTGTTTTTAGGATACACTAAAAAATGGCGTTGTAAAAAGATTAGCTTTCACATAAACTTTAGTGACAAGCTCAACATGTGTACTCTTTTGCTGATAAAATATTTTATACTATGAGTTTGAGATCATTAATTACTAGTCCTTTATAAGGATTTATAAAAAAAAAATAAAAGAAAAAAATGGTTCTAAAATTAATATAAATAGTCAAGTCATAAAATAGAGTTAGGAGTATTTTGAGTAGGACACCCATAATTTAGAGTATTCTTATCAATTAATCTTATTTTATAACAAAATTTGGTGGTTATACATAAAAATATTAGGCAAATCATTAAAAACATATGATATGGTAATACAAAGATATAATCATGGTAGCTATTTTTATATAAAAATAGAGCAAAATATTATCTTATCACACATGTTCGACTTGTTAATAAGTTATTGTGTTGATCCCGTGTTCGAGTTGTTCACAAGGTATCTCTATCATTATTTCTCCAAGTTGGAATAATTGAGATCAATCAAGCTCGGAATTCAATTAATAATAAGAAAGTGAAATCTTATGTAAATACAACCGGTGAAATAAGGTTTAATCTTATTTTTGGTTATACTATGGGTCTGTTTGGCAAAACTAACTGAAAAGGTAGCTGAAACCTGAAAAGTACCTGAAAAGCTACCTGAAAAGGTAGCTGAAAATTAAGACCTGAAAAGGTAGCTGATTTTTGTTAAAACTGTTTGGATACTAACTGAAAAGGTAGCTGATATTTAACAAAATGACGGAAAAGGACATGGTTTATTATTGATATGTTTTACATTTTTACTATTATTCTTGTGTTATTGTCGTTGACGGTGTTACGTTTTTAATAGGCTGAGGGCCAGGCGAATTAGAAAATAATTTAACATATAACGATTAGGTAAAAAAAATTCAAACAATACACCCTTGAAAATATATTTTAACGATACAAAAATAATTCTATATTAAAATCATACAAAAAAAAATATTAATTAAGCTTCATCCCAAATTAAAGTAACGATCCTATCGCGGATGCTTTTCATTTCCATCGACGGCTCGTTCACAGTTTCATTGCTTGTGACAATATTACCAGTGTCCAGTAGTTCTTCATCTGGTATATAATCTGGATAGTCCTCAAGAGCCCTAAATAATAAGTCATCAGGCGCGGCAGCGGCGGCTGACGATGGGTGATTATGAGTTATATTTGGGAAGTACGTATGAGTTTTGTATTGTGTTTGATTTTTTTAATTAACGTTATACAATCAAGGGTAGAATAGGTAGATGAAAATAAAACAGGTACCTGGTTTCTCAAATGCTACCTGGGGTAGCTTTTTATTTCAGGTACCTTTTCCCTCAAATCAGGTACTTGCCAAACAGCCAAAGAAAGATAAGGTACCTGATTGTTTTGACAAAAAAGTCATTTCAGACAAATCAGGTACCTTATTTGTCTTGCCAAACACAGCCTATATACTTACATATTTCATTTCAAAAATAGAAAATCCGATACGAAACAAGCAAAAATTGACAATCAGTATTCGATTACTAGACGTGGAAATTGTAATTGTGCAAGGCACAAAAGTCATAAAAAACTATGATTTTTCGTGAAGGATACCGTTTATAACGGCGGTATCTGTCATAAGCTTGTAACGGATACCGTTTTCTCTCACAAAATACCCATTTTTTCTCTCTCCGACACTACTCATGTCCCCTTTCTCCACTAACTCATTTTGTACATTTCATTTCACAAAATATCTGTCGCAAATAATAACTCGTCACAAGCAAGACTTACTAGGACAAAATATGCTGAAAAAGAAGGAGCTGGGAAAGAGAGAGACTTGACTTTTACACACTAGAAGGCTGGAAGCAGGTTTGGCTAAGTGATAGTATAATGGAAATGTTCCAAACTACTCGTATAATTTTTGTCAAGCCAATTCGGTTTCCTTCTTGCCTCACAAAATAATAACTAACATGAAAGTTGAATTAAATTAATTAACCAAATAACATAATTGATTTTTTTTTTTTTATTTCAAGGGAATTTAAATCAACATCATTGGTTAGAATAAGCACAAATTCTTATTTGCAACGGCACTATTCGTCGCAAGCTTGTGACGAATACCGTTTTCTCTTATAAAATACCCATTTTTTCTCTCTCTCTCTCTTTAACACTATTCCTTTGGTCCCCTTTCTCCACTAACTCATTTTGTATCCATTTTATCTCACAAAATATCCGTCACAAATAACGACCCATCGCAAGCAAGACTTTCTATAGAATAAGAGCATTAGCAATGGTAAAACAAAAAATGAGTTTATTCTTTAACACCTCATAATCCTCATCCCACTAAACAACAAGTAAAAAAATTAGATTTTTAAGAACAAATTTTAACAATATCCAATATCCAATATCCAATATCCATTGTTCGGTTTTTAAATGAACCCCATAATCCAATTTCAAATAAAAAAATGTCTAAAAAATTACCACAAAAGTGGCCTACAAAGGAATGGAAGAGGCATATAAGAGGGTGTTTGGTTGGGGCTCTATAAGAAAGGGAAAAGGAAACAAAGTTACTCATTTCCTTTGTTAGTGTTTGTTTGACACAATCAAAGGGAATTGAACTCTCCCTATTACCCCCTCAATCCATTTCATTCCTTACCCTCAACCCTCCATGGTATGAGATTTCATTATCCTTATTACCCTTCAACCACTTTTTTCACCTATCAGCACACTTACAACTATCACCACAATAGCCACCACCAAACCACCATCAGGACGCCACCGCCACCATCGCCACCATCGTCGCCACCGCCACCACTACCACTTCCACCACCATCATAACACCCCCACCACCAGGCCACCACCACCGCCGTGACACCCCCACTACCATCACTACTATGACACTCCACCACCATCACTGTCGTGACCACCGTCACCGTCACCGTCACCGCCATGACATCTCTACCATCACCACCGCCATGACACCCCCACCACCACCACTGCCAAAACACCCCACCACCGTCATGACACCTCCACCACAACCACCACCATGACACCTCCACCACCATCACTGCCGCCAGTAGATAAGTGGTTGTTTATGGTGGTGTGTGTTAGTGGTAGGAGTGAGTGTGAGTGGACCATTAGTTCTCTTTTTTAGAAAAGGGTTATTTCATGGGAATAATCCAACCTATATCCCATCTTCTCATATTAATCCCTACTAACGATTAACTGAGAAAAATCCAACCTATAACCGCATTTATCTTTCATTGAACTTTGACTATTTTTAAACTCTTATTATCGGTAGGTTAGCACGTCACCTTCACTTACTTTTTGTCCAGGAAGAAGGAAAAACAAAAAGTAAGTCAAGGTGACGTGTTTGCTTATCGAAAATAAGGGTTCAAAAATAGACAAAGTTCAATGAAAGATAATTGAGGTCATAGGTTGAATTTTTCTCAGTTAATCGTTAGTAGGGATTAATATGAGAAGATGAGGTATAGGTTGGATTATTCCTATGAAATAATCCTTTAGAATAACCAAACAACCAATTAAGTTTTGGATAATCCATTTCCTTTCCCCCTCTTACCCTTTCTTATTTCATTTCCCTTTCCCTTTCTCTAACCAAACGCCCCCTAAATGTATGTGGGGTCCCATAAGCGTTCCCCAATTCGCCAAACCCTAAATCGCTAAACCCGACAACACCACTCTTGTCACTCTCTTTTGCTTTCATCACCGCCACCAAGGATCTATCGTCGTCATCTTAAGGTAAACATCCATCTTTCTCTTTCTTTATTTTAAGAATTCATCCTCTATTCTTAATTTTCCTTTTACTGAATTTTGTAGCACCACCACCGTCGTCGTCGTCTAGCCACCGCCACTGTCAGCTCTAATAAGATTAAAATTACTAATTGTGTACTTAAATTAATTACTAGGTAAGTTTAACTTTGAATTAGTTAAGTTAATCGAATAATTTGTTTGTTTTCTAGTTTGATTGTGTATGTTAATTGACTTAGGATAGAAGCCTTGATTGATTTAGGATAGATGTCGTAATGTTTGATTACTTATGTGAATGTTTGATTAATTATGTTAAGTTTTGATTAATTATGCTATTTTTTTATTAATAATGTTAGCTTTTGTTTATTTATGATAATTTTTTGTTAAAATGATGCTCATTTCGTTTGATTTGTTTTTGGTGATACTTACGCTAAAAGTGTCTTTAATTATGATGATGTTATTATTTATATTGACCTAGTACCCATTTAATTTTTGAATAGTCCCCGTTTTGGAGCTGTCTTTGTACGTTTCAAGTCATTTAAGTAGTAAATATGTTATTGTGATTTATTAATGAGGAAGGAATTCGGTGACAATTCATTTAATGTTCTTTGAGTAATTATGTGCAATAATTATTTATTATACATTGTGTATTTGGAGAACTTGCTGCCAAATTTTTCTGTCATTATTAATAAATCACAAGTGCGTGTTTGCTAGTGACTTGAAACGTACATCAATGGGTTTAGGTTGGAGTAATAAGGATCCATGGAAATCAAATAAAGAAAAATAATATTATTATTTGTTAACTTAATAGTTATGTTGTGGTGCTAATGTTTATTTAATAGTTCTATTTTGGTGATAATGTTTAATTAATATGTATTTATTTTGTTTACAACATTGTTTTTTAATCTTTTAACACATATATAAATCATTATTATATATGTAAATTCATAATAACATGAAAAGAGTAAAGCGACAATGGATGTATGAAAGATTAGACGATAAAAAGAAACCAAAGCTTGAATTTGCAAATGGGGTGAAGGAGTTTCTTAAATTTGCGGAACAAAGTAGTTTGTACAAGAATTTAGGTGAAATGAGGTGTCCGTGTAAGAAATGCAATAACGGCGCTTTTAAAAAGATAAGGGATGTTCAAAATCATTTGTGGTCGAATGATTTTGCCGAGAATTATTATGTATGGACATACCACGGTGAAAACCGTTCTAAGAAAGAAAGTACAAGTGCAGTAGTTAATGAAAATCCTTACCGTGAGTTTGTGAAATATGCCTTACGTGATAATGTTGAACAAATAATGGAGGAGCAACTCAATCCCGATGGCCTTAGTGATGGAGAAGTGCGTTATGAAACCCCAAACCCTCAAGTTTCTTCATTCTTTAAAATGTTAGATAAAGCATAACAACCAGTGTATGAGGGAAGTAGTATGAGTTTGTTGCAAGCAGATGCTAGGTTGGTAACACTCAAATGTGTGAACAACATATCGCCTAGATGCGCGAATGGTTTTGTGTCCTTCATTGGTGACATTATTCCAAAGGACAATCAAATGACGTGTAATTTTAAAGAGGTTAATTTTTTTTAAAGGAACTACAACTAGCCCATGATAATATCGATGCTTGTCCTAGTGGGTGCATGCTTTTTTGGGAGAAAAATGTTAATCTTGACAATCCCGAATTTGGCGGGAGAGGCTTCGTAAGAGGGCATAAGACAGATCCAAATTTGCCAAAAAATCTGCAATTAATAAGGCAAGCAGGAGATCGGGTGGCATAGACGGGAAAGCATTGGGCACCCATACTCTTGGTCGGAAGAGTTGCTCGGATATTTTCAGAGAATTGATAAGTAATATATATTTATATATTTTTCACAAATTGGTTAACTAATCCGTTTATATTTTGATTAAATTCTGTTTTCATACTTATTTCAGGGTGAGGAGGCAACGCTGTACAAGATGTTTGAGAATTCAAAGAAGAATAAGTTTAAGCAGTGGGTCACCCCTCGAGCTGCGAAGATTGATGTAAGTCAATCAATCTATTACTTTACAAATCAGTTAATTTTTTTCATTTTAATTTTGATATGTTAAAACATTTTTTCCTTATTTTTTTTGTTTTTCAGGCTACTTATCAGGAAATAATTTCTCAACCCACGCCAACTCGTGAGTCTCGAGACGAGTATGAGAACTTTTACGAGGCTATTAACGGTTTTCACAAGAAGTCAAAAATCTTCGGGACCGGTTCGATAAGACCAACAGTTTGGTACGAGTCTCCAGGCAACAAAAGCGGTCGTCGATCCTGCTCCTACAGACCTACTGAGTTAACTCAGTACGCATCTCAAAACAATCGCCTCCAAGATGAGTTGATTAAGGAGCGCGCCGCACGAGAGGCTCTTGAGCAAAAAAGTTCACGACAATCAAAAGAATATGGAAGAGCGCATGACTGAGATGTGGGCACAGATGCAGGCTAATATGCCCCCGAGCTCGTGTTCAGGTTTTACCCCTCCTTACCCTCGAGATGACCATCCAGACGATGGATTCGGTTTTGGAGGTGACGGTAGTATAGCGCCCGTAGGTTAGTTTATGTTAGTATGTAGATTTCATGCTAGTTTGTGTTAGTTTGTGGTACTTTAAACCAGTTATTAGTTTGCGGTAGTTTAGGTTAGTTTGCGGACGACAGAAGTTAGCTTGTGGTAGTTTATGTTATGGGCCGGGATAGATTTATAATATTTAACTTTATTTCTTATGTAAAATTGGATTTCCGCTTCGCGGTTGATGTGGCAAATGGATTCCCGCTTTGCGGTTGACGATTGTGTTTGTTTGATTCAGGTTTTGGTACTGAATTATCAAATAAAAACAATGTTTCGATAACATTGTGGTTGGGCAGCAGGCTGGTGTTTCCAACCACAATGCTGTCCAAATTATTGACGGCCGTCATTAAAGTCAATATTTGGGTTGACTATACTGACGGATTATCCGTCAGTTATATATTTATCTGACAGAAATCCGTCAGTATAGTTAAACCGCATATTAACTATATACTGATTTCAGTTTTTTAATTTCCTGACGGATCATCCGTCAGAAAAGTCAAACCCACTATTGACTTTGGAAAATAAAAAAACTGACGGATAATCCGTCAGTACAGTCAATATGAGGTTTGACTTCTTCAGACGGATAATCAGTCATTGTTTGTCAGTAAATAGAAAACTGGCGGATAATCCGTCAATACTTAACTTTTAGTGACGAATAGTAGTGACAGAATTTTGTGATGGATTATCCGTCAGGAATCCTCTTTCCTGACGGATTTCCAATGTTTCTGATGGATATTTGCCGTCAGTAAACCGCGTTTATTTTGTAGTGTCTAGAGGCACGGATATGAATTAGATTAAACATGTGTTAGAACTTAGCAAAAGTCGAGAGGCAGTTAAAACCCGGTCTATGGTTGGCAATGAGGTCGAGAGATGGTTGCCTTTAAGCGTAATTATCTAACAATTTATATTTCATTGTTTATGTTGATATATATAATTCTATAATTATGCATGTGTGACCCAATCCCCTAGACTCATTTTTACATCTTATTTATATTTGTTATCATTATCAAACAAACAAAAAATACAACTCGATTAAGATAAAAATTTACTCATAACAACAGTTTTTATGCAATAATGTTTCTCTGTGGATTCGACCCTTTGTACTACATTTGATTGTGCTAAGAAATTTTTATCTTTGCATAGGTGTGCGATAGCCTGTGTCAGAGTTGATAATAATAAGCTTGTTGGGTTGACTAGAGGTGAAGAGACGACCACAAAACAATTCAGAAGGTGAGTTTGTCTAGAAAATCCAAAAAGGCGGAATTTTTCCGTTTAGGCATATCTACAGGAACACCTAAGTAAGAACTGGAAGTCTTCATCCAAAGGATGAATGTCATGTGATTCTTAAAATTCGATGATGCGTTTGGGCTAAATTTTATAAAGGACTTATCAAAGTTAATCATCTGCCTCGAAGCCGTTTAAAAATCTTTAAAAATTGACTTCAAGTATTCAAAAGCCGCAGGAGTAGCTTCGCGACGAACGAAAGCATCATCTGCATAAAAAAAAGGTGAAAGATGGGAGGAGCATACCGAGAGAGAATTTTAAAACCCGAAATGAGTCTTTTTATTCCGCATCATGTAGCTGGCGTGACATAATCTTTATGCACATAATGTAGAGATATGGGGATAAGGGATCCCCTTGACTGAGGCCACGGGTAGGGTAAAAAGTTGTTGAGGGTTCTCCGTTGATTAAAACACTGAAAACGTAGTATAAATTCACGGGAGACATTTCACTATCTTCCGCCCATGCTTAATTACTTGCTTCTTTTTTATCCGTTGAATATCGAACTAACCACTTATGCATTTTGTAAGGGGTGTGTGGTTAAAAAAATGTAGGAGTTCTGGGTTTGCAATGCGCCAAACTCATACCAAGTGCTTGTTTGACAAATTTAAGGGTCTTAGACTCATATCTCAAACCCATGAGGTATGTGTTTCTCATACCCAATGTGTTTAACCAATGAGGAAGGTGGGTATGAGATTGATACCCATGAGTATTAAATTATATTAAACAAAAATGTTAAAATTAATATTATAATATATTGTAAATGAAACATTTTATATAATTATTTGATTAAATATTTATTTTCATGATTTTGTATGTTAAATTTATTATCTAAAGTATTGGATTTCATATATTTCAACTTTAATTTAGTTTGAAACTCATACCTCTTAGAATTAAAACAAACACAAGGTATGAAAATGGAGTTCCAACCTGATACCACCCAGATATGGTTAATTGCAGACTAATACTCATGCGCGAAACAAACTACCCATAATTGTTACTTTTTTTCATGAAAACTCACTTAGTAATAAGAGGTTGTTTGGTTGACACTTTAAAAATACATGAATTGTAAAATCCCACGATTTTCAAATATATGGGTTGTTTGTTTGCCATAATTTTTGTAAAATGGAGGAATTAGAAGTTCTTAGGAACTTTCAATGCCTACATGTCTACATGATGTGGGAACTAACTTAACTACTCCCCCTTGGCCATTTGAAGTTCCCATGGAATTTAATTCCTACATGAGCAACTAAACACTTTTTGCCAAATTCACCCAAATTGGATACAAGAACTTAATTCCTATGAAATTGAAGTTACTAGGAAAATTAAGCTCCTTGATAAACCAAAGGTATCCGAATAAAATAAAAATTATCTTAGTTTTTTTCTCCAAAATGCTTCTATCTAATAAGAAACGAGTAAAATTTCCTTTATTAGTATTATCTTACATTGAAATATAATCTTATAATTAATTTCAATATTATGATTTTTTCAACAAAATAAAATAAAATTAATGTTAAACTATAAACTACATACATGTGCGTAGTTTTTCAATAAATACAATAATTATAACTTTATAGAACAACTTGACATATAGATTACTTACCATTAACTTTGTGACAACAAAATTCGTCAATATAATTGGAGAAATTTCTACAATGAAATCCTTAATTTTATGGTAAGATATATATATATATATATATATATATATATATATATATATATATATATATATATATATATATATATATATATATATATATATATATATATATATATATAGATTTCATAAAAATACACATTTTATAACTTTATTTTTGCATTATAAATTATACCAAAAAACTAAAGACTTGATATATACTGCACGTTGTGCGGAATTTGTACTGGTTTAAACTATTTTCTAAGCTTTTTCATGGAATTTCTTTATAAGACATTTAACAACTTGAGGGGTAATTGAACCAATAACACCACATGTTTGTTGGCTTTAGCCCAATTATCTAGATTGGGAAGGTAATCATTTTAAGCTCTTTTTGATCCTGCCTCTAATGGCTTGGTTATTTGTATATGTGGTTCATCCAACTTTGTGCAAGACTTCACTTGCCTAACAAGTCATGTCTCTTCTCCAAAAGTATCGACTATGTAAGGAAAGAGCGTTCAATGCGCTAATACTTAAGCGGTTTGTATTACTTTAATTACTAAGTGGCATGAATTCACTTTTAAGTTTAAGGGTCATCCTTGTGCGATTTTTTTATCATAAGGGAGTTTACTCGAGGGTTTAGTGTCGGGAGGTTGATAACCGCGTAATTAGCCCCCTTCTCCGGTTTTTTTTAATCCTTATTTATATGTATAATCAGTGACAAATTGATCTTCTAGTGTTTGAATTGCATAAAACTGGTCTTTTGGGTATTTGGAGCATTCTCGCTTGTTTAACGCTTTTCTGTGTGATTTTTAGGCCCATCTAGAAGATAGACTCGTGAACCGAGCAAATGGACCATGAATAATAAGTATAAGAAAGTGCATGGTGTACGCAAACATCCACAATATAAGTATCATGAATGAACTGAAAGGCTCATCATATTACATAATTTGATATCGATTATTTCTAGTTAAGCAGCTCGTGCACCACAGGCTTTAGGGTTGTTCTTGCCAGTAACAATGGGCTTAACATTCTTACACATTGACACAGCTGGTCCACCTTTGAAAGTCAAGTTAATGTCTGTCAGTTGCACCTTTTGACATGGAGATCCACTGCTACATATTAGTTTGACAGCCTCTTTTGATCCTGCTGTTCCTCTGAAGTTTTTGAAACTTATGTCACTTAGCTTAACCTTTGATGGTGTCTGCATTTGGGATATACAATATTATATTAGGATTCCAAACATGTATGATTTCATTAAATAGTTTGTTATAAAGAGGACACAGTATGTGTATGTATTGTGGTTGTATTATGTACGAGTTGGTTGATTGTCAATGAGTTTATAAGTGACAAGGACAAAAATCTGACAAATCTGTTGACTCGATTTATTTTCAACTCCTGGTAGTGATCATTGAATGTTATAGAGCAAAAAGAACTCGATCGTGTTTTTATAAAAAAAAAAAAAAAACAAACTTATGAATATATTATTTTGTCTTCATACCTTAGATTTGCAATGGTTGTAAGGGCAGTACTCTTGATCAACAAGAATAGGGGTAAGTACATTATTAACTGTGACATCCTCAAAGTGCATGTTAGATGCAATAGCCGGATAAGAATTGAGCCATGACTTGATCCTAATACCATTATCTGTGTTGCTAATAGTACAACCTTTTATTGTGACTCCAGTAACTGGGGCCTCATTAGGGTACCTACCGAGACTCCCAATGCTAATCCCGTGACCGGGCCCACAAGTGACAGACTGGATGTGAATTTGCTTTGCCCCGTCACCCATGGATATACAATCATCCCCGGTGCCGATGTTTGCCTTGGTTATGTTTACTCTTTCCGATCTTCCTATGTGGATACCATCTGTGTTAAGGCTTTCTTTTGGTGCTTGAATTGTAATGTCATATAGTGTTAAACCTTTGCACCCCAATACTCCGATATGGTACAATTTACTGTTGATTGATTTTATTCCATTAATTTTGCAATCGTTCATGAACTGGAACCTAAAATTCTGCATTGGCAAGAAAAGACCAATTTATAAATTAGTAAAAATATAACTATAACATTATTACCAATTTGCAATTCATCAAATATATTAGAATAGATGTCCACCTATCGTAGATGCTCTAAAAATCACAATTATCAAATAAATAATAGCCTGGAGAAGTTCATTAGAAAGCACCTTAGAAAAGTTTTTGTTTCTCTTGTTTATCAACTAAGCTATTTAGATAGTTTACATATATTTATAAGGCTTTATAATAATAAAAATTAATTCATCTTAGAAACAAGGTGTGATTTAATTGTTCGAGTTCATGTCGTTGGTAGTTTGGCACCAAGTTGAATAAAACATACGAAGTATCATTCTTTGTAACTTTACAAACAATAATATATACATTCGTGGGCTTGTCGTAGTATGATTTCTTTTAAACCCAATATTACCTTCATACCACCTAGTTAGTTTTAATTAATCATCTTACTATATCTTAAGTTAACTTAACTTCATTTAAATTTTAAGTAGTTTTCCCAAATAATATGTTAGCCACATCAATAAAGAAAAAGAGTTTCATCGTCCAATGAAACAACTAGAATTGACAATAATTTTAATGAATAACATAATATAATTTAAGTGAACAAAAAATGCGCGTAAGGTGTACGGTGCACACATATGTGTACCATAAACATTTTTCAAAGGAAAAAAGCATACATAAGGAAGGCTATTGCATGTGCCAGTTTTAGCACAACTGTTTTGTTTCCATGCCAATTGACCTTGACCATCAAAAGAACCTCCACCCTTGAGGCCATTCACCGTGAGCTTGTCAACATGCTCAATTTTGACCCAGGTGTCTGCACCTTTCATTTGTGCAGGGTTTGCTGGGGCTTTGAAATTTCCTGCAATTTCCATTGTTATTTGGCCTTTACACGGACCTACAAGTTTCACTGCATTCAGCATGTATTGCCCTTTTGGCACTATTATCTTTGATGGAGCTGCAGATGAACATGCTGCCTTCCATGCACCCATCAAACCCTAAGAATGTACAAACAATATGCAACTTAAATTTTTCTTTCACTATTAGTTTCCTAAACATAATTGGGCGCTTAAAATATAATGTTAGAATTCAATACATGTACATGTAGATTTCTATAATATGTGTTGGTTTGTTTTTACTTTTAAGCGTTTATAAGACCTTAAAATTGTATACGCATACCTGTGTTGCATCGCCATTAGGCTTTGCACCGTATTTGGTTATGTCAAAAACGGTATTACATCTCGCAACCGAAACGAATAAATAGAGTAAAGACACAAATAATGGGAGATCTAAAATAGACATTTTTATTTACGAGGTGCTTTATTTTATTTATTTTTTTTCAACGATGATGAATTTAATGTTTTTTCGTGACATATATATAGAGAGGTTTGTAAACTCTACATCTAAAAGCATTTGCTAATTTGAGACATGACCCCAAATTTCCAAGTAAGTGGTTTTTACAAACATAATTTAGCGTCTCTTATTGATCACATGTTTTAACACCAATATTTACTAAAAAAAGATGTCCATACATGCAAAACTAGCTTATTGTAAGAGACCTAAAACAAGAAATGGTCAATAGTTATGACTTGTTTTATCTGTTATTGTGTGGTACATTATTCGTCTATAGGTAATTGGTGATATGCATTGACATAGCTACACATATCATATATTATTATTTTATGCTATAACTTACTTTAGTGTGAATGATAGATTTTTGGAACTGATTTAGAATGATTTTGTCGGAGTAAGTGTCATCCACAATAGTGCAATCACATCAATGGTAAATATCATTGATAAAGCTCAAATAAGAATAATCATGAGATGATTCTTCATCATATAGTCAACTGATCAACATTAATCGTTAATGATTGGCTTGCTAAAGTTTGACATTACTGTCGTATGACAGTGGTGATCAGTTGATCCCTTTAGGTCACACCTATAGGACAACTCTCTTAATAAAAAAGGAAGCGACTGTATAATGACACGGGTCAGTTCGATACTAGTTTATGAAATGTATAAGGAGAATATATATATATATATAATAAGATTATAAATAATAAAGCTTTAGTAATTGAAATGTCATTACTAAAATTTAAATGTTTATGAAACAGCATTATAAGAATGAATTATTTTTATACTGCAAATGTTGTAATATTATTTTAATACGGGAAGTTATTAATTAGATGTTAGTAATTACGAATTACTACTAATTTTATGAATTAATGTTTAAGTAGTTAAACTTGGAATTTCATAAAAATGAATAAGAGGTTCAATGTAATTGTTACATAACAAATTAACAAAAAATGTAATGTGTGTCCATTTAGTGAAATGAACCGTGTGATAATGTCACACACACATACATTTTACACATTAACATTTCATGAGATAAAATGTTAACAAAACATCTAATTAATTGTATTTTAAAACATGGGGAATATTTGTTGGTATTTAGGTGCTCATTCATTGGGCACTTTACCCTAAACCGGCCAACCCCATTGAGAAGACAAAAGATAGTCTTTTCTCTTCTCAAGTAATTCATTCATTGTGTATCTTAGGTTATGGGTTTAGAGAGAAGTCTTGTTCATCCTCCTCTCAAAAAATAGTGAACTTCCATCTTATACTAAGAACATCAAATCAATATTATTCACTAAGTGTAGTAGTAATATTAGATTAATAACTAGGTTATTTGTGATTGATTTCTAACAAAAATAATCACAAGTTTTAAGTGAGTGTGTCTTGGTGCATCTCTATTGGAGATCTTCAAATTTGAAGGCTCATTGAGCTCAAGAACTAAGTAAAGAAAGAGTCTTTACTAGTGCCCTAATACCGAAATTACCCAATGTAAGATTGAGAAAGTTTCTGCTTCAATCTCTTTTATTTAGTTATTGCATGCATACGATTCTTGACCTAAATTAAAATGTTAATTTGGTAAACAAAATTAGTAAGACTAATTATGGTTAGGGGTTCGTATGACAACCTGACAGATTTAAGCAAACTAAACATATTAATTTTCAAGTTCAAAACACAAATTAAATTAAAGCCAATAATGTGGTGGGTTTATCGCGATCGGATAATGCTAAACAACATCATCTATCAGGCATGAATTTAGGTCGTCGTCCGCAAGAGAGATAGCTTTTCATCTCGACAATAGCTGAAGCTCTCCATACGTGTCAAAAGCTACAAGTTAACCCGATCAAATCTCAAGGAACAGTTATCAAAAGTTGTTGATGGAATTAAATGATGCATGCATTCCCGTAGTGTAATCTCCTTTATCAGGCTCCTAGATTGGCCTTTGTCGAGTTTGTGTGAATATTAATTAGGTCATTATCATTCCAGCTTAAACCTAATCCAATTTTATAAACAGGGTTATTATCTCAATTTTACTCAATGAACTTGTCTATAACCCCTCAGCTTGTTTAATCTGTTTATCTTGCTTAACCTATTTGTTTTTAAGCACATCATTTTCAACTCGCTTAATAACTCATATAACTAATTAACCCAAAAACCTTACAAAGTTTTCTGACTCGTTAAGCTTAAATAATGAATTGTATATCTTATTTAAACATGTGAGGTAGGTTATCAAAGCAACCAACCCAATTATAATAACCCTGCCCATTTATATAAATAAACACCAATTCTTATTTAAGACCGCCTTAACTTAAGGCGTATCACAAGCGTTTAAAATAGAGGTAAAAGTAAAACGACATTGTGAGATCATAACACGTTATTAGCCCCCTTTTTGGGATGTATTATTAGCTTAATCCCCGCGTATATGCACCCTGGGTGACAAAATCCTTGTGTATTGCTTAAAATTGCACAAACCCTGTTTCTTGCGTATATGGTGTGTTCTCGCTTATTTTCACACCTTTTTAGGTGATTTTGAGGTCTAATAAGGATCAAATGACTAAGAGAGAAACCCTTGAATCGAGCAAATGATCCTCAACCTTTCACAAAGGAGTAAAAGATCAAAAACATGTGAAATAAAGCAACGGTGCTAGTTTTCAGTTTTGTCGTGTTGTTCCTGATAAGAGAACGAGTTACCGCGCTCATCTCATTGTGTTGTTCTTCATCTAGCTGTGAGATTCTTGGTCAAAGATCACGGGATATGCATAAATCACCGTGCGGTTCTTGCTTGATCGTGTGTTCCTCAGCTTGAAGGCACTTGTCCTCCTATCTTTCCACAAAATTGTTTTCTGTGTTTTGGATTCATGTATAAAGAGTCAAACCATGAAAAACCTTCTCAATTTGCTTCATATTCATATTTAAGAGAAAAACTCACCTATTCCCCTAAAAATTAGATCTCAATCTTCATCTTTCCATTGTATCAAAGAGTCAAGTTTTAATCTATTAATGTTTCTTCCCCATTTCACAATTCGTTATTTGTAATACTACAGGTTTTTGCCACATTGATACTCGGTCGATATAGGGTAACTCGACTGAGTAGGCTGACAGTCAGGTCTAGTTTGGGTTTTGCCTAGTAGGAGGTCGACCGAGTAGGGGTTACTCAGGCGAGTTGGTTGCTGACTCGGTTGAGTTAACGGTCTGAAGGGCGATTTTGCGGATTGATTAAATTAGAAGGAGAAGTTATCAATCAGATTTTATTTTCGTTAATCAAGACAGCTTTCACAAATCTTCTTAAAACCCTTCTCATCTCCTACTAATGTAATCTTTCCCACAACTACTTCGTGATTTCGGTTATCATCGTAGCATTTACGGGGTGATCGTCGGTAAGTCCATACCTCTTTTATTGCATTAGTTGTAGTCGGTCAGACCCTAATTGGGGTATTTGGGGAATGTTGTTGTTGATTGTTGTTATTACTTTATTAGGTGACGGATTCGTAGAGAAACATTTCTAGACCATTGCGTGCTCCATTCTGCGCTTGTTTATAAAGTATGTTATCCTACTCAGTTGTTGCATGATTGTTTGTATTGCGATTTAGATCGAGTATGTGCATTATGTGATTGTGATGATTGTGATTTGGAGGAGTTTATGTGATTGTGGTTGTGATGATGATGGTGCTATGTCGGGAGATACCCTAAATCCATGTTCGCATCTTCTTACTCTCGTCGCAAGGAGTGTGCACATTAAAAATTTGGGTTGCTCATTGCGAGGAGCGGGAATTAGGTGGTAAGGTCGTGATCCTCATTGGCAGCGAGGGTTACCTATTGCGATGGATAACTTGACAGGCCTATACCCTGATGTGTGTAGTCGGTTACTATGAGAGAGGGGACAGTGGAGTGGGTGTTGGCGTTTTTATTCTTTTCCTTGTTGTTATACTTATGATTATGTACTTGACTGGCCCCGTTTTATTGTTGTAAACTATAGTGATCCATTTGGGGATGGTGAACAGTTATTGAGTAGATGCAATCTATGATATAGCTTATGGTAGCTTGGAGGAGTTGAAACTGGTCGTGATGTTCTTGACATAGTCTAGTTCCGCTGCTATAGTTTAAGGCTGTTTTAGTGGTTATTAATTTATAGTTCAGACTCTCTTTCTTTTGGTTTTGAGACGTACGCACATTAACTTTACTTAAACAATTGTTCTTTACGTGTATGTTTTTTTTTTATGTTCACTACCTCGGCAAAACCGAATGGTAATGTCCTTATATGCTAGGGTGGTCCTTGATAATGCACCTTGGTATATGAGAGTGTTGCATTAATGTTAGTAACATGTTTACTTTATTTGTTTTTATTGTTGTTCTCGTTTATGTTCCTATTTTTTGAGTTTGAATATTTAGGATAACTTCACAACCGAAGATTCCATCTGTAACCTTTAATTTTGTTTAATATATGTTAACTAGTTTGCTTTCATCATTTAATTAGTAATTTCATGATAGTAAGTCAAAATTTCATATTTATAATGCTTAGTATTAAGTATTTGACTTTTATCAGTTTTGTACGCAAAATAACAATGAATAGTGAGTAGTAGGGATGTCTTTGAAACTTTTTTTGACATATGAATAAAACATAATCGCGGAAATTCAAATAAGCATGTGGAACATTAAAAACCATAATTAAGTATAGTTATACAAAACAATTTAAGATAATGAGAGGGGGAAATATCCCACGAATCAACATTATAAAGTACGTGTCTAAGCTATTACGAATATGGTTAATGTCGATATAAATCAACACTCGTTAACTCACACGTCTTCACCGCAAATAACACTAATTAGTACATGTCATTCATGTAACATAAACGCCACGGTCAGTGGGGAGTAACTCAAGGTTCTCCCAATTCAACCACTTATTGTAATGATGAACATATTTAAACATACAAAAAAATCATGCAATAAAGATACATAAGTCATGTGAGAACGGTATAAAGAAACATCAAAGCATTAAGCTAACATAATAGTCAAGCATGCGATTATCATATGATCAACCAAGTAGTCAAGTCAACGATTTTATCATACTAACTTGGCTTGCATCTCACTACTTAGTATCCATATGATTATCGACTAACCACACATCCAAGTGTTCGGCTCAGAGGCTACCTTTAAAGCATGTCCAAAACACCATTACACACATGCAACAACCATAAAACGTAAACAAAGGAAGTGATACACATACCAACCAAATCACCAAAACAGCACAAGAGTGGCGGACGGATCTAAGACTCGGTCACGTTCGTCAGAACAACACAAGCGGTCGACTCGGACACGCTTGCTAGAACAGCACAAACGGTCAACCAGGACTTGCCAGAACAACACAAGTCGGGGGTAATAAGGGGTTGTTTGGTTGACACTTTAAAAACACATGAATTGCAAAATCCCACGATTTGCAAAAATATGGGTTGTTTGTTTGCCATAATTTAAAATTCTAGGTCACCACATGTTAACTCTATAGAACATAACTCTCTCTAAATTTTCTCTTAAAAAAACCCAAAAAATACCCCCCATAAAAAAAACCCCCAAATCTCTTCTATTGTTCCATCGTCACTGCCTCCCTTCCATTTTCTACCCATATCTCACCACCTTTCGCTGGAGATGAGCGTGCGCTCATCTCCGGCGAACCACCATTTCCTTGTCTGTTCAATTCCGCTTATACCAATTTTCCCTCTTCTTGATGGGATTGATTCTTTGTCTCGTCTTTCCTTCTATAATCAAGTTCATTAGTTGCATGTCAGTGTTCTCTTTTGGATGTTGTCTTTGTTGGGGTCCCTTGTTGTCGTCGGTCATCTCGATTGGGACAATCTTTAAAGCTATGACTTTGTTTGTGACCGTCTCCGTCTGAGTTGTCTTTCCCCGTTTTGATTGGCTGTGTTGTTGGTTCTTTTTTAGTTGGTTTGCATGCATCTGTTTCTCTGAGGTTCCTGTCCCTTCGATTCATTGTCCTGTCACTGTCATTCGCGTTTCCTTCCCAGTGGTGATCCCCCCATTTCCCCCATCGCTGGTTTGGCCTTTTGTTCTTGGTCTTGTCGGTATGTGTCGATGAGTATAGCTCATCCAGTTGAGGCTATGTTGTTTTTATGTGGTCGGGTTTTGGGTCTGTTTTGGTGATCCCCTTTTTCCCCCCACCAAATTGTCCCTTTACTTATCACTTATGTTTGTCTATGTCGTCCTTTCGATTGGTCTGGTTGCATGTTGGACAGTGGTCCTGGGAGGTGTCGTTTTGGTGAAACGGGTGTCTTTTTGATCTTGCATGTCTCCTTTGCCTGTTGTCGTGGGTTGTTTGAGTTCGGATCGGATTTGACGGTTGGTCCTCTTTTCTGTTTCGGTTGGTTGTTGGTGCTTCTTATGCAACTTTTGTGCTCTCTGGTTATAGACGGTTGTGATGGAGGTTCTCGTCCCTCTTGGTTTTATATTGGTATTCTGGGAATCAGTACGAAAATGGTGTGTTGGGTTGTGTTGATATGTGGTCGTCCATGGTTTTGGGTGTGTCGGTTGCGGTGGTTCTACAAAATTAAATGTCAGGTTACCTTAAGTACCTTTATCTTCATGTCCACAAAATAATTTCTCGGTATGTGATGATTATGACTTATTCGAACTTGGGTGTCCTGTCCTTTAGTTCGTCTGAAGTCTCCTCTAGTAAGAAAGCGCTTTTGGTTCGGAATTTGGTTGAGGGGTTCTTCTTGGTCCTTCTTAACTACATGTTGTATCTCTTATTCGGTTTGACTTATGATCAAAGGAGCCGATCTCTAAGGTGTAGGAGTTTTTACTCCATCGATGGCAGACTTATTTGTCTTGTTTGTCACTTTGTCTTTCTCCGTTCTTTTCGCAAGAGCGTAAGTTCACCTTGTTTTTTTCTCTCTACGACTCATTCGTATCGACGGTATTTGGAGGTCACACATGCTGGTGAAGTTAGAACCATCGCTACTGACCAATCTTATGTCCGCTACCATCAAGCCTTTGTTGTTAGAGCTAATGATAAGGATATCACATCTACAGTCAACTCTTTGCTACATCTTATTACCAGTTGTCATTGTTTTTCTTTAAGTCATTGTACTAGGTATCTAATTAGGTCTACTCATGCTATTGCAAAAACAATAGTATAAGTAAATCTTAAGCATTTGTAAAAAAAAATTGTAAAATGGAGGAAATAGAAGTTTCTTAGGAACTTTCACTGTCTACATGATGTAGGAACTAACTTACCTACTCCCCCCTTGGCCATTCGAAGTTCTCATGAAATTTAATTCCTACATGAGCACTTAAACACTTTTTGTCACACCCGAATTGGATACAAGAACTTAATTCCTATGAAATTGAAGTTCCTAGGAAAATTAAGTTCCTTGATAAACCAAAGGTATCCGAAGAAAATAAAAATTATCTTAGTTTTTTTTCTCCAAAATGCTTCTATCTAATAAGAAACGAGTAAAATTTCCTTTATTAGTATTATCTTTCATTGAAATATAATCTTATAATTAATTTTAATATTATGATTTTTTCATCAAATTAAAATGAAATTAATGTTAAACTATAAACTACATACATGTGCGTAGTTTTTCAATAAATACAATAATTATAACTTTATAGAACAACTTGACATATAGATTACTTACCATTAACTTTGTGACAACAAAATTCGTCAAAATAATTGGAGAAATTTCTAAAATGAAATCCTTAATTTTATGGTGATATATATATATATATATATATATATATATATATATATATATATATATATATATATATATATATATATATATAGATTTCATAAAAATACGCATTTCATAACTTTATTTTTGCATTATAAATTATACCAAAAAACTAAAGACTTAATATATACTGCATGTTGTGCGGAATTGGTACTGGTTTAAACTATTTTCTAAGCTTTTTCATGGAATTTCTTTATAAGACATTTAACAACTTGAGGGGTAATTGAACCAATAACACCACATGTTTGTTGGCTTTAGCCCGATTATCTAGATTGGGAAGGTAATCATTTTAAGCTCTTTTTGATCCTGCATCTAATGGCTTGCTTATTTGTATATGTGGTTCATCCAACTTTGTGCAAGACTTCACTTGCCTAACAAGTCATGTCTCTTCTCCAAACGTATCGACTATGTAAGGAAAGAGCGTTCAGTGCGCTAATACTTAAGCGGTTTGTATTAATTTAATTACTAAGTGGCGTGAATTCACTTTTAAGTTTAAGGGTCATCCTTGTGCGATTTTTTTTATCATAAGGGAGTTTACTCGAGGGTTTAGTGTCGGGAGGTTGATAACCGCGTAATTAGCCCCTTTCTCCGGGTTATTTTTTTTTTTAATCCTTATTTATATGTATAATCAGTGACAAATTGATCTTCTAGTGTTCGAATTGCATAAAACTGGTCTTTTGGGTATTTGGAGCATTCTCGCTTGTTTAACGCTTTTCTGTGTGATTTTTAGGCCCATCTAGAAGATAGACTCGTGAACCGAGCAAATGGACCATGAATAATAAGTATAAGAAAGTGCATGGTGTACGCAAACATCCACAATATAAGTATCATGAATGAACTGAAAGGCTCATCATATTACATAATTTGATATCGATTATTTCTAGTTAAGCAGCTCGTGCACCACAGGCTTTAGGGTTGTTCTTGCCAGTAACAATGGGCTTAACATTCTTACACATTGACACAGCTGGTCCACCTTTGAAAGTCAAGTTAATGTCTGTCAGTTGCACCTTTTGACATGGAGATCCACTGCTACATATTAGTTTGACAGCCTCTTTTGATCCTGCTGTTCCTCTGAAGTTTTTGAAACTTATGTCACTTAGCTTAACCTTTGATGGTGTCTGCATTTGGGATATACAATATTATATTAGGATTCCAAACATGTATGATTTCATTAAATAGTTTGTTATAAAGAGGACACAGTATGTGTATGTATTGTGGTTGTATTATGTACGAGTTGGTTGATTGTCAATGAGTTTATAAGTGACAAGGACAAAAATCTGACAAATCTGTTGACTCGATTTATTTTCAACTCCTGGTAGTGATCATTGAATGTTATAGAGCAAAAAGAACTCGATCGTGTTTTTATAAAAAAAAAAAAAACAAACTTATGAATATATTATTTTGTCTTCATACCTTAGATTTGCAATGGTTGTAAGGGCAGTACTCTTGATCAACAAGAATAGGGGTAAGTACATTATTAACTGTGACATCCTCAAAGTGCATGTTAGATGCAATAGCCGGATAAGAATTGAGCCATGACTTGATCCTAATACCATTATCTGTGTTGCTAATAGTACAACCTTTTATTGTGACTCCAGTAACTGGGGCCTCATTAGGGTACCTACCGAGACTCCCAATGCTAATCCCGTGACCGGGCCCACAAGTGACAGACTGGATGTGAATTTGCTTTGCCCCGTCACCCATGGATATACAATCATCCCCGGTGCCGATGTTTGCCTTGGTTATGTTTACTCTTTCCGATCTTCCTATGTGGATACCATCTGTGTTAAGGCTTTCTTTTGGTGCTTGAATTGTAATGTCATATAGTGTTAAACCTTTGCACCCCAATACTCCGATATGGTACAATTTACTGTTGATTGATTTTATTCCATTAATTTTGCAATCGTTCATGAACTGGAACCTAAAATTCTGCATTGGCAAGAAAAGACCAATTTATAAATTAGTAAAAATATAACTATAACATTATTACCAATTTGCAATTCATCAAATATATTAGAATAGATGTCCACCTATCGTAGATGCTCTAAAAATCACAATTATCAAATAAATAATAGCCTGGAGAAGTTCATTAGAAAGCACCTTAGAAAAGTTTTTGTTTCTCTTGTTTATCAACTAAGCTATTTAGATAGTTTACATATATTTATAAGGCTTTATAATAATAAAAATTAATTCATCTTAGAAACAAGGTGTGATTTAATTGTTCGAGTTCATGTCGTTGGCAGTTTGGCACCAAGTTGAATAAAACATACGAAGTATCATTCTTTGTAACTTTACAAACAATAATATATACATTCGTGGGCTTGTCGTAGTATGATTTCTTTTAAACCCAATATTACCTTCATACCACCTAGTTAGTTTTAATTAATCATCTTACTATATCTTAAGTTAACTTAACTTCATTTAAATTTTAAGTAGTTTTCCCAAATAATATGTTAGCCACATCAATAAAGAAAAAGAGTTTCATCGTCCAATGAAACAACTAGAATTGACAATAATTTTAATGAATAACATAATATAATTTAAGTGAACAAAAAATGCGCGTAAGGTGTACGGTGCACACATATGTGTACCATAAACATTTTTCAAAGGAAAAAAGCATACATAAGGAAGGCTATTGCATGTGCCAGTTTTAGCACAACTGTTTTGTTTCCATGCCATTTGACCTTGACCATCAAAAGAACCTCCACCCTTGAGGCCATTCACCGTGAGCTTGTCAACATGCTCAATTTTGACCCAGGTGTCTGCACCTTTCATTTGTGCAGGGTTTGCTGGGGCTTTGAAATTTCCTGCAATTTCCATTGTTATTTGGCCTTTACACGGACCTACAAGTTTCACTGCATTCAGCATGTATTGCCCTTTTGGCACTATTATCTTTGATGGAGCTGCAGATGAACATGCTGCCTTCCATGCACCCATCAAACCCTAAGAATGTACAAACAATATGCAACTTAAATTTTTCTTTCACTATTAATTTCCTAAACATAATTGGGCGCTTAAAATATAATGTTAGAATTCAATACATGTACATGTAGATTTCTATAATATGTGTTGGTTTGTTTTTACTTTTAAGCGTTTATAAGACCTTAAAATTGTATACGCATACCTGTGTTGCATCGCCATTAGGCTTTGCACCGTATTTGGTTATGTCAAAAACGGTATTACATCTCGCAACCGAAACGAATAAATAGAGTAAAGACACAAATAATGGGAGATCTAAAATAGACATTTTTATTTATGAGGTGCTTTATTTTATTTATTTTTTTTCAACGATGATGAATTTAATGTTTTTTCGTGACATATATATAGAGAGGTTTGTAAACTCTACATCTAAAAGCATTTGCTAATTTGAGACATGACCCCAAATTTCCAAGTAAGTGGTTTTTACAAACATAATTTAGCGTCTCTTATTGATCACATGTTTTAACACCAATATTTACTAAAAAAAGATGTCCATACATGCAAAACTAGCTTATTGTAAGAGACCTAAAACAAGAAATGGTCAATAGCTATGACTTGCTTTATCTGTTATTGCGTGGTACATTATTCGTCTATAGGTAATTGGTGATATGCATTGACATAGCTACATATATCATATATTATTATTTTATGCTATAACTTACTTTAGTGTGAATGATAGATTTTGGAAACTGATTTATAATGATTTAAGCAAACTAAACATATTAATTTTCAAGTTTAAAACACAAATTAAGCCAATAATGTGGTGGTTTTATCGCGCTCGGATAATGGTAAACAACACCATCTATCAAGCATGAATCTAGGTCGTTGTCCGCAAGAGAGATAACTTTTCATCTCGACATCTTGTCAACAGCTGGAGTTCCCCATACGTTTCAAAAGCTACAAGTTAACCCGATCAAATCTCAAGGAACAATCATCAAAAGTTGTTGATGGAAGTAAATGATACTTGCATTCCCGTGGTGTAATCTCCTTTATCAGGCTCCTCGATTAGCCTTTGTCGAGTTTATGTGAATATTAATTAGGTCATTATCATTCCAGCTTAAACCTAATCCAATTTTATAAACAAGTTGATTATCTCAATTTCAATCTGATGCATTTAACTTTTCTATAACTCAACTCAACTTGTTTAATCCGTTTATCTTGCTTAACCTATTTGTTTTTCAGCACATCATTTTCAACTCGCTTATTACTCATATAATTTCTTAACCCACTAATCTTACATAGTTTTCTGACTCGTTAAACTTAAATATTGAATTGTATATCTTATTTAAACATGTGAGGTAGGTTATCAAAGCAACCAACCCAATTATAATAACCCTACCCATTTATATAAATAAACATCAATTCTTATTTAAGACCGCCTTAACTTAAGGCGTATCACACGCGTTTAAAATAGAGGTAAAAGTAAAACAACATTGTGAGATCATAACACGTTATTAGCCCCCTTTTTGGAATGTATTATTTGCTTAATCCCCGCGTATATGCACCCTTGGTGACAAAATCCTTGTGTATTGCTTAAAATTGCACAAACCCTGTTTCTTGCGTATTTGGTGTGTTCTCGCTTGTTTTCACTGCACGCTTTTCTATGTGATTTTGAGGTCTAACAAGGATCAAATGACTACGAGAGAAACCATTGAACCGAGCAAATGATCCCCAACCTTTCACAAAAGAGTAAAAGATCAAAAACATGTGAAATAAAGCAACGGTGCTAGTTTTCAGTTTTGTCGTGTTGTTCATGATAAGAGAACGAGTTACCGCGCTCATCTCACTGTGTTGTTCTTCATCTAGCTGTGAGATTCTTGGTCAAAGCGATCACGGGGCTATGCATATATCACCGTGCAGTTCTTGCTTGATTGTGTGTTTCTTAGCTTGAAGGCACTTGTCTTCCTCTTTTTCCACAAAATCGTTTTCCCTGTTTTGGTTTCATGTATAAGGAGTCAAACCATGAAAAACCTTCTCAATTTGCTTCATATTCATATTTAAGAGAAAAACTCACCTATTCCCCTAAAAATTAGATCTCAATCTTCATCTTTCCATTGTATCAAAGAGTCAAGTTTTAATCTATTAATGTTTCTTCCCCATTTCACAATTCGTTATTTGTAATACTACAGGTTTTTGCCACATTGATACTCGGTCGATATAGGGTAACTCGACTGAGTAGGCTGACAGTCAGGTCTAGTTTGGGTTTTGCCTAGTAGGAGGTCGACCGAGTAGGGGTTACTCAGGCGAGTTGGTTGCTGACTCGGTTGAGTTAACGGTCTGAAGGGCGATTTTGCGGTTTGATTAAATTAGAAGGAGAAGTTATCAATCAGATTTTATTTTCGTTAATCAAGACAGCTTTCACAAATCTTCTTAAAACCCTTCTCATCTCCTACTAATGTAATCTTTCCCACAACTACTTCGTGATTTCGGTTATCATCGTAGCATTTACGGGGTGATCGTCGGTAAGTCCATACCTCTTTTATTGCATTAGTTGTAGTCGGTCAGACCCTAATTGGGGTATTTGGGGAATGTTGTTGTTGATTGTTGTTATTACTTTATTAGGTGACAGATTCGTGGAGGAACATATCTAGACCATCGCGTGCTGCATTCTGCGGTTACTTATAAAGTAGGTTATCCTACTCAGTTGTTGCATGATTGTTTGTATTGTAATTTGGATTGAGTATGTGCATTACGTGATTGTGATGATTGTGATTTGGAGGAGTTTATGTGATTGTTGTTGTGATGATGATGATGCTATGTCGGGAGATACCCTAAATCAATGCTCACATCTTCTTACTCTGGTCGCAAGGGGTGTGCACATTAAAAATTTGGGCTGCTCATTGCGAGGATTGAGAATTAGGTGGTAAGGTTTTGATCCTCATTGGCAGCGAGGGTTACCTATTGCAATGGATAACTTGACAGGGCTATACGCTGATGTGTGTAGTCGGTTATTATGAGAGAGGGAGCAATGGAGTGGGTGTTGGTGTTTTTATTCTTTTCCTTGTTGTTATACTTATGATTATGTACTTGACTGACCCCGTTTTATTGTTTAAACTATGGTGATCCATTTGGGGATGGTCAGCAGTTATTGAGTAGATGCATGCTATGATATAGCTTATGGTAGCTTGAAGGAGTTGAAGGGGTCGTGATGTTCTTGACATAGTCTAGTTCTACTGCTATAGTTTAGGCTTGTTTTAGTGGTTATGAATTTATAGTGCAGACTCTCTTTCTCTTGGTTTTGAGATGTACGCACATTAAATTACTTTAAACAATTGTTCTTTACCGGCGTGTTTTTTATGTTCACTGCCTCGGCAAAACCGAAATGGTAGTATTCTTATATGCTAGGGTGGTCCTTGATAATAATGTACCTTGGTATATGAGAGTGTTACATTAATGTTAGTAACATGTTACTCTATTTGTTTTTATTGTTGTTCTCGTTTATGTTCCTGTTTTTCGAGTTTGAATACTTAGGATGACTTCACAACCAAAGAATCCATTTGTAATCTTTAATTTTGTTTAATATATGTTAAATAGTTTGCTTTCATCATTTAATTAGTAATTACATAATAGTAAGTCAAAATTTCATATTTATAATACTTAGTATTAAGTATTTAACTTTTATCAATTTTGTATGCAAAATAACAATGCATAATGAGTAGTAGGGATGTTTGTGGGGTGGGTTTTGGCGGGTTTCGCCCCGCACCTACCCCATTTGGAAAGGGTTCTTAAAACAAATGGAACAGATGTTTTAGTCCAGCGCTGGTAATAATTTAATGGGTTATATGGGGCAGGGTTTGGTTTTTAATGTGAATTCCTGTGATTTAGCATAAAGATAAACAGCTAAATATGTAGCGGAATTACATGAATCTTTGAAACTTTTTTTGACATATGAATAAAAAATCGCGAAAATTCAAATAAGCATGTGGAACATCAAATGGACAATGGGACATTTTAAATGAATAGGAGGGAGTATAAGTTATACAAAACAATTAAGATAATGAGAGGGGGAAATATCCCACGAATCAACATAAAGTACGTGTTTAAGCTAATACGGAAATGGTTAATGTCGATATAAATTAACACTCATTAAGTCAGAGACGGACCTTACTTTTGTTGCACAGGCGCGCCCCCCCCCCCCCCCCCCCCCCCCCCCCAAACTTCTCAATTTATAATAAGGATATTATTAAATATTATTAAAATAATGATAAAATAATGAAAAAATCACTCATATTCCAATTTTCTAGTAAATCTATAACTTATTACTCCCTCCTATTCGGAAGATATTATTGATGATTATTATTGTGGGTAGAGTGATTAAAATAAGTAGCGTTGTGGGGTAAAGTATGGTATTATTGTGAGTTAAAGTGATTAAAATAAGTATAAAAGTTTACCAAAAATGGAAAATGGGTCATTATTGTGACTAGACGGAAATGGAAATCGGGACTCTTAGGTAGAATAGGAGGGAGTATTATTTCATAATTCCACTTTTACATATTTTTAGTACTAGTTCTCTCCGGCCCCCCTCATAAAATGATCCAAGATCCGCCACTGCATTAAGTCACACGTCTTCACCCCCAAATAACACTAATCAGTATATGTCATTCATGTAAACATAAACGCCACAGTCAGTGGGTAGTAACTCAAGGTTCTCCCAATTCAACCACTTATTGTATTGATGAACATATTTAAACATACAAAAAAAATCATGCAATAAAGATACATAAGCCATGTGAGAACGGTATAAAGAAACATCAAAGCATTAAGTCAACATAATAGTCAAGCATACGATTATCATTTGATCAACCAAGTAGTCAAGTCAACGATTTTATCGATACTAAGTTGGCTTGCATCTCACCACTTAGTATCCATATGATTATCGACTAACCACGCATCCAAGTGTTCGGCTCAGAGGTTACCTTTAAAGCATGTCCAAAACACCAATACACACATGCAACAAACATAAAACGTAAACCCAGGAAGTGATACACATACCAACCAAATCACCAAAACAGCACAAGAGTGGCGGACGGATCTAAGACTCGGTCACGTTTGTCAGAACAACACAAGTGGTCGACTCGGACACGCTTGCCAGAATAGCACAAGCGGTCAACCCGGACTTGCCTGAACTACACAAGTTGGGCGTAAACTTTCACTAAACATACAAATGGGCATAAACGTAAATTTCTAGTGGAACAATTCGATACCAAAAAATTTGATAGTAAACATACATAGATATCATATGCAAGAGTCATAAACGAATTACATTAATCAATTCATAAGTTATATACGAAATAGAAGAAAAGGGCCTCTAACCGGTGGGCCGACAACCATACACCCGGTTGGGGAACTCATTCATAATTTCATATTTTAATTTTCATCCAAAGTGAAAAATGCTCGGCGCTGGCTTGCTAGCCGGCTACCATTCACCCGACAGGTGGACACATGTAACATGAATTTGATCACCAACCTACTGTGCTCACCCTGTCGGTGGGTCAGCAGGCAGCCGGCCACCGGATAGAGAACGCCTTAACACACATAATTCACGCAAAGTTGCAGGGGTGCTCAGTCGGCCGGTCCACCGGTTGGGAAGCCCTGTACACGTTCAGCACCAAATTACCAGCATAAAATACAAAATATAGATGTGACGGTCTTAAGACGTAAAATTCATGCAACATTATACGTTTCTAGCAAGTAATCATCGACCAGAACACATTTCATCACATTTGAATTGTAAACAAATGAATTTAACCAAATAACATGTTTAATCATAATTTTCACACTAATCCATATTAAGAGCAATTAAGGCATGTCATGTGGAAAATTCATTCAATATATGAATATTCATCCAACATCCATTTGAACAACACCAAACATGTGTAAATCACCATAAAACATGTGAATTATCATATTAACAAAAAGAATATCAACCAATAACATCATTCACTAGTAGAAAAATACTTATTTGAGGCGTAAAAAATGAGGCCATTTGCGGCGTTTTTAGTGTAGCAGCAAATAAGGGGGCTGCAAATAGAAAAAGTCATTTGAGGCGGAAAAAAAAACGCCGCAAATAAGAGGTTATTTGAGGCATTTTTCTAAAAAAACGCCGCAAATAGAAAAGGCTATTTGAGGCATTTTTTTCAAAAGACGCCGCAAATAGGTCTTCTATTTGAGGCGTTTTTTGAAAAAAAACGCCGCAAATAGGTTAAAAAAAAAAATCTTTTTTTTTTAAATATGAAAAAATGCAGACAAAGTTATTTAAATATGATAACTCTCAAATGTATTTTTTTACAAGAAAATCTTACATGTTTTTTGTAATTATACTAAATTATTCTAAAAATATACAATGCTAAAAAAGCTCCAATAGAAGACTTAGTAGCCTAGTGAATGGCTTGTTTCAGAGAAGCGACTTGACTATTGATCTGAGCCAAGTTTTCTGCTGATGGGCAGTTTTGTTCTTCCTCTACAGCCAGGTACGTATCTTTATCAGCAAAAAGCTTCAGGTTGAATCTCCCAGTTGTTTGTGGTACACCTTCCCAATTGTCTACAAATTCTTGTAGTTTCTCAAACCCCTATAAAATGAACCAAAAATTAAGCAAGTTGACCATATAAACTTACGTGCGACAAACCCATCAACTGTGAAACTTCATATACACAAGTGTATGGGTTGGTCTCGTACATGCAGACTGTCTCAGACTACCTTCACTGTCAAAAAATTCCTTGCAGATGCATTTGTCAGAAATAATTCCTTGCAGATGCATTTGTCAAAAAATTTGCTCTAAATCAAAATTTAAACTTGTATAATAATCTTTTATAAGTCAATAGGACATCAGATTTTGGGTCTGCCAGTGAAATGAAAGTACATTAACAATGTCTGAAAATTAGAGTAGCTGATAACAATAGGACATCCATGGTATATTTATATTCATATAAATATGAATATAATATAAACAAAACCAGTAACTTTCTTGATATGAACATTAGGGTACGCATACTTGTAAACATCACAACCATCTACATTATAAATTCACTGGATTGAAAAGATGAGCTCCATAGTAAAATTTACTACGATAAATATGAATATAAAAATATATTTACCTCGGGAGCAATGTGTTTGCAGTGACCACGTCTAGAGTAAGGAAATGCAAGATATTCAGTCTGACTGTACTCAACAGACCTGGTAGTAAATTGAACAAAACCACATTGCTTCTCCTTCTGACATTTGTTTTCAAAAGTTGACAAATATGATAAAGATGGGACAGGAGGTATGGAATCAAATGGGAAAGCCTTATGCATATGCCAATGTTATATCAGAAAACCACAACCATGCAGTCTGGAGTACCTGTTGGAAACTTGTAGAGTCATTCTGTTGTTGATCTCGAAGCCTGAGCTCGAGCTCTTTAACCTGAAGAAACCAAAGGAGAGAGACGTCTCAAACCTACTGATAGTGGTAGAAAATCTCAATAGTAGCATAAACACTAAAAGGATGTAAATATAGACCTTATGCTGCAAACTACATCAGGTTTCTTCCCTCCCCCTCAAATTCTCTTGAAGCTGCTCAAGCTGTACTTCAAAGTCTCTAATTTTTTCTTGCTAATTTTTGTAGGTCCGATCTTTGTTTCTAGCCTTACTTTCCATGTTCTGGAGGCTTTCTTCGAGCTTTTTAATTGATTCTTCTTTTGCTTTTGATTCCAGCCTTGCTTTGTCAAGCTAAAGTGTGGAAGAGAATATGTAAGACAACATATATGAGTCTCACCCGAGTCATTCTCTGATGGACTGATTTGTACAAACATTAATGTCTTGGAATTTGACGGACCTTCACACATGAATGTTCATCCAATATATTACTTTCATGCCATTAATCAATGCCCTTCAAACTAGCTAATACTATTAGAAAAGAAAACTAACCTCATCAGGTTGTCAGCAACTTGAAAACCTCGAGCCAGTCCACGTTGTCAGCAAAATATATTATTTGATCAAAAAGACCTGAGTAGGAAAATGAGTAAAAGCTATCAATATGCACGGTCAACAAAAAGGTGAATCTAAATAGATGCACTCATGCAAATAAAGATCCAACTAAAGCACCAATTATATATCAGTCAGTGAAAGACAGCGAACTTCATGACGAACATTTGAGCCATACATAGCCTGTTTAAGGAAACAAAACATTGATGAGAAATAGGTCGTGTATAGTAGACAAGCCTACTTTTATCTTACAAAGCTAACATCCTCATCCCCGCCCAGGCTCCCCATTGATCTGCTCAGTACGTCCCTTCAGAATAATGCCAATAAGATGTTAATCACACAGCTACGCTACAAGCTTAATTTTGGCTAGTAGTGTATCCATCAAACAGTAAAACAACTAATTCAAATTCCAATCCTGTAGATTTTAATTACATCTTGAGTATGGGACTGCAAGAAATTCAAGTAGTCTGACACACTTTTGTGACTGAAAATATGGATATGATCAACAAAGAGAACCCACCTGAGCAGCTTGTCTGACAACATCCATTAGCTCTGATGCAGGATCATCAGTGAAGAAATTCCTGTAACGTGTAACAGTTCAAATACATGGAGAAATCAGGAAAGGTAAACAATTAACTGAGAAGAGGAGTTATATAAGATAACGGTAGAGCAACTGTCCTTGCAGAACTGGTTAATAAATGACGAAAATTCCTGGTATAGAATATGCTAACAAGACACATACAGAAGTGCAGAATGATAACAAAGACATGTGACATGTGACATAAACAGTTTGAACAAGGATCAAACAGATATCTATCATCATTGTATACCCAATTCTGAACTTAATTTTGCTTATTTTATTTGTCAAGTTTCCAACCAGAATTTAAGGATAATAACCAGTCCAACTAATACTGTCCTTATTCAACTAGGTACTAACAAGTTCCACACAATCATTGTACAAAGCCAATCAGAATTCACCCTTCATAATCAGTTAGGATTGCTTTGGACTGTGGACTGTGGTCTGACAGACGCTAAAAGTCACAGACAGCTACTTCCTCTATCTCACGTAGTTCTGTACGCTGCACATGAATAACTATTAGCACGAGTGTACAAGGAATGTAGAATCAAATATATTGTTGAGTACACTATTAACATCCAATTGCAACTACATGAAATTAGTATCCCGGATTGTTCATAACTCAGAATTACAGTGCCTAATACTATGCATAATCAACATTAAGCTAACAAAACATCGAATAAATGCAATCAAAATCGCGGCGACGAAAAACGCAACAATCAATGTGCACCGTTAGCGCAAAATTAAACTAAGTAATACTAATCCTTACAAATCTAAGCAATAAAAAGCAGAATAAAATCGAAATCAAAATAAATTCAAACAAATCAATGAAAAAATTACTTAGAAATAACTATACCTGATTATTAATTAACTAAGAAATTTCACCGACAACATTGTCATCATCATCATTATGAACAACAATACCTGATGATTCTGGAATGTTCTCGACATCATCATTTTCCGCCATTTTAACCGTAATCATATCAAATCCAACCTAAATTTGATGACAAACAACAACAATATCATAGATCTGAAAATGTAATTAAAAATCTTGTTAAATGAAACTTATGATTGATTAAGATTGATGAAATTAAGATATAAGTAAATGTAGTGGGATTCATCAAATTAATCGAAAATAAAAATCAATCCACATACCTAATTTAGAATAATAGGAATAGAGGAGATGGTGGGGTGGCGAGTTCTGTTAATTTCCGTTGATTTCCAGTGACGGTGTGGCGGTGGTTGGCAGATTTGCGGTGGTTGAGATAAATATAGGAGGTGATGTGTACTGGTATAGTATTGTTTTAGGGTTGAAGGAATGAAAACACGGAATGCGCATACAATATAATTCCTCTTTCTTTTAATTTGTTTTTATTTTTAATATATTCTCATCATTTGCGGCGTCATTTCACAAAAACGCCTCAAATGACGTATTTGCGGCGTTTTTTTACAAAACGCCTCAAATGACCTATAAATTATTTGCTGCTATTGGGCAAAAACGCCTCAAATAGATAGCCGCAAATAGATGTTTTCCTACTAGTGATTTATGATAAATTAGCCAATTAGGCAAGACAATCAACCATAAACACACAGTGTAAACAAATAAGTCAAGTAACTTCTCACCGTTACTTTTTCTCTTCCAAACATCCATTGGTTGAGTTCAAGACGTCCAAGTTTGTTTTCTCGACCAAAAAATTCAATGAAGGGCGCAAAACACTAACCCTAGAAAGACGGTTTTCAAAAAAAACGTAGAAAGTGTGAACCTTTCTTATAAGAAAATAAGGAGAAGCAAAGGAGAAAATTGGTACAAAAATCATGGAATTCCGTTAAGAAACGAAGAAATGACATTCGTCTTAAAATTAGAATTTTGTTTGAGTTTTAGTGATGTTTTAGTGATGTTTTTGTTTGAGAAACGAAGAAACAAATAGTGACTTTATTCATACCACAGAGATAAATAGGAACTTTATCATAATAATATGATATGTGTAATTATAATTGTACTCAGGGCCGGCCCTTAGCATGTGCGGGACGTGCGGTCGCACAGGGCCCCAAATTTCTGAGGGCCCAATAGATAAGAAAACACATAGCTTATATTATTTGGTGCAATAAAATATCATAGAAATCAATTTGTCTCAATGGTTTGGCTATTGGACCTATGGTGAGGTAACACAGGTTCAAATCCCCATAATTACATTTTATATTATTTTTGAGCATCTTCTAACTTTTAATTAAATAAGGAAATATTTTCAACATTATTTCACTTATTATGTTAATATGGTAAATATGAGATTATTTCACTTATTACGGTAAATATGAGTTTTTAGCGTGAGATACTTTCACCAATATTTTAAAAAATCCGTTATTAAAAATATCTTTCATAAGTTTCTTAATTTTGTTACTTTTATATGTTAGTCATGAAAAATAAATCGAACATACTTTACATTAAAGAGTTTTTTTAGTTTAACTAATAAAGTTCTAAATAATTTATAAAAAGAACGGATTAACAATAATTTCAAATTATAATCTTTATAAGTATACAAAGTAATTTATAAAGTAATGGGGCCGACTTTTAAAATCTCGCACAGGGCCTCCGAAATCTCGGGGACGACCCTGATTGTACTAGGTTTTAATCCGTGAAATTCACGGGATTGGTTTTAAATTTTTAAATTATTATATTTAATCATAACTATGATATAATGATTTAATTTATTTTCAATTAATAACCAACATATAAGAATCGTCGTATATTGTGCGTCTTTTACAAATTTCATTACATATAATTCAGACTCAAGCAATGAATACAAAGTCATAGGGGTGAGCAGAACCGTATACCCGGTACGCTTTTGAAAACCGTATCGGGTATACGGTTTTAAAAATCGCAAAAATCATTATACGGTTTAACCGTATTTATGGTTTTCGGGTACCTGGAATAATCGTGTATACGGAATTCGTATACACGGATACGATCTGGTCAGAAATGCCAATTAAATATCGTAGTTATTCAAGTGCTAATAATTACATCTAACATGTTTACATCTGATGATGGACTAATTTTTTATTGATTGAGATAAGTTAGTAAATTAAATCATAAAAAACATTAAGAGGGGAAGTTGAAAGCTGAACTTTGCATCTTTTTAATTTTTTATACCAAAAAATTTCAAAGCGTGTCACACGATTTCATTTTTACCCGACCCGGATACGGTCCGGTTTTGTGAAAACCGTATCGTATATACGGATTTTTATATCGTATATACGGAAATCCGTATAATTCAAACCGTATACCGTATCGTATCCGTATTAAATCCGTATCGGAAATTTTTTCTCACCCCTACAAAGTCACCACTATTTTTTACTGACTTTGTTTGGTAGATATCATATTAGGTATGCTAGTTTAACCAATTAAATACTAATTTCATGTTTTTGGTTTAATGACATATTCAGTTAACATATTGAATTTATACATGAAAATGGTAGATTTGGCGTATAATAATT
This sequence comes from Silene conica, assembly GCA_029255685.2. Lineage (NCBI taxonomy): Eukaryota > Viridiplantae > Streptophyta > Magnoliopsida > Caryophyllales > Caryophyllaceae > Silene > Silene conica. The sequence goes on from CM055314.2 coordinate 4,439,962, forward strand.
TGCTAATTACTAAACACGTTTTTTTAACTCTGCTAATTTAATATGGTGGTCAAACCTGCTACTAAAATTTGTCAACCGAATTCAGCTAACGTCATCTATTATCCTAAATATACTTCTGTCGTTTACAGGACCTATATCAAAGAATATGAATTTACTATTAACCATCGATGAGGTAGAATATCCAACATTGTGCGAGTGTTTGTTAACGCATATTGACCGACTTTTAGTATATTAAAGGATTTTATCATGCTTAACCAATCAATATGCTAATTTTAATATTTGGAAATTAACGTATTGAAATAACATATTAACCTCAAATATAATCTTTTATAATTTGCACCCGTTATTACTTAGCATATTTTAAAATAGAAAACTTTACTTCATTATCCAAAAAAAACTAACAATCCATTATCCTTAATCTGTTAATTACCAAACACTAAAACTAATTCTGCTAATTATAATATGGTGGTCAATTTTTTTTTATAAAATCTGTCATTTATAATATGTTTTTGAATCTGTTTATGTTGAAATTAATACACGGAACCCCAAACATGGCTTGCATTCAAATTTTAGTTAAATTTCTAATTGACGTCAAACTATACATGCAACTCTTATACTAAGGTATATTTAACTTTTCCGTATCCATTATGCAATAACTATTCCAATATGTACAAAACAAAAAATAAAAGAAAAAATGTAAACTAACGAATGCAAACATAAAAAAAAAAAACGAAAGAGGCGCAATAATTGAACACACAATAGGTGTTCGGAATTAATATTGGTATTTGTAACGCGGTTTTTAGACTTTATAAGGAGTTATTTTAGGGTTGTTTTCTGTGATATTTTTGGTGTATCATTATACGCATTTGGAAAAATATATGGATATATTCTTAAGATTAGTTTATTATTATAGGTGATTTTAGCCTAATGTCCATGATTTTAGAATGTAAATAACACAATAAATTTTGGAAGAAATCTCCATAATTAACATAACAAAACTAAATCAAATTTAAAAAAACAATATCCTAGCTAAATATTCTATTGCATTTTGAATCTTGAATATTCTATTCTAATTCAATTTCCAAAATTCTTTTTTTTTTCAATTATTTATCGTGTTTTTTTCAAATGCACTATATCATGACACATCATACTGAAATCATGAAAATGTGTGATGCCATGTCAGCAGAATTGGCTATTGCATGCGCATTAAAGAAATATATGATACTATTGGAGCATTATTCAAGTTTGAAATTTCCTAATTTAAGTATGTATGTCATTGTGGGGAATCTTCGTATATTCACCCTTAAAATTACAGGATTATAACGAAAGTTTACATGTGAATATCGTCATAAAATGAAAAACATAAAACGAAAAGTATAGATGCACAACTTAGGTCCTAGCGCAAATGGCTTAAGAACAGGAATTAACAGAGATTCCCTCCTATAACTTGCACCCAAGATTCGTCTGAGATGATGTCGCGTATGCTAGAAGTACTCTCCAATTGCCTTGCAATATGGGGAGAGCTTTTGTGAGTTTTTGATGTGAGATCTAGGTTTTGGGAGAATGATGCTCTCAAAACCCTAGTTTTCGAATATGAATTCCAGTGTCCGACAAAAGGAGAATTCCCCTCCTTTTGTAACCCCACTTGGCCGAAATTAGCATAGGGTGAGAGTGGGCTTTCAACTCTCACCTTATTCTAATGCGTGATTCGACCCTAATGGCTAAAATGTAATCCGCGAGTGTCAATTATAAATCGTATACATGTTAACAGATACTAATGTATTACTTCGTCACAATGTGCAGTTGATACATTAATAATGGTCTGATAAGAAAATGACGATATTGTATAATTAGCTTAATTAATATAACTGATTATATTGTCCGTACAAGTGTATGTGCAATGCGTTATCACACTACATGTGGAGGATACCAGCTCCAACAATCATTATTAGCCAACATTTATTTCATTTTTATCGTCCCCTTTTTGTTTCTGATGATTAAAAAATATTGAGGAAATGACAGTTTAATCTGTAGAGATCAAGTTATTGTGAATTATGACAGAGAGAATAGTAGTTGTTATCTAGGAGTAATACTGAAGGTTAACTCTTTTTACTTATTTAAGTATCGTTGACACTTTTACCATTTTAGACAACTATGCCCCTCACCAAAAAAAACTCAGCTATCGTCTTTCATTTTCTCACTAAGTATAAACCAACAAATTAACACAATAACAAACGATCTAAACTAACTAAACCAATACTTTTCAACTAATTTAAACACCAAATTAATAACAAAAACACATATTAATAAATCGATTTATGCTGAATCTGTTATGCAAGCGGAGGCAAGGGGAATTTTGGAGGTTATGAAATGGGCAAGGAGGGTTGATCTCTTGCACGTTAGTGTGTTATCTGATTGTTTGCAGGTTATTCTTCAGATAGTAGGCATTGAAGGAGGACATCATCACACAAGAGGGATTACTGGAGATCTCTGGTCCTTGGCATAGTCTTTTCATTGCCTGAGTATTAGTTTTATCCCTCGTACTCTTAATAAGAGAGCCTATAATGTGACTCATTTAGCGTTAATGTAATTTTTTACGGCTGCCAAAATAAATAAATAAATCGATTTATCCATATAATTTAGCTCACACACAACGAAACGATGGGTACTAATTTGTCAATTGACAAAGGCCCATTTGACATTGCTCACGTATGACTAGACCTAACAAATTGACCCGATTCAAATAACCAGACTCGACACCCGAACTTGACATGTACTAACTCAACCCAAATTTTAATATTAAAGTGATTACCTATAATAACTTGATTATGGTCCGTCCGGAAATTGACCCGTTTTACGGGTCTACGTATGACCCAAGATAAAAACATGATCTGTACATACAAAAGGGTTACAGGCCAAAACAATTGCTACAAACTTACAACTCGCAACCAATAAATAGTCAAGTATTTGTAAATGTGAAAAACCTAGATAAATACATCCAAGCAACTCCAGTTCACCTTCAGGCTTCATTCCCTTCTCCATTATCCATTTCTAATCATGAAGGTTCAGTTTTTTAGATTCTCCATCGATTATTATTCATGGGTTTTCTGGAATCATTATAATTTTGATGAAATTTATTGTTTTTCTTTTTAGTAATTTGTGTATTTTTGTTGTTGTGTTGTTGAATGATTGCAGTTCAATATTGCAAACCCTACTACAGGGTGTCAGAAGAAGCTTGAGATCGATGATGACCAGAAACTGTGAGTTTTTCTTTATAGAACCTACTGTCTGTTGTTTTAAGACCTCTCACAATCGTTGTAGTTTTATGTAATTGTTAAATTTGTGTAAAAAGTTGGTCTTTTGTGATGATATATTGTTTTAATCTGGAGTACATTGATAAAGCTCAATTCTTTTTGTATTTGAGATTACTTTAAATAAATCTTCGTTCTTTTTGTACTTCGAAAATTTGTGAGTTTGTGACCAGTATGGATTCTGATTTTCGCCTTCATTTATGTTTTAATTTTTACTTAAGCTTTGAGATTGGAGCTTTGTAACTTGCCAACAAAGATGAGTTTAATCAATCTTATGGGTATGTTTGTTGGGATTAGTTTGCTTAAGTTTATGATCTTGTCCGATTATGCAGCAAGATGTAATTTTTGTGTCACTCTTAGGCTTTGTTCCTCTTGGAAAAGAGGAGGCGAGGCGAGCGGAATGAGGGGAGGAATCCATTTCCCCTCTCCTCTAAATCCGTCTACTTCTATTTTGCTACCCAAACAATGAAAATTTCTTCGGTTTCTTTCCCTTCCCTCCCTATCCCTCCAAATCAACCTAACCTAGTGCTGGTTTCTTAAATTCTCGGGCTAAGAAAACGCGCTATCTATGATATTATTTTTTGAGGATTAGAAAGAAGGATTAGGTCTCTAAATTGTGTGTGAATTAGGTTATTTAGTAAGTAATATGCAATGCTAAATGTAGTTCAAGTGCTGCTCATCGGGCTTTTAGTGTGTTCTGTGAGTGGTGCTTGTGTTTGCTTATGTTGACACTGTATAACTAGTGCTTGCATGCTAAAAATTTTATGGCTTAAAGTACTCAAGAGCTCATACATGTACTCATGAGCGTTCAACTTCGTTTTTTGCTCACTCGTTTCTTTGTTTCCTCCCCTTTCATGTATCCCATTCCACAAATTTGAATACTCATGTGGTTGTGACTTGTGACTTTGTTTCAGTTATTACTGCAATTTGGTTATATTCCCATGGATGAATGCAATGTTTTAGCTTCTTATTTCCCATTGGATTGATTTGTTTAACAGACGAGCTTTCTACGACAAGAGGATCTCTCAAGAGGTTTTAGGTGATGCTCTTGGAGAGGTATTATCACTTTGAATTATTGTACACACTGAATAATGTACATTCAGAATACTGAATTCCAGAGATGCAGTAAGATTGATTTTGTGTAAACATTTGTACCATCACAGGAATTCAAGGGATATGTCTTCAAGATCAAGGGTGGTTGTGATAAGCAAGGTTTTCCCATGAAGCAGGGTGTTTTGACCCCTGGCAGAGTCCGTCTGTTGCTCCACAGAGGTTGGGTTCATTTCTTTCTCTTAATCATTGTTTTAAACTTTATGGTTACACCATTGTGTTTTTTTTTTTTTGGTTTTTTAATCAGTTTGACATTTCCTTTTCAGGGACAAGCTGCTTCCGTGGTCATGGAAGACGTGATGGTGAGCGTCGAAGAAAGTCTGTTCGTGGGTGCATTGTTAGCCAAGACCTGTCTGTTCTGAACTTGGTAATTGTGAAGAAAGGTGAGAATGATCTCCCTGGGTTGACCGACACTGAGAAACCAAGAATGAGGGGACCTAAGAGGGCATCAAAGATCCGCAAGCTCTTCAACCTTAACAAGGATGATGATGTTCGCAAGTATGTCAACACTTACCGAAGGACATTCACCAACAAAGCCGGTATGTTCTCATCCCTACCGATCATTATGCGGATTTGCATTTTCATCGGTTCACTTCACGATCACTATTAATGTTTATTTTGTTAAGTATCTTGAGCAATGATGTTTGTTGTAGGCAAAAAGATTAGCAAGGCGCCAAAGATACAGAGGTTGGTTACTCCAGTGACTCTCCAAAGGAAGCGCAGAAGAATTGCACTGAAGAAGAAGAGGATCACAAAGGCCAAGGCTGATGCTGCCGAGTATCAAAAGCTCCTTGCAACAAGGTTGAAGGAGCAAAGGGAAAGGCGTAGTGAGAGTTTGGCGAAGAGAAGGTCTAAGATTTCAACTGCCTCAAAGAGGACTTCAGAAGCTGCTTAAATTTCTGTGTTGCAGCAAACTACTATGTTGCAAGTTTTGGTTTGAGATGATTCGAATGTTTCTGGCATCGAGGTAGACAGTTATTTACCTTGTTTTTTTTATGCCTATTCCTAGATGTGAATTGAGGGGTTGTTTTGTTTGTTTCGCAATACTATGTTTTGTTTGAGATTTGTCATATTATCTTGAACAATATAGCTAGTTTGATATTTTGATTCTGTGGAATCCTTCTATTATGGAGTATTTATACATCCCTTGCTCAATTTAGCTCTGTAGTTCAACTTGTGCATCCCTTTTGAGCTGGGATTCATACTGGTGTCTATCTATCTTTCTGGTACGAGTCAGTGTGCAATTGTGTCGATAGGGTCAAGTTTGGCGGGGTTGAAATTGTCTGTAAACGAACTTGGGCAAGTTTGGGAAATACCGAGTTTTTCATGTTTCAACCTCTTAGCTACTTAAGTATGGTTGAGGAGATCATAGTTTGGTAGATTGTGCTTCTATACAAAGTAGAATGTCGACACAAATGTGGGCATAAAGAACCTCCATTTTTAATGGCGACTGAACCTTATCTAGTTTTGGCACTGTGTAGGCTCCTTTTCCATCAAAACCACCATGGTTTCACTCCTCCCCTGCTTCTGCCATTTATGCACCACTGGATAAAATTTCGACTACAATTCAATCACTTAACCCATTGCTTTTATCAATTTTGAACCACAACAAATGGTGGTCTGGTGGATTTAGCTTGTGGGTTGCCGAGGGGTGGTGAAAATTGATGTTGTGTTGATTGTGTTTACAATTGTTATGGACGGAAGAGGGGTGGCAGTCTGGGTTGTTGTCAGAGACGAAAGAGCGAAGCGGGTTGTGTCGTGGAAGTTGGTGGTGGGAAATGGCTTGTTGCCTTATTGCTATAGCGTGTAATACGGTTGAAATGCATATGTGCATATACAAATTTTCATTTGTGACGGGCATATCCGTCGCAAGACGGGACAAATACTATCCATGTGGGGTAGTAAGACAAAAGGAGAGTGCCTAGGGAATACCAATCTAGCGATATGCTCCTCTATAGACAGAGGTATTGTAGAAAACAGATTTGTCCTTAGTTGAGGGAATAGGGCATTTCCATTGAGAAGGATTCAATTGAGCCACGGGTTCCTCTTCGGCCTATCTGTGTTAGCCTTAAGCTTTGCATAAGCCACTACACAACCTCTTCCGGTGTTACTAGACATGAATTCATGGGCGCGCTAGTTCTCATTGAGACGGATAGGCCTGATGCCGTTCTGCCACACTCCCCTAAACTAGACTAGAGTCTTTATAAGGCTTTGTTCTTTCTGTCTTAATTTCAGCTCCTTTCAATTTTGCTTGTTGTATTCCGTTAGGTTTTATTTACGCTCAATCAAGTTTAATTAATCTTTTAACAAAATTAACTTTTAATTCAACTAAATTCACCCCACCTCAGTTGCACTCAATTTAGTTCAATTGAGCTCTACTCCACTTAATTCAATTCAGTTTACTTCAGCCGAAAAGAACAACCTAAGTCATACTCCATAACTCATTTTGACACCTAAAAACAATTGACAAAATAAAGATGAAATCCGAAAGTAGGGAGTATATTTTACTTAATTGATTGGAATTTTATATTACACATTTTCCTTCAAAAAAAGAATGAAATAATCAAATGTGACTTGCATCATATTAAAATCAAACTTTCATACAAATAATTTGCACACAAAATCTTCAAAGGCAGTCATTCATATATGCCCAAGGTCGGTCCAAGACAAGCTTCTTCAAAGCAGAGTTTTACATGAAGATGTATCTGGATTCCACATAGCAGGAAGAAGATACTTCCTTCCATGCGCTCCATAGGCGTTAAAACTCGCTTTTGTATACGGGTCAACCAAAAGCGTACCGGGATACCCCGGAAATGATCCCGACCCAAATATTCCAGCACAAGCAGATACCGCTTCCAAGGCCCCATCTGCAGGGCCTTGGAAGTATCCGCTGTCATATGGGTTTGTTACTGCCGCAGCTAACACAGTGGCTAAATTAATAATCATACCGTCCACTCCAACGTCATTATTCGGGGCCACGAGTGGAGGCGCTTGTGGACCATACATAGGTTGATGAAACGGCCAAGCACATTGACCCGGACATTGTTTTTCCGGGTTACCCACCCACGCATATGGCACACGGGTCTTCTTATGCTTACCCGCTAAATCAAACCCGTGTGACCCGCACTCGTTCATGCAAAAATCGTCAGTTGTCACGTCAACAGAAGTCAAAACGATGTTTATCGCGTTTTTATGAGGCAGTCTGGATGACAAAACAGCGAGTTTAGCAGGGGTTAGTACTTTCCCTAGGGAGCAAGTCTCGTCCGAGACTTGCTTCCCTAGGGAAACACTACATGGTCCTCCCCTGTACCTCGCTGTTGTTTGCCACCATGATGAAACAGACGGCTTAGAAGTAACGGATTTCGAACTCAAAGAGTCGACGAAGTCGACTATTATAGACCGTTGGACCGGGGTGAATTTGCCGTACCATATAAGATTAACTGTGAGATTGCCTTTTAAAAGAGGGCCGTTATGGTACTTGAGAATCAAAGGCTCTGGTTGCACAAGAATTAGCTTACGCGGTGTCGAACCCGAGCAAGGCAATATCACGCTTGTTAATTGTATAAACATGGTTATACAAAATATTTTGTACGTAAAATTATTCATTTTGATTGTATTTTTGGTTTTTTTTTTTCGAGATTTATGTAATGGGGTTTAACTGTAGTCTGTATAATGTATTCGCGTTAGAAAAACCGTTAATATATTTAGAAGGAGTTAGAGATGATGTTTGGATGTGTGATTGTGTGAAGAGAAGAAGGAAGAGAGGGATGTATTTATATGTGAGGAGGAATGGTATGGTATGACACAGGCCAAAAATTTAAAATTCCAGCTAATGAGTGATTTTGATTAGTATAATAGTATAAATGCTATGCTGGAAATCATAATAATAATAAAGACAAAAGAAGCTACTAAAGAAGTTGCAACTTTGAAACTTTGGATTATGATATTTGGATTATTATGACTAGGGTTGAATTCGTAGACCTTTAATTAATAGCTTTATCTACTTGATTTTTTTTTTTGAATTTTTAGATTACTTTGTGCAATAATTTTCCATTTATCTATTAATTTACAACAATTTCGAAAAATGTAAAAAAGGTATTTATTTTCAGCAGCGGAGCCAATATTTTTCGGTGGTAAATAAACTTGTAATGTCATAACACAAACCTAAAAAAATTGGAAATTTTAACTTAGAAAAATGAAATTTCCATGTTTAGCAGGACACGAGTATGTTATGTCCCCTAAATCCACCCGTATTTAGTATGAATAATGTTGAAACATACTCCTTATTAGTGTAAAATATATCGAGTTATTCGAGTATATTATTTTGTAACTAAAATCCGGTGAAATTACTTATAATGTAGTTGTAAAACTATCTAATATGTAGTACGGAGTAACTTTTCATCAAACAAAGAATTGTTTATATAAACAGAATCAAATTTACTAAATGCATGTTAATTAGATGGTATCGTTACAACATACTCCGTATTTATTATCGATCTTGTACAAGAATACATGAAAGTAGCTCTTTTATTGGACAATTTGTAATTAGGTTGTTGATTCCTTGAGATATAGGCATATAAGTTTGTCCGAGAGAATAATAAGCAACTCATTTTGTTTTCAACAAGTCTCTTTTCATATAACCATTTTAAAATTAAACAGGTTAAATATACCTCACTTGTATAATTAAGATAAATCTTTTTGCTAATATTAAGACATTTTGTTTTTGTCTTATATATAAAGTCGTAATTATTTGACCCGTCTTATTATTTCAAACGGATATGCTTGATTTGAAAGTGTTTTGTTTTTGGAATCAAGAATACCGCTGAGGAAACAAAGTAGGAAGAAAAAACACAAAAAAGAAAGCTAAGAAGAGCCAAAGAAGTGGGGTTGAAAGACAGGCTGTGTGCAGTTTGTGGAGTGGGAGCCGGTCTTTGGTAGACTCACTATTCGCTTTATTCCAATTTGGACGGCAAAATTCGGCATATGATTTCAACGAATTAAGGCATTTCCTCTATTCCTGTGGATTTAATGAATGAATGGGCCTTCCCTTGGTTTTATTCCATTCTTCTACCAATCTACTCTCTCTCGATTGGTATTAGTAAAATTGACCCGTTTAAATAACTCGATTCGATACTTAAATTGGTAATTTAAGTAAATTCATATTTGAATTGCCTCGAATTAATACGACACTTGATGACTTGAATGTTTATTACTGCTAAATTTAGGGGTCGTTTGGTTGATACGGGAATTACAACATGTTATGAAATACAAATTCATGGGAAATAAATTCTCTCGTCTAATTCATGAAAATTTGCTAAAATTGTTTGGTTGTCAATGTGAAATTCACTTCCATAGGAACTTCAACACACCAGGGGGTGTCGGTAAGCAACTTCCCCCATTTATACAGGAAGTTACTTCCATGGAAATGACACTTCCCTCATTTTTACAAAAAGAGGGCAACCAAACAACTCTATTATTTTCACTTCATGGGAATTTCCACTTCCCATGTTTTTCCAAGGCAACCAAACAACCCCATAACATTCTCAATAAAAGACTTGATAATAGACCCAAAACTTATCTTATCGGCCAAAATTCTTGCAAACCCGAAAATAACCTGACTCGAACTGAGTAAAGTCGAACAAAGCCCAGTTTATCTGTTCTTGAGGTTAAGTCTAGTATAGAGTATCTATTTAGCATGTTATGATTATGAATGTATCTCTGTTTTTCATTATGCAATCTACTATGCTTGAAAATTAAAAACTCATGGTGGAGAAATATGACCATATTCATAAGAAGATGTAACTATTACTTAATAATAAGAATTTATAAATATTTATATTATAAAATGATCATATTTTAACTGTCATAAAATAATTTCTACTGTCACAAAAGAGACCAACTGCGGCTAAACATATTATATCAAGTTTTGACGACATTACAAGGTACGTACGTGGAAGGAGTCACTCAATCAGTGTCTAGTTAAGCGTTGCTTGACTATTACGCTAGAAAATGTTGGCTGTGAATCTATGATGATCACGACATTTCAACAAAATCCGTATAAATTGGTCAACAATTAGCGACTTATTAGCGTTTTAAGGGATAAGTTCCTACTTTAATATTCTACATTGCGTTGCTGATTAGATGCATGGTTTAAAACACTAAAACAGTGTAATTCTTTGGAAACAAGAATTCAAAATACCATTGGCCAAAGACAATACATGATTGAATTGCATCATGCACAACTACTATCTCAATTAATATTATAGATGCCAACTAATTAATTTACAACAATTGATAAAGTCAATCAAATGTAATGCGCATGAATACCTTGAGAGGATTAGACGCGATATCATAAATATTGAATGGTTTTAAAACAAGCAGTATCAAAAAATAATACTCGTATAGTCGTATTCATCATAAAATGGTTCGAGTTCAACTCTGAAGAAGTCATAAATTATCATCCATAGACCATAGTTCCTGACTTCCTACTCGTACTCGGTATAAATTAGCACAACTCATATTTAGACCAATAGTTTTATTTTTCTAAATAAAACTGTGAAATTATATATAGAAGCAGATTATGTATAAATTAATTTGTTTTTGTCAAGAGTATATTGGACTATTGGTATTTAAGAGAGCTGAAGTTATAGACCTTAATAAATAAAAATAATAAATATTAAAGGTTACAGTTTCTGCAATTCTCTTGATTTATTATTTAAGAGGAATAAAAATAATACGAAAACGAAAGTTTTATTATTGAAATATTAAAGGTTACAGTTTCTGCAATTCTCTTGATTTCATCTCGACTTAATCTCGTAGGGAGTTGATGGAGTCTTCTATGTGACTTAGGCCATGTTCTTTTCGGCTGAAACGAGCTGAATTGAATTAATTAGAGTAGAGCTTAATTGAACTAAATTGAGTGAAATTGAGGTGAAGTGAATTCAGATGAATTAAAAGTTAATTTTGTAAATAGATTAGTTGAACATAGTTGATTGAACGTAAATAAAACTTAACATAATATATCCAAGCAAAATTGAAAGGAACTGAAATTAAGCCAGAAAGAACAGGGTATTATTCCATCTTAACTACAATTTGTTAGTAGGAAGACTAATAGACCATGCCATTTTTTAATCTTTATTGATGCTCATTCTAACCCTAAAGTTAAGGTCTATATTTATAGTGAAACTAGTTTTTAACCTGTGCAAAATTGCACGGGTTAGTTTTAAGAATATCGATATAATGATTAATATTTGAAAATGTTAAAACCAAAATGCATGTATATTTTATACTCAATTTGTACATGTGTTTAAATCCGTGAAAAATGCACAAATTTCGTTAAAACATGAAAACAAAATTTTTAGATCTAGTCATTTTAATGGATAAACTCAATATCGATAACGACTTCCATTAAAGCATTATTTTAATGGAATGTTCTAAAATCTACTTAATAAAGTTTTATAGTTTATTTATTTTGTTAATAACTTTGTAGATATTGAAGATTAAAATAGTACCCCCTCCATTTTTTTTATATCACCTCATTTCTTTATACACGTTTGTCAATACTCATTTTGTTTCGATTATATCTTTAGCTACTACTACTAAAAATTATAAAATTTTGATATTTTTAATCCTCTTATCAAGACAAATTAAAAAAGATCTCACATGAATATATTTCCGTGAACGGATTGAGAGAAAACCGACGTTGAATACTCGACAGTGAATAGTGCCAAAAAGGGGAATAGGGTGATATAAAAAAAATGGAGGGAGTAACAATTTTTTTTGAAAACTATTTCTTATTCAAAAAAATTACTCTAATTTAGTAATATCTTGAAAATTTGCTATTATGATGGTCAAAATGTTAGAGTTAAAAGCTTGTAAAATAATATAACAATGTTATTTCTTTTACCATTTTTTATCATTTGTATTTTAATTGTCTAATAATGTTTTTTTTGTTCGTCTTTTTATTTTTATTTTTTTTATTATTTATAGACTAGGTGGAATATTTGGAATTCTGCATTTTCATATTGTATTATTTATGCAACATAAATGGAATTGAGGATGGTTTTTTATTGAAGTTTTGTATTGATTATACGATGAAATTCTATTAATTAACAAAGTTCATTCTTCTTAAATTAATTTTATATTATTTGGGGTGGATCCTACATTTATTTAAAATAAAAAAAATTAAAAAAAATGGACGTGATGATGTGGATATACGAAATTGTACGTAATGTTCTTGTATTAATATTGCTATAAGATATTTATTGATAATTATCTCTAATTAATTAAGATACAATAAAATAAATAGATACCAAAATATAAAGTTTTGGTATCTACATCCGATGAACGTAAGGGTGCTGAAGTGAACATGTTAAATGGAATTGAGTATGACGATATAAATAGTGAAAACCCGACATATGATTTTACATTTTAATGGCTCAATTTATGTTATCATAATATAATATGGATAGAGAGAAAGAAAAGTACTTAACTCACCAAATTGTGAGACTAATTGTGGGTGAGTATTAAGTGCTAATTAATTGGACAATGGGGACTACGTACCTTATACCTATATGCTTTAATCATCTTAAGGATAAGAAAGTCTAGGCTTATTTAATTTGATTTTTCATTAAAGGACTCATGTTCATTGGATATGTCATTATATACCATTAAAACACTAATTATGTTCATAATTCATTGTGGTTAGGATAAGGAAGCCTAGTCTTTAACAACTTCATTGGAGAACTCATTATTGAGAGACTGTTTTTCGTTAGATTAGTAGGAGATATAGGCCCTGTTCTTTTGGACTTCAAGTCACTTAACTTTAGTTCACTTCAGATCCTATAAGTTCAGTTCAGTTCAGTTCAGTTCCTATAAGTTCAGTTCAGATCCTATAAGTTCAGTTCAGTTCAGTTCCTATAAGTTCAGTTCAGTTCAGTTCCTATAAGTTCAGTTCAGTTCAGTTCAGTTCCTATAAGTTCAGTTCAGTTCAGTTCCTATAAGTTCAGTTCCTATAAGTTCAGTTCATATAAACTCAATTAAGAAAAGTTATCTACGGAGTATTATTTTTAACAACCGATACAAACATTTCGCTTCAATTATTCGATACACGTCATCAATAAAAAAAACTCATTAATAATTTACCGGTCTTTTACTCTCTAATTAATGTCAAATTATCATCCTCATTAATACCAAAAACAACAACTCATCATACGACGCCCTCACCCTCACCAATTGTCACTCTCCCATAAATCAGTTTCTTCCTCACCATTGTTAGAGAAAATAAATGGTTAGAGAAAATTGTAATAGTGAATTATTTTTATCGTAATGTAATTGTAGTATAATGTATGAACTATGAACAAACCATTATATATAAAGTTGAAAATATTTTAAACTACCTTTTGTTTTAAACTATTTTTTTATCAATGTCATCTATTGGATAATAATAATAATAATAATAATAATAATAACAACAACAACAACTTGGGTGACGACATTCCCAGGAGACCCGGGTTCAAGCCTCCCCAAGAGCAAAATCTTGTGGAGCATTCTTGGCCCGAGTCCATGCCTAAATAGACTTCGAGCCTGTCACCCTCGGGTGGTTTACCTGGTGTATGTGGTTTGCAGGCTATTACATATACCCGCGGGTTTACCCAGTGCGCACCGAAGGTAGCGGCTGCGGGTTCCCTCGTTACCAAAAAAAAAAAAAAAAAAAAAAAAAAAAAAAAAAAACAACAACAACAACAACAACAATAATAATAATAATAACAACAATAATAATAATAATAATAAACTTAAATTAAAATAAAGTTAATTAAGTTCGTATTTTAGAAGTTCAGTTCAGATCTTATAAGTTAAGTTCAGTTCAGATCCTATAAGTTAAGTTCAGTTCAGATCCTATAAGTTCAGTTCAGTTCAGTTCCTATAAGTTCAGTTCAGTTTTTATAAGTTCAGTTCAGTTCCTATAAGTTCAGTTCAGTTAAGTTCCTATAAGTTCAGTTAAGTTCAGTTCCTATAAGTTCAGTTCAGTTCCTATAAGTTCAGTTCAGTTCAGATCCTATAAGTTCAGTTCAGTTCAGTTCAGTTAAGTTTCAGTCCAAAAGAACAGGGCCTTAAAGATCAGTGAATAATTCTCTCCTTAAGTTTTACTTATTCTATTAAAGCTTACCCGGGCCATGGCCTAAGGGTTGTCTGGGTTGACAAATAAAATATTATCTCTAACATTGAGAGAGCTCACGTTAATTAACAGGGCCGGTCCTAAGGGTTGTCTGGGTTGACAAATGACAAGGACCCAAGTTTTGAAGGGGTTCATTAGTGTGAGATTGAAAGTCTGCTATTTGTCAAATAGAATGTATTATATGTCAAAATCAAATGAAGGTAAGTAGTCTAGTTGTTTTGTATCTTACTAAACCTTAAAAGGTCTTGTGTTCTATTCCTTGTGATGACATTTTTCTATTATTTTTTTTTCAATTTTGAATTATTGTTTAAATTATACCTTTAATAGACGCGTCTAATAAAGTTAATATCCAAACTTCGAAAAAAAATTATTTTTTTGTGATTTTTGAACGATAAAATGGTTGAATTATAAGGTACCCTCTCTCCAATTCTCCATATCCAAAATTATTTTTTTCCTAAATTTTTTAAGATTTTTTAAAAATCAAATCCATTTAATTCAAAAGTTTTTCTGCGTCCGTTTTACTGTACGGAGTATTAGATAATTATACATAAATTACTCGAACAATTTTTTTTAAAAAAATTAGGGCCCTATTTTACAATTTTGCCTAGGGCCTCGAAATCTTTAGGACCGGCCCTGCATTAATATTATCGAAAGACCGTTTATCTAAATTTTCTATGTATTTTTGGTCGACTTCCAAGCGTAATCATCCCCTAGTTGCGAAAGCAATGTAATATATATGTATTAAAGTCATTAAAAGCGAAGGATCTATCTTTTAAAAAGCTTGATCAAAATTGTGTAGTTCAAGTCAACAATAAAAGTACTAATGGCATCTATAATAATATCTACTCGTATGATATTTTATTGTCTTTTTTGTAAACAGCTGTCATCAATGATGATTATAATTAGGCCTAATCTATCTACTGATAAAATTCTTCAATTATTATTTGTTTTATAACTTTATAAATTACAATTGATTGATCAAATTAAGTTAAATTTGTTTTTAGTTTGGGTTAATCTTAACTCAGGGGTTGGCCGTTGCCTGTTGGTACTTGCTAGAGATGATCATGGGCCAGGATCATGTGGACTTGGGTTGGGTCGGGTCGGGTCCCGGGATGACAAATAAAGGCCCATATGTGTGGGCTAGTTTGGGCCAAGTTAATTGTGTAAGTTTAATTAGTAAGTCCAAACCCGGCCTTTTGGGCTAAACTGGGTATTGGACCTAAATGCGCTTTTCGGACCCTAAAATATACGACTTACCATAAAGATATCTACATTATATCTTCAATTAGTACTTTAAAAACACACCCTTTTTGTCCCGGTTATCTGTTTGCTTATACATTTTAGGGTGTCTTAGAGCATCTCTAATGGTTGAATAAAAGGACTTGCTTGCAATTTTAAGTATCTCAACTAGGGTTGTACAATGGGCCGGGCCAGAGGCGGGCCGGGCTGAAGAAAGCCAGCCCTAGCACGGCCCTAAAATAATATAGGGTTGGGTTGCGTTGGGCTGGGCCGGGTCGAGCTTGGAAAAGTCAGCCCTAGCCCAGCCCTGTAGGGCTACTAGTTATGTTTGTGGGTTGTATTTGGGTTAGTTGTGTTGGTTTTATTAGTGGGGTGGGTTGGGCTGCATTTCACACAGGGCTGCGGATAGGGCTGGGCTGACAAATCAAGCCCTGGCCCAGCCCTAGCCCTGTGTGTAGGGATGGCAGTGGGTCGGGTACCCAACCCAGACCCTTAGGGTCGGACCCTAATGGGTCGGGTATGGGTCTGAATTTTTGAGACCCACTCGGGTATGTGTCGGGTATGGGTCTTATATAAAAACTTCGGGTCGGGTCCGGGTCTTGGTCTTGGTCTTGGGACCCTACCCGACCCTTAGACCCTATATTCATTAAAAAAAAAAAGTGAAACAAAAAACACACATACGAACGTCAATAACCCAAATAATAGACACAAACAAATGACTCTTATTAGTTATCATTAATATACTATACGCATATCCAAATAATCATTAAGAATAACGAGGAAATTGATGAAAATGATGAGTTTGGGTACCCTAAATGATATAATTTTGGGTCGGGTACGGCCGTACGGGTAAT
Source organism: Silene conica (assembly GCA_029255685.2). Classification (NCBI taxonomy): domain Eukaryota; kingdom Viridiplantae; phylum Streptophyta; class Magnoliopsida; order Caryophyllales; family Caryophyllaceae; genus Silene; species Silene conica. The sequence continues at coordinate 4,456,653 of CM055314.2, forward strand.
GATCCAAATAACCAAGATTTTGTAATACGTTAATCAAAACTTTTTAATTAATTCGAACCTTGATACATTTTATTGAATGACTCGTTAAGAAAAATTGGACCCTAGGGTAGACCCTACCCAGACCCAGACCCATTAGGGTCGGGCATGGGTCCATTAATTTCAGACTCTTTAGGGTATGGGTCGGGTATGGGTCTAAGATTTTTTTCTGCGGGTCGGGTCGGGTCTTGCCGGACCCTACCCATTGCCATCCCTACCTGTGTGGGTTAGAAAAATTGGTCCGCGTAACAGGGTCGGGTCGGGCTGGCCTGCTACGTTGTCCAGCTCTAATCTCAACCATTGGAGTTGTTCATGTAGATTCGCTTTGCCCAAAAAATATTGATGAGCTAGTAGCTCCATGAAGCTACTTGCTTAAAGTATCTGACAAGAAGAATGTTACCAATAGGAAAATAGTGGTCTTATTTTTAAAGTTTTAATTTTATATTTAGAAATTAAGAATTGAATAAATAAATAAATAAATAAATAAATAAATAAGAAAGTCTGTTAGGTGGTCTTCTCGAGCCAATAGTTAATTGGCTTCACCATTGGAGTAAATTGTAGCTTAAAATTGTTGTAGCTTAAAAAAATGATGTGGCAAAGATAGCTAGTACCAAGTCTACCAACTAGCTTATCATCGAAGATGATCGAAGATGCTCTTAGTCAATTGGAGTATTAGTCTTCCATGGGCAGTTAAATGATTACCAAAATAACCGCGGGGTTTCCATTCAATAATTACCAAAATAACAAAAAACCCGCGGTAAATAATTACCAAACGTGAAAAAGCAAATATTACTTTGTTTTTATTTACGTGCTTATATGACTAAATATCACAAAAAGAATACATATATTTTAATAAAATATTGAAAATAAATATAAATCTAGATATTTTTTTGGTCCAACGGAGTGCGCATTTAATCGCATTAATATAAATCTAGATATAATAAGCAAAATATGAGTCTCTTTCACTTAGCACTAAACCAATATCACTGTATCATTACATGTTGCAACTGACTAAACATTTTGGATCTCTCGATTAATTGTAAATAATTAACTAAATATTGACTGAGTACTGCGAATAAAAAGCAATATTCAAAGTAATTTAACAAGGTTATTTTCAATTTCACAATTTCATAGCCGATATTTATAACTTATAAGTCATTAGTTAGTCGTTCAATTTTCTTATTCAAAAGTCAAAATCCGTGGACAAATTATTGCATGCATGGCAATATGGCATGTTCCATTGACACAAAAGAAGCAATATCCAGGAAACAAAGATAACATAGTTTTTTTTTTTTGGTAAACAAAACAAAGATAACATAGTTAAACACAAGTCTAAGTTAGTGGCGATGTCTATGGAAGGTGTGGGTGTTTGAGACGCGGTGGCAAGGTGCGACTCGCACTGCATTATTATTGCATATATTGTCGGAAGCCAAGAAACAACCTAATCATACGGGTGGCACAATAAGCTTGACCATTGCTGGCACGTGTTACTCCTTTGAGTGACTTGTCTGACCAATAAGCTAGCTCATTCGTGCGGGTTATATACGAAGCTTCTTCATGGTCAACGACTCAATCATTCTTCAATGGATAAACTCTGAATTGTCAACTTTGCATCTACGATACATTAATAACTAATTTGAGATATTGTTATAGGGAGTAAATTTTATGATTAGTAACCAAATTGTACAAAGATGTTATGTATAAAGTTTTACTGGAAATGAACAACTTATTAATAAGGATTTGAATTTAACATATTTCTATTATCAGGTTAAGAAAATATCAGGTCACAGGTTGGTTCGGGTCGGTTTAGGTCGGGTTCAGGTTGGAAAAAATAAAGTTGTTATTGGTCGATTTGGGTCAGGTCGGGTCGGTTTCGAGCGGGTTGGGCCAAGTCAGTTTTTGCCAACTCTAATCATAACGTAGAAGTACAGGGCGTATGGAAGTGGGTGGAGAAGGCGGGAGTGACGGGTAGAGACCAACGCATTGAGGCTTTGTCAAGATAAACATGGGTGCGAAGGTAAAGGAGGGGGAGGGTGGGGACGAACGTTGTTTGTAGGGATGTGAGTGGCGGGGTGTTTTGAGGCTTATTGGTTGATTGTGACCAGTGTTGGGAACCTCATGTTGCGGAGGTCATAGCTGTCTTAGATGGTTTGCAGGAAGCGTTGAGTAGAGGGCATCGGGATGTGGTCCTTGAAAGTGACCGTCTTCAGGTGATAGAGGTGTTGAATGAGAATAGTACCAGAAGAATCATTTTCTCTTTGATTATTGAAAATATTTTTATTCTGTCTGGTAATTTTAATTCGGTTTGTTGGGTACATACGAGTCAAGTCAATAACTGTGTGGCTTATGTTTTAGCTCATGTTCATCTTAGGATTGTTGGTAAATATGTTTGGTTGGATTTGCTACCACCGACTGCAAACTCCGATATGTACTCTTTTTTCATCGTTATTGAATTAGTGTCCTTCGACGTGGCTGATCACCACCGCCGGAGACGGGTCTAGAAAAGAACCATCTCCGGTGAAGAGGAAGGAGGGGCAGCGAGTTTGTTGTGTTTTGGAAGAAAAGCGGCGACGACGGCTTCAAAAAAATTAGGTTTTTGGTGTTGAGTTTTTAGAGAGAGGAGAGAACTTTATTTTTTTTAGAGAGAGAAGATATTATGTAATTTTCATTTCGAACTATTAGCCTAAGTAACTAGCAATATTAAATTGAACAGTATAATTAAGACGATTTTGTATTTATTAGGTTTAAGTTTAAAGATTTTTCTAACGTGTGCCCTCAGGGCACACATTAATAATCCAAATACGGAAAGATTTACAACATATTCTCATCTGATTTTTAGGTAAAAAGTCATTTTTACCATAACTAACGAAAATATGATGTAATATTCCCGCATTTAAATTATTAACATATGACCTAAGGGCACACGTTAGAAAAACCGTAAGTTTAATTATTTAATTAAATTTTGAGCATGCACGATGGAGAGTATTAACCCACCCCTTAACACACTCTCTCTCTTATTAAGAGGTTACCCCTCCATTGTGGATAACTCTTAAATTTCTAAGGCGAAGGGGAAATCCCTTTTTCGGGGAAATTTGGTACGTTGGCCCTTGTGCACAACTCTTCCTTTTTTATTTTTATCCCTTTTTCAATTCTTTTGGTTCTTTTATTTCATTTTATAAATGTACTACGGAGTATAATTTGTTTCTGGTTAATAATTCAATTGTGCAACTTTTTTTTAAAATACAAAAATATTTCATTTTTTTCCTTTATAAATAGAGTCCAATACCAATATATTTTTTCAAACTTATTCTTCTTACTATTTTCTCTATTTAATTAGTTGATAATAATCATGGATAATAGTAATCGAAATTATGGAAATAACTCATATTCTCTATTTAATTAGTTGATAGCATGTTATTAATAATAATGTACGTTTGATTACTTTTAAATTTATATAAAATTATTTTGTTTAATGATATTTATTGCAAATAAATGATACGAAGTAGATGTTTTAATATAGTGGGGTCAAACTAAATGAGTTGGATAAAAGAGAAAATGTGAGATTAAAAATATAGAGGAAAAATAAATAAGAATACTTCAAAATTTAATTTCTGAAATATTATTACGCTACGTCATCAATTTTACATTCTTTTTTATATACAGAGTACTATATAATGATTACAAATAAGACGGCCAGACGGGCTGATGTGTAGTGGTCTAATGCAGTGGGGCTGCACCAAAAGCAAACTCGTGTTTGCATTCTCCACATAAGCGTTACATGGTTGTCTTCCACCTCCCGTGAGAGCACGCCACATTTGAATCTCTTCGTCAGACTAATTCACAAGCAATCTGCAACTAGCACAAGATGATAAGAGTTTAATCTACACTACCCCACTTTATTTTAGATATTATTTGAGCCACGGGGGTAGGAAGCTGTGCACCAGAAGTATCGTAGAGTCACCAGGTAGCACCTATTCATTCCGACTTTTCAAATTATATCTCCGTATCTAATGTTAAGAAATCATTTCAATTAAATACAATCCTTAATTTAATGGTTTAAGTCTTAATTTAGTAGCCATTTGATTGATGTGAAAATTGCAAGATTACGTGAATACTACTACAAATTTGATCAACGCGATCGGTTAGAAAGCGTTCTGAAAGCTGTTTTAGACCGTTCTGTGGCCAGGCGTTCTCGTTGTTCAAAGAGAACTGTTAAAATTAAGTCAACCCGGTCTCTTTGATATCAGAACCGTTCTCGTTGATATATCATAGAGGATGGTTACACAAAGACCTAGTCTCTTTCATATATTGATTTTTTTGGCGCCTTCACTTAACCTTTACAAAGAAAGAACAGGTTATACAAGGAAACGTTCTCGTTGTTAATTTCAAAGAGAACATGATATACAAGGAACCGTTCTCGTTGTTCCAACTTTTTTTTAAAATAATTCTATTTTTTCGTAACCCTTATGCGATTGGATTGTATAGCTCATAGGAATTAAACCCGCATTACAATTCAGAAACTCCAGCATGTTTTACGCAATAAAAACCTTTACATTTAATTTGAATTCGAATTCATAAAGATAAATTCTTGAAAAAAATACAAAGTCTTGTCATATTTTTAAGGATCTAGAGCCACTAGAGGCAATAAATTAAATTGTAAAGATTTGATTCGCAACTTAATTTTCAAGTTTATAGTTGGCTAGTTACAAATAACAAGTTACAAATAAAACACATACCCAAGAGCAGATGATATCCATTTCCTCAAAGTCCTAGCATTCGACATGATTTCAGCAATTGTGAAGGTGCACAGTCATGGTGCTCGAAATCACAGAGAATAGGAGTTGTGGCGGAAAAAGTGTGATGAAGGAGGAGAGTGTATGAGTAAAACGTGTAACGATAGAAAATTGAGGGAGATGGGTTAGAAAAATAAGTTTTACAAAGAGGACGAGTCTACATAATAAACGTTAGGGTAAGATTATTGGTAGTCTTGAAATAAGATTTTAGCAAATCTTAAGACAAGATTCAATCAATAATCTACCAAAATCTTAACAAAGTCTTAAGTTGAATCTTGGATATTCAAGACTCAACTTAAGACTTTGGGTGAGTCTTGACACCCCCTTCTATTAAAATTATCCAGAGTGGTTGTCACGTGTCATATCTTTTTGTAAAAAAAAAAATAATGTAAAAAAGGAAAGTCTGAGGTGGGTCTGACGGATAATGTATAAAGTCTGAAGCGGGTCTGAGGTGATTCTGAACAATAAAGAAATAATAAAAGTTAATGGAAAGCTGATGTGACAGAGTCTTAAGACTTTGGCCGGTCTGACCAATAATGTTACCCTTATCTTTGTTAATATATTAATCTGTTAAGACGTTTATACATAATAGGTGTTCTCTTTGTTAATATATTAATATATTAAGACGGTTGGTCAAACATAATCGTTCTCGTTGTTAATCTACGAGAACGGTTCATACAAATAACCGTTCTCTTTTACAGTCATATATGCGCGCCCAAAGTAAAGTCACAAAACAGAACGGTTCTGCACTTAACCGTTCTTAAAGTTGCGTTCTCATAGCCTTAAATTGTACTCCCTCTATCCCGGTGATATGTTTATAGTTCTTTATTTTATGAGGGGAAGAAAATAAAGGAAGTATAAAGATATGACTGAGACGGAGGGAGTAGTAGTGAAAATACATTATTATGGAAAAATAAAATCCCTCATAAAATTCATGGGAATTTCCCACCATTGTTTAATTGTCAATGTGAAAACTTACTTCTATCATAGTGCAACTTACCAAGGACAATCAAATAACTCCAATTTTTCTATTTTAGTTTCTCATATAAACCAAATTAAATAATCCCTTATAATAATCTCGAGTACAACTCTAGAATACATGCAACAACGACAATTTATCCGCGGAACATAAACGAGATTAGCAAGTTTAGTACTTGTATTAAAAGACCTATTGTGTATCAACTCGAGTTTTCAATCAACCTCGTTGCCTCATTCGCACGATATTACTAACTTCATTACCACCAAGAACATAATAATCATTCATAAACTTATCAATTCCAACACTTTAATACAAACCATACACAGTCATACGGAATCTTTATGTCCATGTCCAAGCCCAAGCAATATACAGTGATCAGTACATAAGTCTCGTTTAAGACGGATATTATTTATCTTAAACTTAAAAACAAGTCAAATATTACAAATACCGATAACAAAGACAACCTTTAACATTTTTGTAGATAATTTAACCTGTGATTTAGTATATATATTTGACTCGTTTTAAATTTAAGATGAGTGTAGTACTCGTTATAAACGAGAATTATACCTAGTAAAGTGATCCCCACACAAGAGAATAGACGGAAAGGAACCAAAGCGGACGCAAAGTAAATACGAAGGGCACATACACAGTCCGCACAAATACAACTCATGTCTTAATGGCATATAAACCTGACTACATGGACCGTTTCTCAGCACTCTTTCCTCCCACCATCCTCCAATCCTTACCCTATATAAACCCATTTCACTTCCTTATATCATATTCACTCAACAAAAAAACATTCTATTAGTACCTTACATTCACTTAATTCGGTACCAAAACTCTCATTTTTTGCCTTTTAAATTCCGCTATGGCATTTAATTTCATTTCGAAATGCTCTGTTCTATTACTTCTTACCCTTTGTGTGTTGACCACTTCTACCTTCGCGTGTAGACAACTCTTGGGCTCGACAACCTCGACTCAACCGATGTCCTTCACATACCATAATGGACCATTACTTAGTGGCCAATTTTCCATAAACCTAATTTGGTATGGTAACTTCAAACCCACGCAAAGAGCCATCATCTCCGACTTTGTCACTTCCCTCGATTCTTCTACCCACTCGGACAGCAATCCATCGGTTGCAGCGTGGTGGAGTTTGATTGGAAGGTACTACCGTCTTTCCAAACGTACAAAAACCGTCTCATCACTCTCATTAGCCAAGCAAGTCATCGACGAGAATTGCTCCCTTGGCAAATCCCTCACCACCCAACAAATTGAGGTTTTGGCCTCAAAGGGTAGTACTCAACAGCCTAATGCAATCACGATAGTCCTGACTTCAGCTGACGTGACGGTTGAAGGCTTTTGTATGAGCCGGTGTGGTACTCACGGAGCCATCGCTACACCCGGGACAAGCAGAACGAACAAGACCCCGTACATTTGGGTTGGTAATTCCGAGACCCAATGCCCAGGCCAATGCGCGTGGCCATTTCACCAACCTATCTACGGCCCACAGAGCCCACCCTTGGTTGCACCCAACAACGACGTGGGAATGGACGGTATGGTCATAAACTTGGCTAGCCTGTTGGCAGGCACAACAACCAACCCATTTGGAAACGGATACTTCCAAGGTCCGAAAGACGCTCCTCTAGAGGCTGCCTCAGCGTGTCCCGGAGTCTATGGAAAAGGGGCTTACCCCGGTTATGCAGGGGACCTTCTCGTAGACGCTACATCCGGAGCTAGTTACAATGCTAACGGGGTTAACGGCAGGAAGTATTTGCTTCCTGCTTTGTATGATCCTGCAACCTCAACTTGCTCGACACTAGCCTAAGACCTTTTCGGAAGAGAAATTCGATTTAATATATAGACATATAGCTGTGTATTTAATTTATTATTATGAATTGTGTAAATTTGTATTCCTAAATTTTGGCCTATTACAGTGAATATTTAAAATTCAATACTCAGTCTCAAATCTCAAATTTGTGTGATCGAACGCTCCAAAACCGAAGATTCAGAAATTAGGCCACATTCATCGATCCAACTAGTTGAACACGGTATATACCCTGCTCCTAGAAGCCAAAAATGAGTTGGAGACACAGAGTACAATAAAACTTGATCAACCCGCTTCTATGTCAATTTCTACAAATTTCTCCATTATATTGTCTTATGTTCGTGTCTCATCTTATGTCCTTAACTCTTTATCTTACCCATCACCGTAAATATCATACGAGACTAACTTGTTCTTGTTCGAGGTAGGGGGCTACAAGATAGGACACAGAACTACGGAAGTGTTTCATAAAATCCGGATTAAATCAACTGACATATTGACCAATTTACGGATGGACCGTTATTTACCGTGAGACTGTAGAAAAATGTTATGCTTGAAAACTAACTAATACGAGTACTCATTAACAATTTGTCTTGGTTGTGACACATAATATCCGTCACTTTAAAGAGACATGTCACAAAATCTCCCCATTTACACTCTTTGTGAGAGGTCCTTTTAAAGTGATGGATATTATCCATTTAGATTTAGAATATGTATAAACTTAATAATTTGAGTTATAGAGACTTACAGATAGCATTGAATTTGTATATTATAATTAGTCTCAATGAAGTTGTTCCCCTGCGGCAACCCCCAAAAATTGTGCAAGAAACCAACCATACAACAATATAAATAATTTGTGTACTGTCAGATTAGTTTAGTTGACAAGCAGAATATACACAGCTTGCAATTAGTTGTTCCCCCTGCAACAACCCCATTACCCCAAACATTGTAAAATTAAGTAATAGCCCTTTCACTCGAAACACAACAATACATTTTTACGAGTTTAGCAATGTACCATTTTATGAAAAATATAAAGGATTCGTTTTTTATTATACGTTTTGTTTTCACAAATTCTTATTTGTAACGGCGGTATCCGTCACAAGTTTGCGACGGATACCGTTTTCTCTCACAAAATACCCACTTTTTCTCTCTCCCGACACTATTCATGTGATCCATTTCTCCACTAACTCATTTTATATCTATTTTATCTTACAAAATATCCGTCATAAGCAAGAATTACCATTTTGTTTTAAGGTGAATCAAATAAACTTCTATTCATTTATGATGGTGTCAAGAAACAAAGAAGTGTCGATATTTAGAGTTGAATAAAGAGAGTAATTAACAATGTAGTCAAATTGCCCTCGAATCCTCGATTAATTAAATACGAATTCCTGATTAACAAATGCAGCAGAAACAAGAGGTTAAAACTTGCTGCGATTAGATTCTTTGTTCTGTCTTTTCATTTGCCACACCGGTTTAAAATTATTAACCAATTTCGATAAGGATAACAACACCAATATCAGAGTTTTAATCCCAAAAAGTTCGAATATGGATGCAGGACCAAATTTTATTTCAAAGTAACCTATACCAGATTTCCAGTATAACAAAATCTGCACCAATCGAATGCTCGATATTAAGACTCAATTTAAGTCGTTTTAATTTAAGCACAGCTCAACACGGTTCCTATATATTTACTTCAATTTATTTTCTTTTCGTATGAGATATCATGAAATTATATCGATTCAATTTAATTCAGCTTAATCAATAAAAGTCCAAACATAATCATAGGACAATAGTTCACAAAACAAAATCAATGGATAATTTGTAATTAAAAGTAAACCAAGCCAGTTTGAGTAATTGCTTTTCTATTGATATAAGATTAAAACAAAACACATCTAAAAAATGAATTAATGAATATTTCTACATAAAACTAATTCATATAATATAATTAACACTAATGAGTAATGACTAAACCAAAGTAGAGCATCTAGAGGTAGACGGATCATACAAAGCAGGCAACAAATACTTCTTCCCGTTTACACCATTCGCATTATAACTCGCCCCGCTACTCGAATCCACCAACAAATTACCCGCATAACCCGGGTACGCTCCTTTACCGTATACTCCAGGACAAGCCGAAGCAACCTCAAGTGGGGCCTCTTTCGGACCTTGGTAAAACCCGGTTCCAAACGGGTTTGTTACAGTTCCAGCCAATAAGGTAGCCAAGTTCATCACCATCCCATCTACGCCCACATCGTTATTGGGGGCAACCAATGGCGGGCTCTGTGGGCCGTAGATGGGCTGGTGAAACGGCCAGGCGCATTGTCCTGGACATTGAGTCTCGGAATTACCTACCCAGATGTAGGCAAATTTCTGTGGCCCCTTTCCGCTCGAGGCGTGTGACCCGCACCTACTCGAGCAGAACATTGGGGCCACAACATCTGACGCGGTCAATACAACATTGACCGCGTTAACTTGCTCGCCTTTTGCGGCCAGCGCCACAATGTGCTTGTTAGTTAGCGACTTTCCGAATGAGTAACTCTCGTCAATGACTTGTCTTCCTAAAGTGAGTGAAAGGGAAGATTGCTTCTTGTTCGCCAAGTGGTAGTATTTACCAATGGAGTTCCACCAGGTGGCGACGGATGGTTGGTGTTGGTGTTGGTGGGTTGATTTGGTGGATGAGATTGAGAGGGAAGTGATGAAATCCGACACAATTCCTCGTTGTGTGGGAGTGAACTTCCCGTACCAGATTAGATTAACGGATATTTGACCGGATAAAAGCGGGCCTCGGTGGTATTGTAGGAATGACATAGAAGGGTCGTCAACTACTGGTTGTTGCTCATGTAATTTAGTTCGAGATGCCGAAACGAGGTTTATGACCGTAACAAAAATGAACAAGATTTGGATTAGTTTTTGAGCCATGATGCTTGTTTTTTTAAAAACGAGTGCGCTATTATGTTGCGGGTGAGATTGGAAGAATGATGTTTTGATTGGGTTTAAGAGGGGTTTTTTGTAAGAGTAGTGAGATTGAGAAGAAGTTGTAGACTTGTAGTTGGGTGAGTGAATGAGTATGGAGAGGGGGTGTGAGGAGGTATATATAGGGGGGAATTAAAGGGAAGGAGTGTAGAAGAAGACGCGGAAATGAGAAAGGGTAGCTGACTAGCTGGTAGGCTGGTAGTGAGTGGTACTACAAAACAAAGAATTACAGCTTATTGGATACTCTTGGCGCTAGCAGCTACTTATGGGCTGGCAATATTAAACAAAATATTTATATTCCAGCTCATATGTTCTTTGCCACATATACGCCACGTCATTTAAAACTAAATTCAATATTTTAAAAATTACTCACAACAATGACAAATGTTCTTCCCTTATTTTTAAATGAGACTCACAATCCATTATCTATTTAACCAACCATAAAAAAAAAAGACATTATAATAATATTTTGTAATTAATTATTTAATAACTTTTATAACTTTACTTTTTAAAACATAAAAACCAATTATGACATAAATAATTATATTCTTACATATGACAAACTTTTTATTTTAAACAATAAGATAAGACAAACTTAAGCATAATTAAATACGATAAAATTAGATATCGACATTTTCTCCGATAAAATTAAATACGACATTTTCTCCGATAAAATTAAAAAATTTAGTTGAGTTGAGTTGAGTTGAGTTGGAAAGTAGAAATTTGTGTATTTTTTTTTTATGAAACTAAGGTTTGATATTTATAGATAAATAATACTTCGTATAACATATTAAATTTTTTTTGAATAAATTTAAAAAGAAAAACACAAATTTAGTTGAGTTGTTGAGTTGAGTTGAGTTGAGTTGAGTTGGGTTGAAGTTGAGTTGAGAAATTTGTGTCAAAATAATTAAAAATAAGAGTTAGTGGGTATGGCCCACATGGTTTTCATAAGAGCAACCAATTTTTTGTGCGTGTGAAACACCCCACTCTCTTCTTCTTTTTTTAATAATTGTGTGAACAACAATCTCTTCCCACCCATACTTTTTCCTATTTCTTAAGAACCCATTCTTCCAGACAAACCCAAAAATAAGAACATATTACAAACCCAATGAAACAATGGTGTTGGGATAGTTCTTCATTAAGAACCATGCTTAAGAACAACCATTGTTGTTGCTCTTAGGCCCTTTGTTTGCATTAAATTAGGCTCTGTTTTTTGTTATTTGTATTTCGTTAAGTTTTATTTACGTTTAATTAATTATATTTAGCTAGACTCTGTTTTTTCTGGCTTATTTTTGGTCCACTTTAGTTCAGCTCAGCTGCTCAGCTCGGTTTAGTTCAGTTCAGCTCTCTTCATTTAATTCATTTCAGTTCAGTTCAGCTCGACTTTATTAAGTTCAGCCCAAATTATTATAATTATAATAATTATTATTATTATTATATTTATTTATTTATTTATTATTATTTATTAATAAGTATTATTGAAATAATAATAATTATTATTATTGTTATCATTATTATTAGTAAACATGAGAGAGTAGAGAAAAATGTAATTGAAAAGTAAATTTTAATAACATTCAAATAATAATATTTGTTAACACAATCAAAAATTATAATATTGAAAATATAAATATTATTAACAAAGACATCATCTATGTTGCTTCGTTATTGACTTCCTTATCATTTTGATGTGCTTTATTATTGAGGTCATTATGGACACCAATAGCACGTCCTAATTTTTTGCAATTTCTTTTCGAACTTTGTCCATGAGTTTCTTTTGTTCTTTATCATCCATGTTTGAATATATTCTTCCTTGAATACTTTAATGTTGTACTTTGGTGCAAAAAACTAAAGCATGGTCTCCATGCAGTAGACATAAAGAAAGGTGGAAATGTTGTTTTTGTTAATTTTAAAACACAAGAAAAGAAAAAACCACTAGAGTTGATTTTAAAAAAGTACGTAAAAAATTAATATTTTTGTTTTAATATAGCTATTTTTTAAAAAAAATTGCAAATTTTTATTAATCAAACATTTTTTGTATTATTATTAGTTAGTACAATTTAATTAAATTAAATTTATTTCTATTAATTTCAACTTCATTAAGCTCAGTTCAGTTCAGCTCGATTAAATTCAATTCAGCTCAGCTCAGCTCAGTTCAGTTCAGTTCAGTTTAGTTCAGTCCAGCTCAGCTCCATTCAGTTCAGCTCAGTTCAGTTCAACTCAGCTCCATTAAGTTCAGCTCTAAAAAGCCAGAAAGAACAGGGTCTTAATCCCTTTACAAAATTAACTTTTAATTCAACTAAATTTACTTCAACTCAGTTCCACCCAATTTAGTTCAATTAAGCTCTATTCCAATTAATTCAGTTCGACTCATTTCAGCCGAAAAGAACAAGACCTTATTCCGCACTTATTAATCGAAAATAAGTGACAAATCAAATACAGTATGAATTATCGTATTAATTACTGATGAATTAACAAAAAAATAATATTGAACTAAAAAATTAATGATCTTTTTGTCTATGTTAGACGATTATTGATAACATGAAAATAAATAATGACGATTAAAATTGTGATAGAAATTGATTATAAAGAACACAAAATTTTAAGCGGCCATATTTGTGCTCAAATGTCCGTTTTCGACGAATTGTTTTTTCAAATTGCTTATTTCGACAAGATGAACGCAATGGTTAAAAAAAATAAAAAAACTGGAAAGTGGGCCCATTTGTGTGAAATAAGATTCTATAATATTGTCTAATTGTTTCTATCACATGCTTGTTTTGTATTGTTAATCTTTCGATTATTGATCACAATCGTAGATTAACATGGTCATTCTTTTCTAAGATCGAAAGCCTAAAATATAGAATTAAATCAAGCATGTTTCAGTAGACCGATCTAGCAATAGCGAGAGCTTGCTAGAACCCGACTTAAGGTTGACAAGAATATCGAGAGATGGTTGTCTTAAGCCTAGACAATTACCATTGTTATATTTTCCTAATTGACACTAACGTTATCATTAATTGGCATGTGCGTGTGACCCGACCTCCCCTAGACTTCCATTTGATTATGGATATTTTTCTTATCCTAAATCAACCAAAGAATTAAAATCAACCTAGATAGAATTCACCTCACAACAATTCATTTTGTAACTCTCGTATCCTTGTGCTCGACTAGCTCCTATCTTACTGCATTTACTTGTTAGCGAAATCTAGGATAATATATCTTTGTCTAGGGTACGCGACAACCCTATCAACAGAAAATGACGGATGCAAGCAAGGTACAAGATACACTCGTTTACGAATCCACCACCTAATCATAAGAAACGAAACAATCATAAAACTATGCAACGCCATCTTTTTCCCAAACTAACCCAACCTAGGGTTACCCAAAACAGAAAGACGAAATAGATGAAATCTTACCACAAATCCGACGCACAAACGAAAACAAATGACGATCTAGAAGCAATGATTGGCCTTGGAGATGGTTGTGATGATTAAAATATGATAATATAATTTTAGGTTTTACTGAATAAAGAAGGAAATAACGGTTTTGTAAAAATTATGTCATATTAATCGACACAATCAACGTGCCAAAAAAAAATCTGTGAGAGTGAGTATTCGGACGAGTACCTGAGATAGTCGACCAAGTACCTGCATACTCGAACGAGTACCACTCGGATATTAGCATGTCGAACGAGTACCACTCGGACGAGTACTTGGTAGAGTACACCCTACTCGACCAAGTACTCCTTATACAAAAATGATGAGTATTATAACTTCGTTAATTATACCGTCTTCTGATATGTTTAATTATGCATATCTATAGTGTTGATTTTGAATCGTTTACAACTTTTTTGTTGCTTTTTTTTTTGTTTTTGCAAGGTAACTCTTTTGTTGCTTAAAGTTTCAAAATAGTACTTAATCCACCTTATTTTTTTATGAAGTACGATCGATAAACTAAACAATGTAAGTATATAGTTTGTTATAGATATTTTTGTAATAATTCTATATTGTTATAAATAAGAACCTTTATAACAATTTGGATGATCATTGAAAATAAATGTTCCCCTCTTAAGAAACAAACCTTGTAACGTGCACTCTGACTAATTTAGACATTTAGTCGAAATACAGCTTGCAAAATTAACTATTGCCAACATTGTAAATTTAACTAAGTTAATTAATAATACAACAGAATCTAAAGTTTACCCAACTTGTAAATTTAACTAAGTTAACTAAGTTAATTAATAATACAACAAAATGACTAAACTACTCTTATGAAAACCATTTATCTACCTAAAATGTCACTCAATGGTCCACCTATAACCCACCATAACACATTTATATTAATAAAAAAACATCTTACACACTTCCAAATGTACCTTTAATAGTTTTTTTAATATTTTTCTTAATATTTGTGCAAAAAGCATATATGGGCTTTGGATATGAACGGAGGAAGTAGTTAGATTCTTTGGTCTCTCTTTTCATTTGTCACACCGATTTTAAATTAGTTACCACCAATTCGGATAAGGAGGTAGGATATAATTTTACTTCCTTCATTCGTATCCAAACTAAACTTATTTCATTTTAATTCATTCATATCCAAACTACACTTTTCCTAATAAAGCCAACAAAATTACTAAAATAACCTTATGAATATGAATTATTTACCCAAAATGCCATCAAATGATCTACCATTACTCCACCACAACAATAAAAAAATAACATACATACTTCCCATTGTAGTTTCAATCATATATTTAATAAACTCTTAAAATTTGTGCATAAAGCATAAATACAATTTGGATATGAATGAAGGAAGTATTTCAAAATAGTTCACCCCAGTCTAGGTAGCACCAAAACGGACACGGACACGACACGGACACGGGACACGGCAAGCCATAGAAATTAGGACACGGGACACGGCATTTAAATTTAATAAAATATGCATTTTATAGTTATAAATCTTTGATTTTATTTTTGTAAAAGTATTTGATATTAATTTTAAATAAGTGAATGTAAAATTGCCCTTGATAAGAAATTTATTTTCACTCCTCATCCGAATCAATATTCTAATTGATCTCTTTCGATAACGCATCTCTCATTTCAAGAACATTATTCATCGCAAATGATAATCAAATATCGTGGACACGCGGCGGACACGGCTCAAATACCATGGACACGCGTCGGACACGTGCCCAAATAAATGTAAAAAGTTAGACACGGCTGTTTAGGTGTTGGACACGTTTCGGCGTGTGTCCGTGGAGTGTCGGTGTCGGACACGGTACGGCTCATTAGGAGAAGTATCCGTGTTACCTAAACCCCAGTCTAACAAAAATCAATACCAATCCGACCGTTTAAGTCTGAATTGTTGGAAGCTTTATTTCTTAATAATTACCTCAATTGTTCAGATAAATAGTAATCCCTTCTCTTTAACATATTTTTCCCCTTTTTTTTACCTCAAAAATAAGGAAATAAATTTGGACCACATAAATCACCTTACCTTACATAAAATTGAATTTGGACCACAAAAGAACGTGATTATCGTCAATAAGGAAAAGGGGGAGATAGGCTGAATAGCCGGGAGTAGAATTAATCGTTTTTGATTGAGTTAACTTCTTATCAACATGGTATCAGAGTCACTTAATCACAGACTCAACAATAATGTGTAATTGAAAGCAAACCAAACCAGTTTGCCTAATCGTTTTTCTATTGATATAAGACTCGTACTAAATTGCATAAACAAAATACATCTAAAAAATGAATCAATGAATTTTATATTTCTACATATAACTAATACTTATAATTAACAATCGAACAGTAATGACTAAACCAAAGTAGAGCATCTAGAGGTAGACGGATCATACAAAGCAGGCAACAAATACTTCTTCCCGTTTACACCATTCGCATTATAACTCGCCCCGCTACTCGAATCCACCAACAAATTACCCGCATAACCCGGGTACGCTCCTTTACCGTATACTCCAGGACAAGCCGAAGCAACCTCAAGTGGGGCCTCTTTCGGACCTTGGTAAAACCCGGTTCCAAACGGGTTTGTTACAGTTCCAGCCAATAAGGTAGCCAAGTTCATCACCATCCCATCTACGCCCACATCGTTATTGGGGGCAACCAATGGCGGGCTCTGTGGGCCGTAGATGGGCTGGTGAAACGGCCAGGCGCATTGTCCTGGACATTGAGTCTCGGAATTACCTACCCAGATGTAGGCAAATTTCTGTGGCCCCTTTCCGCTCGAGGCGTGTGACCCGCACCTACTCGAGCAGAACATTGGGGCCACAACATCTGACGCGGTCAATACAACATTGACCGCGTTAACTTGCTCGCCTTTTGCGGCCAGCGCCACAATGTGCTTGTTAGTTAGCGACTTTCCGAATGAGTAACTCTCGTCAATGACTTGTCTTCCTAATGTGAGTGAAAGGGAAGATTGCTTCTTGTTCGCCAAGTGGTAGTATTTACCAATGGAGTTCCACCAGGTGGCGACGGATGGTTGGTGTTGGTGTTGGTGGGTTGATTTGGTGGATGAGATTGAGAGGGAAGTGATGAAATCCGACACAATTCCTCGTTGTGTGGGAGTGAACTTCCCGTACCAGATTAGATTAACGGATATTTGACCGGATAAAAGCGGGCCTCGGTGGTATTGTAGGAGTGACATAGAAGGGTCGTCAACTACTGGTTGTTGCTCATGTAATTTAGTTCGAGCTGCAGAAGTTATGTTTACCAGAGTGACAAGGATGAACAAGATTTGAATGAGTTTTTGAGACATGATGTGAATGTCGCGAGTGAAAATGGATGGAATGTTATTGGTAAGAGTAATGAGAAATGAGAAGTGATTGGATGAGTAAGGAGAGGGGGGAGTAGGGAGGTATATATAGGGAGAATGAAAGGGAAGGCGAGTAGAAGAAGACGCGGAAATGAGAGATTCAATTAAAGTTGGGTTTAACTTTGCACGAGAAAGGAGGGGTAATAGAAAACACAACACAAATTTTTATTTGCAACCGCACTATCCGTCGCAAGCTTGTGACGGATACCGTTTTCTCTCACAAAATACCCACTTTTTCTCTTTCTCCATCACTATTCATGTGGTCCCCTTTCTCCACTAACTCATTTTCTATCCATTTTATCTCACAAAATATCCGTCACAAATGGTGACCCGTCGCACGCAAGACTTACTAAATAGAAAAACAAAGGGTTTACAGCTTATTGGATACGTTTTGGGTAGTACCAGTAGCAGCTACTTATGGGCTGGCAATATTAAATCTACAACGTATACTTATTCTTGGAAAAGCTGTATAAATTTGGCCAATTACTTATTTTCACCTTTTTAAAGCTTCTTTTATTACTACCAAAAAAAAAAGCTCTAGGCGCTAAACTAGATTAATTAGGGTTTTTATATTATTTGTCCAATGAATACATGTTAAGGAGTTAATTAAAGAAAGAATTACGATAATATATCACAAGATTTTGAATATGAACCCATAATTATTAATATCATAATTAGATACTCCCTCCATTCTTTTTATATCACCCAACTTTTGTTTTGACACTATTCACAATCGAGTATTCAACGTCGGTTTTCTCTCAATCCGTTCACAGAAATACATGTGAGATTTTTTTTGGATTGTCTTGATAAGAGGATTAAGAATATCAAACTTTTATAATTTTTAGTAGTATGTAGCTAAAAATATAAACAAAACAAAATGAACCTCGGCAAACGTGAATAATGAAATGAGGTGATATAAAAAGAATGGAGGGAGTAATTATTAATTAATAGTCTAATTTTTTTTAATTGACTTCTTAGCATGTGTCCAGTTAGTTTGAATGTATAATGTGTCAAATGAGGAGTTTATTATGTCAAATATAGATTAGTTGTTAGTTAAAGGGTTCTCAAATAAATTTGAGACTCGATTCTATAAGATAATTTGAGGTGGCATATAATAAAGACAATTAAGACCATCCTCAAGCAGTGGTCGCGATAATTAGGTCGTGACCCAATTTTACTCTTAACACCTTATTTACGTTGACCTACATTCATCCTCCCAAGCAGAAAATGTCACGATTTAGGTCATCAAGCCAATCATTTTTCCACTTTCTAACATTTTCAATCATTTATCACAATTTTTACCCACCAAAATATCTCTTTTACCAATCATTTTATTGTTTTTTATTCTTAAACCAATAAAAATTGTCCACATAGTGGTCACAAATATGATAACAAATGCTCAACAATGGTCACAAATTGACCTTGATTGATGATATGGTCACAAATTAGCAAAATGGTTATTAATTAATTAACTTAATTATCCTACTAATCATGACCAAACAAGGTCATGACCACCCTCATGGCCTTGCTTGGGGATGGTCTAAACATTGTAACAAATATAGAGTAGTAGTCGTAGGCAAACTTAACATTTAGTTAATTTAAAAATGATTGAGTATAAGCTTATCTTAAAATAGCCTATTTAAATTTAAATACGTTATTGAACAGCTGTAATTGTTGTAAAATTAATTTTATTTAAATTAATAATAACTTTGGATATATATCTATATCATATACATACTTCCTACTTTATATGTCTCGTTTATATGTTTACACTCTCTTTATTCTGTGAGAAGAAATAAAGCGAGTATAAATACTCCCCATATATTTAGATCAAGTCAAGTTATTATAAGGTCAGTCGATGAGCTTTCTTGACTCAGATTTGATTGAGGTCAAATAAATGAATTATTATCAATAATTATTTTAGTATAATGGCATTAGATTTGAGGTTGTAAGTAAGTAGAGTCAAATAATGTCTGCTGAAGATGAGACAAAAACAAAGAGGGTGTAGTTGGATGAGGTAGAATAGAAGAGGAGTGAGTAGGAAGAGACAGGCTGGAGGCAGAAGGGTGAAGAGTGAGTAAGCAGTCCAACTGGCAAACACTGGAACCCTCTACCCTATCACCTATCCTCCTGCCTTCACTTTTTTAATTATCACAAATATTGGATCCGACCCCACACGACGCGCATCACTTACGCAACCGACCTCCCAACGGGGACCAACCTCCGTTATCCCAATTCACTTATTTACGAGGGTTATTATCCGTTCTAAATTTTAAATGACTCAAATATATATTAAATTACTTAATTTAATATTTAAAAATATTAAAAAAAAATTATCTTTACTGTCATTATTACTAGTATTTAACTTGTCTCAAACTTAAAACATATAATCTCGTCTTAAGCAAAACTTAATAATTCCACTTTAAATCACCTTCTTTCCTAATTATGGACAATAATTAATTAGTTAATTAACTTCTTTTATATTTTACAAATTTTAAAATAAGATTATCTTAGTATAAGTTAAGGACTCATGTTATGTGACTTGCAATTGGCTACAATCGTTATCTATGCTCGAATGAATGGTTTAAAAAATAAGAGGAAAAATGGGTCAAAATTGTTTTATTAGTGTTACTAGTTTTATCACTTAATGTTATTTCAATTTTTGGTGAATGAAAAAAAACTAGTTTATAATAATATTTTTTTTAAAAAGGGGATTTGAAGTCAATCCGTTCATGAATTATATACATAGAGATAGTCACTTTAAATATTAAGCTAAAAAAGTACAACACTGCTCAAAACGACAAAACCTATACTTATAATCTTATACAGTATATTCAATTAATTATGAGTTTTGCCATTAAAAAGTTATTATAAAACTTGTAAATTTTAAATACTTAAAAAAAATTCATGTAAGCTCAAAAACTAAAAAGGTTCTTTGTTTGAGATAATACATTGGATATGTACTCTTTTTTCTCGAAGTTCAAGGTTGTGTCTCTCAAATCCTCTAAATTTGGCTATTATTAGAGTTGGAGAAAGAAATTTGTTATAAATGTTAAAAGACGGAAGCATTACTGATAATGCTTGAATAACTAAGAATTAAAATACTTAATATTGAAATAAAAACAGAATGGATGAGACTGAATTTGAGAGAGAAACGCAGCAACTGTTCAATATATTGATAGGTTGCAAAGGGTAGAACTGTGGTGAGGTTCACCTAGGCTCTAAATACAAGGATTCCTGATAATTCAGAGTTCAAAATTAAGCATAACTCTCCTAATATTCTTCTCCTCTATTTATAAGCTAATGCCTTGAGGAGCAAGCATTGCATTTTAGGAAAACAATAAACTTAGGAAGAAGACAAAATAACAGCTAGTAATTGGCTAAGGATCCAACGTTCATTTGAGGATTGCAGCATTCATCCCATGTGCACTGATGAGCTGTCCTTTGGTGAGCTGTCAGGAATCTTGTGCCCATGTTTATCCGATGATTTCTTCCCTGGTATACCCCCTGGTGTGGCAGTGCCTTTTCCTGACTCAGGTGCTTCAGACATTCCCTTAGCATTGACAACAGACAGTCCCATAGCATTGACAGTATCGGGTGCATTCATAGTATCAGCTGTATCACTAACAACTACTGTATCATTACCTCCCCCTTTAAAAGATCCTTGACCCCAAGGATCAAAGTTTGGAAATTGCTGCTGGAGGTCATATAAGAATTCCCAGGTGGCATCCTCAATGGGTGTATGTGACCATTTAACCAACACTTTTGTGGCCTGAACCCTTCCCCTTTTCACCGATTTCCTAGCCATTATTAACTCAGGGCTTCTGTCCTCTTGAATCAAATCAGGTAATTCAGCTGGCCTGTTTGGTACCTCATAGCATTTTTTGAGGAGGGACACATGAACAGTGTGATGGATTTTGGAGTTGAGGGGTAATTCTAGCTTGTAGGCCACTGGCCCTACCCTTTTGATGACCTTGTAAGGACCATAGTACCTTCTGGAAAGCTTTTGATTGACCCTGCCAGCTAGGGATTGCTGCCTATATGGCTGAAGTTTGAGATATGCGAAGTCTCCCACATTGAATTCCCTGTCACTCCGTCCCTTATCTGCTTGCTATTTCATTCTGTTTCTGGCCCTAGCAAGGTGGAGCCTAATCCTGTCTAAAGCTTCCTCTCTAGCCCTTAGTGACCTGTCCACAGCTTCCACTTTACTCTCATCGGGGAAATAAGGCAGATGGATAGGTGGGGGTTGGCCATACAGGACTTCAAATGGGGATGTTTTGATGGAGCTATGATAAGAAGTATTTTACCAAAATTCAGCACAAGGAAGCCACTTGCACCAATCAGTTGGTGTCTCATGGCAAAAGCATCTGAGGTAAGTTTCCAAGCACCTATTCAGCACCTCAGTTTGCCCATCGCTTTGAGGATGATAGGCTGAAGATAGATGGAGGTTTACCCCATGAATAGCGAATAACTCTTGCCAGAAGTTACTGAGGAAGATAGAGTCCCAATCAGAAACAATACTAACTGGCATTCCATGTAATTTATACACATTATCAAAGTAGGATTGGGCCACCTCTGCAGCAGAATATGGGTGCTTCAATGCCATAAAGTGTGCTGATTTGCTTAGCTTGTCAACCACCACAAAAATAGAGTCCATTCCCATAGACTTAGGTAGGCCATCTATAAAATCCATGCTGACTTCTGACCATACAGCAGATGGTATGGATAGGGGCTGGAGTTTCCCAGGGTATGCAGATCTATCATACTTGCATTGCTGGCACACAGAGCATTTCTGGATGTATTCCTCAATCTGTTTCCTCATTCCCTTCCAATAGAATTTTTGTTTAATTCTCTGATAGGTAGCTTCTACCCCTGAGTGGCCTGATTGCAAGGTATCGTGCATCATGGAGATAATGAGGATGGGTAGATTGTCAATGTTTCCCACTACTAACTTCCCCTTCCTTTTAAGTTGATCACCTGCCCAACAATAGCCCTTGTGAGACTGACCGTGCTGTTTTAAATATGTGATTATATCACATAAGGTCTTGTCTTCCTGCCACCCCTTCTGCAATTTGGAATATAGGTCTGTACTGATGGTGCTGATATGAAGCTGGAATAATTCAGAGCTTTGCATTCTAGAGAGGGCGTCAGCAGCTATATTTTCCTTTCCCTTCTTATATTCAATCTCATAATCATAGCCAAGTAGCCTAGCTAACCATTTTTGTTGTAAGGGACTGTTCACCTTTTGTTCTAGCAGGAATTTGAGGCTTTGATGATCCGTCTTCACAATGAACCTTTTACTCATCAAGTATTGTCCCCATTTGGTTATAGCATGTATAAATGCCACTAATTCCCTTTCATAGACAGACATTGCTTGGTGCTTGAGGGATAAAGCCTTGCTGATATAGGCTATAGGGTGTCCCTCTTGCATTAGGACTGCCCCAATTCCTCCTCCAGATGCATCTGTCTCAATGACAAAGGTTTTATTCAAGTCTGGTAAGGCCAGCACAGGAGCTGAGGTCATTGCCTCCTTGAGCTTCTCAAATGCCTGTTGTGCTTCTTGGTTCCATCCAAACCCATTTTTCTTGAGAAGGTTTGTGAGAGGCTTACTAATAACCCCATAACTCTGTATAAATCTTCTGTAGTAGCCTGTCAGGCCTAGAAACCCCCTCAGTTGCTTGATGTTCTTTGGGACAGGCCAATTAGCCACAGCAGACACCTTGGATGGTTCAGTGGCCACTCCTTCCCTGGAAATGATGTGGCCTAAGTACTCTAACTGGATGGCTCCAAAGGAACATTTACTTGGCTTAGCATAAAGATGGTGAGTTCTCATGATTTGAAGGACCTGATGAAGATGTCCCAAGTGAGACTCCCACTGGGGGCTATAAACCAGAATGTCATCAAAGAAGACCAGGACGAATTTCCTCAAAAATGGCTGAAAAACTTGGTTCATGAGGCTTTGAAAAGTTGAAGGAGCATTGGTCAAGCCAAAGGGCATGACTAGATACTCATAGTGGCCATTGTGGGTCCTGAATGCGGTCTTATACACATCATTTGGTTCCATCCTAATCTGGTGAAACCCTGATCTCAAGTCTATTTTAGTGAAGAATTGAGAACCACATAATTCATCCAATAGCTCTTCAATTAGGGGTATAGGGAACTTATCCTTGATAGTTTGTTTGTTCAATTCCCTATAGTCCACACATAGTCTCCATGAACCATCCTTCTTCTTAACCAATACCACTGGGGATGCATAAGGGCTTGTACTATTTCTTATGACACCACTCCCAAGCATTTCCTCAGTCATTGCCTCAATGGCATCGTTTTGCAACAGTGGATACCTATAAGGTCTTTTGTTTACTGGTTCAACTCCTGTTTTGAGATTTATCTGATGATTGTGTCCCTCCCTGAAGGGTGGTAAGCCCTTTGGCTCTTCAAACACATCAGAGAACTCAGTGAGGAGCTGCTGCACTTTTTCCTGGACCGTCTCCCTGGCAGCTACTTGAATGGCAAAGAATTCTGCCTCTTGATCTGGTACAGGGTGTAACATAGCCAACTGTGCACCATGCTCTAAGGTTTTCCCCATGTTCTTGAGGGTTTGTACCTTAGTAACAGGATTCTGGGCTCCTTTCAGCACATGGTGCTTCCCTTCGAAGTTGAACTTCATGGTAAGTTTTTTGAAGTCCCAAGTAATCGGTCCCAGTGTCTCAAGCCACTGTATTCCCAACACAGCATCACAACTACCCAGGGGCAGTGCAAAGAAATCAGCACTAAATTCAGTATTCCTTATCTTCCATTTCAGCTGTTTAAGGAACTGTGAACAGGATAGTTTACCACCATTGGCCACTGAGATAATAAAAGGATTAATGGGCTCAAGATTGAGTCCCAATTTGTTGGCTATTCCCGCATCAATGAAGTTATGGGAGCTGCCACTGTCTATGAGAATGCTCAATGTTTTCTTGCCTACTTGACCAGGAATCCTCATGGTCTGACACTTCTGTTGTTGCCCTGCTAGAGCGTAGACTGAGATTAAGGCCACTTCTGCCTGTTCCTGTTCTGGTTCCTCCTCCTTACCTTGAGTAACCCCCTCCTCCAATTCCTCCTGTTCTATAGAAAGAGATGTCTCTTTCTGTTTTTGCATACATGTTGCGGAGTATACTTCTCATCACAGTAAAAGCACAAACCCTTGGCTCTTTTATCCTACACCTCAGAATCTGCTAGTTTAAATTTGTTGGGGTCTGGAGAAAATGGGGTACTTTTGCTGGGAGTGTTTTGTGGGCTAAAATTTCTGAGTGGAGATTCTTTTGGTGTGTAAGGGGTATAAGGTTTGTTTTGTGAGGGTGGTGAGTTTGGGGTATTTTTGTTGCTGGTTTTATGGGTAATTTTGAGAGCAGATTCTTGCAGTTTTGCTAACCCAAAAGCATCCTGAATTGTTTTAGGCTTTAACATTTTTACCATCACAGAGATTTTCTCATCAAGACCATTAATAAAACAGCTTAGTGCATAAGTAGGCAGGAGATTCAGTTTGCTAATCAAAGCATCAAATTTATCATGATAAACCTGTACTGAATCAGTCTGCTTAAGATCTAACAGATCAGCCATAGGATCATCATGTGTATTCCCAAATCTAGCAAAGATGGCAACCTTGTATTCCTCCCAACCCAAGGGTGCACTAGTGGCTCTATTTTTAGTAAAAGCCTGATGCCAAGCTAATGCCTTTGATTCTAAATGCATGGACACATATGTAACCTTTTGGATTGTATCAACATCAGTGACAGAAAAGAATTGCTCACATTTAAACAACCAACCCTCTACATCATCTCCATTAAACATAGGGAATTTAATGGTAGGGGATCTAATAAAGTTGTTATTCAGAGATGAGGAGTTACCACTGTTGAGCCCGTGATTTGCCAGATCAGTCAGACTCTTAGTGATGGTTTCTATCTGTGCCTGCATACGCTCCATACCCTTGATGATATCTGGGCTCGTCATGTCGTAGTTTTTTTGCTGTAAGTTTTGAGTTTTTTGATTTTTGGTTTTTTGGAATAAACAAAAAAAGAAGAGTTGAATATATGCTGATTTTTCTTGGGGTTTTTGCGTAAATTTTCTCTAATCTTTGCGTTTATAATGACCACAGGTCGTGAGGAAAGGAGCTCTAATAACCAAATGATAATGCTTGAATAACTAAGAATTAAAATACTTAATATTGAAATAAAAACAGAATGGATGAGACTGAATTTGAGAGAGAAACGCAGCAACTGTTCAATATATTGATAGGTTGCAAAGGGTAGAACTGTGGTGAGGTTCACCTAGGCTCTAAATACAAGGATTCCTGATAATTCAGAGTTCAAAATTAAGCATAACTCTCCTAATATTCTTCTCATCTATTTATAAGCTAATGCCTTGAGGAGCAAGCATTGCATTTTAGGAAAACAATAAACTTAGGAAGAAGACAAAATAACAGCTAGTAATTGGCTAAGGATCCAACGTTCATTTGAGGATTGCAGCATTCATCCCATGTGCACTGATGAGCTGTCCTTTGGTGAGCTGTCAGGAATCTTGTGCCCATGTTTATCCGATGATTTCTTCCCTGGTATACCCCCTGGTGTGGCAGTGCCTTTTCCTGACTCAGGTGCTTCAGACATTCCCTTAGCATTGACAACAGACAGTCCTATAGCATTGACAGTATCGGGTGCATTTATAGTATCAGCTGTATCACTAACAACTACTGTATCAATTACGCAAGTTTAAAACGAATCAAATATAATTCTACAGTGTATAATACAAAAAAATAAGATAAAATAACAATATGGTGGAAAAATATACTCAACATTTGTCTATAAAAATAAGTGAAATGATATTTAACTCGTTTTATTGTTATCAGGCTTGCCTATATTGAGCCAGACTAACCGTGGATTTAGTACACACATTATTTATTCCAGCTGGTTCATTCAAATCACGTGACAGGAACTTGCCTCCGTTTGTGAGGGTAACCTCAGGAAAGGACATAAATACCCTTAAAATGAAGGGAAAGGAGTTAATATGAAATGATGTTGTTTTATTAGCTGTGTTTGTAAAGGAGTTAATATGAAATGATGTTGTTTTATTAGCTGTGTTTGTAGTCGTTAATACTTAAGCAAAGGCTGCTGATTATGTATTGAATATGAAGTGTCGCTGTTGATGAAGAGAGCCGTTATGGGCTTCATCGCTTCTGAGTTCTTCCCATCAATTCAAATACTCGCCCATCTCTTTACAAAACAAAGAAAAGACACTTATCTCTGGACCATTTCTGTTCTACACACTACTTTTGGACTTCAGTTTGGTCATTCAATCTACTACTTTACTTCGTACTTCACTTAATCTTTCTTAAATAAAATCAGCAGGTATTGTTTGTGACGGGCTAATTCCGTCATAAGCTTGTGATCTCTCATAAAAAGCTAAGGGGATAAGGTGAAGCACCCTTCATGTGCTTTCTCATTCACCTCTCATGGTATTTTGAGAGGGGAAACGGTATCCGTCACAAACTTGTGACGGATACCGCCGTTACAAATGAGAATTTGCGTAAATAAATATATTAGGTATGGAAAATAAAATCGATAGATAAAACAAACTAGACTCCACCCGTTCGGCTCCTCAAAATAGACGAGTACCAAACCAAAGTAAGTAGTGCTTTGACAACCTGATTGACTTACTAACTCGAGTCTATCTTACAGTAATATTATTAGTAAAACTCTTTAAAAGACTTAAACTCTGTTAATCCAATTTTTCACTAACTTTTATTATTTCTTTATTATTCAGACTCATCCAAAATTCTATACATTATCCGTCAGACTCAGCTCAGACTATACTTTTTCCCTTTTACTTTTTCTTGTTTACATACTTATTAATTTACTTCTAGTGGTGTCAAGACCCATCAAAATCTTACGGAGAGTCTTGGGATTTCAAGACTTGACTTAAGACTTCCTCAAATCTCGAGTAGATTAGTGGTAAAATTGGGAGAGTCTTGTCTTAAGACTTAACAAAGGTTTAGCTTAAAACCGCCTATAATCTTACCCTTATATGAATTTAACAAATAGTATATTATTCTTTTAATTTTCAACAAATATGTTTTCGCCTACTTTACCTGTTCTTTCCTCTTTCCTTGTTCGTTGATAATCCAAATTTATTTTCTTAATTTTTGTGTAAAAAGAGAGGAGAATAACAGGCAGAATATGAGGGAGTATTAATTTTTAGACATACACACTGATTTCAATAAGTGGATTATACCACCAGAGGTATACAATATTTTGTACATATTTTGAGCTTTTGAATAGAAAATTCGAGCTTTATTAGAAAGAATATGAGCTATATGGTAAAATTTATGAACTACTTGAGAAAGTATTGAGAATAAAAAATTATTATAGAACTAAAACACAATACATATAAGTTGAAGTATATTTTAATTTTAATATCAAAAAACTAAGATATAACTCAAAATAGTTTAAAAGCTCAACAAATATACACATAAGCTCAATAAAATACAACATGGTTGTACGATGCCATTATACATCTGGTTGTATAATCCTTTTTGTGCACTGATTTTGTAGTAGTAATAAGTAGTAACAACTAACGCGTAATCATCCGATATCTTCTTTTTTTCACAAATTATAATGAGACGATTTAATGTCATGAGTTAGTTCCTTTTTATATAAAAAAGTTTATTCTAACGAATAAGTTGATATCTTACAAAATAAAATCGTTTCACGGTGTAAACCGCCAAAAAACTAACACGTATCAATCCGTCTTGCTTGTGACGGTCGCAAACTTGTGACCTCTCGCCTTCTTTTCCATTTGCCCTCCTATTTGCCTCTCGCAATTGTCTTTTTATCTTGCGTCACAAATTTGTGACAGATTTTGTCCATCACACATTTGTAACGGATTTTATCCTCATAGATGAGAATTACCACACGGTTATACCTGAAACCTTGATTCAAGAGGTATCCTGTACCGAAAAAGTGCTTGTCAGCCGAACATGTTGGTATATTTAAACGAACCGTCCAGCAACAGGTAACAGTAGCTTAAGCCCAATAAACTAAAAAGGTTAAACAGAGATTAATTAATATTATTCCATAAATCTCCAAGATTATCCAATAAAAATCGGGAACTTAAATACCGTCTTCATAAGTCGAACTGCCAAATAGCTGTACATCGGATTCTGTTTCATACAGACTACAGAGTACGGAAAATTAATTAATTACATCCCCGACGAGTAAATAATGTTGTTGCTTTAGGAAAACACAGTCTACTTACTAATTATGATAGTACAATTAGCAAGAAATTAGCTATAGATTACGACCTTGCAAACAAAAAAAAAAACAAAAAAAAAAGCTATAGATTACGAGTTAGATCATGTTCTTTTTTTTAATGGAAAGGAATTGAGTTGAACTAATCGTAATTTAATGAGGCCTAGTTAAGAATCTTAAGATGTCCTTGGATAAAGTTGAGCTAAATTGAGTTTCAGAATTTTGTACTACATTTAACCATAGAATATTTAAAAAATTCCGTTTATTTCAACCAAAATCTCCATCTTACAATAATGAATATACACAAATTTTACAATTAGACGGTCTCACATCATGAAATCATTTGTTTTTATAATAAGTTTCTTATTTAATACAAATGAATAAACCCGTTGTATGCGTGAGACCGTCTCACACAAAAGTTACTGAAGAATATATACGCATAAAGTATTGAAGTGGTACAAGAATTAGAAGTAATTGGCATGTTCATGAATCTTGTAAAGAGGCATATCGGAATGGGGAGCAAAAGTATGGGAATGGCGCCCATATCACCCACATACATTGTACTCGCAAGCTACGGAGTATTACTCTCGTTATCCACTCAAGTACTCAACCAAATGGAGTAGACCATACAAGTTACGCACTGTCCCAAACATGGTCACATCCTCCATTCTTAAATCCTCGTATGGAGGACTCCCTAAATCCTCAAATACGTAAGACAAATTTTCATTGAATACGGACACTATCCGTCACAAACTGAAAACGGATATGGTCTCTCACACAACATGCAAGTCACCTAACCTATAAAAATGCTCTATTTTCCTCCGGCGGTCTTCACACTTGCATTGTTGTGAGAGGATACTATCCATCTTCAACAACACCCATTCAATTTGTAATCAAAGATCATATGTGGTCCCTCATATCCTAAAACCTTGATGGAATATTAAAATTGAGGTTGTCCTATATTATCGGAGAAATACAGATCGTACTAATTTATAATGAAATGAGTTAATCCTTCGATTGTCAATTGATTTTAAGATGGAACATCCATTATATTGTTAGATGACCCGTCTTCTCCGTTTGGGTGTGACCCAAGCATATTCTAACAAACCTTCATTAAGATTTCATAAATTAATCTACGCAGTTTGACGCTTAAAAAGAAGAGTCTTTAAGTTACAAGGTATTGTAGTTTATGATTGGAGGAATGGTGAGTGACATGGCTTAAAAACCTTCGTTGCTTAGAAAAAATATGTGGAAAGACAAACTACAAGAATTGTAGCTAGGGATGGCAAAGGGTGGGTCTGGGTAGGGTTCGGCAAGACCCGACTCGAAGTAAAAAACCTTAGACCCATACCCGACCCAGACCCTAAAGGGTCTGAAATTAATGAACCCATACCCGACCCTAATGGGTCTGGGTTCGGGTAGGGTCTACCCTAGGGTCCAATTTTTCTTAACGCGTCATTCAATAAAATGTACCAAAGTTCGAATTAAATTACAAAGTTTTGATTAAAGTATTACAAAGTCTTGGTTATTTGGATCATTACCCGTACCCGACCCTAAATTATATCATTTACCGTACCCAAACTCATCATTTTCATCAATTTCCTCGTTATTCTTAATGGTTATTTGGATATTGCGTATAGTATATTAATGATAACTAATAAGGATCATCTGTTTGTGTGTATTATTTGGGTTATTGACGTTCGTGCGTGTGTTTTCTCTTTTTTTTTTTTTTTTTAAATAAATATAAGGGTCTAAGGGTCGGGTAGGGTCCCAAGACCAAGACCCGGACCCGGACCCAAAGTTTTTATAGAAGACCCGTACCCGACCCATACCCGAGTGGGTCTCAAAAATCCAGACCCATACCCGACCCGTTAGGATCCGACCCTAAGGATTTGGGTTGGGTACCCGACTCACTGGCATCCCTAATTGTAGCTTATCATACAAAAATTGCTTTAACATAAAATTTGAGTTCTACTTCAATTTATATGAACTCCTTTATTTTTAACCGTTAGAACATGATGTTTTTTATGCTCTATACTGAAGGCAACAAGGTAATTTCGCGTCTATAACGCTGTTTAAACACTTTCACTTAAAAAATACAAATATCACGTAAAAATATAATAATACTATAACTTTTATGTGTTTCTACATTTTTATAAATCACTTTTATGTCGTGTACCCTTCAAAATTTCTAATAGAATTTTACAACAATTTATGTAATTGAGTTTTTTGCAAATTGCACAAATCAGCTCCAAATAATAAATTTTTCATAGACAATCAATCTAATTTTCTTACCTTATTAAAAAAGCCATAAATAGTACTTCCTCTATTCCAATCAATTCTATACATTTGCTTTATACACGTTTGCCAATACCCGTTTTCTTTTGTTAATATCTTTAGTTACATATGGATAAAAATTATAAAACTTTGATATTCACAATGTACTCGGTAAATTTAAATAAGATCTCACATGAATATATTTTATGTTATATATTAGAAGTTGTGTCGAATATTCACTCGATTTATGAATAGTTTTCAAAAAGTGATATGTATAGAATTGATTGGAACGGATGAAGTATATGAGAAAGCACAAGAGGGTTTAGGGTCGAGAAAAAAAGGACATGGGAGTTGGGACACCCTCTAGTAGGGATGTCAATGGGATGGGGCGGGGCGGGTGCGGAGGGGGTCAACCCGCGCCCACCCCGCGAACTTTTAATGCGCACCCGCAACCGCCCCGCGACCCGCGGCGGATTGAACTATTCAAAACCATCCCCGCCCCGCGGGGACCCGTTGACCCGCCTATCTCCTCAAGAAATGTAAATCGTAAATCTAAAATATACTTGTCGTATTACTTATACAAATAAGTTTTTGCAAAATGCCTTAACATTCAATTAACTAGAGTCCGTGGAGCAATAAAACGGTTTTACATACAAATTTACCACCAAAAGCATGCACAAACAGCAGCCCAAAGCCCAAATTCTGACAGAGTACTAGAAGAGTAAACAAACCTACACAACAAATACTCTTCAATTCTTCATCTTTAGTTCTCCAGCTCCGTTTGTTTTATCAGTTTGAGAACATGGAGATTTGGGGGTAGTTATTGAATAACCTGAATGTAGTGATAACGATTTACGAATGATTATTGTTTATTGTCTTATTGGACTGGGGAAGTGGGTAGTCTGGGTAGTGGGTAGTCTGAGTTTGTTGGTTATTTTACTTATTTACTTGTTTGGGCTTGTGGAAGTGGGTAGTTGGGTAGGATAGATTTAATTTATTAAAAGTTTTTTTTATTATTTGAAATTATATTTATTTTATCTTATTATTCTTATATATTACTATTAGATATTATTATTTATCAGGTGGGTATAGGCGGGGCGGGGACATGTGGGGTGGGTGTGGGGCGGGGTGGGTATGAGGCGGGTCTCATGTGAAACCGGCACCCGTCCCGCGACCCGCGACGAATGATGCTTTTGAAATCCATCCCCGCCCCACGACCCGCCCCACACCCACCCCACATGTCCCCGCCCCGCCAAAACCCGCCCGGTTGACTTCCCTACCCTTTAGGATAGTAAGCCATGCTTTCGAAGTATTGGGCTTCCAAACTGCACGAATAAAGTCAGCCCAAGTTGTAGTACTTGGCTCTTTCCATATGCAGGGATGAAAATTATGGTACAGACCGAACTAAAACCGAAGGACCTGAAGCGAAAAAAAGGCGACCCAAACTCAATTTCTTAAATCACACGTTCGATCTACTATTTAAATACCATTATCCTTATTCACTATTGAAAAACCGAAATTCGATCTAATTGTTGTGAAACAAAGACAAGAGAGAATTATAGAGAGAAAGTAAGAGAGACAAAAGTAGGTTCTCATTCCATTATAAGGGTATATATACATATACAATGAGGTAGAGTTTCCATAAGATAAATCAATCTAAGATATTATAAGATATGGACATCCATATAATATTATATTATAATATTTCATAACACTCCCCCTTGGATGTCCATCACTGAAGAAGATGCCTCATTAAAAACCTTCCTAGAAAAACCTCGTGGGAAAAAACTAGTAAAGGAAAAGAGTACACTAATCTTCAAACACGCATAGCAAAACTGCCTCGTTAAAACCTTTCCATGGAAAACCCAGTGGGACAAAACCATAGCTAAGGAAAAAGAGTACAGCGCGTGTTGCTCACCCTGATGATGACATAGCTTGATAAATCTTGAAATGATCCATACTTTGATATAACTTCTCGATCGTTGAAGTAATACCCATTGTAATTAATAGACTTGAATCTTCGATCAATAGAAATCCATGGTAGTTTCGATATCACATTTCTTTGATAACTCACACTCTGGATATAATCATTTCATAACAAATCTTGGATCTTCATTTCAATTGATACTTCCACAAAAATGATTCTTCTCCACAAAAACGA
Source organism: Silene conica (assembly GCA_029255685.2). Lineage (NCBI taxonomy): Eukaryota > Viridiplantae > Streptophyta > Magnoliopsida > Caryophyllales > Caryophyllaceae > Silene > Silene conica. The sequence goes on from CM055314.2 coordinate 4,489,810, forward strand.
CATGACATTATATGTCGAAAATAACTGTCATCTCAACAATAATGACGATCATGACTATAGCGTAATAATGCGCTTATATTGCTACCTCGTTAAAAACCTTGCCAGGAAAAACCCGTTGGGACAAAAAACCTAGTTGAAGGGAAAAAGAGTGTAGCCATCATTCCTTAATTCCTTGTATTAAGGAAAATCAACGCGATAATTATTGAATAAATCATCCAATACCTTTGAGCTATTTTCTTTGCTAAAACATATATTTATTGATTGACATCTTCATTGTAGATTTTGACTACAATATTTTCCAACTGTTATGGTACTTCTGAACCATAAACTAATTTCAAATGTTTAGCATGAAGCTCATTTAAATTATTATTCTCATATGCTCAAACTTCAGTTTGACATAATAATAATTTCATTGAATTAACTCTGCATGAGTTTGAAATTTTCCATTTTGGAAATAATCACGATAACCTTTCAATCGTCTCGTAGAGGTTCATATATAATCCCGAGTTCCCAAAACTCGATTAATAAAACATCACCATTTGATGATCATTTATAAGAGGCACCTATAAGGAGTTGTCCTCGTTGGAGTATCTCATAAGATAATATTTCTTCTTTTTTAAACATTCATCAAATAATAACAATATAATAAATCACGTGCATGCATATGATATGTAACCGATTCTATTCAACATTCTAAAACAAATAATAATAATGTAAATATTAAAACTAAATGCAATGATGAACTAAATCTCGAAATGCACATGATGATGACTCGATAATGCAAACTGTACAATTTTGTTTTCCAAAATTCATAACTTAAATTGACTTTCGGTCAATAAATGGACTTCCGGTCCATGAGCTCATTCATAATCATTGATTATGTGTCGACAATAAAATTGGACTTATTTATAAGATCCCCATTATCTAGTCCACTGAACTCCGCGCGCAATTGCATATCGATTCCTTAACCATATCGATATAATTTCAATATCTCGTGATATTCAGTACTGATTCAGTGATATCTGAATATATACGGTACCATTTCTTTTTCTATATAGGCCATCTATTATCATTCAGTTATCTATGTCACTTCCGGGACATCCAAACTTCTTTACTTTGTAAGAGTACCAACTGCTCATGCTTGGCATTTTCTTATTACTTAAAATATTTGAACCGATATGACTTTCACACTACCTTTCTTGTGTGTTTGTTGTTCAAACTGGCAAGAATCTAATTTTCGTTACACCAACTTTCTATGACTAATTTATAGATCGCTATACCATATATATGGCTATCTGTCTATAATTAAATCATAGATTTCATTGTATGAACATATCACTTTTTTGATAAGATGATCAAAGTGGTATTATTAATACATCTTCATTATTAAATGAATACCATCATTTTTAATCCATGAACCTCTATGTGATGTATTTCATATTTGAAACAAACCGCTGAACATCATGTCCAGTTGAGGATAATATACTTGTTTGTTTTTACCAGCTTTTCCTTATCATTCTCCCCCTAAGGTGGTAAAAACCATAACCACCTTAGACCTTAATTTCTCATATCACCGATGAGAATTTATATTGGCATTTTTTGTATAATAACCAAATAATGCAGTTGGATTTTAAATGTGCTGAATCACAATGCCTAATTTGGATACTAACGATTTCATATAATAAGCTGTGATTACCACACAATAACTACTTAGAAAAAATCATTATGTGGCTACAAGCCCATTTATATAATGACAATCCATAAATGAACATTTACGTTCTTTATTACACTCCAAGTAGTTGTTAGATCTCAAATATCGAATATACTCAATCTCCGTGTAACGTCTTGCTTTTAATAAATTTACACAAAAGAGTTTCAGCACTTATATTTTCCTTAGGATAAACTTCAGGTTTATCGAAACGGGTAAAATAAGAACCCGGATGGCCTTAATATGTCACATCTGAATTATTTCATGTCAACTTTCTAAGTTGCCCACAATTAATTCACGACAAACTTTAATAAGAATCAGCCGTGTCTCAATAATTTTACTTATTGAACGCCACTCCAAGTTGACTATATTTCTCATGCTAAATTTGTAGTCAGCAATACTTTATTCAACCTGATAATTGATGTGACAAATGACATAAGAAGTGTCCCATATATGTAGGCAAGACTCATCAATATTCTCATAAGAAATATATTCCTCTTTGAGTTTTCTCAAATGACCAATAATTATAATCGTCAACATGTACAATGATGACATACTCATGTTTATCACATCCTTTTAATGTGTCGTATAACATGATAATTATATATGTAAATTGATCCCAATTTAACTTACAAATCAATTATTCTCTTAACCACAAAGGTTCCAACAACTTAAAAATTAGTTGTATTTTTTTTTTTTTTTTTTCGACAATTTACCTCATAATACCTTATGAGCGTCACATTAACCCCTTTCTTTCAAGAGTATAGTAAATATCCATTTTTGATAGGAACATAAGTGTTTCAAGATAAACACACCACATCCTCTTTCTTTCAAGAGTATAATAAATATCCACTTTTGATAGGAATATAAGTGTTTCAAAATAAAAACACCACGTCCTTATATATAAGGACTATCGTTGACATAATTTACTCCCAATAAAATAATAATTTCACTCAAAACATTTTTTTTTTCACGATATTGTGTCTTCAAGACTACATTATATGAGTGAAATGAAAAGTATATTGCATCATTGCAAAATCCCATATGCCATAATTTATGAGATTTTTGACATTCATGAATAAATCCCGACTTTATTTTTGTTTTAATACATAAAATGTATTACCGTATACAAAAATAAATTGCAAACACTGTGAACTTCAGGCCACAGTTTTAATACTTGTAAACATTATGAACTTCCGGTCATAATTCGAGCCATAATTTCATTATTTGCAAACGCTATGAACTTCAGGCCATAGTGTGAATGTCAAAATTTCAACCCATAATAATTTATCCTTTATCGTATCAAATTTCGAGCATATATGAGTCTGACCTGACTTTTATAAGATATTCACTTTCATGAGATACTTTCATGCCATGTTCATTATGCTTATCATTATGCCATGTTCTCGATCTCTGTTACCGGCAGAGTCTTTTATGAGATGTCACATTCACTTTAGGCTTATCATTATGTCATGCTCTCGATCTCTGGCACCGGCAGAGTCTTTTATGGAATGTCACATTCACTTCCAGGAATGGGTCTAATTTCAAATCTCATTATACTGTTCAACTTCAGGTTAACAAAAATCAATTCAGAAATAATTTCCCTTGAATAAAAACTGTGTTTATTCGTTTAAAACTCAAATGCGTATCAAAAATCGCAGCTGTGAACTTCTGGCCACAAGCTTTTACATGTCGACTTTTAGCCACTTACCTTATACAATTTAAACTTATTGTATTCATGAGATAGTGTTAAATTCACACCCCTTTAAAACTTTGAACTTCGGGTCAAAGTCGCAATATAAACACATTTGCCTGTTTTATGAAATAAATTCATAATTTTTTTTTTTTTGGAACTTTAGACCCAAAATAATATGATATGTCCTTTTACTACAATATATTGTATTGATGTGACGGTGTGAAATTTACACCCTTAAACTTTGAACTTCATGTCAAAGTCATAATATAAACATATCTCCCTTATGAGACGGTGTGTAATTTACATCCCTTAAAACTCATGTCAAAGTCATAATATAAACATATCTCCCTTGTGCCCTTAAAACTTTGAACTTCAGGTCAAAGTCATAATATAAACATATCTCCCTTATGAGACGGTGTTAAATTTACACCCCTTAAAACTTTGAACTTCAGGTCAAAGTCATAATATAAACATATCTCCCTTATGAGACGGTGTTAAATTTACATCCCTTCAAAGTCATAATATAAACATATCTCCCTTATGAGACAGTGTTAAATTTACGCCCAAACTTTGAACTTTAGGTCAAAGTCATAATATGGTCATAGACCCAAAATTATATTATATGTCATTTTTCAAAAGATGTTTCCCTATGAAACTTAGTTCCAAAATAATATTTCTTCATCATAGATTTCTCAAATAGGCATAATTAGGGGTGAGAACCGGTCCAAGACCGGACCGAACCGGACCGGACCGGACCAAAGACCGAACTCAAAAATTTGGTGGACCAAAGACCGGACCTAAAACTTTCGGTCTTGGACCGGACCAAACCCAAAATATTTGGTCCGGTCCGGTCTTGGACCGAAATGGACCTAAACTATTTTTTTTCACTATTTCGTATAAGATAATTACATTTTAATTCCGCTAAATAATATACATTTAAATAGTTAGACGACACTTTTATGAAAATCATTGATACTACTAATTTATAATGTATATTGAAGATAAAATCTTATCTATATTAATACCGAATCATTTCTTGCATTTTCCTTCACCCACGTCACCTTAAACATGCCTTTTTCTTTTATTTTTCCTTTTTCTTTTAATCAAAAACATGGGACCCACCAAAATACAAATTGATTTAATTCCAATGTAAAAGTAAAAAGTTCACGTTTTCGACAAAAAAAATTTATTGATTAGAAACGAATACGGAATTAATTACAACAAAAAAATTTAGTACAGTTTTTTGCAAAAGTATATAATATATAATACTTTAAAATAATAACTAAAATAAAATACAATGAAATACATGAACTGATACAATTTACAATTTACAACATTGTTACAAAAAATTACAAAATGTATATAAATATATGATTATCTCATTTTTAATTTATGTTCAATCACATATACCGTTTCAAATGTCATGCGTAATATTTATGTTCAGCCAAAAAAGTTTAAAATTTAAAATTTAAAACTCACCCTAAACAAGGCTTTTTCTTTTTTTTTTTTAGAAAACGTGGGACCCGACAAAATATAGATTGATTTAATTTCAATGTAAACGTAAAAAAGTTTACGTTTTCGACACAAAATTATTGATTAGAAATGAATACAAAATTAATTACAACAAAAAATTCAATACATATTTTGCATAAGTACATAAATAAAATAAGACGCTTTGTATAATATTTATATTGATAATTTTATCAAAATTTTGTTATAATACCAAGTTTAAAGGAAAACAGGTATAATTATAACATGTATTAAGACAATTTAAAAATTGTACGGGTTAATATTTAAATTGTCTTATAATTAAACTAATAACAATATTTTTAAGTAACCCGTGCATTTTTTGTTATACTTAGACTGTTTTAGTTAATTTTAACAAGTAACCCGTGCATTTTTGTTATAATATCATGTTAAATTTGTTATAATATTTTGCAACGATAAATAATAAATTACAATAACAACTAAAATAAAATTACAATCAAATACATGAACTGATACAATTTACAATCTACAATATTGTTACAAAAAAGTACAAAATGTATATAAGTAACTGATTATCTCATAAATATTCATGTTCAATCAAATATATCGGTTCCAATGTCATGCGTAATATTTATGTTCAAAAAGATATATTGTCCTATATCTCATGCATAATATTTGATATTTATATATCGTACTAATTTATAATAATATTTTTTAAAAAAATAATATCTTCTATATTTTAATAATTCAACATAACATGAAAATAAAATCTAGAAAACTCGACTAATCCTCCATTGTCATCGTCATATATATAAGAATAAACTGGATAATGGAAAAAAACCCATGACAAAATACCTAATACCATACCAGTTAAACTAAAAGTTAAAAACACTAATTTAATTTATTTTATGATAGCAAACGTTTTATGTCAAATGTATTCAATATATTAACATATCTTATCTTTATTAATAAAGAAAAATTTAAAACAAATCTGTGCATCAACAACAATGATGAAAAAATTAATTAACGAAAAACCACTTAGGTTTATGTTATGTACATGATTTGTACGTAAGTATTAAAAAGTAACGATGGATTGTTGGTAAATCGATAAAAGCGGGACACACAACAAAGATGAAATAGTTAAATAACGAGAACCGCCTTGATTTATGTTTAGTACGTAAACGATTTCGTTTATGATTTGTACGTAAATATTAAAAATAACGATGGTCGGTACGTAAAGATTAATAAATAATGATTTATGAATAATAATCTTATATGTATAAAACCAATATCATTAAAATACCAAAAAATTCTAACATAAAACTTCATGGATGAAAATTTAAATTACGGTAAAAAGTAGTTATTCAAGAGTTTATGCGTAAAGCTTCACATAAATATTATTTGAAAAAAAACGCTCCAAATATTAAATTAAAAATGCCACGATAAAAAAAATGGGATATTAAAATTGCAAAAGAAAAGTATCATAATAGACACTTAACATTCACAAAACACGAGTAATGACGGGCTTTGGGGGCAGTCATATCTTTTTTCTCTGATAACGTAAAAAACTATATTGATCCCTAGATAGAGTAGGACCAACCTATTTCATTATTTTGAATGAGCTAAGTTGAAACTATCGGCTTTCAAACCATCTCCAAAGAATTCGACATGTTGACAACTCTGATTTATGAGTGAGTTGTGACGATGAAAAATGCATATATAATGAAGAAAATTTTGAGATTTTTGTATTAACATTTACTTATCATTGTATATTGTAATTCTGTTATGATATTTCAAATTTATATTGATTGATTGCGTTTTAATATACTTTAAATATAAACTGTATGTTAATATTACAATATTTTTAGTATATCGGTCATATAAAATTATATTACAAATCGAAAATCGAAAATATGACTAATCATTATTCATAAATAACAATAATTGAACCTACAATCCCGTGCAATTTGCACGGGTTTAAAACTAGTGTTAATTTAATTCAAAATATTTTAATAATTAGTCTTAAAAAATAAGGACTTTGGTCCATTCGGTCCGGACCAAAATTAACCGGTCTTGTACCGGACCGGACCGAAGACTAAAACTTGGAAAACTGAGGACCGAGGACCGGACCAAAATAATTCGGTCCAGACCAAATGGTCCGGTCCGGTCTGGACCTAAATTTGCTCACCCCTAGGCATAATTAAGCATAAATAACATTCATTCATGTGCTAAATTTCCCTCGTAAAATATGAAAGTTTATGATAAGGAACGAACACAATCAAATTAAGCATAAATTCAAACAAGAGTGATTGAGTTCGTTACTTCTATTATGTATTGCAATTTGCACATGATAATTTTATTGCTAAAAACAAGTTTGAAAATCACATCCAATAAATATCATGTATTGTATTATACTTAAAGCGTATACTATCTTCCATTATCATTCTTACTATAAGTAGTAGAAATAGGTGTAATCAACTAATCATACTATATATGATAACATAAAACGGGTAAGCATGTAGATATATAACATGTATGTAAACAATTCATAAATTGAATATGTGTTACTAATCTCATCAAAATTTATGTAGACGGTATACTTAGGGAAAAGTGTAGATAGAGAGGATACTCCGTATATATTATGAGTATATATGAATGACAAGTATGATGCAAACCTGAGTCGGCAAAGAAAAATAATAGCATTAGATCTTATGCAAACCTCTCTTTCCTTTCTGCTCAATCGCTTATACAAAGCTGCTTAAACCTCTTTTTCCTTTTTTTTTTTTTATTTTGGTTTTTTTTTTTTTTGTGTGCTCAATCGGTAAAGACTCATGCTGATAACGTGTTGTGAAACAAAGACAAGAGAGAATTATAGAGAGAAAGTAAGAGAGACAAAAGTAGGTTCTCATTCCATTATAAGGGTATCAATATATATACTTAAAAGAGGAACTTTTCGAGCGATTTCACTGGTTCAAGTTTTTTGAATTATTTAAGTAATTAAAATTATATGATAAAAGAAAAATTATAAATCAAATATTAAAATAAAAATATAGCATATTAAAATATAAAATATTATTTAAATTAAAAAATACTTCTTATAGAAGTCTTAGATAATTATATCTCTACTTGATTTCTATAATTATATATGTAAAATTACAAGAGTCTTATCATAATTATAGTTATAGTTATACCTTATACTTTTATGTTTATATTATATATATCCATATATTTTCATTCTAAAAATTAGTAATTATCTCTTCACGTCAAATTATTTTTATGTTTTGATTTTTGTTTTAAATTATTGTATAACCACATCTCTGTTGTTTCTTTGTCTTGATGTTTACATTTGGTTTAGATTGTTGCATAGCATTGCATTAGTCTACTCATCGGTGTTTTTCTTTGAATTAGATTATTGTCTAATGAATTTCTAACAAGTCTTATTTATTTAGTATATGTGTAGGCAAATATTCTCATTGAAGACGGACACTATTCGTCATAAGTTATTATGCGGTAATTGGTAAATCAAGTGAGAATTAAATGGAGCACTCCATGCGAGCCACAAATCAAGTGGGAATTAAACGGAACATCCAACTTGCCTTTCTACTCGTGATATTGTGAGATAAACCCTTTTTGTTTTCAGCTTATGACGGATAGTGCACGTTTTCAATGAGACTACCCGATGTATAGGTGAGCACATATTATGATTTGGAATTTGATGAAGATGTAACAATCAGTATTACTCGGATAAGAGTCACTTGAATTTGATGAAGATGTAACAATTAATTATTTAAAGAAAAAATAAGATTATTTAGAAAAATAAGAAAAGAAATTAGAAGAAGAAGAGGAAATTAGAAGCCACTAATGGCAGGGAAGTAGAAGAAAAGAGAAAAAAAAGAAGATAATACATAAGAGCATTTTCGTCAAAAAAATTCCGGAAAGTCAATTTAGGTGCAATTTATAACCTGAGAACATTTTAAGGGAATAATTTAATAAAAAAAATTAAAAGGGAGTTTTTTTAGAAAAGTGGTATATAGGAGGGAGTAATTATTAATTTCCCCTTTTATTTATATACTTAATTTATAACCAAAGTAATAGCAAATGTAATCACTCTAAAAACAATTATTATCCAACTGATATTTTAATACTATTAAATTATCTTTTTGCTTATAGCAGAGATGAGGCTCGAATGAACACAATAAATAAGTAAAAATTGTCAGTAGAGGAAATTGAAACCTTGCCTACATGAAATTTGTAATAACCAACTCTGCTACTTCTTTAAAAATGTCTTCCTACTCATACATATTATACCTTATTTTTTAGGCACGGGTCATGTCCCTGAGGGCTCAAGCGTAGCTTTTCCTCTGTTTTTGATGATCACAAGCATAACCTACCTTCTCCCAGCCCACTTTACCCTTCGACTTGCCCATTTGTCTCCATCGCGAATGGGAATTTGTGTTAGGTACCAATAAAGAAGGATTAGGAATGTGCTATAATTGAATGAAAAATTATGTCTAACTATTACTTCATAATTCATATATAGTACCTACCCCTCAGTCTCAATCTTACTTTGGTTTTTTTAAATTTTCCGACAAATATTTTAATCAAATGGAAACAAATGACTAGAACATAGATGGAGTATTATTTGGTTAGCGAATTAGAATTGAAATGGTTGAGAAATTTAATCGATTTGGAGATAAAGTCTCATCGAGCCATTTTATGGGCATGATTTGAAATTTGTTGTGGTTATTTATAACTTGACATTCAACGGAAATTTATAAGACAGAATACTGCTCGTGCATCGCACATGCATTAAATAAACTTGGAATTGGAGTTTGACTAGCGTGTTCGTTTAGGACTCAATAGCCGGGTTTGTTCATTAACATTTAGATTAAGTTTTGTCAGATAAGCTCGGGTATGCGGTATATAATAGAATATAATACTAACGCGTTGTGCTGAACAATTTAATATCCAATTTGAATAGTTTCAAAATTAAATGAGGTGACTTAATTTCATGTTCTGGGAATAATTCTCTATGATTTATATATGCTCATTATGTTGGTATATAGTTGGTTATAACCGAACCTACAAGTAAAATTTTGGGCACTGGATTTTCTGTACTTGTGTTAAGCCGTTAAGGTCTCATATTTAGAAATTTTCAAATACCAAAATCGGTAATCTTAACCATTTCTGAAAAATTTCGGGTAGCAACCAATGCAATTAGCTAGACTCTCCCTTTTAATAATCCTGATTAGAAAATTATGATAAATGGTCACTTAAAATAAGGTACTTTTCTAAACAATGCTTTAAAAAAATTGAGTAATGAATATAAAAGAAATTAATTTTGCAGCAATATCACTTTAAAGAAAGTGTTGATTACTATCTTAATAAAGATAATATTATTCAGCTATGTTTATAAAAAAACATATAATTAAATTTGCACTAGAACATCAAAATATTATACAAATATAATTGTGATACTACATGTTTTGCACTTGAGGGCATCTGAATATCAAGATACAATTATTGCACAAGAATTTGACACATTGAAAATTAAATATTACGCAATGTGAAAGCTGGGTTATTTTGGTAAAATAAGATTTTGAGTGGACCTTTGTATTATTTCATTGTTTTTATATTTAAAGTATCTAATCTAAAGGCAAAATACAACTGATAAAACAATAGAATTTCAATATAAAGAAAGATAATAGTATGTTTTAATTCGAGATCTTTTATTGAAATTTGGATTTTCTAACAATATACCACCTTAAATCAAATAAATACGGCTTGGTAAAAAATATGGCGCTTCTATTTCAATTTTCAAGAGTAATTACCATGCTTAAAATTTCATGATTTTTCTTAGTTTTTGTACAATATCCCAAAATAAGTTATATAAATAATGAAACTACGGGTAACATATGTAATTAGTCGAGCGAAAAACAGGTCTCTTCTTAATGGGAAATTGATGATAAATTCTTTAAAGCCACTGTTGCGATCTGACTCGGGCAACACCAATGCTTGATACTTAAAAAATGAATTTTTGGAGTGATTTCATTGCCTAATGCTTCCGCTTAATACATAATGCAATTTATTTTAAGTAGATAAAACATCTGATATAAAATAAAATACTATTATTTTTTAAGGATCATATTAGATATAATATACAATTATTTTTTGGAGTTTTCGAGTTTTCTATACAATTACCCGTTTACCTCCCGTTGATCTCAGATAATTGCTACACCGCTAATTGCATTAGTGAAATTATACTCTCTTTTAAACTTGAATCCCAGTTATAATTAAGATTATTAATTTGTCAAATGCTTTGTATACGACTTTTCAAGTTCTTGGGTTATGTTTGAAGAACTTAACTGCATACACAATATAAGATATTATAGAAGAAAACAATACTCGACTTCGAAATCTAAACAAAATGGATAATTTAATAATATGACATCGAGCAAAAACGATTAACTGGAAATATAATAGTAGTACTTGGCTACACTACTCGGAATAATTTGCATCATGGAGCACCGATTTCGGGTGAAATTTGGAAAATATCGAATTTTCAATAGTCATAAACTGCATAAAAGTGATGATAAATCATACGTACTCTTCTATTATAGTATTCATTATAAAAATGTCTTCAAAGCAACAATTTCAAGATAAATATTCAGAAATTATTATTGATATTACCCGGCCAACGGCCGGGCATGAAATCTAGTATATACATATACAATGAGGTAGAGTTTCCATAAGATAAACCAATCTAAGATATTATAAGATATGGACATCCATATAATATTATATTATAATATTTCATAACACTAATGAAATATTTTGAAATTTTAGATTTTATTAAACTTAAAATTTTAGTTTTGTCACTATAATTTTTTTATTTAGTCAAATCAAGTTTTAAATCGGATTTTGGGTTATACGGTGGATGGAATGGATTTGGAAAAAAAAATTACGTATTTGCTATATCCCGCACACCATTTTACTCTTATCCCACACATTTAACCCCTTATTGTCATTACTATCCCTCATTAAAAAACAAAAAAAGTTCTCTCTCCACCCCCTCATCCTCCCAAATCACCGATCAACCATCCCCCTCATCGGCAACAACCAACGTGAACCATACAAATGAACAAAATGTTAATTCCCCTTTCCCAAATCCGCAATCGTCTTTAACTACCATTCTCAATCACTGTTAACCCATCGCCTATTCTCCACTATTATCCATCATCATTCACCTCGTCCCCTCGCCGAAGTCGTCGTTCATACTCCGTCACTAACGACCCAAACACTCTTTACCCATAGTCGTTCGCCATCCGTTGCCAACAACTCCATCGTTATCTACCGTTGTCATTCTCCCTCCGTCGCCAACGAATCCGTCGCTCTTTACCATTGTAATTCACACTTTGATGAACTATCCGCGATGGCTTAGATGAAAGTTCATAATTTTTTGGAAACTGATTTGCAGATGGTGGTTTTTTTTAGTGATTTCTTAGGGTTTCTCTCACATAGTCTCTCATTGGAGTGGGGGAAATGAAAGGATTAAAATTGGAAAAAATGGGAAAAATGTGTTGGATTTAGTAATTTGTTGTGTTGGATTTAGCAAGTCCCAAAAATTATAGTGAATTGGGTATGAATTTTTAACGTTTTGGACATGGATCAGAGTTGGTAATGAATAGGTGATTCATTAAGTAGTTTGAATGATTTGGACCTTGCAATGCGGGATCTAGTCCCATCCATTGTCATGCCTCGCCGCGTATCACGTTCATAATCCCTGGACTACACTTTACGATTACATCGAAACATATCAAGATTCAAGATTTCAAACATTCCAAAACACTTTAAAACATTTGAACATTGCCTATATAACACGATAATATATATATCTATCCCTCTTAAAAGAACTTCGTTCTAGAAGTTTACTGGTTTTCAAGGCGACTAACCCACCTACACGGTTTGTGATTGAAAAATTGAGGACCATAAAGTTCAAGGTAATAAGGTTAGAAAAAATACACATAGATTCAAAAACAAGTAAAATCAAAGGTAATATATCCGATATATGTTCATTTTTCTCTATTTTTTGTCCATTGCCTTACATAGGTTTATCTTATATACTCCCTCTGAATCGGAGTGTTGGTTCTTATTTCCCTTTTGATGTGAGTTTAGTAATGGTTCCTCTTTCCCTTTTAGTAACTTTTTTGTGGTCCAAAATCAATTCAATGTGGGGTAGGGTGTTTTGTGCGGTCTAAAATTATTTCCTTATTTTTTGTGCAAAAAGCAAAGGGAACCAACACTCTGACTCGGAGGGAGTATTATTTAATACTCGTATTATCCATTACTTCTCCGTACGACTATTAATAAATCGTACCAATAAATAATCTAAACAATTTTAAAGTAATTGAATGAAGAGATAATAAAGAGGATCTTAATTGGAGTTGTGATATGAGTATATGACTGAACAATTAGTCTCCCTTAAAACGGATATATCCGTCTTAAATGAAGACGGGTTGAATAGTATCCATTTTTATTAATAAGACAAAAATGAAAAGGATTTGGGAAGAGCAAAAAATTTGTCTTAATTATACAAATAGGCATTATTTAATCGGTTTTCACTTTAAGACGGATACTTCTGTTTCTAACGAGAATTTGTGATGACTGAATTGTTGCATGCATGAGTGAATGACCACAATATCTTGCGTCGTGCTGCACTGAAATATCAGGTCATAAATATCTCAAAGGCATCGCAAACTTTGAGGTTTGGTATTAAATTAGGTGAATGTCTCTGCTTTTTTTTTTTTTTTTTTTTTTTTGAAGAGGTGAATGTCTCTCTTTAGTATGTCACTAAGTTTTAATTGTAAAATTATTGGTAGTTTTGAGATAATATTTTAGTAAATTTTGAGATAAAATTCATTTAAGACGACTAATTAAGATTACAAATAATCTACTACTCCCTCCTCCTCACAAATAATGTCCCATTGTCCATTTCCGTCTATTTAGCAAGGTGTCCCATTGTCTCTATGTAGTAACTTTTTTTACTTGTTTTTTTACCATTCTGCCCTTACCAAATTCCATTTATTACCCACTCACTCACCCATTACCCAATAACATAACACACTATCTCCAATCTACCTACCCCTACCCAACCAAAATATTAAACAACTAATATCTCATAAATTTGGTACTTTCCTAACAATGAGACAATATTTATGGGTAGGAGGGAGTATAATTTTAGCAAAGTTTTAGGCTGAGTCTTTAAATTCATAACTTAATTTAAGATTTCGGGTGAGTCTTAATTTCATTATGGAGGGAATTAACATCGATCTCATATTTATCTCTTTTGAAAAGAAAGTAAAGTAATAAAATCCAAAAGTCAATATATAAGGTCTTAATACTAAAAAATCTTAGTGAAATCAGTAGGCTCGCCTCTAATATGTGAGAGGTATCTCAATAACGCTATTAAGGCCCTGTTCTTTTGGACTTTAAGTCACTTAATTTAAGTTCACTTCAGATCCTATAAGTTCAGTTCAGTTCAGTTCAGTTCAGTTCAGTTCCTATAAGTTCAGTTCAGTTCAGATCCTATAAGTTAAGTTCAGTTCAGTTCCTATAAGTTCAGTTCAGTTCTTATAAGTTCAGTTCAGTTCAGTTCAGTTCAGTTCATATAAGTTCAGTTCAGTTCAGTTCCTATAAGTTCAGTTCATATAAACTCAATTAAGAAAAGTTGTATACGGAGTAATATTTTTAACAACCGATACAAACATTTTGCTTTAATTATTCGATACACGTCATCTATAAAAAACAACTCATTAATAATTTACCCGTCTTTTACTCTTTAATTAATGTCAAACTATCAACCTCGTTAATGCCAAAAAAAAACTACTCATTATAGACACACTCACCCTCACCAATTGCCACTCTCCAATTAATCAACTTCTTCATTACCATTTATTGTTAGAGAAAATAAATGGTTAGAGAAAATTGTAATAGTGAGTTTTTTTTATCGTAATGTCATCGTAGTATAATGTATTTTAGACTATCTTTTATCAATGTCATATAATAATAATAACAACAACAACAACAACAACAATAACAATAATAATAATAATTACAATTATAACAACAACAACAATAATAACAATAATAATAATAATAATAGTTAACTTAAATTAAAATAAAGTTAATTAAGTTTGGTTTTATAAGTTTAGTTCACTTCATATCCTATAAGTTAAGTCCAGTTCAGATCCTATAAGTTCAGTTCAGTTCAGTTCAGTTCCTATAAGTTCAGTTCAGTTGCTATAAGTTCAGTTCAGTTCCTATAAGTTCAGTTCAGTTCAGTTCCTATAAGTTCAGTTCAGTTCAGATCCTATAAGTTCAGTTCAGATCCTATAAATTCAGTTCAGTTCAGTTCAGTTAAGTTTCAGTCCAAAAGAACAGGGCCTAAGAGTTCATTTCTCTAAAGTTTTCGTATACTGAGTCTACTAATAATGTGCAAGTGGATGGTAGAAAGCTGAAGAAAAGTAGGAAATCAGCCAAATTTTAGGAATTGAGGTTATACCAATCTGTTACGATCATTCAAGCATCTACATTTAATTTGACTTTGCCTTGGTTGTGTCGGGTTAAATTATCGACATGCAAAATTTAGCGGAATGTTATCGAGTGACAATGTATGAAGAATTAGGTAAGGATCCAAATTACATGAACATTGGTGAATTAAGTACTGACATTTTACACTGCAAACAAATCATATATAGAAAGTATAAAAAACAAGTACAAATATATGAACAAACCACATCAATGCAAGAATAGAGAAACAACAATGTCTCTTACAACTTCAAATTATACAACACACAAACTCGGTTTTAATTATTAACTTGTCGACCATTGTTAGTTGGACTTAGGCTCGGTCTGGCCATCTAGATCCAGAATTCGAGATGAAACACCTCTATACGTTTTACTTGTCCAAAACCATAAAGGCTTAAACACAATAAAAGCGGAGGTTATTGATAAACTTAAATAACTAGTGTTTAAGGAAATTGAAAGTAATACTCATATCAACAAACTGGACTTTCTTTTTGGTAAACACATGATAAGAATTTCGCAATTAAAAGTGTTTTCTGCGGAGTTGTTAAAATGGGTGATATCTTAAGAAAGTTCTCAGGATACGCATGAATGTAGCCAAAATACGCTAAAAAACACTTGTGTTAATTTGTGAGCCAAGTATACAGCCCGAAGAGCTACCATATATAACTCATCTGATCCACGTTAGCCGGAGTGTCACGTCCAAGGTTACCTCTACTTTGATGTTATCAACTTATCATAACTACTTTTAGACCTGGCAAACAGGTCGGGTCGGGTCGTGTCGGGTTCGTGTTCGTGTCACCATTAAATGGGTCATAACCCCCTCAACCCTAACCCGACCCAATTAGATAAACGGGTCACATGTATCAACCCTAACCCAATCCATTTATTTTTTCAATAACCCAACCCGACTTGTGTAACCCATTTAAGTTTTAACAGATCAATTTCGACCCATTAAACCCGTTTAACCCATCCAACCCATATAAATATAATGCATTCAAAATTAAAAGTTACAGCAAGAATAGACAATCTTCATATCTTATTTCAAATTCAAAATAACATAACCCGATTATAACCCATTTAGATGAATATATCATAACCTATTTAAATTAGTGCGTTATTCGTGTCGGGTTGAGGTCTTGCGTGTCGCAAGACCCCAACCCGAACCCGACCCATATAAGTTCGAGGCGTGTTCGTGTCAACCCAATTACGTAAACGGGTTGAAACAGCTTGACCCGAACCCGCTAATTTCGTGTTGGGTTCGGGTCGTGTGTTCGGGTCGTGTCAATGATTGCCTCCTCTAACTACTTTCACATAAGTCATAACTTACCTAAATTACTAACCAAAAAATCTTCGAAAGAGTTTGATTTATAATAATGAAACAAAGAAAACACAAATTCTTATTTACAACGGCACTATCCGTCGCAAGCTTGTGACGGATACCGTTTTCTCTCATAAAATACCCACTTTTTCTCTCTTCAAAACACCATTCCTGTGGTCCCCTTTCTCCACTACTCATTTTGTATCCATTTTATCTCACAAAATATCCGTCACAAATGGTGACCCGTCGCAAGCAAGACTTACTACAAAGAAAATCATAGTTGATTAAGAAAGTTACACTCTTTAGTGTAATAACAACAAACACAAATATATGAATAGTCATTATCAATATATTTTTGAAAATGTTTACTTTGATTCGGGAATATGTGAATGAACACGACGAGACAAAATTGCCTTCCCATAATCTTGTTGAAATATCCTGAAATAACATATTTTTATCAAATTATAAGTACATAGATAAAATAGAAATCTTTAAAAACATATAATCTTCTCTTGAAACAATCCTTGCATGCAAAATAACGCTGTCAACAAAATAAAGAATAGTTGTTCAGAAAAATCACTGAGAGACGATTATATAAATTGATGTAAAAATAAAACCAAAAGTATTAAAAAGAGTACATACAATATAAAGTGATTTACGAATAAAAATCATCTCAACCAATGATAAAAAAAAGTACGTTTATTATAGTTATACTACCAAAAAAAAGAACCAATTTAAATTGGACAGGTTAAATTAGTCAATTTGGCCGATATAAGAAAGTTCAGTTTCGATTTGCAACTACTCGGCCCATATTCCGTCAATTCGAGTAAAGTCATTTGGATCAATTACTACATAGTATCAAATTATTTGAAACAATGAAAATATGTAAATAAAAATTCGAGTTAGGTCAAGCTTTAGATTTTCAGTTAGGTTTTACCAAATTTAGTTTTAATCCTGAAGATGACATACGAGTTTTTGGCAAATAAAATTAAGGGTTTTTTAGTCAAGCACCACCTTTTAATTTTTTTTTTTTTTTCAAACACCACCATTAGAAAAATAAATTGTCAAACACCACCTTTAATATTTTTTTTCGTCAAACATCATATTTTGGCCAAAGTTTCAGCGTTTGTAATGGGTGACTTTCAGTCGATGGTGGAGATAATAAACGAGCTCGGTTTGATGTGTTCTTGAACTCGTTGGAAAGCTGGAATACAGGCTTTCCAACGGTTGTCAACACGGTGGTCAAAAGTGTCCTTTTGTGGGGTAGATTAATGTGTAAAATAAGGCTAGTCACATAGAGTTAATGTAAGTTAAAGTAGGATTTTTCGTTGGTTAATTCACTCCCGTTGGACCACCACTTCTAACCAACGACCACTAAAGAGAACACAACTGCGACATACCTTGACCTCTCTCCTCAACCTACATACAAAATTTCAAACCAAACCAACATCATAACCCCATTTAAATACCCTTGAAAACCCCTTAACAACTCGTTGTAAACCCAAACTTATACCTCTTTCTCTAATCAACTTTACTTTATACATCAATCTACCCCACATAAGTACACCTTTGGCTACCGTGTTAACAACCGTTGGAAAATATGTACTTTCACATTTTCAACGAGTTCAAGAACACTTCAAACCGACCTCGTTTGCTATCTCAACTATCCGATTGAAAGTCACCACATTACAAACGATGAAACTTTGGCCAAAATGTAGTGTTTGACAATTTTTTTTTTTACTAAAGGTAGTACTTCCTCCATTCAAATCCAACCTAGCCAAAAAAATTAACCATCACACATTTAAATTATTTACATAAAATGTTTTTGAATGACTCACCTTTAATTAACCATCACACATTTTAAATTAATAAAAAAATATCTTAACACACCTCCAATTGTATTTTTAATAGGTGATGGTTGAGGCCCAACTATTATTAATATTCCTAATACGCTCCCTCACTCGATTTTTAAGGTTTTGAGGTCGCCAGGATTCGAACCCGTGACCTTCGGTCACACTGGCTCTGATACCATGATAGATGAACCATCTCAACCAAAACTTAAGGTGATGGTTGAGGCCCAACTATTATTAATATTCCTAATAGTTTATACACTTTGGATTTGAACAGAGGAAGCAGTTGGCAATTTCTTTTTTTTAAAAATTGGGGTATTTAACCAAAAAAAAAAAAAAACCTACAACAAAAATTCCGAGAACGTATAAAAGGGGTGGATAGCGTAGTCGGGATTGGTGAGGTGAAGGATGAAAAATCAACAATAGCGAAAGAGCGGGAACTATAACGGTCAACACTTTGAATAATTTATCATAATATTCACTTTATTAATTATAATTAATACTCGTATTCAATCAAGTAAGCAACCAGTGAAGAAGAAACGTGTAAACAAAATAGATACGTGCGGGACCCACTTTTGAGTGCGTGGCAGCTCACCATCAAAGAATAAGCCTCCTATTTTTACACCACACAATACATACTTCAATACCATAAACCCTTCTATTTATTTTCCTAACAAATTTATTTTATTTTTTATATTTAGAATATATTCGTCGAACAAATAATAAGTATACAAAAATACTTTTCCACGTAAAACAAATAATAAAAAAAATCAAAAAAATTAATTCAAAATTAGAAAATAATTGATTTGGGGATTTCTTCCTTCTTCGTATTCATCTTCATCGTCCAACCTTTCTCGCTCCTCCATTTTCATATTGCGGACCGTTTCCTAAATTCACCTCTACGTAATTTTTTTTTCTTTTTTTTGATGATAATAATTAAATGAATATTTGTTGTTTATTGTTTTATTGATTGTATTTATATATTTTGATAGGTAAATTATGGAAGTGTTGAAAATGTTGCGTTGAAGCTGGAATTGAAGGCTGAAGTTTCATTTCCAATTTCTAATTTTCTAATAAATTATTATGTCTGGTTCATTTGATCGCATTGTTCGTCCTCGTAAGTTTATTTATTTCTCTTTTTCTATCATTTTTTAATATACTTGGATTGCTGTTTTCAGTTTTTCATGTTTTTATCCTCCTATGTACAATCGTTTGCGTAAAACGGGTTTTTAACCGCTTTTTTCCGCAATATATTAGTGTAAAACCGTCTCACAAAGATTAATTATTGTCATATTACTCATATATGGTATTGTTACTTTGTACAAGGAAGCTTGGAATTATATGTGGTCGTTATAGTTTCTACAATGGATATTTCTAGCATTTTTGTATTTTTCTGCTTCTACAGTAATTTGTGCTCAAGAAATAGTTTGTGTCAGTTTTCTAACCGCTTTTTTAAGTTTTATTTTTTCCTGTTAAACCAATATGGTGATTGGTGATCCATTTTACACGATATTAACAAAGAGTCTTCTTTGTGACGGATAATATCCGTCGTAAGCTAAAAACGGGTACTCTCCCCCAAAAATGCAAGTGGGCATGCAAGTGGAGAAAATGAACTATTGTGACGGACAGGTCCGTCTTTCATGAGAATTTGTGCGATATTAATTAATGTGAAACCACCTTATACCAGACTAATTAATGTTGCATATGGAATTGTTATTTTGTACTGGAAACTTGGAATTATATGTGGTCGTTAATCGTTATTGTTTCTACTCGTATTATGTATATTTGGAACATTTTGTATTTTTCTGTTTGTTTGAAAGTTTCCTGCTTTCTTTAGTATCGTGTGTTCAAGAAATCGAGTTTTGAGTGTATTTAAGGAAGTTTAAGCTGAATATATGATGACTTGGAGTCTTGGAGTGGGGAATTGGCTAGCATGGCCATGGGAATTGGGATGGTTCAGTCTATTGAGAGACAAAACTTTAATCTATCTGCGGAATTTGTTATAATTCACGAGGAAGAGTTTTGTCGTGTTTGCTCAATACACTAAATAATGCAATTACAAGTAGGAAGGGAGGGCAAGTAACAGAAACGTGTTAAATAAACCCGTTCACACAAATATAGTATTGAAAATCATAATGCAAAGACACTTACATCCCTAGAACAACTTACAGTAATTAATTATAAAAACCTGCTTTTACACAGATATTTGGTCAATTAAGTGGTGGTCGTACACAAATGCTTGTGCAAAGCTGCCTTATACTTCGTACAAGTATTTGCATAACTTTTGACAGTGTTGTAGAGTTTAGTTGTTAGTTTTGTCATATTTCATTAAAGACGACAGGTTTGAACTGTTAGAAGTGCGTCGATGGTTGTCATTTTGGTGCATATATAAGAAACTTTGCCAGTTATATGACTGTATTCTTGGTAACTATCTCGTCTTTCTGACACATATCTTAGCCTAAGCAAGCATATGGTTACATTTTTTTTTTTTTTTTTTTTTGGTGACGAGGGAACCCGCAGCCGCTACCTTCGGTGCGCACTGGGTAAACCCGCGGGTATATGTAATAGCCTGCAAACCACATACACCAGGTAAACCACCCGAGGGTGACAGGCTCGAAGTCTATTTAGGCATGGACTCGGGCCAAGAATGCTCCACAAGATTTTGCTCTTGGAGAGGCTTGAACCCGGGTCTCCTGGGAATTTCACCCAGGTTTTAAGCACTAGACTCCACCCTTGCGGGCCATATGGTTACATTTTATGGTTACATTTGTGTATCATTTTCTCTATTTGGGGAGTGAGCATAGGGTTAGAATGCTCTTTGTGGCAGAAAGGTAGAGTTTTGTTTAACAATGTAGATTAGCATGTTGCGGAAAGCTAATCCTCTCAACTAGGCTTGTGCTGTTCACATCACAGTTGAGAGAATTCTGCATTTTTGTAGTTAAGTGTTTGACATCTTTGACATAGACAATATGAAGGATGAGTTTTAGTCGATTTTATTTATAAAGAGTTAGCCTGTCTGTCTCATAGGTGTTGCCGTGTGGGACTCCCTGTACAGTAGAGGATGCATTAGTTTTTTTTACATGGTTTCTCCATAAATTATTATGAGAATGGATGTGGAAGCTTCTGTTATGCGTTTTCACTCTCGCGGTGCTTGTTGCTTATCAGGTTTGAGTGAATGTTTTATTTTTTTGGCTGATATCTTTTGACTGAAAAAAAATTAGGCTATCTTTATATCAACTGTAGAATTGTGGTCACTAACAAGTTGAGTGGACGGACTAACTCCCTGTTTTTCAACTAGGAAAAGAGAAAGAAAAGTTGAAAAATATGCCCTAGAAACAAGTATTTGGAGTCTACTAAATTAGAGGTAGCCCAATTTATTAGATCTTTTTTTTGTTAGAAACTGCTCGTGAGGGCAATGCTTGTTGCAATGATCTCGCCTTAACTACGTGTGTACTCATATGATTTTTATTGGGAAATAAAGGAAAATGTGGATCCATTTTCCATTGTAATCTGTCAGTTTCTTCTTCTTCTAGAGTATAAACATATTTTACATGTTGAATTGAATGATGTCTGATTAGCCAATTGAGTGAATGGATATGTTGTTACTTTCAGGCTTTCAACGATCAGCAAGTTGCGCTGAAAGAATTCAGCAAAAGTCAGATCTTGAAGTATCCGAAGATGAGAAAAAGAGGACTGGAAGTGGGAGTGGTCTAAAAAAGAAAGCCATTAATGCGTCGAGTAAACTTAGGCGTTCACTCACCATAAGAAGAGGGAGAAGGAAAGTTGAGGGCAAAGGTGCTTGTGTCTCTATTAAGGACGTGCGAGATGATAAGGAAGTGCAAGCTGTACAAGCATTTCGACATGCACTACTGGTGGATGAATTGCTACCTGCAAGACAGGATGATTATTATATGTTGCTGAGGTAATTTTGTGTAGTAGTTTAATTTGATGCCAACATATGGGAACTTCATATGCTTTTTGCTACCAGTTTATCATGCAATCATGAATATGTGTGTTTCCTTTTTTTTTTAATACATAATAGGCGATTCTTATTGGTGAAAGTACAGCATATGTCAAGCGTCTGTCATACTTTGCAGGCGGGGATCACTTATACGACACCTAATCCCCTTGTGTTGAGTAAATTTAGAGCTGAACTTAAACTGTATTTTGTAACATGATTATACAGAGCTGCAGCGCTTTATCTCTATAGCATCTATGCATTATTTCCCCAAGTATATATGTGGAATCACCAAAAGATATGGTTTTTACGTTTTTGCGGTCAATCAATGTAACTAATGAGTCTCATATAAAAGGAGGATTTATTGAAACATATAGCTTGGGATCGGCAGTTGTCCTAGTATGGTTCCAACTTTCTAAGGCTCTGAACATGCTACCATCAACTTTTTCAACGTTGTCGAACACTTGAAAGTGTACACACCATGGTATTACATCTAGGGCGCAGTATGAGCCGCATGTACTGCGTAATGACAAATAAGGTATCAATAACTAACTCCGTGGTCAACTTTCAAACCGGGATTTGGTACCATTTTACATACTCATCTATTTTCTCATGTTCCCCAAAAAACCATTAATTAGAGTTAAGTGTATAGAATTGTACAGTAAGTCAGTAAGCATGTACATTAGGATATGAAGTTCTAGTGTGAAGTAAATATAATTTATACATCAAGGGATTGTGGGCCTTGTGGCTGGAGCCGTGATACAATAGGCTGTTCTACAGTTCACGTGTGCTATTCATTAAAGGTGATCTGACTAGGCTCGTTGTAAATTGAGAACACAAGATACCTGTGAAAAGAAATATCGTTGGAAAATGTTTCTGTTTTGATTACAAATTATGACTTGGAGCTAAATCTTTGATACCTATAACAACAACCAATCTTCAATACTTGTTTTTATGGAATTGAAGGGAAATAGAGGGGAGGGCAAGGAAAGGGAAGTATACAAATTACCTTATATAGTTTGCAAATGGGGTTGGAGGGGGACGCAGGGACCCATTTTCCCTATTCCAATCCAAATCAAAATCCCTCCCAACATAGGAATGATTTGAAGGGACTTGGAGGGAAAACTCACCTGCTCCTTTCCACCCTCCATTCCCCTTCCCTCCTCTTTTTGTTTCCAAGCACACCTTTGACTAAAAAAATATATCCCATGTACTTGTCTCAACATTCAACCTTGCAGGTTTTTGAAGGCGAGGAAATTTGACATGGAGAAAGCGAAACAAATGTGGGCTAATATGCTTCAATGGAGAAGAGAATTTGGCGCTGACACTCTCCTGAAGGTAATTGTCTAGATTGATAGGCCTACCTAGTCAGCGTGGAGTGACTTGAGTTAATCTTGTCGGTGGCCTGGTCAAAGGCAATTTAGTTGTTCAGTCTACTTTGGTACTTTGACAATGGCCATTTATCATCTTATCAGGATTTTGAATATAATGAGTTGAACGAAGTCTTAAAGTTTTGTCCGCAAGGTTTTCACGGGGTTGACAAAGATGGGAGGCCTGTCTATATTTATCAGTTGGGAAAAGTTGATACCGATAAACTTTTGCAAGTAACTACTATGGAGCGATACCTGAAGTACCATGCACAGGACTTTGAAAGGTGCTTTGCAATAAAGTTTCCAGCTTGCTCCATTGCTGCCGAAAGGCATATTAATTCAACGACGTCAATTTTGGATGTTCAAGGCGTGGTATGCTGTCTTTTCCTTTTGTGATCTGCATATGGACCATGGACAGACTTCTTTATTCTCATCCTTAATGTTTTTTAGGGTTTCAAAAACCTAGCTAAACCTGCTCGTGAGCTCATAATGCAAATACAGAAGATTGATAATGACAACTATCCGGAGGTATGGGTGTAGTCGAAAACTGCCTCTACATATGGCAACATTAATATTTTATATTTTTGGTTACATGGTGTGTTTATTGCGTAACCTGCTCATAATGTTTTGCAGACGCTACACCGCATGTACATCATAAATGCTGGCAGTGGTTTTAAGATAATCTGGAACACAATCAAGACCCTCCTTGATCCTCATACAACATCTAAAATTCATGTATGTTTTCAAGGGCTCTGAATCAGCTAGCTGAGTGACGTAGATGCGGATCTCTCCTTGAATTAACTTTTTCTTATCAGGTTCTTGGGCAGAAGTATCAAAGCAAATTGCTGGAGATCATTGATAAGAGGTACTTTAATATTTTTACGGCTTACTATTGTAAGCACTCTCTTTGTCTCATCCATT
Organism: Silene conica; assembly: GCA_029255685.2. Taxonomy (NCBI): domain Eukaryota; kingdom Viridiplantae; phylum Streptophyta; class Magnoliopsida; order Caryophyllales; family Caryophyllaceae; genus Silene; species Silene conica. Next base: position 4,514,706 of record CM055314.2, read on the forward strand.
TCTTTAACGTTTGAACAAAATTCCCTTCAAGAAAACAAAATCAAATGCAAGGAATGGCTGAGACATGTAGAGTAGTTTGGTCAATTGATTACTCATCCATTGTATTTCTCCTTTGTCTTTTCCTTGATTTTTCAAGGATCAACTTCTCTTTAGTTAAAATTTGTATTTCATTGGTTCTACCAGCATTGTGATGTTTTGACTTTCTGTTGCTTACAGTCAGCTGCCTGAATTCCTTGGTGGTACGTGCAATTGTGCAGACCAAGGAGGTTGTTTGAGTTCTGATAAGGGGCCCTGGAAGAATCCTGATATTCTAAAGGTTGTCACAGATTAGATCTTTTACAGTTGATAAATATTGCTTTACTAATCTGACTTATTGTTTTGACTGATTGTTTCTAGACAATTAAATGTGGCGAAGCTGAGGTGGCTATTTCAAATAGTGAAGGAAGGTTGATTGCTTGTGACAACATGGTATGCTTGTTTTTTAGAACAACTTCTAATCAAGTACTGAAACTATGACTTGGTTCTGTTTTATTTCCACATAGGTTCTTTCTGTTGATTTGCTTTTCTGTTTTCTATATCAGACGAAAAATAATGACACGTCCACTGCAGAATCTGGATCTGAGGTTGAAGAATTTTCTTTTAGTAAAGCACGTGGTTCCTTGCAATTACGGTTGATGCCAGTAAATGAAGAGGTAAGTGTTTCAAGAGTAACTACTGATTGAATTTGATAGTGATAAGATTTTATATGGTACTCCTTCATGTAAATAATAGTCACCGTGGCTTAGATTTAGCTTTGTAGAATTGAGAACACATCGAGTTACTTTTAGATCATTTAGCCTTTGTTTTCTCCCGAATTATGTGATGATACATTTTGCTCAGCATATGTAGGCTATGCTAATCTTGTTTAATACTCCTACTTGGGTAGTTAAATAGGCGAATGAAAAATCATTCTCTTACTGTCTTGTTGCAGGGAAGGGTTGCAGGAAATGGTTACTCTACCTGTACTTTGCGTGATAGTGATGAGAAAGTGCCAGTTATTGTGAAGGGTGTGGACGCTGCATGTATTGGAGTAGCGTCTGCGGCACAAACAAACTCGTTGGGAGGTTAGTATAACTAACTTTATATGCTAAAACCCACATGCGTGGCAGAGTATTCACAGATTGGAGAGTTAGACTTTGCATCATTATGGTACTATGTGACAGATCAAACTTTATAAGGATAATGACAAATGCATCCTGTGCCAATTTAATTTATGCAATTGGTCTATCAATAGTGGATTGCTAAAGCTCAAGTCAAGCTTTCACTGTGGATTTCTCCTTTGCCTGCGTAGTAAATCAGTAAGTTACATGTCAACCATATAAAACACGAACCACGACTCCTAGCATAAAAACTGCTCTTTGAAATATTTTTTAGATTAATGAAATTAGTAAATTATTCACTAAAGTGACTGCTCTTTTAACACAAGGGTAAGAGTGTGTACATCCAACCCCTCCTTACCCAGCAAATTGCGGGAGTCCTCGAGGCACTGGTTAATGTTTTTTTTGTTGTAATAATGGGATCGTTAATGCTTCTGAGTTATGACTAGAAGACTTCAGTATAGACTATTGTCTTATCAGATTATTCCTTCTAGTAATGGACTAATGGTTATGATAATATTACATTGTCTTCCTTGAAAACACAAAATATTGTACTACACTGTTGAATTTTTTTATACTGTCTTCATACTTTCGATTTCTAATATTGGGCAAAGTTCTTCGTGATTTGTAAAAAGAATAACCGAAATAACCTCTAAAGAAGCCTGACACTAGAAAATGATAGAGTAAATGCCATATGCAGGCATCAAACTTGAAACATCACTTTTTGCAACATCGATCCGAATTCCTCAAACCCAAGAAACACCCTTTCAAACGTAATCACCAACTCCTCACCACCGTAACCATGACAACCTCGCAACAAGCCGCCACCTCTGCCAACAACCAACCCGCTGACCCGGCCGCTCCCAACCTCGCGCACGTGGTTAAGTTGAGCCCATTCAACTACACTACTTGGCGCTTCCAACTACAACACCTCATGTTTGGCCTAAACCTACTCGGGTTCCTCGATGGCTCGACAGCCCCACCCGCTGCAACCAAGGATGATGACACTCCAAACCCAGAACATACCTCATGGTTACGCCAAGACGGACTGATCTTGGGTGCCCTCATGGGAACGATTACGGACGCACCTACAATGAGGTGGTGCCCTCTTGGTGGTTTGGGCTCGCACAATGAGGCCTTGTAGGTGCGTCCGTAATCGTTCCCATGAGGGCACCCAAGATCAGTCCGTCTTGGCGTAACCATGAGGTATGTTCTGGGTTTGGAGTGCCATCATCCTTGGTTGCGGCGGGTGGGGCTGTCGAGCCATCGAGGAACCCGAGTAGGTTTAGGCCAAACATGAGGTGTTGTAGTTGGAAGCGCCAAGTAGTGTAGTTGAATGGGCTCAACTTAACCACGTGCGCGAGGTTGGGAGCGGCCGGGTCAGCGGGTTGGTTGTTGGCAGAGGTGGCGGCTTGTTGCGAGGTTGTCATGGTTACGGTGGTGAGGAGTTGGTGATTACGTTTGAAAGGGTGTTTCTTGGGTTTGAGGAATTCAGATCGATGTAGGTCTCTTGATACCATGTAAGATTAGGTAGCAATAGGTGTTTTGGTAAATGTAAAATACTTGTATTATTCACATGAGATGTAGAGAATACATCCTTTTATAGTAGAGAATACATTCTAAAGAGGTAGAGAACCTTTGTATATGAGGTTAATTTACATGATTATGCTAAACAGAATATTACTTAACTAAGTTAGTGTTTATTCTTATTCCTTTTGCTTGATTGTCTCTAATTTGAATAGTTTCCTGATTTGATTGAGTAGTGTGTTGTATCTTGGGCTGTGGGCTTGTATTATTGTTAATAGTACTGCTGGTGCTGCTGCCATTGAACCTGTCTTTTCAGCTGATGTTTTTGAGTTTTCATCAATACATAACATGTTTCTTTAGCAATGGGGTTTCAATTGAACCCCACGTGTTTGTGGTCAATCTGTGAGGTCAGACACTGTGCAACAGTACTTCAATAATTTCATGTTCGTAAAGAATGTAAATATATGGTTGTTGCTCAGCTACAGAGCTAGAGGTAGATCATGTGGTTATATATATTAAGGAGTTGACGGTTATTTTCCACTCAGTTTGATGACTGTAAAAATTGTTGGCAGTAGGCACATCATAATTCGTGTAATCTAATAATGATTGAACATTTTTTATTTGTGTACTGTGACTTTCTGCAGGGAAGTGTACGCAACAACCTGGCGAAGATAGTCTAAAGTGGCAGCATTTTAGGTTTTTGTCTGTGGTTGTGACGTTCTTCATGGCTTTGCTTTTTCTTGTTCGTTCTGCAACTCTAAAAGCGTCTAGGGGGACTACCAGATTTATTATAAATATACCTCAAAGCATTCTGGCCGTGATTCTTGGGCCAGATGTTGAAGAATATTTTAGATCCCCAGCGTGTCCCCAGCTCGCAGATGCAAATTTGTTCTCAATTATACTCAGAAGGCTTAACGAAGTTGAAGAGAAAGTGACCAATTTGCAAACAAAATCTATCCAAATGCCTTCTGAAAAAGAGGAGCTACTAGATGTTGCAATTTATCGCGTGGATGCATTAGAAGCAGAGTTGATTTCGACTAAAAAGGTAGTCATCTCTTTTCAGCAACTTAAGAATCAGATAAGAATTCCTTTTGCTCTTTCCATGTCTTTTAGTGTCTCGGCGAGCTTTTAAGAATTCTATTGTTTATTGACAAATTGTTCGAAAATATATTACTTAGACACTTCACGTTGGCTGTCTGTTGCTTGATAGACACTCTATTTTACGCCAAAAACATGACACTATTACACACAAAAATTGTGCCCGACACTCCATATAATATGGATTCAAATTCTATGGCCCTAAAATGCTAGTTGGCTTGAGAGAGTTTCATTGTCTACAGAGTAGTTTCGTACTCTGGCTAAAGCATGGTTTGTTTCATGTTGAATCTTTTCCCCGACAACCAGGCTTTGCATGAAGCTTTGATAAGGCAGGAAGATTTGCTGGCATACATTGATGCACAAGAAGCAGCTAAGTATAGGGTGAGTACCGTGTCCTTACAGCCAAATCGGATGGCTAAATCTTTGGTTTACATCTAAATGTTTCTAGACGTCCGCTACTAATTTTTCTTTTGTCACAGAGGAGAAAGTCGTGTTGGTGAAAAATGAATTGATGCCGTTGAAGATGATAGTTGCCAGTTGAGAATAGATTACCAAATCCTACCAGTGATTGTATATAAAGTTCAGGAATGAAGTTTTACTGGGTTAATTTGTATATATGCATATATGCTAGACTGGTAGTATTTGTTTTTCTGGGTATGTAAGATCTACGTCGTGCTTACTATAGTCCAAGTGCTTTATGTCGTGTATCCTTACATCTTGGTTTCGGCACAACAGTTTGAATTTTCCTATCTGGAACTAAACACAGCATTTTGAGGAATGTACATAGTTGTGCTTTTGTTGCCAAAAACCGTGTTGAAACGTTTGGTGTTTTTTCTTACACGCTTATTCTTATTGTCGTGAGAAAGTTTGAAGGTGGATTGGGGATAAGGCGAAGTGAATGTTTTAACCAATGTCTTGTTGCCAAATTGGGATGGAAGCTGATATCGCAACCAAATTCATTATTACAAAGGGTTGTGGGTGTTAAGTATAATTTTACAGCAAAAAATTTTAATCTCTGGGGCCGGAACCGATACCAACAAATGTCGTGGGGTGGAAGGTCTATTCTATGGGGATCTCAATTGCTCAAACAACACTTAACATGGCAGGTAGGTAATCAATCAACACTTGATCTATGGAGGGACAATTGGGTTAATAATACAAATTTAATAAATTTGTTACATCTAAATGAAGAAAATCTGCCTGATGTTACGGTATCTGATATTCAAACACCTTTAGGGGAATGGGATCAAGGTATGATCGAGTCTCTTGGGCTTTCTCCAGTTTTGCATTCTATACTTTCTATCCCTATACCTTGTCCTACTGATGATGATTCGCTAGTATGGTCTCAAAATCCAAATGGTATATATTCTGCAAAAAGTGGTTATGGTAGTGCCTTTGCAACATGGTGGACAGAAAATGCCTCTGCTAAAGACGTAGCTCGGCAAAAGAGGTTTACTACTGCTATGAAACCAGTAAGTTTGTGGAGGCTTAATATCTGTACTAAGTGGAAAATATTCATGTGGAAGGTTATGACGGATACTTTACCAACTGCTGTGAATATCGTGAGAAGGAATGGTAATTCGAATGGGTTTTGTATTTACTGTCATAATCGTCATGTAATGGAAACACTGGAGCATCTTTTTCGTGATTGTCCAATGGCTTCGAGAATCTGGAGTGCCTCTCCTTTGGGAATTAGAACCGTCAATGCTGAAAATGTTCCGATACAGAATTGGGTTACAAACTGGATTACTTTCCTTAGGAAGCAAAGTAATAGCATTGAGGCCATCTCAAATTTCGTGTCAACAATGTGGAACATTTGGTGTACTAGGAACGATAAAATTTTCAGCAATGAGCAAGCCCTACCACACATTATAGTTGACAGAATCATACGACAATCCAATGACAACTTACAGGTATTTGCTAATTCAAATGGTCATAAGAATATGTCAAATATGTCTGTTTTTGGCTGCCAGGAAGAAATGGGTATTGAAATGCGTATCATCCATCACTTTCCGGTTACAATCCTTGGTTCCTCTGTTTGTTTGGATTGTATTCGAGTTAAGTGCGATGCTACATGGAAGCAGGAACATCAATCGTCTGCAGGATGGGTTTTAAGAGATAAATGTGGAGTTGAGATGGGGAAGGGTATGGCAAAATTCTGGGCAAAAACGTCAGCACATGCGGAATCAAAGGCGTTGTTGTTAGCATGTAAACATGCTTTATCAATGGGCTTTCTTCACTTGGACGCTACTTCAGACTGTATGCAGCTGGTTCTACAAGCTAATGGCTGCGGCATTCTAGATAGGCATATCACACCTAACGTCAAGTCTTTACTTAGTCTTATTTCTAGTTGTCACTGTTTTTCATTAAGTCATTGTCCAAGATCTTTAAATAGATCAGCTCATGCTATTGCCAAGGCAATATCGTGATCTGCATCATAATCTACTGTCAAAAAAAAAAAAAAAAAAAAAATTCGTGTCGTACAACACATGTCTGAATGGTACTAGACATTATGTCTGGATTTTCAAACATGAAGGCTCTGTAAAGTTCCGTCTTACTAATAAATTGTGTGTTATCATTGTGCATGTCTTCATTTCAGGAGTATGAAAATTTCCGACAAGGCGACAAGCATCATATAGTCATGAACAGAGTAGAGGAAATGTAAAAGATTGCTGCTATGGGCAAGCCTTTTTTTGTTTTTTTTTGTGGCAGCTGTAACATACGACTTTACAAGTTCAGGACTCGTTTCGCTAGGCAAGATGAAAAGAACATTTCTGAAGGATTTTAAACACCAGTGTCCCATGAATTGTAGCTATTGCATTGATTCCGCCATTCCGGTGCTTATTGGTGTTTGATTGTTAAAAGATTTGCTCCCATACTAGCTTTGCTGGACGACAACCGCAATCAATCGAGCACTTCTTTCTTAAGAAAAATGAAGCTGTTGCTTGCTTTTTTTTCCTTTTTTTCCCTGGTAATGTATAGCTTTTCCCAAGAGAAGAAAAGAGTAACCCAACAAGCGGAGGTCATTAAAGGGAAACCAAGGTTCCTGGGATATAAACATGTGAACTCGAACGTTAGCAATCTAGTACCATGGTCCATGGTGAAAAAACCGTCTGAATCAACAGTAAGTCTCCCAAGTGGATTCCCAAGTGGATAATATTTGACCCGTCACAAGTTTGCGACGGACGTCCGTCACAAATGAGAATTTGTGCTGAATCAAAGCTTAGGCCGGCATTATATTTTTCAAAGAAATATCCATAGTTTCAGCTATCACTCAGAAAGTTTCAGCTGCCAAAAAAAAGCTATCACTCAGAAAGATACTGAAAGTTTGAGGGGGCCTAAACAGTACACATAAGAGCAAAGTTTCAGCTAACGAGGTCTTCGTAGTCTCACTCTGCCTCCGTAATCAATTATCTGTCAAATGTATCTGAACCTGTTATCCTCTCTTGAATTTGTTTCAGATAATCAAATTCAGCATGCATTTCCCTAAAAGGTTCTGACATTACTTTGCTGGTCTCTATGTTGCAAATGGACCCGTAACTATATTCTGCACTCGTTGACTCTTCAGCAGAGTTATTCATTCGGACATACGTCAGGAAGGAAAATCGAATGTTGTTCTGCACCATCTCCCTCGATGAAAGCAATGGAACAAATGACGATGAATCAATTCGTGGAATGAAAGTGTCACATTCAACATTTGTCTTGATATCAGTCAAGTGTATGGCTTCACAACCAGTAGCGTTCAGTGTCTCCCTGCACCACCATTCAAATTCAAAAACCTTGAATCGACTATCAAAGGCAAAGTAAAACAACAACATTGTTATCCCAATGGTTCAAAGACTCTTGCTTGTGCAAGTTCGGGAAAAACCTTGCAAACTGACTTGATCAGAATGACGTCACCCAATCCCGTACCCAAATAGGCCAAACCAAAAATAAACCTAGACCCAAACTAACCAGATCTAACCCCAAATTGACTTTCAATGGCTAAATACTACGGAGTTAATGAAAGATGAACCATCTCAACCAAAACCTTAAGGTGATCGTTGAGTCCCAACTATTATTAATATTCCTAATACGCTCCCTCACTCAAATGCCCATTGGGCTTGAAGAGTGGTTAGTTTGCACAGGCCCACCCATACCGTGTGCTGGTTTCCACTGAAGGTCACACTGGCTCTGATACCATGATAGATGAACCATCTCAACCAAAACCTTAAGGTGATGGTTGAGGCCCAACTATTACTAATATTCCTAATAGTTAACACTCGGGAAATATACCCAAACCTGAAATGACAGGACCTATGGAAACCAATATTCAACAACAATAGGTTTCAGAAACCCTGAATGAACATCACTATCAGAATTCAGATTTTATCCCGTTGCTTTAAAGGCACTCGCGTATTGCAAGGTGTGGGGGGCCGAGACAAGTTACAAAAGACCGGCAGTGGAAATTGGCCCGAGATTTGCATTGGCCGACCATTGTTTCACAAACATGAAACACAAACTCGAACCAAAGCCAATATATCTGGAACTTATTCCTACTTACTTTAGAACTTCTCCGCCTCCTATGACGAACACCTTCTCCACAGACAATGAAAGGGGAGGTTCTGCCAAGAACTTCAATGCAGAATTCAAATCAGTACATATAACTAAATCTTCCAAATCCGCGAATCCCATTTTTCCTGAGCGCGACAGTACAACATTCAAGCGACCAGGTAAAGGACGATACTTAAGAGGGATACTTTCCCAAGTTCCCCTTCCCATGATCACTGCATTCCTCATTCCAACAACTGATGTAGTTGTGGTGACCTCCTTAAAGTACCTGAGATCAGAGGGAAGAGTCCATGGCAATTTCCCATCTTTCCCAATTCCCATATCGCGAGTTGCAGCAACTACAACTTGGTATGGCCTTATAACACCATGCGGCATTGCTTTTCCAGCACTGGCCATAGTCACAAATGTGGGCAGTATAGGCCCCGAGATATGACAGGCATGCCTACTTCTATGGCAAATCAATGGACCCTGTAACATTGTTATTATCGTAAATGAGGTCTGCAACATTAAACAAGTAAGGCCTGTTCAGCTCCTTTCAATTTTGCTGGGTTGTATTCCGTTAAGTTTTATTTACGTTCAATCAATTATATTCAGTTAATCTCTTCACAAAATGAACTTTTAATTCAATTAAATTCACTTCAACTCCGTTCCACTCAATTTAGTTCAATTAAGCTCTACTCCAATTAATTCAGTTCAGTTCGTTTCAGCCGAAAAGAACAGGGACTAATTCTCTCGTATATCATTAAATGAGGTACATAACATTAAACACGGTCTTTGTATGCACGAGCAGCTGAAGAAATTAAACCTGGCAATGCTGCAAATTCCGCCATGAAAGGCAACATTTCTGAGTAAATTGAGCTGTAAACATCTGCAGGAAAAAAAAATTAAAAAAAATCAGATTTTATGAAAGTCTGAAAATTGAAAAGGTCAAAATACCCAGAAAATGGAAAAGAGGAAAACCTTGAAGATAATCAAGGGATCTCAAATTCTGTAAAATCAAAATTTGAAAGCCATTTTTTGAGCAGAGCTATCGCTGATAGTGAATTTGGTGTTACAGATTACCAATCTCTCCTTTCCATTTGTATTGTCGATATGTAGTCCTTAATTTGGAGGAGTAAGGAGAAGGAGAATGATTTATTGAACAAGTCACTTAAAACGGTTTTTCAATAAAATATGAAAGTTATTTGCAGCATTTCTCCAAAAAAACTCGCAGCAATTGAGAGGGTAAAAAAATGGAATTACTCTTTTACATACGACTTTTACTCTTTCACATACATTTTTATACAATATTTTCAGTCACTACCCTCCCCTCGCGTAAAACCTTAGTTTTTTTTATCATAAAATTTCACCCTCTATCTTATCTAAAGACATAAAATAATAATCATGAAATTAAGATGATTTTTTGCCAAAAAATTATAACGATGAGAAGTAGATAATTAACTATATAAATATATATCAAAATTAGAAGCGATATAATGTGTATATCTATCAGATTCTGACAACCTATTTTAAACTTCACCATAGTTCATGAATAATTACGACTTAAATATATAAAAATACCAAGATTTGAAATCTCTATCTCTATACAATAAAAACAATAGAATTTAAAGAAATTTGATTGATTCTTAATTTATTAAAATAAACAAATTAATTTTTTTTTCTTTTGTGGTAGGGACCTCCACGTTCCTCCTTATTGATTTAATTAGTCTCTTCCATTAATTAGATAATAAGTTTAAATTTAATAAAAACTATACAACAAAATGTATTAATTCATTACTAGTTTTAAACCCGTGCAAATTGCACGGGGTTGTTTTTAAAATTGTTGGTATAATTATTATCTACTATAAAGATTATGAGTGTAGTTTGGATCATGTACTTATGTTCACGAATACTATTATAAGACAGTTTTACAATAAAATTATGTTAGATCGACTTATATATTTGGGTAGTTATCGAGTCGTTTTCACGTGAAACAATTTTTTTCTTTTAATACATACATATAAACATTTCATTCATTTTCATCTAGACAACTTTAAAAAATAAGGGTTAACCAATTTTTGTTAACAGTTATGATTACTGTTACTCGATATTCCATACTACTCCTATGAATTATAGTTATTCAATTTATCATTGTCACAAGTTTGCGACGGGTTAATTAATACCCAAGAAAGGAGATAAGACAAAAGTTAAATACCTAGGGATTAAGATTCTATTTTGTCTTATTTACCAATATGAGTAATATTTGACTCGTCGCAAACTTGTGACGGATATACCCGCCAGAAGGGAGACTTGCTTTCAGTTTATAGTACTTCATATTATGTTATTGTTTAATTGTTGAATATCGTGTTTTTTAAATTAATTTTTTTCGAGACGAAGCTGATGAATTTAACGTATTTTCGATATTATTCATAATGAATTGATGTTTGTAAACTTATACAGTAAATTGTTAAAAAAATTCACAATTCTTATTTGTGACGATAATATTCGTCGTAAGTTTGTGACGGGTCAGCTTAACTCATTTGGGGAGATAAAGACAAATTAATTGTAATTTTCTATACATTTCCATTCTTGTCTTATCTAATCAAGTGGTATACTTGGCCCGTTGTAAGCTTATGACGGATATACCCGTCACAAGAGAGACCTATTGAAAAATAAAAAAATAAAGCTCAAGTTTATTGTTGCATAACTGCATTAGACGTCACTTTTTGTGACATTGATCAATTGATGATTTAAATTACTATAAATTGTAAATAAATGTAAAATTTCTCCTAAAAACCTACTCATTTTCTATCCATTTTATCTCACAAAATATCCGTTACAAATGGTGACCCGTCGCAAGCAAGACTTACTGTCCAATTAATTAATCTTCTTAGCAAGTGGTTCCATGAGATTTGTTTGTTTGAAGATTGTTCGCCAAGTAAGTAATGGTTGTTTAATAAATAAAAGGTAAATTATGCTCATTGAGATTTCACAAATTCTCATTTGTGACGGCGGTATCGAGATTTATGATGATACTTTCTTTTTGAGATTTTAATATTAATTATTGCATTGGGTGCTACAATAATGAATAATATTTAGTATGAATTTAGTATTTATCATTTATTCATTTTGATTGTATTTTGTTTAGGAAACTTTTTTTCTTTTTAAAAATCCTAAATTATTATATTTTATATATAGGACATTTAATACTTTAATTGTAATTAATCTTTTTTCCATATATATTTACATTTATTTTTGTAATGTTCATAATTTTCCGTTACTTAGTTATCGATGTATTAATTTTTAAAAGTTCATTATTTAAAAATATTAAATGCATTTATACGTTTGTGATCGTTTTTCGTCAGATATTGTGCTTATTTTTCTTCATAATGCTCTTTTTCTTTCATTTTTATTATTATATTAATATTACTTTTTTTTACTGTATTTTTTGTTTTAATTTTGTTTAATCTTGTAACTATAATTTTAACGATTTTTCAAACGATATTAATTATGAATATCTAGAAATTTATATACTTATTTTAGCCGTTTTTATTCTAAACATTTATTATTTCTTATTCTACCATGTCGAATTGGTAAATGTTTTTGTCTTAATAAATAAGATGTTTCGACTATAATTAATGAATTTCATTTTAAAACTATTTTCTTTCACTTTCTATTAATTTATTTATTTTTTATTGTATAAATGTAAAATTCTTATGTAAAAAAACTATAAATAAGTGTTACATTATTCTTTTTTTAGTTGATTACTGTTAAATAATTTGGCGTATAATTTTATGAATTTAATTTAAATATTGAAGCATGTAAAGATGTAATTTATTTGGCCTGATTTAAATAAGTTATCAATGTTCATATACAATCAAGCCTTATTCAAAGCAATTTATTTAGCCTGATTTAAAGACGTAATTTAAAGACGTAACTCTCATAAATGGTACGGCGGCTGTTCAAAGTAATTAATTCCTAAAACTAAGTGGTCCCTTGAATTTCCTCCTTTTAAGGGTTGATCGACAACTAAGCAACATGGTTGTTGCTTTTATATATAGGATTATTAAATTAAGTCGGTGCAATTATCCAATAGATCATATATCTTTCTAATATAAGGCGATAAAATGAAAATTATGTTATAAACTCAGTATATCATAGTTGTAAAATCGCCCCGTGCATTTTCTTTTGCACGGGAGTAAAACTAGTTTGGTAAATAATGTCACGAAACTATATTTTCTTTTTTTTTCGCTCCTGGATTTGAGGACGTAATTACACCGAAGATAAACCTCATATAATCATTCCACATTTTGAAAAAAAAATCCTAAATTAGTGTTCCCAAATTCCCTAATTTAGTACCTTTTAATCAGAATAGACGATGACCATACAATATCTCTGACGGAGCGCACATCGATATACATGGTTGATTAGTCGATATTCTAGAACTAAGTCAACCCAAGGTATTCAAATTTCAGTTCAAATATTCTATGAGATTTAATTTGAGATATTAACATACATTTTTATTAAGGATATCTAATGATTATTATAGTTATTTAACGTAACACTTTAGGTGAGAATCTAAAAGTCACACTACTACACAAATATAATATTACTTTGTTGGAAGGCGATAGAGATATGGAAAAATTCATACACGACCAATCACATCTCGCCACGTGTATAACCATAGTTAATTTACATGAGTTAGTATTAGGGTAAATTAGTAATTATACAAATGTAGTTAAGTTTTAACCTCATGTAGTTAGCATAATTTAGGAATATTTGTTATTTTGTTAAGATTTTATTATGTTTTACTGAGTTAATACAGAGTATTTTTTAAAAATATTTTGTTATTTTTTGTATTTAGTTAAATTTTCAGAAATATTAATTAGTAATATTGTTGGAGTTTTTTTAATAAATTAATATTCTAGAAAATAATTTTTTTTGTATTTACTTAATTTACACATTTTTTTGTATTAAATTAAATTACACGCTTTTGTTGTATTTTACTAACTAAAACAAAATTTAATAAAATACAAGATAAAAATATTCCATGTAATTTAATTAATTCGAAAAACACATAGAATATTTTATAACTAACTAAAATGATTTTTTTTTTAAATAATAATTTCCAGAATATTAATTTTTATTAATAACAATACCGATTTTATTTTTAAAATATCGAAAATAAAAATTATTATTACTTAAAAATATTTTGTATTTTATACACTTTTTTGTCAGTGCATAAACATACGTTGAAATTGAAATAAACAATGGGTATAATCACGAAATACGGGAGATTGAAAATTGTCTCGTATTAAGAGATTGAAAATTATATTTTACTATTTTCTTGGTACTTTATTATTTATATAAATAAATAAAAATAACAACAATAATAACAGTAATTGTGACAAAACACTAATAAATATCAATATAGTCGTGGCAAAATACTAATAATTCGTGGCAAAATTTTATAAATTGTAGAAAATTTAATAAATTGTAGAAAATATATTTTGACTATCAATTGAGAATGCGGATGTAACATGTATGGGAGACCTCAAATGCCATATGCAAGCTTAGATTCAACGGGGACGGCATGTCATATAGTGTCCACCGCTCGTCTGCCCTCCATTTTCGAGAGCCTTGATCTTCGCCAGTAACTTTTTCTCTTCATTCGTTTTTTTCTTATTGTCCGGCATTTTGGTTTGATTTTTCTGATTAGTTTTGGGTTGTTTGGCAGGTTTCTTCTGATTTGCCTTTGGATCCGTGTAACTGATAGTTCTTGGCATGATTCTGCAGAATTAATTAGTAGTTAGACAAATTTACAATATAATTATTTATTTGACATTTTTCATGGGTTGAAAATAGCACAATTAGACTAGTCTTGTTTCAGTAGTTCAATCACAGCGACACATCATAAACAGTCAAAAACATCAGCGACGGAAAGACTACACTTATTATCTATCAAGTAAACTAGTCTTGTTTCTCACTAGTGCAAACATTACGTATCTTAAATTAGCTTATTATCTATCGAGTCAAACTAGTCTTGTTTCTCACTAGTGCAAACATTACGAACCTTAAATTGGCTTATTATCTATCGAGTCAAGCTAGTCTTGTTTCTCACTAGTGCATGTTTACCTCCGAAGGTCAAAATGTTTGGCCTTCACATGATCGTCTAGCAAACTCTGGTGGCATGGAAGGCCGCAGTGTGGGCATGTAATATAGTTTCCACCGCTCGTCTGCCCTCCATTTTCAAGAGCCTTGATCTTCGCCGGTAACATTTTTCTTCATTCGTTTTTTTCTTATTGGCCGACATTTTTTGTTGCTTTTTCTGATTGGTTCTTGGCATGATTCTGCAGAATTTATTAGTAGTTAGACAAATTTACAATATATGTTCATCGTCAAGAAAGCTTACAACCAATCAGAAAAAGCAACAAAAAATGTCGACCAATAAGAAAAAAACGAATGAAGAAAAAAAAGTTACTGGCGAAGATCAAGGCTCTTGAAAATGGAGGGCAGACAAGCGGTGGAAACTATATTACATGCAAGATAAAAATATTCCATGTAATTTAATTAATTCGAAAAACACATAAAATATTTTATAACTAACTAAAATGATTTATTTTTAAAATAATAATTCCCAGAATATTAATTTTTATTAATAAGAATACCAATTTTATTTTTAAAATATCGAAAATAAAAATTATTATTACTTAAAAATATTTTGTATTTTATGCACTTTTTTTGTCAGTGCATAAACACACGTTGAAATTGAAATAAACAATGGGTATAATCACGAAATACGGGAGATTGAAAATTGTCTCGTATTAGGAGATTGGTAATTGTCTCGTATTAGGAGATTGAAAATTATATTTTACTATTTTCTTGTTACTTTATTATTTATATAAATAAATAAAAGTAACAACAATAATAACAGTAATTGTGACAAAACACTAATAAATGTCAATATAGTCGTGGCAAAATACTAATAATTCGTGGCAAAATTTTATAAATTGTAGAGAATTTAATAAATTGTAGGAAATATATTTTGACTATCAATTGAGAATGCGGATGTAACATGTATGAGAGACCTCCAATGCCATATGCAAGCTTAGATTCAATGGGGAAGGTATTTCAGAATTCTCTTCCATCTTCATTTTCCCTCCTGAGTTGTTTAACGTTTCTCATTATATACAAAAGTTGTTTATGGTGATGATTGCATGACGGCATCTGTCGTGTATGTGTTTTCACTTTCTTGTCGACACGTGACAATATGGAAGTAGATGCGTCATAGCTATATGCCCTAGCAAGACGGACGCTATAAGTTAATTGTGTACAACTAAACACCAAAATGAATAGATTCCTAATTTTACCTCACATAGCTAGCCCAAACTTTGCAGTATCCGCATTCGATCCGTAAAGAGATACTTGGGCTTCGAGATTAAACTTGAACACTGAGTGCGTCTCACCGTAAGTGGCTATTGATTTTCCAAAAGAGTGAGTGTGTTATTCATTATTCCCGTGATCATATTCATACTCATACTAACTGATGTCTGCTTGTAAACTGTTTTCTAAAGCACTGACAACAATTTATGACACACCGACATCATAACATGGCCGCCCCTGTGTTACGAAACATTTGTAGTCAGATGAGGAATAACTCAACAGTTTTTTGTTGATAACTCAGGTCATCTTCCCAAGACCTGATCATGGGCCGGGTTGGGCCAAGCTCGAGCTAAATAAACGACTCAAATGCATGGGTCGGGACGGGCCAGGCCGGAAGGGTAGGCCATATTCTTTGGCCCAAGCCCATAATTGTTCGGGCAGTAATGGGCCTCGGGCCAAAATGGTCCAAAATGTGCCAAAATAATACAATACGAAATAATCAACAAAATGGATATTTGAACAAACTATTAGTAACGAAATAAAATTTTCAAGTCTTAGGGGTTTGACTTCTACTTTTTTGGTTAGGAGAGAATACCATAATACCATACATAACTCATGAGTTGACAAAAAATTATTAGTACACTAACTAATTAAAATTGTACGATAAAAATATAAAAATATCCGCAAAGTTGATAATTCGATGCATTAGTGATATTAGATTAGTGTGATCTGATATACGATTCCAACTTCTCAGAATCATGAATTAATTATGAAAGATTTAACAGATTTTACATTGCATATTTATGTATTTATGTGACTGGGTGATAACGAAGCTTGTTATTTTCCGACAACTAAACCTCCTAGTACATTTTTTTTGGTTGTCCAAAATTTTTATAATATCAATATCACAAATTGTTATATACTCCCTCCTATTCCGAATAAATGTCACATTTGCCATTTTCGTCTATTCACCTAATTGTCACATATTCCATTTTGGGACATTGTTTATACTTATTTTATTCACTCTAACCCACAATAATACCCCACCTTACCCCACAACACTACTTATTTTAATCACCCCTACTCACAATAATAATCAATAATACATTCCCTCTCTCCAGTCTTCCCACTACACACATTACTTTACATTAAACAAATGAATTCCTTAATTCCCGTACCAAACCCGAAATGTGACAGTTATTGGGAATAGGAGGGAGTAACACTTATATTTATATCAGACTAACTCAAAGCTAATACCCAATAATTATTTATTTAATTATAATAGAAGTTTTATTTTAATAACCTAATATTTTAAATATCTATAATTCTATATACATGTTGAAATATCTTTATTTTTATTAGCATGTTTGACTTTTCTTAAAAGTTAAACCTAAGGCGAATTTACCCGTTAATTACACTTAGGCTCTGTTTGACAAGGCATTTTAAGTACCTGATTTGGTCACTCCATAAGCGTTTGACAAGTAGCTTATTTAATCAAATAAGCTACCTGAAATAAATTGCTATGGAGGCAGGAGTAGCATTTGAGATTTCAGGTACCTGATTTACTTTTTTTGCCTCTAAAATCTATACTACTCCGTATTAAATAATTATCATATACTTTTATGTTATTTCATCAAAGTCAACTAGTATAACACTCGTGAAAAATCACAGGGTTGTGTACACTTATTTTTAAAGACGACAAAGGTAAATTCATT
Source organism: Silene conica (assembly GCA_029255685.2). Classification (NCBI taxonomy): domain Eukaryota; kingdom Viridiplantae; phylum Streptophyta; class Magnoliopsida; order Caryophyllales; family Caryophyllaceae; genus Silene; species Silene conica. The sequence goes on from CM055314.2 coordinate 4,532,095, forward strand.
TCATTATATAGCACTTCTATTTATTCGAACAATTTAATTTTTAACGGGGATGTTTGCATATTATAAGATATGTTCAGAAGACATTCAAGAACAGGTGGAGGAAGATACAGATACAGATACGGATATAGATACTACCCAAGAGTTGTCATCGGGAAAATTCCTTTCAGAACTTCCTGTCGACAGGTTACAATCAATTGCAAAGAGTATGATATTGGCCGATTACATGAATTTCCGTCTTACTTGTAAGAGTCTCCACCAGACAAACCCTCTGCCGGAATGCCGAGATAATGGTCAGTACCCTCTATTGATGATCTATAAGGATTTCAAAAAAACATATAAAGTGTTGGATCCGTTTGAGAACGTTTCAAGCACTACTTCGGCATTGAAAGAACCGCTGAGATTATCTCAGCCTTTGATCATTACAAGGATGGTTGGTTGCTGTTGAATTCGGGACAGTACCTGGAGTACTTGAATCCTTTCACAAAGGAAACAGGGAAGTACCCTCCTTGTCAACTCACGTTTACGACGAGATTTGGATTTTCAACTTGTCCTACGTCACCCGATTGTCTGACCGTTGGAATGATGGGTATAAAAACAACATAATACTTAGTTATTTTGATGCTGCAGTTGGGGAGTGGGAGTATTATGAAACGGAATTTAGCTCTGACACGGATCTCGAATTTGTTAGCACTTTAAAAATCGGTCCCAAGTATCACAAGAACGCGTTTTATTCTCTCAGGAGGGATGGTTGCATTGGGGAGTTCAAATTTATAGAAGGAAAAGTTAGCTGGAAAGTTTACAAATACCATTTGAGGAGGAAACATCGTTCAACTCGTACTATTTAGTTGAGGTTGACGGGGAACTTGTTTCGGTTTTTAATGGTGAATACGGGAGTTGGGTTAAAGTGTTTAAATTCGACACTTTAAATAAACATTGGCTGGAATTAGATACGTTGGGAGAACACGCCTTCTTCGTTAGTCCAGCATCGTCTTCTTCAATTAAGACAAAGAAAAGCGAGATGAGAAACAGAATATATTTCCCGCGGATCAAGGACAATGAAATTATCTTTTATTCGCTCGACACAGGCAAGTATCACATTTCGAGTGGTGCTAATTCTATGGACGATTTCCATGGCACAAAGGCGCAATTGTTCTCTTGTTGGGTCAATCTTAGTTTCTGACCGTTTACAGATTTCGTTCTCTTTCGTTGTGATCATTCCTTTACTTGGACGGTTGGACCGTGTCTTATTAGATCATTGTTTATGATTATTAGTCGTTTATTAATTGTTTTTTTTTTCATCTATTAATACAAATATTTGATAATGTAATTAATTTTTATCGAACTTTATTACTCCGTGTATGTAGTCTTATCAATTATAATTAGAATCTATGCAATTCTGAAATTATAAAAACCTATAAATAACAGAGTGAAATTAGTAAAACTACAGGGTATCAAAATAATCATATATACAACCCGAAAATCAAGCGCCCCTAACACAAATTTCTTTCGATTATTAATCGAAAGAATAAATAACATTGCCGCAATGCCTAAAAAGGTCCTCGGCCCATCGCTAGTAAAGGAGGAGTGGGGAATTGAGATGTTTTCGTATGACCCATGATGAAAATTGACATGATAAAAAGCAATGCTAAGAATTTTCAAGCAGTACTGAACAACAACATTGCCGTAATGCCTCAACAATATTGCCATAATGCAGAGGCGTATCCAGGACTAGATTACAGGGGTGTAAAAATTTAACAATTATTTCGTCGATATGAACTAAAATTTAAACACAACAAAATCGTGAGGCTAAAGTAAAACACAAAATTAAAAAAATTGGTTCTAAATAATTCAAGAATGTATAAATAAAATACTTTGTATAAATTTGTAAATATATGCCACTTTAATGTGGAAGGAGTACATTTTATAATATAATTCAGATAATTGTAGTTCAATAATATGATATTACAAGATTAAAGTCAAAATTTATTAATGAATGAGATAAAAGTGCAAAAAAGTCAATTATATGGGTCAAACTCGTGACCGAATAAGTAAAATCTCAGTATCTAACCAGTACATCACTAAATATTTGATAAAACTTATTGAAACTAATTTTTAAATATTTTAAAATAAAGAGGGTGCGGGTGAACTCCTCCACCCCGTTATAAACACCACTGGTACTGGCGTAATGCCTAAAAGGTAACTGAACCTAAAAATATCAAAGTGAAATTAAATTAAACTTCAAGGTATCAAAATATTCATATATACAACTGAAAAATCAAGCAAAATAAAATACGGAATAAAGAAAATGGTTAAGTTATTTGTGAATTACAATGATTCAAAGAAAAACCTATAAATTTCAAAGTATAAATTATGACAAGTTGAATATAAGAAAAAATTTCAAATCATTATTACATAGTGTTTATTTTACGAGTTATTATTAATCTCAAATTTATGTTTTCCTATTTTTCTAATTCGACTCGAGACTATATTCACTATCCCAAACATAAAATCCTAATTTCTCCCATGATGCCAGACATGACCTTATCACACTTCGCTTAATATCATAACTTCTTGATCGTTAAAATTGATCAAGTATCATATTAGAAGAAAATGTAGACGATCCAAATTGTATCCATATTCTATATTTTATTCACTATATAAAACCCAATACCGATATGGATCCATATTAGTATTAATATTTGTCTTACAAAATAAAAAAAATACGTAAATTACCCATCTTATATGATTAAGTGTTTGTCGATTATTTTTGTCTAGTAACACTCTTTATATATACGTATAATGAAAACGTGTAATTATTGTACAAATATAATACAACACTTAATTTAATGAATTAACGTTTAATTAAGCACAAATTCTTATTTGTAACGGATATATCCGTCATAAGCTTGCGACGGATAAGTACTCGTAATACCCATGTAGGGTATACGGAGTATAAGACAAAATAAGAATGTCTAGGAAAAAACAAACTGTTTCATGAATAATACTCCCTCCGTTTTTTCCAATTGATACATTTGCTTTTTGTACGCTATTACCAAGTTAACCTTCTATTTCAATTTTCTCCCAATACGTAAGAAAAATTATATTCATGTGTGGTCTTGTTTAATTCGTTTTTACGAGTACGTCGAAAGTAACATTTATAATTTTTACAAATACGTATCTAAAGATATTAAACACGTAAAACGTACGTTGACAAATGTGCAAAAGAAAATATATTCGGCATATTTCAATCAAACTGCAATTTTTTTTGGTTAATTTGTGACCTAATGAATTTTACAAGCGTCGAAAATCGTCGCAAAATGTGAGAAGAAATAGTTAAAGCTAAAATTTCCTTATCCCCAGTCATATAGGGACACGATAAAATAGGATAGTACTTCAAAATCGAGAAAAGAATTAGTAGTCTCGAAACTGAATAGTTGCGGAATGAAAGCAAAAAAGAGACAGAGAGAAAAAGAAAACAGGAAGGTAACATTCAACCAAGCATCATATAGACAGGCCGGTCCTAAAGATTTTGAGGCCCTAGGCAAAATTGTAAAATGGGGCCCTAACTTTAAAAAAAATTATTCAACTAATTTATTTGTAATTATCTAATGCTCCGTACAATTTAATAAAACGGACGCATGCAAACTTTTGAATTAGATGGAGTTGATTCAGGAAAAATCTTAAAAAATTTAGAAAAGAATAATTTGGATTCGGAGAATTGGAGAAAGGGTACCTTATAATTCAACCATTTTATCGTTAAAAAATCGCAATAGGCTAAAATTTTTTCAAAGTTTGGATATTAGCTTTATTAGACGTGTCTATTGAATGTATAATTTCGACTAATTATACTACGACGAACAGAATTCGCATAAAATCTCAAAAGCATGTAAAATATTTTATAATTCAATTGTCCCACTAAAAACGTAAAGAATTAAATGAATGAACTATCAACGTAGTGAACTAAAAAAAATATAGAAATGGGCCTTGTAATAAATTCAAATTGAAAATAAACAAATAAAAAATGTCACCGCTAGGAATAGAACCCAAGACCTCTTAACCTTTAGTAAGATACAAAACCACTACACCACTTACCTTAGTTTACATTTATGTGTAATACATTCTATTTGTCAAATAGCAGACTTTCAATCTCGCACTAATGGGCCCCTTTTAGACTTGGGCCCTTGTCATTTGCCAACCCGAACACCCCTTAGGGCCGGCCCTGCATATAGACAAGATAAAACCCAAGTGGTGCACGGTTGTGGCGCTCAATTCGGGAAAATTGTTAGGTGTCTCTAATGGGAAGTAGGATGAGATTTGAAAGATGATTGGAAAATGAGAGGGGTAAAAAGCGTAATTTACGTATGTGAAAGAGTGAAATTCGTATGTGAAAAAACAGTATCCTTAATTAAAGTATAAACTAGATTTCATGCCCGGGCGTTGCCCGGTTAATATCTTAACAGGTTTTAAATAATAGAAATATGTTTATCTTAACAAAAAAAACTTAGCATATACAAAAAAATTATTTGAGTATGATTGTTTTCAATTGTCCCAAATCCAATGCATAAAATGAATTGATTCAAAGCTGATTCGAAATACAAATGTTTAGTTTCATAATGTTGGGGTTGATAGAATTAACTCGATCTTAATTGTTTTTTAGACTAACCTGTGAAATCGTATGGTTCAAAATTTATTTGATATATAGATCTGTAACAACTTAAAATGAATAACTTGTCTTACTTGTGACCTAGGTAGAACCAAAACGGACACGGACACGGACACGGACACGGACACGGACACGGACATGGACACGGACACGGACACGGGACACGGCATGCCATAAAATTTAGGACACGGGACACGACATTTAAATTTAATAAAATATACATTTTATAGTTATAAAGTTTTGATTTTATTTTTGTAAAAGTATTTGATATTAATTTTAAATAAATGAATGTAAACCTTCCCCTTGATAATAAATTTATTTTCATTCCTCATCTGAATCAATATTCTAATTGATCTCTTTCGATAATGCACTTCTCATTTCAAGAACATCATTCACCGCAAATTATAACCAAATATCATGGACACGCGACGGACACGGCTCATATACCATGGACACGTGTCGGACATGTGCCCAAATAAATGTAGAAAGTTAGACACGGCTATTTAGGTGTTGGACACGTTTCGGCATGTGTCCGTGGAGTGTCGGTGTCGGACACGGTACGACTCGCTAGGAGAAGTGTCCGTGCTACCTAGCTTGTGACCACTATACGGGCTCGTGACCTTTCACAACACTCTCCCACCTTCTCCCATTTGTCCTTCTATTTAAACCTTGTCTCACGTCACAAGCTTGTGACTATGGATTGGTCGTTAGTGCTATAAAACCATTAAAGCTGTTGTTTGGGAAATGTCCTTAACGTAAACGACTTTTACCCAATCGTCCTAACTGAAATTGTACAACTATAATTACAACTTGTCTCATTGAAGACAGACTTTATCCGTCACAAGCTTAATACAGATAGTGCTTCTCTCACAATATCACTGGTGGGAGAGCAAGTAGGGTGCTCTCTTCAATTCCCACTTGATTTACCATTTACAATTGTGAGAGGTTCAATATTCGTTTTCAACTTGTGATGAATATTATCTGTTTTTAATGAAAATTTCTGTTATAATTAATGTTATAATCTATAATAACAACCAATTTTTCGCAGCATAATAGATTGTTGGCCGTGCTAGTTGTTAAAGCCGCTCCACCATTTTATTATATTATTTATATGATAACCATCTTACAAAAATAAAATAGGTTGTTTGCAAAATGGATCCTTCGTGATACATTTCTTTTTTTTCGAACACCAACTCAATTAATTATTGCACCACAATCTACACATACGCAAATAGGGATTCACTATATCTGCCTCAATTAGCGAAAAAAAAACCTTCAATTACTCTCTCTCTCTCTCTCTCTCTCTCTCTCTCTCTCTATATATATATATATATATATATATATATATATATATATATATATATATATATATATATATATATATATATATATATATATATATATATATATCTGCCGGATCACGTGAGGCCGCCTATTACGGTGAGGCCGCCGGACCTCACGCATCCCCAAGCTGTTTGGGCCAAATTCACTCACCCTCAAGCTGTTGGGCCGACTTAACACTCCATTATTCAATGTTTGGGCTGAAAAATTTGGGGTCTTCACAAGTTAAGCTTCTAGTTTCCCAGTTTCACAGTTTCACAATATTTGCTTCCAGTTTCACAAGTTAAGCATCTAGTTTCACAAGTTAAGCTTCTATTTTCACAAAATAAGCTTCTAGTTTCACAAGTTAAGCATCTAGTTTCACAGTTTCACAGTTTCACAATATTTGCTTACAGTTTCATATCTTAAGCATCTAGTTTCACAAGTTAAGCTTCTAGTTTCACAGTTTCACAGTTTCACAATATTTGCTTCCAGTTTCACAAGTTAAGCATCTAGTTTCACAAGTTAAACTTCTATTTTCACAAAATAAGCTTCTAGTTTCACAAGTTAAGCATCTAGTTTCACAGTTTCACAGTTTCACAATATTTGCTTACAGTTTCATATCTTAAGCATCTAGTTTCACAAAGTTAAGCTTCTAGTTTCACAAGTTAAGCATCTAGTTCCACAGTTTCACAGTTTCACAATATTTGCTTCCAGTTTCACAAGTTAAGCATCTAGTTTCACAAATTAAGCTTCTAGTTTCACAGTTTCACAGTTTCACAATATTTGCTTACAGTTTCACATCTTAAGCATCTAGTTTCACAAGTTAAGCTTCTAGTTTCACAGAATAAGCTTCTAGTTTCACAAGTTAAGCATCTAGTTTCACAGTTTCACAGTTTCACAATATGTGCTTCCAGTTTCACATATTAAGCATCTAGTTTCACAAGTTAAGCTTCTAGTTTCACAGTTTCACAGGACCACAAGTTAAGCATCTAGTTTCACATATTAAGCATCTGATGTTGCGAGTTGCTTCAGTTGGTTCATGTTTTGCATACAAGCGCAGAAATCAATTATCGCAACTTGAGACTTGATTGATGATGATATCGGCACCGAATCAATTATCACACAACTTCAGAACAAATCTACTTCTAATTATAAAACGCTAAATTAAAGATAGTTCGTGTTTTGCAATTACAAACGTGCGACAATCGCAGAAATCAATTATCGCAACTTGAGACTTGAATGATGATGATATCGGTACCGGTACGACATCGGATGACGACGAAAAACCGACAAGGATCACCAGAAGACCGAGATCTTTGAATTGCTAGTGAAATCAATGTTTAATTAGCGAAACAAGGTAAAATTAATCGATGTATAAGGATGTTTTTTGATGGAAATTAATGCAGAAATTATGTGATTATGTTGAAATTAGATTCAGAAGGTACCATAAAACACATTAAAATATGAAGACGAAGACGAATTTGACGAAGATGAATAATGGGATTGGTATTTTGTTGGCTGTTTAATAATGGGATTTGTATTTTGTTTAATAATGAGATTGGCAGATTTTGTTTTTCTATCTCATTACACGTGGCACAATCTGGTGCATTTATGATATTTAAATCTGACGGTGTAGGATGGGTCCAGCGGCCTCACCCTAAGAAGGGTGCCTCACGTGATTCGATTTCTATATATATATATATATATATATATAGAGTTGGGATCACATGAGTCCACCTAAATATTTGAGTCCATGAGTCTAACAATGATATCATAAGTTGTATAAAAAAGTATCACGTGTTTTCAATATCAAATTTTTTTTCCTTTTTTTGTTTTTTTCTTTTTCAATATTACTTTTTTTTTTCTTTTTTTTGTCTTTTCTTTTAAAATGACATATTCTTTATTAAAAAAATTCCCTTTTTTAGTATGCATTTTTTTTAAAACAAACACGTTTTTTTTAATAAAATGGCGTTTTTTCTCGAATTTTTTTTTCATTACAATATCACAAGTTACTAAATACAATATCACCGGTTCTTTAAAATAATATCACAAAAAAAAAATTCGAGAAAAAAATATTTCGGAAAAAAAATTCGAGAGAAAAAATTGAGAAAAAAATTTACGGGCAAAAAATTTCGTGATATTGTTTAATATTGTGTGTGATATTGTTTAACAAAAGGCGTTTTTTCTCGAAATTTTTTTTCATTACAATATCACAAGTTACTCAATACAATATCACCGGTTCTTCAAAACAATATCACAAAAAAAAAAATCGAGAAAAAAATATTTCGGAAAAAAAAAATTCGGGAGAAAAAATTGAAAAAAAAATTTGAAAAAAATATTTCTGGGAAAAAAATTTTGTGATATTGTTTAATATAATGCGTGATATTGTTTAACAAAAGGCGTTTTTTCTCGAATTTTTTTTCATTACAATTTCACAAATTACTCAATACAATATCACCGGTTCTTCAAAATAATATCACACAAAAAAAAAATTTGAAAAAAAAATTTTGAAAAAAAAATCGAGAAAAAAAATTGAAAAAAAAAATTTTGAAAAAAAAATTTCAGGAAAAAAAGTATTGGAAAAAATTTCGTGATATTGTTTATATAGTGTGTGATATTGTTTCCTTTGATATTGTATTGAAAAGGTTGTGACATTTGTGATATTGTAGTGTAAAAAAAACGTGATATTTTTTAATACAACTTGTGATACTCCAAATGGACTCATGGACTCAAATATTTAGGTGGACTCACCGGATCCCGCCTCTATATATATATATATATATATATATATATATATATATATATACCTCTGTATACTGACAATTTTTCGAGTAGTTCATTTCAACTTTCATGGCTATAGTGATGTGACATTCGTGTCAACCCACCCTTACGAGTAAGATTATACCTAAAACTCTCCAAAATTTTAAAACTCTGCTACGTCAGTTTTCGACTACCTTTTATTGTTTCTAATTTATTGTTCAAACTCGCTTCAGAGTCACCCCAAACTTTATACATTATTCATCAAATTCACCCCAGACTCTACTTTTTCCGATCACCTTTTTTTTACAAAAACAAATTACACATGAGATCTACTCATTTGATAATTTTCATTGAGAGTGGGGTCAAGAATTACCGAAAGTCTTAAGTTGAGTTTGATTTCCAAGATTCAACTCTAAGACTTTGTTAGGACATTGGTAGGTTATTGGTAGTTTTAGGTGAGTATTGTCTTAAGACTTACCAAAATCTTGTCTAAATGCTACTAATAATCTTACCATTAGAGTTACATTATTTTACACATACCAATAATTTCACTACTACCCGTTAAAATATTATCTATATTCTTTACAATTCAAACTAATATAATATAGTTCTTATTTTCACCCTTTATACTAATGTTCATATTTTCATAAAAGCTCGTAGATGTAATATATCATTCCTTTATTATTATATTTCCTCTCTCTCAATAGCAAAGTAAATTTGGTTGAGTTCCCTTTATTACTTACTTAAGTATGTATTTGTTAACTACTTGTGTGTTGGTATCGACTGCTTAAAACTCGAGAGTTTCATGATTTCTATCCATATTAACCTAGCTAAAAAACTTTTCCTTACAAACACGGATAAAAATTATAAAATAAAATTACTTAAAACATATGTATAAAAAAATCATAAAATCAAATGATGAAAACATAAGTACACAAAAACTATAACATAAATGACATTATAAATCATAGATAAGAAATAATAATCAAAAGAATGAATAACATCATTAATAATTGAAAATTGAAAATAATAATATTCAAAAGAAAAGGAAATAATTTGTGAGTATGATTCGTGAAGTTGGTATACCATAATATATATATAGCTGCAAGAAAATGAGCAATAACTATAACTAATATTTCGATTAATTCTTCGCCTTTTTATTTTAAGAATGAACTTAATGAATAATCTGATCTTTTACACACAATTTGGTCCACTTATCATTTAGTTACATAGTAAGAAGTTGTTAAATAATGTGGGTTACCTTTTTCAACGCAATTATTTTGAAGATCTCTTTCGCACATGTAAACCTTCGACATTATATTATACCAATTACAATGTGCGTATAAATATTGAACTCGTACATAACTAAACAATTTATCGTACATATGTGTGCTTTAAATAATCAAAACTACAATGATTAACAACAATAAATTATAAAAAAATAAGCGATCCAATTACAAAAGTATGTATCATTAGGAGATTATGATGTAACAATGCGAATGCAAATTCCGTATGTCTTCGGATGAGTGCATGAGTTAATTCTAGTCACATCAAATTGTAATCAACCTCATACAGTAAGTCATAACAAACTACCAATAGACATTGGAGACTCACATTGACAATAAACCACAAAGACTCTTAGTATAGGACTCTTATCAATATTAAATAGTACGTAGTATCTTGTAGATACTACAATTTCAAGAGTATTAGTGTATATATTTTTCTACGGAATATTATTATATACTCTCCGTCCTGATTATTGGTTTACCGGATATCTATTCTAATTTTGTGTATTTTGGGTAATTGTTTACTTTTTTATCTTGGAAATGATTTCAATGAATAATTTGATTATCTGCACTCAATTGTGTCCACTTGTCTTAAGCGCTCGAACAAAAGATTATTAATTTTAGGCACTCCATACTAAGAGACGTTCTTAGTGGAAAACTGCTCATAGCTTAATACCGATACCTATATTGTTTTCATTCTATTAAAAGTCTTACTTTTCAAATTTTTTTCACTTTATAATATCTTGTACTCCATCCGTCTCAATGTTTATTACTTTTATTTTTTATTTTAATTTAAAAGGGGACTTAAAATCAAAGGTAATCAAATAATGAGAGGTGGTGAGTATAATATGTAGTACAATAAAAATTCTATACTATTATTACACCAACAAAAAAGTTGATTTAACAAAAAAATAAGTACACGATTCTAGAAAAATGATCTAAGTAAACAATATTCTTGTGTAAATAATACTTAGGCAATCAAGCATTAAAAGAAATTAGGGGGAAAAAGACAAAGTAAAAATAAAGCAAGATTGAGAAAGAATAATTCAAACAAATTATAATTTCTTATGAAACATGGTATACACAAATTTTGCGAAAGATGGTAGATGTTTTAGCATCGTGAGGTGAGAGTGTTGGTATATTCGGATGAGTATAGTAATTCATAACTTATTTCATCAAGTGAATCATGATGTATGTCCATCCTACAACTTATCTTTCTGTCAAATAATTTTACTGCGAGAGAAGCGTAAAATTGTATTTTTTGGCAGTAACAATGGCATGCTATAGTTAAAAATAATGAACTATTTGGAAACAAAGTGCTAATCTAGCATGCATGAAGAAGAAATTCACAATCGCTAATCGCTAAGAGAGAAATAAGTTGCGACTTGGATACAATCTATACAATACTATTAAAAGGGTAACACAAAATGCCACATAGACAATGCCACCTAGCATTAGCAAAAAGCCACGTCATTTATTATACATGACATGGAGCCACGTCATCATTTCTTATTTAAAATGAGAAAAATAAAAAAAATTGGAACATTAAATGTAAATAGCATAACAAACATTAACCTTTTGACTTTTTTAATTTCTAGATAAATTAAATAACAATTAAAATTCAAAATTCCTAAAACATTTTAAATATCGATATTTATTATTAGAATATTTAAAGCGACAAATAAATATCATATAATTCTAATTTTTACGCCGTTTATAAAAAAAAAAAAAAAATTTGTAAATATTAAGGGCAAATAATAACATACTTAATATTAAATATTACATATTTATGTATACAATAAATTTAATAATAATAATAAGTCGCCCAAAAGTCATAAAATGCATCATCAACTAGCTATAAATATCTGATAGAAGACAACATATGTGGCCCAAATTCAAGCCAATATTTTGGTTACTCCATCATCGAGAAAATTGTTTGTGTAAATAATCATTCTTATCATTGTAGATGTATTATTAAGGTGTTAAATTAATAGTTTATTTCTGTTTATATGTAGTAGTACAATTTTCTCTTACGTTTTTTTGCTATATATTTGCTCAATTTCTTTAAATGAGATATAATTTCATTAAATTGAACATATATAAATATATAAATATAATATATAAATAAAAGTCAAGGCAAATAATGATTAAACAACTCACATGCAAGGTAAATTATGTAAAAAAAATATATATAAAAAAGGGAAAAATATTTAAAGCAAACCTTTTACATTTCATTTCTCCCTACTATATATTTATGTCTATATTTAATTTGCTAATAATGAAAAAGGATGATTAAAAGTCATAAAACATTGGTACATATTTATGTATATATATAATAAATTTTATAATAATAATAATAGTAAGTCGCCCAAAAGTCATAAAATGCATCATCAACTAGCTATAAATATTTGATAGAAGACAACATTTGTGAGCCAAAATTTTGGTTACTCCATCACCGAGAGAATTGTATGTGTAAATAATCATTCTTATCATTGTAAATGTATTATTAAGGTGTTAAATTAATAGTCTTTTTATTTATTTTTAAGTTTTATTGGTTATGAAGTATTATCGCATTTTTTTAACTTCACATATATGTTGTTTTGTTGTTATTTAGGGGCTATCAAGATTTGTGAAGTTGTGCGATTTAAAGGTAAATATACTTATATTTTTATCATTCAATGTCCAATTTTTTTATTACTTAAGGGAAAATTTAAACTAATATAATCATAAGGTTAATATTAAATAAATCAAATTCCAACATTTTGTTTGTTATTAATCGCTCAGTGTATTTTTTTGTAGGGACGATTCATTGGAAAAAGAAAATTATGTGAAGAAGGGATGAATACTATAAATGCTTAAAAAAATACTCCCCTATTTTCCTCAATGTTATATTATAAACTAACTACAAGTTTGACAATATAAATGTTAATGATTAATTATTTTTAGTTTCATAAAAAAAATTTAGTATTTCATAAACTTTAAATAAAATGTATGTTTTATTTTTGTATGTGTTATTTTTTGTTCATCACTTTCCTTTTAAAAATAGCTCTCATATTATTAAATTGGAGTTGCAAGGATCTCAATCATATTAACAAGTTGAAAAAAAAAATCTTATTGACATGATTAGTAGCTAAATTTACATTATTATTATTAATATTTAAGCATACAATATAGTTAAAAAGCTACTTAAAGTATTTTTTTTTTTATAATACAAGTGTCATTTTTATATTGGTTAATACATAATTCATCTATATTGATTACTAGATTATTCATTTGTTTATACAATATTGTAAAATATCAACTTAGTTATCTATTATTTATACAATATTATAAAAAAATAAGACTAATTATTGATACCATAAATCTTGATAGCCCTTAAATTTGAACAAAACAAACGATACGATAAAGTTTGAAAATGTGATGAATATTTCAGTATTTCACAACCCAACAATGAAACTTACATAAAAATAAAAAAATTATTTAATTAATTTAAAAACTTAATACACTTACTTGATGTGAATAGATAGATAAGACATATAAGTGACACATTAAAAAAAATTATTCTTACAAATTTTGTCCCTATAAAAAAAATATAAACAATTGATGATACGTTTAATGATTTTTGAGCGTTTTGTTCTATTATTATCAAATTTAAGATAGACATAAATATCAATCAAGTTTCATGACTTTTGAACATTGATGTTAAAAAGACAATACTAAGTATTTTTAGTATGTCACGTGTTATTAAAAAGTCATATTTAAAATCATGTATCACATGCTTAAAAATACAAAATAAAAATAAAAAATGTTAGTTGCAAACACAAAAATAAATTAATACAAACTATTTACTTTTCTTTCCTAAATTTTGTTATTAACCTACATATTTATTTAACTTTTATTTCTTTTATTTAATAATATAGCTTTTTGGTTTCCCTCACCATTTATTGTAGGTTACTATTTTACTTAATTTATCCTTTTTGCAAAATTTAGGAATTTTGGCAAATTGATATATATTAAGACTAGCAGCATTTATTAAACTGCATAAATATGCTACTATTAAAAATATGATTTACAAGAAATAAAATATTGAGATAAAAAGTCTCTAATTTAATTAGAAAATATGTTTTGAACTCCTTACAGTGGAGAATTTATCATTCTAAAAAAAGAATAATAATAATCAAACATTATGCATTAATTTGTCCTTTTGTCTTACCTCACTAACTTCATATGCCTAGATAACAAAGGGCCTTCAAGTTTTATATAGAAAATTTAGTACACAATTTATCTATACAATCTAATCTAATTAAAAGGCAACTTTAAGCATTTAATTTTTTTCCACATAACAACTACACCAAATTATTAAAAAAATTACATTAAAATATTTATTAATAATTAATTTTGTTGATGTTCATAGACCCCATGTTGCTGGTGGTTTTGAAGGTCAAAAATTTGTAATTATAGGATCAATAATGTAAAATTTAATTTCGATTGATTTAGTATTTATGTTTCACTGACTGTTGATATTTTCTCATTCACGCCCAATTAAAAGGACTCTTATCTCACATGCGTTTCAATGTAGATAGCTTTTAAAAGAGTAGGCAAAACAATTCAACATACTTTTTAGAGTTTATGAATGAGTGTCATGAATTAATGGACTCATTGAAGGTATATTTTTTAAAAATTACATGCTATTAGTATATTAATCAAAATAAAGTACAATATAAAGTTTGAAAAATAAATTAGAGATGTCAAAAAATAAGACATTAACTAACTAACTTTTATATATTTCAAGACTATATCTTTTAAATGGATAAACTAATTGCTCGAACAAATCTTAACAATAAAATAAAATAATAAAACTAAAACAGATAAACCCGTGAATTTCACGGGTGACAAAACTTGTTTCTTTATAATAAGGCTACATATGTGATATGTCTTTGTAGTCATACATAACTCTTCTTAATATTACTATTAAATATATATATATATATATATATATATATATATATATATATATATATATATAGATATATATATATAGATTTAGGATCGGGTGAGAACGATTATACGGTGCATACGGTGAGAACAACTCACGTCCGTTGGATTAAAACACAATCAACGGTTAAGAAATACCCACAACCCACATTCTAGATAGATTTTTTGACGGAGTAGATAATTTTATTTTATTTTACCTTTTTACTTAAAATTAGATACATTTTTTTACGGAGTAAAAACTTTTTTTTTTTTTACCTTTTTACGTAAACCTATATACATTTTTTTGACGGAGTAGATACATTTTTTTTAATTTTTTACGGTAAACCTAGATACATTTTTTGACGGAGTAGATACATTTTTTTTTTTACTTTTTTTACATAAACCTAGATACATCTTTTGAAGGAGTAGATACATTTTTTTTTTACTTGTTTTACATAAACCTAGATACATTTTTTGAAGTAGTAGATACATTTTTTTACTTTTTTACGTAAACCTAGATACATTTTTTGACGAAGTAGATACATTTTTTTTACTTGTTTTACATAAACCTAGATACATTTTTTGAATGAGTAGATACATTTTTTTTTTTTTACATAAACCTAGATATATTTTTTGAAGGACTAGATACATTTTTTTACTTTTTTACGTAAACCTAGATACATTTTTTGACGGAGTAGATACATTTTTTTATTTTTTTTACATAAACCTAGATACATTTTTTGAAAGAGTACATACATTTTTTTTTACTTTTTTTACATAAACCTAGATACATTTTTTGACGGAGTAGATACATTTTTTTTTTAGTTTTTTACGTAAACCTAGATACATCTTTTGACGGGTAGATACATTTTTTTTTACTTAAACCTAGATACATTTTTTGACGGAGTAGATACATTTTTTTTTCCCTTTTTTACACAAACCTAGTTATATTTTTTGACGGGGTTGATACATTTTTTTTACTTAAACCTAGATACATTTTTTTACGGAGTAGATACATTTTTTACTTAAACATAAATACATTTTTTGACGGAGTAGATACATTTTTTTAGTTAAACCTAGATACATTTTTTGACGGGGTCAATACTTTTTTTTTCTATTTTTTACATAAACCTAGATACATTTTTTGACGGAGTAGGTACATTTTTTTAATATTTTCTACATAAACCTAGTTACATTTTTTGACGGAGTAGATACATTTTTTTTACTTAAACCTATATACATTTTTTGACGGAGTTGACACATTTTTTTTAATATTTTTTACATAAACCAAGTTACATTTTTTGATGGAGTATATACGATTTTTTTTTTTTGTACTTTTTTACATAAACTCATATACAGCTAAATACATTTTTTTTACTAATTCTAGACAACTATAAAAGTTTTTTTTTTAACTTTAATTTCTAAGTACATTTTATAACCATGCAAGTACGTCTTTTTTTTTTATCTAGGTGCATGTTTTTCCAATATAACAAAAAATATAAATTAGCTAGATATACAAATTCAAACTTCTTGTACAATAAGCTCTAAGATTCTAACAAGTAGTATTACGTATATTGAATCAATATGAGAAAGAATAAGCACCCCTGAAATAAATGATCGTATCAGTTACTTGTTTCGCGACGGCCCATGATTTCATGTCCTTCCAGAGTGACATTGCATGAGTCTTCCTCGGATAATGTCTCTTCTTCCTGTGTGTTATTGCAGAATAAGCTTTTTTTTTCGGAGGAAATGCGCCAGTTCCTAAGAAAGAAGTCGGATAAGTAGCTGACAAAGCTTTTCCCAACTGAAGCGGATAAGTAGTGCTTGGATAGCATATCATTTATTTCAGGGGTGCTTAATCCTCAGAAAGAAGTCGGATAAGTAGTTGACGAAGCTTCCTGTGTAGTCTTTTTTTTTTATCTAGGTGCAGGTACTTCTTCTATTATTGTACTAATGGCTAATGGCTTATTTTAGTAATTAAATCTCAGCCTATAATTGTACTTTAATCCAATGGTTTGTAGATGTTCTCACCGAATGCACCGAATAGTCGTTCTCACCGGATCTTGCCTCTATATATATATATATATATATATATATATATATATATATATATATATAGTATTCTTGTCTTATAGTCCATGTAACTATAGACTTCCATGGATAGTTATAGAAACACATTTTTTTAATCTTAATTTATCTTACGTTTTTTTAGTATTACGTAGTCAAAGTTAATTAGAAAACATATTTATCTTTTTATATATATTTTTACAAATTTACGTAGATAATTTTTCAATAGTTTTCAGTTAAGTATTAATATATTTATCTTATTTCAATATTTTATAACTTAAATAATTCACAAAACTTAAACCAATGATATCGCTCGAAAAGTTCCTCTTTTAAGTATATATATTGATATTGATTGATGTGAAATGATATTGATGATTAATACAATTTTGATGGACTTTTGATCTCATGAATTTCCTAAAAACAATTTTGATGTCTTCTAAATTAGGAGTAATTTTTTATACAATTTTGTTGTACGAAATGCTTGTAAATTGTCAAGATTTTGTAGTTGGATCGTTGTGTCTCAAGACAATCACTCCCATTAGTAACAAACAAATTGTATTGCGTCAACTTATGAATGAATTTGCTTCACTCTACATTATCTAGTCCAGTTACCAGATTACCGTTGCAAGAGAGCTATTTTCGGTACAATTTAAGTCGATCTTTGAATACCGTGATTTTCACGGTGTCCCGGGTTTAATAGCTGCCCTGTACATTATTTTCGAAGCCACCATTCAGATAACGAAAGCAAAGTTTAAACATACGGTACCTACATTATCAAACAAGGAATACATTATATTCACGAGAATTCGAGTGACTTCATGATAAAACCGTCACACAAAGACTTCCTTAGGCATATAAATATATAATTAGACTTGGCTGCCAACTAAAATGAAGATAGATAATTTCAAGTTTCAACAGCTCGTTGTAGTTTAAGAGTATATCTTCAACTGCAGCACTTACCGCAGCACTTTTAAATGTTCTGTGTCGAGATAGCCCATGACCAAAAAAAGAAGTCCAAAATTTTAACGTAAATTTTCATTGTCCAAGAGAGGCGAGCATCTGCTACCATTCTCGCTCCGCCACTGGTTTTGATACATGTCTCAAAACCAAGCCATAATGTTTTATCACTAGCTGTGGCAGACAATATACTCTTCAGTTGGTGTAAGAAAAAACAGGACCAAACAGTATAAAAATGCCTTTTCTTAAATGTCAAAAGTTGTTTAATTCCTGTCTTTTGGAGAGATATGACAAGAAAAGGACTTGCATTTACATCTTATTACTACAGTCTGATACATTCAGGCGATACCCGAAACATTTTATAAGATCTTCTCAGTTTTCTGCTCCTCTTGTTTAGAATTCTAGTCTCTTGAGAGGACTTACACTGATAATACTAGCAGTCCTCTGGAATTTCCTCAGCTTAATAACAATATGCACAGGATCTGCATTCCCGGTTATTGTGACAGTGTTTCTCGACGAATCCAGGACTACGGAGGAGACTCCTTTTATTGGTGCAATCACTTCCATCACCTTTTGCCTGCACTTTGAGCACTGCAAATCGACCCATACTACTGCTTTCTGCAGGCAAAATAGAACTACTTCAGGTTTGCAACTACTATTACTACTACTGAAAAACCAATAAATGATAAAAAAAAGGGCAGCCCGGTGCACGATGGCGTCCCCGCTAGGCGAGGGTCCGGAGAAGGGCCCCACCACAAGGGTGTAATAGGGGCAAGCCTTCCCTTGCCATTCTGGCAAGGCCGCTCCCAGGGCTTGAACCCGTGACCTCACGGTCACAAAGCAACACCTTAACCGGTGCGCCAAGGCTCCCCTTCAAAAACCAATAAATTATAAAACAGAAAAATTTAATTGTTCATGGGCCGGGCCGGCATGCGAAATATGCAGGTATAGAGTGTAGGCCGTAGGGAGTACATATTATGAAATGTACCTATGACCGGCCCATAAACAGACCAAATCGCTCATCTGTGGACTGTGGGTCATAATATTCATCTTAATCTACCCAATGTCCATCCGAGTCTGCATATGATCACTTCTAAAGTATATGCAGGAACAAATATTGACATACAGGGCGAGATTATCTAAAAAGTCAACAGAGTGTAAGAATGTCACAGTACGCTCAGATATAATGCAGAAGAATCGATTAAAGATAACAAACCTTATTCATCATTTTTAACAAGCTACACAGATGCACAGAAAGCAGGCTTTCAAACACAACTCTTAATGATCAAGCACATCAGAGAAGACCTCGAATGCTACTAATTTATACTCCATGTCCCTGGACTTCTTTCCAGCATTTAGAATCTCAGACGCATGTAACACCAGTTTTTTAGGCTAATATTCAAAGAATACTGAATAATGCATAGGTTTCCCTCTTGTCCATCCAAAGATGGATAAGAAACTAAATATGGTGAAATTGTTTATCAAGACCCAACTGAAAAACAAATTAGGAGGATATTGGAATGGATACATCAATACATGTCACATATCTGTATTTGGCATCACACAAAGAGCAAAGAAGAGAAATGCTAAACAGAACCATGTACTTGAAGCAACAAACAAGAAAGCAGTTGTGAACAATGTACTTTTCCAGACAAAAAAAGCGCCATTTTCTCAGAGTATCGTTCATACAATTTACAAAGTGGGCACTATCATTTGGTAGAACGTAACTTACTTTACAGAGTATTACAATTTACAATAGTAGTAGTATACTAGCCACTGAGAGAAATAGAATTATACGAAGTATAAGAGACCACAATCTCTCATAAATAACAAAGTAGAATCTATGGAAAATAATAGAGGTATTCATTTGTTAGGGTGCACAATAATGTGGTGCACCTCGCATTCACCTAAGCTTTTTTCGGTAAACATCAAGTTAGGCAGTTTCAATTTACCAGGCAACTTCGGGTCAGCTTGGGTGTGACATAAGCACTAGTTCATTCCTTTAATTAGTTCTGTACAGAATCTGCGCAGGTCATCTTGATTATTTGATCACTACCATGAAAAAGGTGTCCTCAATTAATTATCTTCCACATATTAAGCAGAAAGCTAACGGCACTGAATTGCTTGCTTATTGCCTCTTCATGTTAGAGAGTGCGAGAGGAGACTACTGGAATGCACTACCTCAAAATCTCATATAAAGAGTGCGACAGGAGATTACTGGAGTGGCTATAGCCACGCCCACACTCTCAATAGTAAAGGCAGGCACTGGAAGTTTTGCATGACATTGTCTCTATGACACAGTTATGACTGTACAGGTGTACCGTGTACGAATACACAAATCTAGCATCTTCCTTAGAAAGTATAGAATTATACCGATATCAGAGATGATTAAGCGACGCCTACAATCTTAGTTCACCTTATCTTAAAGCACTTTCTCTATTTCGTTTTGTAAGTCGTTATAGGTTGGTACACAAGAATTAAGAAACAAAATTGAAAAACTATAAATCTTAGTCAAGTGTTGGTTTGTGAAAAATTGCATGAGAATTTGCAATTGAAGAGAGAAGTTGATGGGAAATGTTTTTTTTTCTAAGACGACTTATAAAGTGAAATGGAGGAAAACATAGCAAGTAAGGACAACAAGGAGGGGGCAGGCCCCTTGACACAGAGATTGTTCGTAAATTACCATAATGAAAAATAAAAAATGTGAAGGCAACTTTACAACAAGGGCAGGGTATTTTGCAAGTCATTTTGCTGCATTTTTCATATGCGAAAGCTAAGAGATGATGATTTTTAAGCTTTGGACATAGAAACGTAATCACACCGAGTTACTAAAATAATGAAATCTGTTGAAGCTTAACCGTATTCAAGGAAAGAGTGCACTGAGATTTGACATTTCACAAAAGTACTTTTTACAATTCTTGAAATTAGACAGAATCAATCTCATGAAACACAGATGACAGAACGCGCAAGTTGGAGCATAAATCACAGCATTGGCAATAAGCTTATAGGAATACCAATACGCCACATAAAGGGCCGTCTCCGAAATTTCGGGGGCCCTGTGCGCAATTTCGAAAATGGGCCCCGATATCGCTATTTACCTGGGGGAAAATGCTGATCTTTAGTCCCAATGGCAAGTCAACTAAAAAATCTTCTAACAGATTAGAGAAGGAAACAGCCTTCTCAACCAAAAGGACACACTATATGGTACATAAGAGGTGTAGGTGGAGATATGGGTGGGTTCTTCTGAAATAAGATGAAGCTCAATTATTATTTAACTGAACGTAAAACTACTTAAGCTTCCATAGTGAGACGCAAAAGGTACCTTAGATGAAGTCACTCTCTTCCCAGTAGCCCGTTTCACCCCCCTTGATGGTGCCAGCATTCGCAGCTCCAAGCACTGGATTGACCATCTGCCTGTAGCAGTTAACAATCTTTTGGTCCAGCTCATGGTAAAACTCCATTTTCTTCAAGGGTTTCAAATCAAGGTCAATAAAACATGCCTGTTAGGATGAAAAGTACAGCGCATTAACAAAATTAAGATATTAAAGGGAAGTCCGGTGACATCCCCGCAAGGTGAGGGTCATGGGAAGGGTCCAACATAAGGGTGTAACAGGGGCAAGCCTCCGCTTGCCATTTTGGCAAGAGGCCGCTCCAAGTACTTGAACCCATGACCTCTTGATCAC
This sequence comes from Silene conica, assembly GCA_029255685.2. Taxonomy (NCBI): domain Eukaryota; kingdom Viridiplantae; phylum Streptophyta; class Magnoliopsida; order Caryophyllales; family Caryophyllaceae; genus Silene; species Silene conica. The sequence continues at coordinate 4,553,808 of CM055314.2, forward strand.
ACAGCAACACCTCAACACTTTAACCGGTGCGCCAGGGCTCACGAAAATTAAGATATTGAATGCAAATATTTGTTAGCAAATTCTTAAAATACATCCTAGACCGACACTTGTCAGGTTTTCCATCAGGCTATAGAAGTAACATACAATTGGAACATTTCCAATTTGCGCCTAAGGTTTGGCGAAGTTCCACGGGTATTCTCAAGATTTCTAATCGGAGATATCCAAAGTGGTAATACCTAAACCTCAAGTGAATTTTTTCCAAACACTGGGCACCCAAAGTGGAATATTCCATATGATGGCTACGTTAATATTTATGTGAGGTCAAGCAGACCAAGGATTATAGCAAGAGAGTTTGTTAATATCATCTGCCTTCAATACCATTTATGACGTAAGTTAAGGATTTAGTTTGAATCTTTCCATCACATCTTACAGTAATTGACAGCATTAGACAAAAATTCCTACTATTTAAAAATAAATACAAATGTTAAAAGTACCTTGCACTTAAACCTTTGATTGGTTGAGTTCAGGTACACAGTTCTATAATGGGACTCCGGATCCCCTTCTTGCATGGGGCGGAAACTAATCATTAAACTACAGTCCTTGGCTGTTGCAGCTATCAAGTAATCCTTCACAATCTTCCGACTTTCCTCTAAAGGAAGTGAATGAAGAGAATTGTATTTGCTTGATTTTCTATCTTCATCAGTATTTCCACACACCTTGCAGGACTCGGCAACAACATCATAATAAGCATGAATTGCCCCCTCAATATCCAATTTATCGAACTTTTGAACTTCAAGAAGTCTATCAAGAACACCCAATTTTACTATTGCCTCCCTTACAAGATTCACGAAACTAGTAACGCTTGAGCTATTTTCGCTGCGTATGAAAGATCTAATATAATCTTCAAAGGCTTCAGCTTTAGCAAAACTTGTCCCATGGCTACCACCTCCCAATCCCCCATATATGAGAGCACCATTTCGAAAAACACGCAGATTATTCTGTGGAGTTGAAATTAGGGCCTTAATGGCTTTATCAATCCGCTTTCTTGATCCAGAGAATAAATCAAGAGGATCAAACTCGCTCAACTGTGATATCTGAGGGGACACAATGATGTGTCAGAGGAACCCACAACAATTGTAAAAAGACGGAGGAGATGCACGTTTCATGGCCATTTGTTGACACATACATATGCATCTGAGCTGTTGAAGGAGGACTGCTTAACTGTGAGAAAACCCACCGGAATTGCAGTGTGGTAAAACTAAATATTTTACCTGGGAATCTTTCACTTTGAGAGCTTGGTGCATTTTAAATCGAGTCTCATTCTTCTTGAAGGCATTTTTATCAGCTACAAAGCTTGAATATGGAAGAAATCCGCATTTGGGCTGCCCATGGGAACCAATAAACCTATTGTAAGCTCTATGACATAAAATACCAATGTTTCTCAAAGACTAATATTAGAAGATTCTAGGGGTAGGGGGAAATAAAAAAACATGAAAGGAAAAAATATGGGTACAACTATGACAATGGACCACCTTTATCTCCACTGATATGCAAGGTTCACCTTTGATTGAGCCTAAGGGAAAACAATAAGATTCATCATCAGAGGTTAGCGTCGCTGTATAGACATCATTAATATCTAGATTTACAAATATTTTGCAAGGGTTGAATACCCAACAAATTAGTTCCTAGAAGGAAAACATGCCCTAATGACACAACTTCCACAAATTTTCAGCCTTTTCCCTTCTTTTCAATAAGACTGCACATAACATAGTAAGATGTTTACTTAATCACTATCTAGCTTTAGAATCAGAGGAACAATCAGAGTGTTAGACTGTAAACCTATATTTCATACTACCCATTTCCTATGTGCTTGATTACAAACGATAAGTTGTCTTACTTAAATCCAATAGCTATATATATGTATACACATAATGTTTTTTATGGTTACTCACTACACGGGAATACCGAATGATCTGACATTAGCAGCACGGAGTCAGAACAAATGTTGACTTTAGCTGCATTTACTCTCCAAAGGGGGCGCTGGCAAAGCACATTTCTTTCAACCGACTGCAGAAATTCCTTCGATACAAGGACACATATCTGCATGTCAAAAGAACACCAACAATGCATAAATGGGATCATATATCATACTAGCCAAAATTTTGAATACTGCAAGAGTTGCAACTTGGATAGCCTATGTCCCTGCGAATAGTTTATGTGTGCTTTTCTATCGACTGTTTATGTAAGCATGTGCAATTAGGGTAGAACGTCTAAGACACGCTCTCCACCCACACACAGTATACATACAAAAAAAAACGTAAACCATTGGCAGGGACAGACTAAAATGTAGTAGAAAAACTATTTGCAAGGACAGAGGGGATACTCATGCATATTCATATTAGAAGCTACTCAATCCCAAAATTATATTGCCATGGCAGATATCGTCATCTCGATATATGTCTAGCCAAAATGGATATTGTTAATGCCATTGTATTTACAATTGACAAGTGAAACAATAAAGAGCACATGTTATTAAGCTAGTAATAATGTGATACTGTATTAATTCGCTTCTCCATAAAGTTCAATAATACCTCATTATACCAACAAGCCAAGGGAAAAATATGCAGAAATTGTGAGGATTTGTGCCAATGGGTGAAAATTTTAACGGACATAGCCGATGTTGGGAGGTTATAGTGGGTGTATAGTCCTCCATCAAAAAAGTAATCCACTTCATTAGTGACAGCTAATTAGCATATACACAAATAAGCTGAAAGCATAAGCAATTCCAACTTCTATTACCAATTTCTTCTACTCTAATCGTCATTCCATTTCCCCTTTTGCTATGTTCTAAGGCTGCCCTACCCTAACCAAACCCGAACTCTTCATTATACATTAAAAATAACTAAGCTAATACAAAGATAACCAAAGATGTTTGTGCGTATCAAATATACCAACAATAAAAATAATTCAACTTTTGCACCAACAGTTCGACACTGATGAAAGAAGAGATAGCCTTCAACTAAACACACCAACAGATTTTCTTAGCAAGCATTTCTCCGTTTTAACGGCATTTTACTTCCAGCACACAATAACAGTAATGTTCTGATGGGTTAACAGATTCTTTCAATCCCCTAGTAAATCGTGAAGAGTCCGGTCATCATCGCGCTTACTTAACAAGTAGTTAATAATAGAAATATTAATAATAGTTGGGCCTCAACCATCACCTTAAGGTTTTGGTTGAGATGGTTCATCTATCATGGTATCAGAGCCACAGTGACATAACGGGTTCGAATCCTGACAACCTCAAAACCCCTCCAAAACTCACGAAGTAGAAACCCAACACAAGGTAAGGGGGAGCTTGTGCAATTGGGCCTCAACCATTCCCTTAAGTTTTTGGTTGAGATAGGCTATCTATCCGTTAACACAATAGAAAAGACACTCTGGGGTATCAGATGTGGCGTATCCATGACGAATTAGGCAACCTTGATTTTAAGCCTAGAAAATTGGTTTAATACAGCAATGGATTACACAATGTGTGAAAAACATGCAGAAAACAACATACCCCAGGATCAACAAACTCAGCTCCTAACAGTGGAGCCATCACACACTCAACAAACCGCTGATCAGCAATCTCCTTGTTCGGTGATCGAACAATATCACCGAAGCCTTCCCAGAGTAGGAGTTCGTGCTTGGGTAAAAAGGAGCGTCCATGCCCATGCTTTGACAAGTTCCTCGGGACCTTCTGCACCCGTATTACTTTTCCCATCTGTGATATCGTAGTTAGGACCAATGAGTTTAGCTAACGACTATCAAAATCAATGAAAATGTAAAAGGCGCGATAGAAGCTGCAGAATCAAAATTCACAAAATTCAAAGAAAACAATAAATCAAAACAAAGCTATAACTAGAATAAATAGAAAATCAAAGATCATACAAAAGTAGGAGATGATCCGTTATACGCAAGAACAAGATTGGCGGCACCTTCTCCTCTGTATTTCCAATCTTCTGCATCTTTTTCCTCCAATTTCATCGCCATTTGCTCAATTGTTTCAATCATTCCTCTAAACAAATTAACAAAAAAAAATATCAAATTAATCGAAATAATTGATCAAAATGTTTGAAATTAGCAGAGTGACAGAGTTTTCGAACCCTAGAATTCCGACATATGAATGGGGTTGGAGCGCGGCAAGGATATGCCGACGTAAGTTTTTGTCAATTGAAAGAAGTTATTGCAGTTTTCTCCAGCACATTTTTGAGACAGGTGCATCATGCATGTCAATCAATTAATCAATTAATTTATTTAATTTAATAATTTGTACGTTGTTATTCAAATCAAATAATTCCATTTCAAATATTTCAAGTTTGCCCCTATTTTAAGAAAAAAAAAAAACTTAACGCATTAATTTATCGATTAATCTTATAAGATAAGTATAATAGTTACGAATATGTATTTGATAACAATTTTATTTACGGCGAAAACAATGCGAGTTAATATAATTATTCGAAATAGATTTAAAATGAAATTTAATTACTACTCCCTCCGTTCTATTCCACTTGACAGGTTTGCTTTTTCACGTTTGTCAACGCACATTTTACATGTTAAATATCTTTAGCTACGTAGTTGCAAAAATTATAAAAGTTAGATATTTTTAATGTACTCGTAAAGACGAATCAAACAAGACCCCACATGAATATGTTTTCTCTTACGTATTAGGAGAAAATTGAGATTAAATGTCCACTTGTGAATAGTGTACAAAAGCAAACCTGTCATGTGGAATCGAACGGAGGGAGTATTTTCATAACTTTGTCACAATTTTCTCATTCTAAAAAAATAAATATTATCCTTAATAATGTGCGACCTTGCCCACCTTGGTTTACCAATTTGTCACGGATTTCAGAGAGTATTGCGATGATATACATTTTTTTTTTCTTTTTTTTTGCGGGAATTGCAATGATATACATCAATACATGTATTCACATACAGGGGCGGATCCAGGATTTAGACGTGGGATGGGCTAGGCTCATATCCGTTATGGTTAGTCAAATGAAACCATCAAAACGTATAATTAATGTCACACATAGGAGAAAGATGTTAGTAACTTGGGGTTGCTCCCTTTGTCAGAAACTTACTGTCATTCTCATTTGGGCAAATTTTTATTATTTGTAAATGATATTTATTGAAAGACCAACAAATAATAAAGACAGAGGCTCCAAAATAATCCTGGGTTCGCCCTTGGTCATTTGGACAAATTTTTATTATTTATAAATGATATTTTATTGAAAGACAAACAATGGGAAAATTTTTATTATTTATAAATGATATTTTATTGAAAGACAAACAAATAATAAAGACAGAGACCCCAAATATATAATCTTCAGATAGAGGGATATTTTATAAAAAATATACTTGTATAAATCTATTTTACAAAATTACTAGTGTAACACCCGTGAAAAATCACGGGGTTGTGTACACTTATTTTTAAAGACGACGTCGGTATATTTATTTCAATATATAGCAATTCTATTTATTCGAACGAATTTTTTTTTAACGGGATGTTTGAATATAAGATATATTCGGTGAAAAGGTGAATTTCCTGGTGCACTAATTTTCGAATAGCTATTAGTAATGATGATAATATTCGGATTACTTATGATAACATTAATGAATAATGTATATAAGAAAAAACAATAGACGACTAAAAAAAGATTAAATAACTAATAATGAGTAGTTTGAAAAGTTACTGTCTTTTGATGAATTACTTACGGAACATAATTTGACTGACAAATACGATGAACAAAATAGCTAATCAGGTACAAATATAAATTAAATGGGTGTATTAAAATTCGATAACCCAACACGAAAATCAACTCCATCTAGGAAACAGCGGAAATATAAGTCTTTATTTATAATTCGGGGATAGTTTTTATCAAGTGGAACTCTGTAGGAGGTAAAACTCTGTATATAGGTAATATTAATATGGAATATGATTTGGTAACAGAGAATATTGGATATTTATCTTCACATGTTTAGAAATAAAACCGTGATTTAATTCTTATTGGATATTTATGTTCAGCCTTTTCTCCTTATTCTTATTTATGGAATTATGGAAAGATTTTCTTAATTTAGTTTATATGCTTGATTTGTAATATGCAGTCAGACTCTTTGTATTTAATTCTTAATTTAGTTAATACACGTTTTGATACATAATTTAGTTTATATGCCGTGCAATTCTGATACATAAGTTAAATACACGTTTTTAAATTGATGGCATATCCTTTGATTTTTTTATTCACACATTTTTTTATGGTATAGAATATAATATTTTGTTTCTTAGTTTCTTATTTTAGTTCTTATTTATGGAATTATGGAAAGATTTTCTTAATTTAGTTTATATGCTTGATTTGTAATATGCAGTCAAACTATTTGTATTTAATTCTTAATTTAGTTAATATGCTTGATTTGTAATATGCAGTCAGATTTTCTTATGAAGTGCATAGATATTTGACTGAATAGATCACGTTTCTAAATTGATGCCATATCCTTTGATTTTTATCTTCACACGTTTTTTTATGGCATAGAATATAATATTTTGTTTCTTATTTTCTTATTTTAGTTCTTATTTATGAAATATCTCCTAAAGAATATAATATTTTGTTTATTAGTTTATTATTTTGGTTCTTATTTATGGAATAATGGAAAGATTTTCTTAATTTAGTTTATATGCTTGATTTGTAATATGCAGTCAAACTAATTTTTGAGTTAATTATTTTTGGAGTTTTATATGGTGTATTATAATACGGTTTTTGGAGTTTATCGATCCCGTGATTTTTGGAGTTTATTTATGGAGTTTTATATGGTGTATTATAATACGGTCAGACTCTTTGTATTGAAATTATAAGTGCTGAAATAACAATCACACTCTTTTTTAAGTATTATTTTATTAACTTTATTAATTTAATAATATTGGTCTATATTCCTATTTTTTTCGAGATTATAAATTATGAATTATGAATTACGTTTAATATAAAAAAATTAGGTCAGACGACTTAGAAGGATTTATAAATTTAATAATTATAACCCCCAAACTTTTAAGAAAATTATGTGTTTTTTTCGAGATTATAAATTATAAATTACGTTTAATATAATTTTTTTTTATGTTTAAATTATTATTATTATAGAATAGAATCTGGTCAAATATGGTCAGACAACTTAGAAGGATTTTCACTTTGTAAATATAGAATATAATCTTTAGGATAGATAACAATCAGACTTTTGTATTTAATTATTATTAAATTATGATGTGGCATAAATGAGTAATTCTGATTGGTCTACAAAACTGAAATTTTTGAGGGTGAATGTGAGAGCTCGAAACACTAAACGCTGAAACCTGATTGCGCCACGTCAGCGAAATTACATTCTTCTTTTATAGTAATAATGATTCAAGAAAATGCAACTGATGAGGTTCGAACCCCTACCAACTGGCAAAAACAAACCTTTTACTTATACTCTTACCAACTAAGCCATGTTACAACATTGAATATATTTAGATGTATATGTTTTTTATTCTTGGAAACGGGTTGGGCTGAAACCCACCCAGCCCTGTGGATGGATCCGCCCATGTTCACATACATTAAATTTTAGAGATGTCCAAATATAAATCTTATTAATCTATCTTTATTATCTAGTTAAATGTATCTATGTAATGTTTGTAAGATTATTGGTGTTCTTAAGATAAGACTTTTATAATTATTGAGACATGATCCACTCAAAACTACCAATAATCTACCTTAAGTTTGACAAAGTTTTAAGTTAAATTTTGAAAATATAAGACTTAACTAAATACTTTAAGTGAATCTTGGCCCTATTTTGAAGAGTAAGTATCAATGAATGGAGCACGAATGTAATTTTTTCTGTAAAAAAATAGTGAAGTGGAAAAATAGAGTTTTAGGTGAGCCTCATGAATAAGACGGACACTAAGGATAAATTTGGATACAATTTTAGAAGGGAAAGGGAGGTGAAGGGGAGTAAGGGGAGGGGAGGGGAGGGAAATAAATTGAGGTTGTTTAGATAACAAAATTGATGAGATGGAAATAGAAGGGAAGGAAGGAGGAACGTGTCATAAGACTATCCCCAAGTAGTGGTTTCGATAATTAGGTCGCGACCCGGTTTTACTCTTAATCACAACTTATTTATTTTGACTTATTTTTATCCTCCAAAGCAAAAAGGTCACGACCTAGGTCATCAACCTAATCACTTTTCCACTTTCCAATATTTCCAATCATTTATCACATTTTCTACCTCACAAAAAACTCTCTCTTAACAATCATTTTATTATTTTTTAATTTATCAACCAATTACAATTGTCCACTTAAGTGGTCACAAATATGGTCAATTTTGTTCAACCATGGTCACAAATTGACTTTGGTTGGTCATATGGTCACAAATTTGCTAAATGGTCACAAGTTAATTATCTCAATTAACTCATTAATCATGACCAAACAAGGTCATGACCTTGCTTGGGGATGGTCTAATGTATGGGGTTATTCAGGAAAATACAAATTTTCATTGAAGACGGACATTATCCGTCACAAGTTGAAGACAGATAGTGTCTCTCTCACATAATGCAAGTTGTACTATCCATATAATAATCCACTTTATCCCACGTGCATGTCCACTTGTATCTTGTACTCCCTCCATTCAAATTCAGTCTACACATTTCTATTTTACACACTATTCACAAACAACCATTCAAATCTGATTTTCTCTCAATACGTAAATAAAATTATATTCATGTGGGATCTAGTTTTATTCGTCTTTACGAGTGTATTATTAATATCTAATTTTTATAATTTTCGAAAATACATAGCTAACAATATTTACCGTACAAAAGACGTGTTGACAAACGTAAAGAAAGAAAGTGGTAGAGTGGATTTGAATGAAGGGAGTATCTGTTTTCAACCTATAACGAATTCCAAAACTCTTTTAAGTGATTTAGTGGAAACAACACGATGCGCCCCAATATCCCAACATCATCATCTCCCTTAATCATGCCACATAAGACTTAATTATAATTAGCAGGTACGCTCGAGCTACGTTTTAAAAAAAATTGAAGTTTTTAGTTTAATTTTAATTTTAGAAATATTTTCAAATTCAGCTGATGAAAAACCATTTCATAGAAGAATAGTTATACGAATTACGGAATACTTATTTATATAAAAACTACTCTCGTACAATTGAAAAATTGATAACCAAGAACATAACCTTAAAATAAACGATGTTTGCCATGGTTGATAATAAGCAAATTTGTAGAGAGTCTCTTTTCATATTCTTGTTTCTTATATTTATCTTATTAATAACTTGTCATTGTTTGAAGAAATTCCTTTTATGTACTCATTATAATGGACTGCAATCGACTAACTTTCCCCCAGGAAGCAGAGCAATGTTACCTTTTCTTGGAGAGACTTTACAGTTTTTGGCAGCCATTTATAGCAATCAAGGTTTCTACAAGTTTGTTCAACTACGTCATCAATGGTAACACTCTCGTACACTAATTCTTATATTAGACCGTTTCAATTTACCGGGGATTGCTCGAGGACATGATAATATATATTTACTTTTTTTGTTCTTGGTGATAGATGTCTAGATGAACCATCTCAACCAAAACCTCAAGGTTATGGCTGAGGCTGAACTATTATTAATATTCCTGTTACGCTTCACTCGAATGCTCATTGAGTTTGAAGAGTGGTTAGTTTGCACAGGCCCCCTACCGATTTTTCGAGGGGTTTTGAGGTTGTCAGGATTCGAACCCGTGACCTTCGGGCACACTGGCTCTGATACCATGATAGATGAACCATCTCGACCAAAACCTTAAGGTTATGGTTGAGGCTCAACTATTATTAATATTCCTATTACTTGGTGTATAGGTATGGGAAATGTTTTAAGACACACATATTTGGTGAAATCCATGTATTTGTGTCGAGCACGGAGGCAGCGAAAGAGATACTGAGCAATGACTTAGGGAGGTTCACAAAGAAGTACATGAGGTCAATTGGAGAGGTTATTGGGCGAGAAAGCCTCCTTTGTGCCTCGCCTCAAACCCACAAACTAATCCGTAGAGAACTTCTTGACTTGTTCTCCTCGGCCTCTGTTGCAGAGTTCATTAAGCACTTTGATCAAATCGTGGTGTCGACTATTTCAGGTTGGGCGCATAGGCCTAAAGTAGTCATGGTACTTGATGATGCTGTTGAGGTTAGCCACGCGCCTTTGATTTTTGTCGATAATATCAAACTGATCCAACTTATGGATTGGTCAAGCTCCCCATACCGTGTGCTGGGTTTCCACTTTGTGGTTGTCACACTGTCTCTGATACCATGATAGATGAACCATCTCAACCAAAACATTAAGATGATGGTTGAGGCCTAACTATTATTAATATTTCTAATATTTTACTACTATGTCGGGCGCAGATGACGTTGAAAGCTATGTGTAAGATGCTGCTAAGCGTAGAAGACGAGCGTGAGTTAAACACGATAAGAAAGGATGTTACTTGTGTTTGCCAAGCAATGCTTGCGTTTCCATTCAACTTCCCTGGTACAAGTTTCAGCAAAGGGCTTAAGGTCATTTTCCAGTCCTAAAGGTTTCAAATTTCAATCCCGCCTCAAGCGATTTTATATCAACTGTCCTAATAGTATTAAATTGTTGGTACATACAGGCAAGAAAAAGAATCATGGACATGTTAGACAGTATGATTCAAAACAGAAGAGAAGCATATTCAGCGCGAAATCCTACAGCTCATGACCATAAAGATTCTTTAGGTTATCTCCTACAGGCTGCGAATCAAGAACACTGTTCAGTACATCAAGCACAACAGTTGACGGATACACAGATCAAAGACAACATCTTAACCATGATAATAGCCGGTAATCCAACCTTTATAGATGTAAAATACTGATAGATGAACCATCTCAACCAAAACTTTAAGGTGATGGTTGAGGCCCAACTATTATTAATATTCCTATTACGCTCCCTCACTCGAATGCCCATTGGGTTTGAAGAGTGGTTAGTTTGCACAAGCCCCCAATAGCGTGTGCTGGTTTCCAACTGGCTCTGATACTATGATAGACGAGACATCTCAATCAAAACCTTAAGGTGGTGGTTGAGGCCCAACTATTATTAATATTCCTACACAATAGTTGACGGATACACAGATTAAAGACAACATCTTAACCATGATAATAGCCGGTAATCCAACCTTTATAGATGGAAAATACTGATAGATGAACCATCTCAATCAAAACCTTAATGTGATGGTTGAGGGCCAACTATTATTAATATTCCTATTACGCTCCCTCACTCGAATGCCCATTGGGCTTGAAGAGTGGTTAGTTTGCACAGGCCCCCAATACCGTGTGCTGGTTTCCAACTGGCTCTGATACTATGATAGATGAGCCATCTCAATCAAAACCTTAAGGTGATGGTTGAGGCCCAACTATTATTAATTTTGTCCTATTAAATACCATGACTGGATTTAGTAGCATAGATAAAAGAGTTTGAATATGCAGGTCAAGACACCACGGCAAGCGCAATTGCGTGGATGGTCAAGTACTTGGATGAAAATCAAGGAGTCCTTCAAGCTCTTCAGGTTGTCCACATAACATCCGTAAAATTGTTAAGTGAGTAGCTTGAATTTCATCGTCATTTACTGTCTTGTTTTCCTGAAACAGGATGAGCTGCATTCTCTGAACAAGAAAGTAGGAAGGAAACTATGTCTTACATTAGACGACTTAAATGACATGACATATGCGTCTAAGGTGTATTACTTAATCCAATTTATAGCCTGTTCGCCAAATGTCATCTATATTTTCAGTTCGAATCAGTTTACTTCCAGTAAGGTTTATTCAATTCAATGCAGCTTTGAACATGTCAACTGAAGTTGAACTATGTGTAGGTGGTGAAAGAGTCCTTGAGAATGGCTTCCATAGTACCATGGTTCCCAAGAGTTGCACTTCATGACTGCAAAATCCAAGGTTTTATTTGTTGTTGTTAACCGTGTAGTAATAAGAATATTAATAATAGTTGTGCCTTAACCATCACCTTAAGTTTTTGGTTGAGATGGTTCATTTATCATGGTATCAGAGCCAGCTGGAAACCCGGCACACGGTTTGGGGAGCCTGTGCAACTTAACCACTCTTCAAGCTCAACGGACATTAAGGTTTTGGTTGAGATAGTTCATCTGTCACGTAGTAGTTAACCGGGTTGGAAGCCAGCATTTTTCTCCTCTGTCGAAAACACAGATGTTTTTACCGATGATCACTATATAAAAGTTTAGCTTGTTTATTTTGTTTTACGAGAACTGAAAAATTAACTGAAACCCGATTTTTTCCTAATGCCGACACAGGGTATACAATTAAGAAAGGTTGGAATATCAATGTTGATGCCAGATCTATACACCTTGATCCTACCATATATACTGATCCCAATATATTCAACCCATCCAGGTTTGATGTAAGATAATCTTCATTACAGGTTAACTATATTTGATTACTGAAGATTTATGATTAGTTATTTTTTTGGAATTACTGATGAAGGGACATATTTGTAAGCAGGATGAAGCAAAACCATACAGCTTTTTAGCCTTCGGCGCAGGAGGAAGGACTTGCATTGGCACGAGTCTTGCCAAAGCCATGATGCTTATTTTCCTTTTCCGTTTAGTCACAACATACAAGTACGAGTTTTACATTTATTTTAACCATTAGGCTAAGACGTCTTCACTAGCTTATTTACACATTCTAACGCTGAGTTTCCCAGGTGGAAGGTAACTGACCCGGATCCAAGCGTTGCAAAATGGGCTATGTTTTCGAGATTAAGGAGTGGCTGCCCCATCGAAATCACGCATGTTTATGATTAATTGTATTCAGGGACTAGCAAAATCTATACTTCAAGATTGTTCACTCTTACATTTGAACTTCACTAGGCAATAGGCACTACCGAGTACCGGCTGGCGGCTACCACGCTACGACTATGAATGCCCCTTGATGCAGATCGTTTTGTTGAACCGGCTTGCTACCGTAATTTTATTGTAAAATATATGCGAATTATCAATGAAAATGATTGTAAGTTATACAAGAAAATGACAGTACTCAGTTCGCTACAAAAAGAAGCTTTCAAATGCTGTATTACTACCAATACAGCACTATACAAGAAACAACAAGGTCGTTGTAGTATAGTGGTAAGTATTCCCGCCTGTCACGCGGGTGACCCGGATTCGATCCCCGGCAACGGCGTGTTTTTTATTTTATTGCTTCCATTATTACCTCCTTTTCCCTCCTAATCATTTAGGGAGATGGTACAATTTAGAATATTATTTATTATACTCCATTTTATTCACAACATTATTTATAAATCTTAAAAGTAATTGTACAAGGCGAGAATATGGAAGAACTTTATACAAAAGTATAGTACTCTGTAATACTTTTGTATACGAATTACGAACCCGCTACTAAAACTCGATAAAATAGACAGAACGATAATTGGAGGAGTAAAATAAATAGTCTAATAATATGGAGAATATTTGATTGATCACAAATTTTAATCTGTGACGGATATCCGTCACAAGCTTGTGACGAGTTAAATAATATCCACTTTGCTAGACAAGACAAATCATTTGCTATCCCGCACATTTTTTAAGAAACAATAAGGTCGTTGTAGTATAGTGGTAAGTATTCCTGCCTGTCACGCGGGTGACCCGGGTTCGATCCCCAGCAACGGCGTTTAATCAGTTTTTTTGCTTCCATTATTACCTCTTTATTTCCCGCCTGTTCTTTCTGGCTTAATTTCAACTCTTTATTTTATGTTCAATTAATCTCTTCACAAAATTAACTCTTAATTCAACTAAATTCACTTCACCTCAGTGTCACTCAATTTAATTCAATTAAGCTCTACCCCAATTAGTTCAATTCGGCTCGTTTCAGCCGAAAAGAACATGACCTAGTACAATTTAGAATATTATTTATTATACTCCATTTTATTCACAAAATTATTTATAAATTTTAAAAGTAGTTGTACAAGGCGAGAATATGGAAGAACGTTATACAAAAGTATAGTACTCTGTAGACACTTTTGTATATGAACACGCTACTAAAACTCGATAAAATAGACAAAACGACAATCGGAGGAGTAAGATAAATAGTCCAATAATATGGAGAATATTTGATTGATTAGTACTTAGTAGTCGCTACGGTGGTCCTTCAAGTCATGCTTGGCGTCCTTCTTCTTGTGATGCTCATGGAACGCGAAACCACCCGCTCCAAGTGCAGCTACTGCCGCTACCTCCTCTGATATTTTGTGACGGTGTGCGTTCTCTGGGTCCTTCTTTGCGTTATGCTTCTCAAACTGCACACATTTCATCCTTTTTCAATATATAATTTCAAATGCAATATACTCCCAATACTTTTCAATAAACTCTTCTTATCTATGACGAAAAGTAGTATTGTGAGTCTCTAGCATCTCACAAGTCACAAGTCACAAGTCACAAGTCACAAGTCACAAGTCGCAAGTCACGACTACCGTGTTTTTTTTACATTATTTTAGTCGTTCATGTTCTACAATTATGCTCATTTAACAATTGTGATTTTTGCATAAAAAATTACGGAGTATATCACAAGATGTACGAGAGTATCGTACAATTATTAGCGGATCTAGGAAATTAGAGACGGGGCACTATTTTTTTTAACGCGCATTTATATGCGCGTCTAACACAACATTTTTACATTTTTCCCGCTAAATTAATTATTATTATGCACATAAATGAATAAAAATAATAATTAGTCTTATAGATATTTTTTTCAAAAACTTTTGTCTTTTCTAAAATATTTTAAATTCTAAATATAACTAAAAATAATATTTGGTTTGGTTAATATAACTAACATTATTAGTACTTAGTTTAACAATAAAAGTGAAATAAGTAGTTGTGGTTCAATGGTTAGAACTTGTTAATTCATCCGAAGATCTTTTGTTCGAATCATAATTAGGATGTCAGGGTAACTTCACATATATAAAAAAATTATTTTAAAACTGTTATGGGGCACGTGTCCTGCGGCTCCCTACTTGAGTCGGCCACTGAATTATTATTATGCATTTAATTGAACTAATGTATATATTTGTTGAGCTTTTTAAACTATTTTGAGTTATATTTTAATTTTTTTATAAAATGAAAATATGAGTAAACTTATATGTATTGTGTTTTAGTTGTATAATAATTTTTCAAGCTTAATATTTGTAAAGTAATTCAAACTTTATCCAAATTTTTATTAAAAAACTCGGAATATGTAGTTATGTAGTTAGTAGGCAAAATTAGGATTTAATGAGTCGAAAAGAAGAGGAGGGTAAAATAAAATACCAGGGCATAAGCACCAGCACTAACGGCGGCAGCCTCGCTGAGGTGCTCAAGGTTCTTATGGTGCTTCAACTCCTGTTCAGGAGTTCTGGGCTGTTTCTCCTCCTTATCGTGACGGTGGAACAAATGGTGGTGCTTCTTCTCTTCTCCGTCGGCCATTTTTCTATCTCAACAAATAAATAACCAGCTAATAAAATATGATTTTGATGAAGGAATTATGATTTTTTTGTAGGAAACTTACGGTTGTATCATCATGTATTTATACAGCAGGTAGCTTACTTAGAGCAATTCATTTTGTAGTAAGTCTTGCTTGCGACGGGTCATCATTTGTGACGGATATTTTGCGAGGTAAAATGGATAGAAAATGATTAATGGAGAAATGAGACCACATGAATAGCGTTATAGAGAGAGAAAATGTGGGTATTTTGTGAGAGTAAACGGTATCCGTCACATTGTATTTTGTTGGTCCTACTCGGCATTCCATCGTTAGATATGTTAGTTAGTCCACTTGGAATTTTATTACGCGTTTCCTACACCAGTTATATTTAGCCATCTATCACGTTTCCTACTTTCGTCCCTTATTTTTATCTTTCTTATTACACGGAGTCTTTCTTGTGACAAATATTTCCGCCACAAGTTAAAAACGGGTATTAATCCACGCACAACAAGCCAAGTGAAAAGTCAAGTGGGAGATAATGGATTTTTTTATAGATCGTGCTACTTATATTCCGTGAGAGAGACACTATCCGTCTTCAACTTGTAATGGATAGTGTCGTCCTCGACCAAAATTTGTTTTCTTATTAAGATATAGTACTGTATAAGATCACAAATTCTCATTTGTGACGGCGGTATCCGTGTGACGGATACCGTTTCCTCTCACAAAATACTCACTTTTTCTCACACTCTGACACTATTCATGTGGTCCCCTTTCTCCAATAACTCATTTTATATCCATTTTATGTCACAAAATATCCGTTACAAATGGTGATCCGTTACAAGCAAGACTTACTAGTATAAGATATTGATTTCATGCACTATGTAAATATGAAATGGAATTTGATAAGATGTGGACGTTTACTTTTGTTTAAACAAGTGTAATATTGCGGTCTAGGTGAGAATTGAATCTCAAACTTTATAATTAAGATTAATAAATGTTTACACGTTAATTATGACAACAATTGTATCGTAAAATTTACTATGAGATCGATGTGGTTTAATTTAAAGTATGACAATAATTACTTCCTAGGGAGGTAATGCATTATTAACACTTGAAAGTAGATAGATTATAATTAATCTCTTAATAGAGGGATTATTAGTACTTAGTAGTAGTACACTATATTTTCGAATTTTTCTATCTCTAACCCTTATTCATTCTCTTCATTTTTTAGTTGATTTGAGCTCTAAGCATGTACATTGATATTTTTGACGCAATCTACTCTCTTTCATCTACCTTATTTTTCAATATTTATTTCACATCTAAAATCGTGTACACTTTTTTTTAAATGTGAATACTCTTACTCCTTTAATAATTACTCAAATTTCTAGCCAAACATGTATTTATATTTCAATGAGTGAAATATTTTTTACCCTTTCACGTTGTCTTTATTTCAGGTAAAAAAATCAACAAAGTGGATGAGAATTGCTTTCCTATTTAAAAAAAGAGTAAATTAAAAATAACTCCCTTTTAAAATAGGGTTTTTTAAAATTATTCCCTTATATAATTTTTTTCTAAAATTACTCCCTTAAGATGCACTTTTATTAAAAATTGCTTCAAAATTCCAATTTAGATTACCTATTTTGTATGTTTTTAAACTTATTCTACATTGTTATACCTATAAAAGCATAAATTGGCTATGTTACAAACGGAATCAATTCATAAACTCGTAAAATAAGTCACTTGAATTAGAGTTTTGAAGCAATTTTTGATAAAAATACATTTTAAGGGAGTAATTTTAGAAAAAAATTATATAAGGGAGTAATTTTAGAAAAGTGAATTTTAAAAGAGAGTTATTATTAATTTACTCTTAAAAAAATAATGACAAGTGGCAATGTCTATGCAATTGAATATCTAGGAACTTATCCATAAAAATATCTAAAATTAAACCAATAAACAACTACTCGAGATTTCAAATAGTTGTAGACTTGTAGGGTGCGAACAATTTGAAGTTTCTACGGAGTACTTCCTCCATTTTTATCCAAATACAAGATTTGCTTTTTGTACACTATTCACCAATCAACTTTCAATCTCATTTTTCTCTCAATACGTAAGAAAAAATATATTCACGTGGGGTCTTGTTTAATTCGTCTTTACGAGTACATTGATAATATATAACTTTTATAATTTTTACAAATACGTAGTTAAAGATATGAAGCACGCAAAACTTGCGTTGGCAAACGTGAATAAAGCAAATCTTGTATTTGGATAAAAATGGAGGAAGTATATGTTATTTTCAATGATGACAAATGTTCAATAACTATATTATGATATTATGATAACAAAAGGGTCTTATTTAATAGTTAGACAGATGTATTATTATGCTGATCGAGAACTTAAATTGTTAAACTAGCGATTTAAATCTCAACTTTCAATGTACTCCCTCCTATTCCCAATAACTGTCCCATTTCGGGTTGGGTACGTGAATTAAGAAATTCATTTGTTTAATGTAAAGTAATGTGTGGGGTGGGAAGATTGGAGAGAGAGAATGTATTATTGATTATTATTGTGAGTAGAGGTGATTAAAATAAGTAATGTTGTGGGGTATTGTTGTGAACTAAAGTGATTAAAATAAGTGTAAACATTTACCAAAAATAGACAATGGGACATTTAGGTGAATAGACGGAAATGGACAATGGGACAGTTATTGAGAATAGGAGAGAGTATTTAATTAATTAAATGTTGTTTTTTATAATTAAGTTTAACATATTTTAGTTCAGTTTAACTTTATATAATTTAAGTTTATTCAATTCGGTTCGTTTCAGAAGAGCGATTTTATTATACCTCCTTTTATATCGGAAAAAATATTAATATTAGGTGGTTTATATGCAACCATGTGAAGTGAGTGTTAAGTGACTCGTGAACCATGGATGCAAAATGTAGGGTTAGATGATTGTGTGACCTAAGAGTCTTCATCAATACTTTAATTTCAACCACTCTACTAACGGAGTATTAGACACACTTAATAGTCTTTTTCGTTTGGTAGGAAGATGATAAGCCTCCAAAGTGGACATCAATACATTAAATTATTTTACCCCATTGTTCTACTTTATCGTCGAACATGTGTTCATCTTGATCATAAAGCGTGTCCTTCTCTCGATTAATTTTGGACATAAATTTTCATTTAAGACGGAAATCATTCATTTTAAATTTAATACGGGTCGAATACCTACTAAATAACATGGCAAATTGCATAGGAAATCCCAAAACTTGTGTCCTTGTTACAACCAAATGGTAGCCTTAACCCGCTTTAAGATTTAAAATAAATACCTGTTGTTTTAAGCAAGATTTTATTTTTGGGATTTAGGGTCAAAATCGTTGGATTTTACTATTATTATTCTATAGTCGATAGGAACACGCTATCTATTTCTAATGAATTATAAGAAAAGATAAGTTGAGCCAAAACGGAAAATTTGAGACGTTGCCAAATGTGTGGCATGTATTATGTATAATTGTATATGCATGAGATTTAGTTTGTGTGTGATAAGGCTACTATCATGCTTTTTAGGTGAATAAGTGAGTTAAGGAAGCAGTTTTGTCTGCAGAAGGATGAAGTCATGAAGGCATGATCATATCATCTTCAAGCAAGGTCATGAGGGAGGTCATGACCTTGTTTGGTCACAGTTAATGAGTTAATTGAGATAATTAACTTGTGATTATTTAGCTAATTTATGATCATATGATCAATTAAGATCAATTTGTGACCATGATTGAACAAAATTGACCATATTTGTGACCACTTAGGTGGACAATTGTAATTGGTTGATAAATTAAAAAATAATAAAATGATTGGTAAGAAAAAGTTTTTGGTGGGGTAGAAAATGTGATAAATGATTGGAAATGTTGGAAAGTGGAAAGATGATTAGGTTGATGACCTAGGTCGTGACCTTTTTGCTCGGAAGGATAAATGCAGGTCAAAATAAATAATTTGAGATTAAGAGTAAAACCGAATCGCGACCTAATTATCGCGACCACTGCTTGGGGATAGTCTCAAGGGCTAAAACGCATAATGCGCACCATTAGGCGCACCGTGCTATTTATAGGACGTATTAGACCTGTTTAAATTTAATTTATAACAGACACAATATAGTATATTATAACTAGACTATAACATACTATAGCAGAAACGTTTTTAGTAGAAATTTATAGGGTTAACTAAATCCCTATTGTAGATCCGTGATTATTAATTGGTTGGAATTATAAAATGTCTCTTTAGAAACCTCTCCCCTCTCTACCACAAAAAACAAAACACAAAAAACCCTAGTTTGAGAGTCGTCGTTGTCAACACTAAAACACAAACAGATCATTATAGAACAGCTACAAAGTTGTTACATTTAACTGGTGGCAAGTTGTTACAACCTTTTGTCAAACTGTTCCAAAACATAAAGACTAGGACCCTAACAACTGGAGCCTAATCCTATGTCATTGATCTCATTCGCGTCTCGACCCATCCCGTAGCAACGCAAACAAGTAAGCATCAACACCTGAAAGTTTGAAACCATCCAACTGCTCACCATTTACCTATTGAGTCAATGAATCACCGCAAGTATAGACAGTGAAGATAAGACACACAAACCCACCAAGTCAGTACAAGCACAAGGCACTAGCATAAACAATTATAGAAAAGCGCAATAAAGAATACTACAAGATAGATCATACCAACAATACTCAACCGTAAATCCATTGAGGTCGTTCGACCTCCACACGCTGCGCGCATTCACAAAAAAACACCAACACCACCACCACCATCTCAACATACAAACCCCGCTAACTCACGGCAAGCGATATCCAAATGCCTAATGTGCACATCCCCTCCGTGGCGGGAACCACGAAGGGCGATCGTAGAATTGAGAGCCATCTCCCGCAATGATCCCAAACATGAATTCCGTCCGTATCTCATCACCGTCATCACCGTCACCAATATCACAACAATGTTATCCATAAACACATCACAACATATATATATATATATATATATACCAATTACATAGATATAAATCGAATATTTGACTGAGTAGGATAACCTACATATATACCCGACGCACGCATCCATGTATCTAAACCAAGCATCTCTACGTTGACATCTTTGGTCCCCTATGACAAATTCTACCTATTACTAACCCAAAAGATAACTTTAAGGTCAAGGCTAAAGGAAAAGTAACTTACCGAAAACATTACAGCGTCGGTAACGCTAAAGTCTCAGATCCGAACACTCCGTACTCGTCGAACTATACTAGTCTTAATGACAACCAGGGGTGGAAGGGAAATATAGAAGGAAGCGAATTTCATTTAGGGTTATGAGCGTCGACGAAATAGGTTTTATCAAGATAGATTTTGTTAAATCCCGACGGTGAAATAATCCGCTGGAACGACCATACTCGGCCAAGTGCATTGTACTCGACCGAGTACTCTGCTACTTGGTCTAGTACACAATGCAAGGCTGAGTATCTCTCTGAACTAGAGACACTTAAATTCATATCTTACCCCTCCCAACCGGGTCTCTCGTTAAATAGTTTAAGGTCCAAGGTTGATAACCGGGTCTTTAAACCCAGGTGTTACATGGATCCACGAAACATCTCTCGCTCCATTCCGGAAAACCCCTCTCAAATTCAACTAGCTTCCAGACTCTTGTTGGCAGCCTCCAGTACTTGTCTCTAACTCGCCCTGATGCATGTTACCTAAACTGTCAACAAGCTTTCTTAGGTTATGCACAGGCCCACAATGCATCATTTATAGGCTCTTAAACGCGTTCTTCGTTATCTCAATGAGACACTTGATGTGGGTCTCAATCTGTTATATGACTCTCCTCTTGTCTTACATGCTTTTTCGGTATGAGATTGGCCTCGTGATTCGGATCACTTTGTCTCCACTAGTGCTTACATCGTTTTTGGGTCGTAATTAGATTTCCTGGAGTTCCAAAAAGCAACGCTCTATTTCTCGTTCGTCTACTGAGGCTGAGTATTACTTTATTGACTCCGCTGCTGTTGAACTAACTTGGTTGTCTAGTCTCTTTCGTGAGCTCCATGTCGATTTATTTGTTGTCTGCTCCCACGGTTTATTGTGATAACATTAGAGCTACTTATCTCAGTGCTAATCATGTTTTTCATTATCGGATAAAACATTTGGCGATGAATTACTACTTCATTCGCGAGAAGTTTCAAAGCGGGGATCTTCGTGTCACATTTGTCTTAAACGATGATGATCAGTTGGCTGATGCGTTGACCAAGCCGCTTCCCCGGGCTCGCTTTCAAGTGTTGTTGTCGTAGATCGGACTTTCACTTTGGTCGACCGTCTTACGTGGGCATGTTAAAGATACGTTAGTATCTTAGTAAGTATTTGTGTATACTTTAGTTTTCCTTATTCTTATCTTTTAAATTGTATTCGTGTCTGTTGTATTAAATTGTTATCTTCTTAGGTTATAATAAATTAGATCTCTAATCTCTTGTATAAATACTATTGTTTTTTTATGAATGAGATTCAAGAGTTATGCCATAAACTCTTCTTCAATCAATATCATATTCATACACTCATTTGTGCAAAAGCTATCAAATAAGATAAAAAAACTAATACGAAAACTGTTATAAATCTGATTGTTGTGAGCTTGGCGTTGATTTGGGTTGACCTGAAACCCAAATTGAGCAACATAGTAATAGTTAAACCAAAACTAATATAAACCCAAAACTAACATACCTGAATTTAACCCGACCCGTTTCCCAAGTCGAGACCAAAAATAATATGAACCCGAAACCAACAAACCTGAATTTAACCTGACCCGTTTCCCAACTCGAGACCAAAAATAATATGAACCTGAAACCAACAAACCTGAATTTAACCCGACTCGTTTCCCAAGTCGAGTCTTGATATAGAATTGAAGGAATAAAACGATGGAAAGCCAATAAAAAGCCCAAATAATAAGACCCATGGGTCACACTATAGGGAAAAGAAGATGAAGTTGAAGATGAAGATGGACCGCAACATGATATGATAACTAGTAGACCTTACATAAATGAAATCCAACTTATCTATCGATAAGAGTAAATAAACAAACAAACAAACAAGTCGCATTCATTTTGGTTTCATTTGATATTAGTTTCGTTCCCTCGGTGTCTGAGTTTACCCTCTTCAATCTCTTCGCCGTCTCTCTATCTTTATTCTCTAAATCTCACCTTCTAAGGTACTATCATCTCTTCTTCTTCCTCTTCTTATTATTATTCTTTTATATATATTTTCATTTATTGTTTTTTGTTGAATATCATTTCCTTAAATCCTTAGGTTTTAGGGTTTCACAGGTCGGTTGTGTTTTTTGTTATGTTGTAATTGAAATATGAAATACTTGCGTTAGACGGCCTTACACGAGAATATTGTAAAACCCGTCTTTTGCTAACCGCTTCTTAACATCCTTGGGCCATGGTATAGGTAGTTGGGATCGGTTTTACACAATATTAGTATAAAACCGCCTTACTCAAAACTAACCGGATGCATATTGTAGCCATTGTACGGATGAACTTTGTCGGTTTACTTGATAATTCATATTTCCAATTTTAGCCATTTTGGGTGAATGCCAACATATATGAATAAATAGTAGTATAGTACTCCTTCCATCCCGGTCATTTGATTATCTATTTTAGTTTCGAGGGTATACCTTTATATTTTAGGAATACCTTTGATAGACAGTTTGATACCCGACACTCAATTTGCTCCCATCCCGGTCATTTGATTATCTATTTTAGTTTGGGGTGTATACCTTTATATTTTAGGAATGCCTTTGATAGACAATTTGATACCCGGCACTCAATTTGCTCCCATCCCGGTCATTTGATTATCTATTTTAGTTTGGGGGTGTATACCTTTATATGTTAGGAATGCCTTTGATAGACAATTTGATACCCGACACTCAATTTGCTTCCATCCCGGTCATTTGATTATCTATTTTAGTTTGGATGTATACCTTTATATTTCAGGAATGCCGTTAGACAATTTGATACCCGACACTCAATTTGCTCCCATCCCGGTCATTTGATTATCTATTTTAGTTTGGGTGTATACCTTTATATTTTAGGAATGCCTTTGATGGACAATTTGATACCCGATACTCGATTTGCGCCCATCCCGGTCATTTGATTATCTATTTTAGTTTGGGTGTATACCTTTATATTTTAGGAATGCCTTTGATAGACAATTTGATACCCGACACTCAATTTGCTCCCATCCCGGTCATTTGATTATCTATTTTAGTTTGGGGTGTATATCTTTATATTTTAGGAACGTCTTTGATACACAATTTGATACTCGATACTCAATTTGCTCCAAATGTCATCAGAACTGATGTAGAACATCGAATGTACAATGAATTAAGATACTTCTTTGTCTGTATCTCTGTTCAGATGAATGTTGAGAAGCTAATGAAGATGGCCGGTGCTGTTCGCACTGGTGGCAAGGGCAGCATGAGAAGGTATAGATACAATGTTATTGTCAACTCCTTTTATCCATTTCTAAACTTTCTATTTTGCAAAATTTACCGCGCATATTTTCTGTTGTGCTTTGTGATTATGTCTGTTAGGGGTTGTCTTTACACCATTTCACATACCTGAACCTGTTGCCCAGTGCCCACATTCTTCCTGCCATACTTAGTAGAGTAAGGTTTGACACCTTGCTGTTGTCTGTATTCTTATAGCAGTGATATTCACGATTCATGTCCTTATCCCAATGAGTGATAGGAAATGATCTGGTCTCTGACAATGGAAGTTGATTCTCGACAGTTTGTATTGTCTTTTGTAAAAGAAAGGCTCCTACCCGTATAAATATTACTCCGTATATTGATAAGATACGTAGTTTATCATTTTATATTTCAAGGAGTTACTCTCCTTTGATCTCGCGAATTTGCGAGAGCTAACATATTAGTTTGTGAATGGTTCTTTCTCTTGTAAACATCATATGATTTTTTTTATCTTCTGAAATTTATTGTGTGCCGTAGATCCCCTCACTGTGTAAAAGTCGTTTCTCTCTAAATCTATTGCTGCCAACGTCTGTTGTGGCTTAAATGAAGTCGGTTACTATGACAGTTGAGATTGTCAAACCTTAAGTGGGGGTATATGTATTGGCTTATGGTATGTTTAGCTTGGTATAGTTAATGGTGATTCAATTAACTAGCTTCTTTATCTGCCTCTGATTCATATGAAATTGCAGAAAGAAGAAGGCCGTCCACAAAACTATTACCACAGACGATAAAAGACTACAGAGTACCCTAAAGAGAATAGGGGTCAACTCTATTCCTGCAATCGAGGAAGTCAATATTTTCAAGGATGATCAAGTCATCCAATTTCAATCCCCTAAAGGTTGGTTTAAGTTATAAAATTTTCCAATTTCGTTGTGCTGTGCTAGTAGACGTGATAAATATCGCCTAACTAAATTTATTCAACGTAATGTACAACCTAATCTGACGAGGACCCTTTTTTCTCCTTCAGTTCAAGCTTCAATTGGAGCGAATACTTGGGTTGTTAGTGGTACACCGCAAACCAAGAGTAAGTACCTTCCTTAAATTATACATTGGTTTTGCTGCGATCGCATTGTGAGGCAATAAAAGGGCAGCCCAGTGCACGATGGCGTCCCCGCTAGGCGAGGGTCCGGGGAAGGGCCCCACCACAAGGGTGTAATGGGGGCAAGCCTTCCCTTGCCATTTTGGCAGGAGGCCGCTCCCAGGACTTGAACCCGCGACCTCACGGTTACAAAGCAACACCTTAACCGGTGCGCCAAGGCTTCCCTTCATTCTGAGGCAATATTGGGCTTATTTATGCCGCGACAACCAATTCGAAAATCTAAGTGCATGCGTCCAAAGTCCGTGTGTTTTTTTCACTTCTGATTTATGCACACATTAACTTTGTTGGACAATTTTTATTGTTCTTCCAGGATTGCAAGATATTCTTCCTGGAATCATCAACCAGTTGGGTATGTATACTCGTCATTTAAGATTATTGCTTCATGTTCGTATCTTTCAGTCATTAATTTAATCTCTGGTATGACTTTCAGGGCCAGATAACTTGGACAATTTGAGGAAGCTGGCAGAGCAGTTCCAGAAGGGCGGACCAACTACAAACCCAGACGGTACTGGACTGGATACTGTTGATGAGGATGATGACGAGGTTCCTGATCTTGTAGCTGGAGAAACGTTCGAAGCAGCCGCTGAGGAAGGCAACAAGGCTTAGTATTGCTGATATTTCTCCACTCTCTCTTCTTTCCTTTTCCTTCTTTTTGCTGGTTATGTAGAGCAGTTTTGCTGAATTTGCGTCAAACAGTTAGTCAAGAAATGTGTATTGTGACAGGAGACAGGTTAGTTATCACTTATCAGTATATCAGCAGTTCTTTGTTCATTCGTTTTTAATACTGACTTAAGTTTGAGGGTCCTCCTTAGACCGCTGTTATGGGGTTAGGACATTTTGATGTGCTGTTAGCCTGTTACTGGTTGTTTCAGGGGTATGAGCTCATGGGATTTGAGCCGGGTTTCATACTTTCAGGTTTGGTTGTTTCTTACAGATCAATCCGAGAACTGGCCGAGTCAGTTTATTCATATCTCTCAACATTTTATTGGTAGAGACCACCAGACAGAAACAATGGCTCGACCTAGCAAGTCTTTTACGGTAATTGATCCAGTGCAGTAGCTAATTAAGTACTAACTGCATACTTCCCAGTTCCCACTATTCATCTCTTCAGAGTTGAAGTTAGGCAAACCGTCCAAGCACATGGTTGCTAGGGTAAACCGTAAACTAAATAGAGCCACCCGCACCCACCTATTTTCTTAGCCACTGCCCACCCCGCACAGCGACCTGTGCTCTTATGTCCTTTTGATACCACTATCCATCATAATGCCTCAATAACTCCTGCAAATTGCAACTGTGCATCGTAAATCAAAGTACTTTTACTCAAATGATCACGAATTCACGATCACTTGAGACCATGAACAAAAACTAGTGGCAATAAAAGGAGAGGACATTACAAATTACGGAGTAGTTCAGTTCACCATTACTTGAATTTGCAACTACAATGAGTCAATGAGGGTACTAGTGGCATTAGCAATTAGTTGGCGATTTTTCTTTGTTTTGTGAAATGATGACATGTCAATCATTTGAGAAGTCTTTAGGATGACATTTATCAATTTATTCTAGTTTAATTTAACTCTTTTCAATCGAAAAATAGGGCTTAAATCATGATAAATATTTCATTTTATTTATGTCGCAAACGTCAACTTTAGATCAAATCTATCAAAACTAACAAATAAATGAATAAGGTCTAAACAAGTCATATAGACAGTATATTTTTTTTTGGACAATGTTCAATACAAGCACTTGTAATTTAAGTAGTTAAAAATGTTACAAGTTAAACTTAACCCATGACTTCCATGAGTTGAATAGTCGAGTAGTGTCATCCAAATTAATCAAATTCTAATTTAATTTAATCAATCAAATAAAGACGTCTATATATACTTGTGTATTTAATGGTATTTACTAAATCCCGCACATGATTTTACTTGATTCTGCACAATTTTGTCACCTTATTCCGAATTTACCCTTAACTAAAAAAACATTAAAAAAAAAATTCTCTTCTCTTCCTTTCACTCCCAATCAAACTAATAATTTAATGAATTATGAATTTTAATTCGTACATATCACAAGTAATTTAACTATGCTATCAACATATTTAATAATACGCGTCTTTTAATTAATTAAATGAATATTTTTTGATCTTAAAGAGAAGGATTTTTTACAATTAGGGTTTAAAATTTAGGAATTTGGGATTTTCAATTATTGAAAGTGGGTCGGTTTACGGCTGCTATTGATAGATCGATTTATGGTAGATGGTGGTGGTGCGTTCTGGTGGTTGGGCTAGTAGTAGTTGGGTGGCGGAGCATACATGTTTTTTTTTGAGAGATTTTTTGCTTTTGATTATTGTCTTCTCTAATTGTGTGTGAAAATGAGAGGACTAAAATCAGAATAAGATGATAAAATATGCGAGATTAAGCAAAATCATGTGCGAAATTTAGCAAATCCCTATTTAATTAGACCAGCCTAATTAGGAGTAGTAGAAAGTAGAGAGTAGATCCGGGAAATTTGTCCCATAATTCCAAGACAAAAATATTGATAATAATTAAAAAGATATTGTAACCCCAAAACAGAGGAGAAAAAACCTAGGAGAAAACAAACACACGTTGAGTGAACAGCAGTCTCTCAACTCCCTAATAAAATGAAAATTTACCAAAATATCCCTACTACTTCCACTACTTCTCCACTCTTGACCGATCACTCACCCTCGTTGACTCCCTCTCTCCCCGACCAATCCCACTCCCCGTCTTCTTCTCCACCCTACACGGTGCTCCACGACACCGAAGAAGAAGAAGAACATCATCATGATGCTGATGATGATGATGACGACGACGTCGACGTGGAGGAGAGAGAAGATGAAGAAGTTAAGTTGACGAAGGAACTATTGATTTCGCGGCAGAAGAAACTTGCTGATGGATTCTTTGAAGTTGAAGCTATTCGTAAAAGGAGGGTTTGCAAGGTTTTTATTTATTTATTTATATATTTATTTGTTTGTTTGTTTGTTTGTATCTGATTGATTGATTGATTAATTTCAATTTGTGTGATTCTTAGGGTTTATCCATAAATTGATCAACTTTCGATTATTTGTGATTTTTGTTTTGCAGGGGGAGCCGCAGTATCTCATCAAATGGTGCGTCTGTTTTTTCATCTGTTTTTGTTGTTTTATTTTTACTTGGAATATTGGATCTGAGAGCGGTTTTCTGTAAATAACTAAGAAGAATCTGCTGTAATGAACAGAGAGGGCTTTAATTAGCTAGGGTGTATCAGGTCATCGTGTTTGTGTGTTTGATTGTCAAGTATGAATGGAGGTTACTTGAAATGGTGATGGTGTTACGGACTGTTCCTATTGCATGGTATGGGACATGAGTCCCACATCGATCAAATGGGGGGTTGATGTGGTTTTATATAGGACAAGGGCTCTACCACCCTTTGAGCTAGCTTCTGGGGTGAGTTCTCCTTTGTCCTCTATCAATGGTATCAGAGCCAACCTCGGAGTGGGTGGCCTGGAAGAGCCAGCCGTGACCCAACGAGGACGTTGGTCCTGAAGAAGGGATGAATGTTACGGAGATGGTTTTGGTGAGCTTACATTTATGGAATTCACGGCGTTTTGGATGTGCATACTGTTTTCATTTGGAAGGAAAGGTGTTTGATCTTTGATTGTAATGTGAAGGAAAGGTGTTTGATCTTTGATTGTAATGTGATTAAGTAGACCGCAAGAAGTAGTTGTTGCTGGTTATCAAAAATGGTGGGAGGACTAGTGTGCTTGTTTGTGGTTTGTATCTGGTTGTGCTATTAGTGGTACGATGCAATCAAATAATTCTTCTGTTCCATTGTATACATTTCCTTCCAAAATCTCCTTCACATTTTGGAAAATCGTACGTATATGATCAATGGAACATAGGAAGTAGTAAAGTTTGTGTCTTTTCTTAGTTACTGTCGTTGAGAACTAGAAAAGGCAGTCAATACTGGCTTCAGAGTTGGAGGACCTTTTAAAATTGTTACTCCCTCCATTCAAGTCTACACTACCACTATCTATTTTACACACTATTCACAAACGACCATTCAAATCCGATTTTCTCTCTATACGTAAATGAAATTATATTCATGTGGTATCTTGTTTTATTCGTCTTTACGAGTATATTATTAATATCTAATTTTTATAATTTTTGAAAATACGTAACTAACAGTATTTACCGCATAAAATGCGCGTTGGCAAACGTGAGAAAAGAAATTGGTAGTGTGGAATTGAATGGAGGGAGTAAAATTTACTGTCAATTGCAAAATGGTTGATCCCATTTACTTAGGGTACTTCCCTTGTGAGTTGTGACGGAGGGAGTGATTTTTGATGAATTTTGTGTTGGATCGATGGGTTGATGGTAGGCATGTTATTCATCTCCATAGGGAAGCGAAAGGACAAAATATTGAAGCGTTTTCGCCTTCTATTTCAAAGTTCTTTTAGCTAGTGATCTATATCATGAAATCAGCTCTAAATTTCGGTTTAGGAAATTAGTTATGCGTGGTTTACAATTTTTATCAATATTTGACGAGTATCCTTGTCTGATTGGCTTTTATGCTTGATTCAGGCGTGGTTGGCCAGAAAGCGCCAACACTTGGGAGCCTGTTGATCATCTTCAAACATGTCCTGATGTCGTGGAGGCATATGAAGAGAGGTTTTGCTTTCTTCCACGCGCTTTTGAATAAGCCTTATGTTCACCTATGTCACATGTTCATCTGTTCACCTGTTGTTTAAGTATTTCTCTCTTGGCTGCAGGTTGCAGTCTGGTCAGAAGAAGAATTCTTCGAAACGCAAACGCAAATTCACCCAGCAGAAGAAGAAAATGCAGTATTCTTATGGTGCCACCAAGAGTAAGGTATCACCACTTGAGATGCCTGTTAACAATGACCCCCGGGATTCTGCTGCTTTAGATAATTCCAAGAATGCATATCATCAACCTGGCATGGTTGATATTGTTGTAGAGCATGATGAAGTGTTAAAATGGTCTAGAGCTCCGAAAAAAGTTGATCGCAATGGTTCTCAAACTCTGTCTCTAGCTGTTACCGGCAGTGAAAAAGATCATCCGAAATTTTTACCACTCTCTTGTCAAGATGCAAGTCGAAGGAATTTGGATGAACATTTGCAGCAAACTATATTTGTAGAAGGAAATGGCCCCAGTAATCAGCTCTCTAAGTCAACCTGTGTAGAAGCAGGTCAAAGCAATCAGCGCCGAGGTGCGCAGCGAAGGAAATCGAGTTCTGTACGTAGGTTCACGCAGGACGTGACATCATTAAATATAGATTGCTTTGACACCCCTTTGCCAGGTAATGCTAGCACTTCAGAAGGCAATGAACAATTAGTGGTAGGGAGTTCTGATGTTTTTCGTAAGAAGAGATCTGACAGTCTAAGGAGTGCTACTATCACCAAGATCATCAAGCCAATAAGTTACTCTGCATCTGTGATAAACAATGTTCAGGATATTTCAGTGACATTTGTGGTCATGAGGTATGTTTAGCCTAATTCTTCCCAGTTCTTTGCTGTGATTATGATTTCTTCTTGAATATTCTCATGTCTATATATTTTTGTTAGGTCCAATTTTCACAATATCTATTTTTTGGAGTGGGAGAAAGTCGGAATTTTTTTTCAGAAATGCTATGAAATCCTGTCTCTCTGTATAAATAACGTACAGGGTACTAAAATTTGCATGTGCACCTGTATGACCCATTTCTCACATTCACGACTGATCATGGTATTCAACTACCCCTGTTACATTGTATATTATGTGAAGTCTTTCATTACTGTTACGTTATTTCCCGTTACTGACACTCCAAATTGAAATGCCAATATATATAGGGCACGTTAACTGATATTCCACGTTTTAATCTGCATTAACCACGCCTTTTTTGTGCCTTGTTAAAGATGATGCAATTTTTGTAAAAAGTTAACCTTTGACAGAAACAGTTTTTAGAGCTGATGCTTAAATTTATGCTGGCTCATTGTCATGAGGGTGACGCTGTAGACATCCAACCTCCTTACCCTCTAATATACATGAGGCTTAGACACACTAGGGTGATGTTGTCTGTTGTTGAAGAAAATTAGGAAGGGGATGAAGGGCATTGCGACTCTGCGAGGGAAATCCTGTAACCCTTTGTTTTGATGCGAATTGTCCCTTTTGGTTTCACCAGTCCTTTGTCTTCATCTACGAGCTCCACCTACTGCCTACTGACTTGTTGGAACAGTCCACTAGAGTGTTCTTAGTTCCCCTTGCATCCCACGTGTATTGTCCTCATTTGACATTGATGGTAACTCAGCATCAACTTTTACCAATATACTCTTGGATTATACAATAATTACAACTACTCTAAAATGATATTATGAAACTAATATTTATACTTGAGCAAGTTTATAGTCACGATTGACCACTAAAGTCTGGATTTCTAAGTTATGGTCATGGTTGAGCACTATGGTGTGTCGATCCACATAAAAGCCGTGGTTAACCGTTAAAATTATCAAAATTTAGTGAAAGCTTGCCTTTCTTCTTGACTGAAAGGAGTTTGGTTTTCAACGATGATCTTGACACAAGTATGATGTTCAATTGAGTGAAGTACTGCACATTGACATAAGAAGCAATTTAGCAGAAAGTGTTGCGGTTTTTGTTTTATTTTATTTTGACAGCTCTTTAAGGTTCATCATATAGATGTTGTTAAATGTTGCATATTGCATCCTGTCTATTAGGTCTGATGGGAAGGAGGTTATGGTAGATAACAAGTATCTCAAGGCAACAAACCCCTTTCTGGTATATGCTTCCCCTTTTTTTGCTTTGTACTTTGTAAACTAGAGAGTATAAAGTTAGAAAACGTCTAACTTGTGACGGGCATTATCCGTCACAAGCTGAAGACGGATAATGCCCCTCTCAAAATAAGGCAAGTGGGAGGAAAATGGAGCACCCCATGAATAATGTCATTTACATATTGTGACTTGTGAGAGGGTCATGACGTCTTCTGTGACAGATAGTGTGCGTCTAAAATGAGATTTTGTGATTGCAGTTGATCAATTTCTACGAACAACATTTACGGTACAATCCTACCTGAGGAGGCCCAGTCTCTAGAACTTTATGCCATTTATAAGTGTGTATATATTGGTAGCGGAAGGTGGAGCGGTCGAACGGTCGAACCTACAAGAAACATTCAGGAAAGTTTGAAGGACCTGAACTGTGAAAATTGTATATCCTGTGCTGTATGTAGGAGCTTCTGAGCATGTATAGTCTGTAACTCAAAGTCTTGCTTTAACTTGGAGGCGTTTCAGGGTTTACACAATTCTTTGTTTTTTTTTTTTGGATGAGTGGAATTGAGGTAATTTGTCGTGTAACCTCCAGTGTTGCTCCATTTCAATCTAATTTTCAATTATATCTTTTGATTTGACCTAAGGATTCGAGTTTTTTTTGTCAAAAAGTGTCTTTGTAAAATTACTACCTTTTTTTTTTTTAATAAAATGTTACCTTTTATAACTTTGATTTGTATTTTTAGTACTATTCTAATATCAGCAATTCTCATTGAAGACGGACCAATTCCGTCTCTTTAAGAGACAATGTCACCAGTTTAAGGACAAACGTGACCATGTGAAAAAATAACTTGTTAACTTAGAAATTTATACTGGTTACATATAACGTTAAAATGGTAACATTTAGCTTGTCTTCCCCGTCTTCAGCAAGACTTGTTGTTCTAGTATTTTGGCAAAAAAGTCAAATCTCAGGCATTGACTGCAGGGACGAAGTTCGGTCTAAATTTCAGCCAGGGTTGAATTTTGGTTACTTCAGTTGTCCTTTAAATTTATTTTTTGTGAAATGTATCTTAATTAACGGTAAACAATTGATTAGGATTATTTTTTTTTTGAATAAAAGGCACATGCCTTACTTCATTAAAGCTAAATCATACGCTACAGCAGAACGCACCGCTACCGGCAGAGCAATCAACCAGTCAGTCCTACCGTTACAACGAGGAAAAACATGAGCTAGAGCATGGGCCACAGAATTGTTTACCCGACTCGTACAAGACCATAAAATTGAACTAAAAGAACTACTACAAGACAAAATATCAGAAATAATGAGAAAAAAAACACTTCTTCCGCTAGCCTTACGCTTCAACGTATTGATAACCTGCCAACAGTCGCTTTCAATGACCACGTTTTCATATCCCCGACTTCGCGCTTCCCTAACCCCATCAAGAATAGCCACCGCTTCGGCCACATGAGGCTCCCATTCCTCCTCCTGAGCACAAGAATAACTCCACAAAACCTCCCCATCCGGCCCACGACACACCCCTCCCCAGCCAGTACCATCCCCCTCCTTCACACCTGCGTCAACGTTGATTTTCACGTAACCCCTTCCCGGTCCCTCCCATCTCGCCGGCTCCCCACTCGTACCCCCTGAGCGCCTCTTATCACGACTATCACCACCTATAGCAGATTCACCCTCACACAACGCTGACTCACTCAAAACATCTCTGACCCGCTTCAGCACCGTACTCGGATCCGTCCACCACTGCTCAAAAATGACTTTATTCCTGTGCTCCCAAATCGCCCAACAGCCCACCATGAATTTCGCGTGATCATGTCCATCCATCTCCCTCCATCTCGCATCCACCCAGTCACGGAGACTACCCCCCTGCTCCTCCTCTTCACAATCCAGCCCAAGACCGCACCACACACTCTTTGACAAATTACAAAAACGGAAAAGGTGCAAAGAAGATTCATTAACTGCATTACAAAAAGGACAGACAGAAATACTACCTCGAGTCCGGGATGCGATGTTCGCTCCTGTTGCAAGCGCCTCACTGCATAGTTGCCAAAAGAAGAGCTTCACTCGGGGCCAGACCGGGACGTTCCAGAGCCTATTCCACAGCCATTTTTCCCGTTCCCAACAAGACACACCCCCCATTTCACGCATATCCGCCTCCCCAGCCAACATTCGATAGCCCGATTTAACAGTATAAACACCGTCCTTTTCACCACGCCAGTACCAATCATCCATAGGCCGTGAAGCACTTAAAGGAATATTTTTAATTCTCATCGCATCGATGGGCTGAAAAATCGCATCAATAACATCACCGCGCCAGCCACCCCCATCGATAAGGTCACAGACCCGCATCAACTCACGACCCGGAGAACATGGAGAAAGAATACGACCGGAACTCGTATGAGGCAGCCATGGTACCGTCCAAATACAAGTGTCCTGCCCATTCCCAATGCATTTACGAATACCATCCCCAACCGCTCGTTTCGCTTCCAAGATACCCCGCCAAGTATAACTCGGATTATACCCCAACCCCGCGCTAGCAAAAGAATCACGGGGAAAATAACGGGCTTTCATAAGCCTAGCCCATAAACTACTTGGTTCCGAGAACAATTTCCACACTTGCTTACCCAATAAAGCCATGTTGAAATGTTTAAAGTCACGAAAAAAATAAATAAGGTAATAAAATAAATTATGTCATAAAATGATTTTATAAAAAATTATTCAAGGTGATACGGCTAGAGTCGTAAAAGTATTTCCTAAATAGAGTTAGTTTCATTAAAGCGGTTTCACACTACTAATATTATTGTTAAGTGAGTAAAAATGATTAATAAAAGGTCTCGTTATACTACAAATTTGTATTAAAATGTCTTTACGAATATTTGGTAAGAAAATATAAATTGGTAATGGGATAGACTATATACAAAATACAAGGCATATTATGAAAATTGTAAAATAGCTTAGAAAAAATTAACTCCCCTGGGGTTCGACACGAGATCTATTGGAATATAATTGTCACTAACTACCTAGATAGCATCAAAACGGACACGGGACACGACATGCCGTGAAATTTAGGACACATGACACGTTATTTAAATTTAATAAAATATACATGTATAGTTATAAATGTTTGATTTTAATTTTGTAAAAATATTTTTAAATAAGTGAATGTATAACTTGCCCTTGGTAATAACTCATTTTCATTTCTAATCCAAACCAATATTCTAATTAATCTCTTTCGACAACGCATTTCTCGTCTGAAGAACATCATTCATCGCAAATGATAACCAAATACCATGGACACGGTAATTAATCTCTTTCGACAGCGCATTTCTCGTCTGAAGAACATCATTCACCGCAATGATAACCAAATACCGTGGACACGCGATGGACACGGCTCAAATACCATGGACACGTGCCCAAATAAATAGAGAAAGTTAGACACAGCTGTTTAGGTGCCCGACACGTTTCGGCGTGTGATTAGTCTATTTTAGTAGAATTTAATAAAGGTTATTTTGATGATTAATTGATGGATTGGGAAGTATTTTATTGGATTTTAGTGCATATGTCTTTGGTGTTGGTTTGAGATGGAATTGTGCATTTTCATGGGATAAATGGATTGATTTCTGTTTAGTAATGAAGATGGATTCTTTATAAGTTGGTATTGGGCTAAAGATGTTATGTGAGTGGATTTTAAAGCAAGTCAAAGCCCAAAGACTAAGACAAAGCATTGAAACTTCCAAGGCAAAGTGACATTGGATTCCATGTATTCCAACTCTTTTATGCTCAACATTGGATTCCATCTCTTCTATGACACAACAATATGACATAATGAATTCCAACAACTCCTTAATTCTCCATTATTTTGACAATTATGTTCATTCTTTATGAGAGGTTATGGAGATACTCATTTATGGGACTTTATAATTATGTTCTTTGAAGACCTATAAAAAGAGGTATTGTTGATCAATGGAGGGACACTTCTTACACACTTCTCATATTGATACATTCTCTACATTTTAATCATTAGAATTTCTATAGTTTATTTAGTTAGTTTTATTTGTATGGAAGAGTAAGTTATTCGTCTTGGATCAAGCAATTGAAGCAAATGAATTAGTGTTTTGTAAGACTCTTTACTCTATATTTTTATCTCTTGAATATTGATTTTTATTCTCAATTCATTATTACGATTATCGATAGTTTTTACTAGTTTGATCACCTAGTTTATATTATCTATAATCTATTGCTAGTTTAGGAATTTGAATCTTTTGTTCAATTACCTAGACATTAGTAGCAACTATTGTTCATCAATTGTATGCTTTTCATCGTTGTTGAATTGTAGGAGAATAATAATCATATGAATTAAAGTGTAGAACCGCTTGTGTATGCATTTGTTCTTCTTTGTTGGCTTCTCTAGTTATAACCTATGGCATGATTAAATTTAGATACGCTTGGACTAGATTGTCATCACCATAAGGGTTGTTTATGTGCGCTTTTCGCAGTGAACAACTAAAAATAAGGAGAAGTAGAAAATCATGTTTTCACAACAAAGTATTCAAGAGTAAATAGAGTTTAAAAGTGTCAATGATCAAACCTATATCATTTGTGGAAATTGTAAGACCTAAGACTTCTTTTTATAATTTCATTCATTCTAATATTTTAATATTTTACTTTGTAGACTTAGATTCAAAACCACAAACACCCCCCAATTAGTTACATTAGAATTATTTACAAACACACACACTAAACATAGACCTTCCTTGTGGGATCGACCCCTACTTACCCTTGCTATTGTTAGAGTTTGTAGTGGATAAAATTGTTAATTTGGAGACTCGCGACAAGTCTAGCCAAATTTTGGCGCCGTTGCCGGGGAAGGCAATTGTTTTTTTTGTGTGCTTGTAACTATTTCTTGTCATTTTTTTTTTACGGGTCTTGTGTCTTTTAGTTAGAAAATGTGTTTTCATTTCCCCCAACAAGAGCATGAATTACTTCATCACTACTTTGAAAAGCTAGAGATATATTTGGTAAAACACCCATCTTTATGTAAGGGTCAAGGTTTTTGGGTTGGTCTCTTTCATAGTTTTAATCAAAGTACTCAAATAGATGTTCAAGTAGAAAGCGAGGGTGGATTTTTCAAGTTGAAACATGAAAAGAAATGGGATGTGGTTGATCTTTTGGTTGAAAATTCCCGAAAACTTGAAATGACTAACTCAACTTTAAATCTTACTCATTGTCTTGATACCCCAACAAATATTGAATTGAGTCCAAATGATGATATGGACAACTTTGATGATTCTAACTCTCTTACTTTTGATGTGAGTGCCCCAATTTATGATGAAGAAGATATCCATGACTTTGATTTGTTCACCTTGTCCTATATTGAACCCGACGTAGATTTTACCATACCCCCACAATTTGATGATGACTTTTTGGGTGGAGATACGGGTGATATATTATGGGATTTAGATGACAATTTTGATCGGAATGGAGAAAACATGTTGGCTAAGATGACCCGATTGCATAAAGAACCATACCACGAGTATGTGGTTATTTTTGATATGCCAATAAAATCGGACGATATTGTTTTTCATGATTATATCTTTATGAGGTATAGTTGGTTTCTTATCATTATAAGCTCTTATAGTAATTTAACTCACTCGTTTGATAGCTTATATGATCTTCTCCTAAGGGCATTGACATATTCCGATCTTAATTTGATTGTTATTTTGATTGAAGGGGTAGTACTGCGTGACCCCTTAATTGGTTCTTGAGCTTTTCTTGAGCTTTAATGATCGTCGTGCGGGACTTTAAACCAGCGCTTACGGGAGGCAACCCGGTTTTTGTTATTTAACGCTTTTGCTTTAGTTTTGAATAAGGTAGTTTACATTTTCCCTACGGAGTTTCATGGGTGGTGATGAGGCGGATTTACAAGTTTGGATGCTTTCTTTTGTGCGGTGTAATTTGAAGAAAAGAATAATACAACAACACCACAAAAAAAAAAAACAAAAACGAAAAAAAAAGAATGAGAAACAGGATGCAAGAACACATAGGAAAACACAATAAAACCAAACAAGAAGGAAACACGCGGGGGTGATAAGGACGTGCGGCCATGGCAGCACGATGCGGCTAAAACAGGCCGAGATTATGCCATGTGCGGCGGAATCCGCAATATGCGGGCAACGCAGCAAGTAGCGGCCATATTATTTCCATCCGAGAACAACAAAACAGCATCAAAGCTAACAACATCACACCATCAAGCAACATTCGTTCACTACCCACAACCGCGGTCTTCTCCTCTGACCCGCTCGCCGCTGCTCTCAGCCTCCATACTGCCAGCCGCGCCCAGCGGCTACCACCTCTCATCGCGGCCACCGCAGCGCCCAACGCTACGTCTCGTTTTCCCAGGTATTGCTCTCCCTTGTCTTGCTTCTTCTCCCATCATCCCAAAACAGAACAAATACACAATCAGCTACAAAAATTGACCAATTTGTAAACCAACATCTCCATTGTTCTTCAATCTCAATTGCTCTCACACACTTCTCACCTCCTTGGTTCTAATCTTCAATTCCTTCTTCAATTTACCAATTTTCCTTGCCTTGATTCTCAATTTGTCGAATTTATGCTCAAGGGCAATTAAAGAAGCTAAATGGATAAGGTAGAGTTGAATTTCGAGATATCGCAGCCCACTATCACCAGTTTTGATGTTTCTAACCGACCCACACCAAATTGGCTTGTTATTTGTTAAAAACAAGTTGTTGATTTTCGAATTGGGTAAAACCCTAGTAATAGGGGACTCGAAATTTGGGATTGGCACGGTTGGTATTGTTTATGGTTGGGGGAGTATTGAAATTGTAAGGGAGTTATCGGAAATTGTAAGGGAGTTGTTGAGGGAGTCTTCTTGGTGTTATTGGGTAATGAGATGTTTTTGTTGAGAATTGTTGTCATTGTCGGGATGAGAACCACCTGTTGCCAAATTACACCCGTTTTTACCTCAAACAAACCCGGAAAAAAAAAAACCAAAAAAATAAAAAAAATCCAAAAAAAAAAGCCGGAAAAATAATACTTTCACCACATATTTCTTTTCCTTTTCCTTACCTTACTTTTATTGTACCTCACATTGAGGGCAATGTGAAATTTTAAGCGTGGGGTAGGAAATACCTTATGTATATACATTATTTTCGTAAGAAAAAAAAAAAGAAAAAAATGACAAAAAAAAAGTGAAAGAAAAAAAAAGGAAAAAAATAATATCCCGGCTAGGTGAAAACCCGCAAGGGCGGGCGCCTAGGCAATATTGGGTAAATGGCCGAGGACGGAGTGAAAACCCGAAAGGGCGCTCCGGGTAAAATGAAGAATTGAGTTGCGTGCCATGAGAGTAGTGTAAGGAATAAAAGCTAGATTGAAAACCCGCAAGGGTGGGCAATCTAGGCAAAATGAGAGATTTAGGGGAAAAAAAAAATATAGTTACTTCGTTACTTATTCTATCTTGGAAATGGCGACATAAGGAGGTTTGAAGGGTGGTTCGGGTTAGGTTTATTGTTGCTTAGGAGAGATAAGAAGGGAATGAGTGGTGTTTGTTATGTATTTTAACATATACTACATTTTCCTTTTCATCTTCATATTTGGATGTGTATTTTGTGGTTGTATTGAGTTGTTCGGACGAAAGCAAGGGTCACATGGTCCTATTTGGATTTGTTTATGCATTTGCCTACTTGAGGAAGATCGTTAGAAGGAGAAGTGATAGTTGAGTGGCGATTTTCTGGTGTGCTTAGTGAATGGAATTAGGTTGGAGTAGGAGTGGGTTTGTGATGTGTTTGAAGTTGAAGCAAGCTACTCACGTTTCGCTATTTAGGCCTTGGTGTGGGTTCTCTTTGACTTATCTTCGAGTTTTACTCGAGGACGAGTAAAGGTCTAAGCGTGGGGTAGTTTGATTAGTCTATTTTAGTAGAATTTAATAAAGGTTATTTTGATGATTAATTGATGGATTGGGAAGTATTTTATTGGATTTTAGTGCATATGTCTTTGGTGTTGGTTTGAGATGGAATTGTGCATTTTCATGGGATAAATGGATTGATTTCTGTTTAGTAATGAAGATGGATTCTTTATAAGTTGGTATTGGGCTAAAGATGTTATGTGAGTGGATTTTAAAGCAAGTCAAAGCCCAAAGACTAAGACAAAGCATTGAAACTTCCAAGGCAAAGTGACATTGGATTCCATGTATTCCAACTCTTTTATGCTCAACATTGGATTCCATCTCTTCTATGACACAACAATATGACATAATGAATTCCAACAACTCCTTAATTCTCCATTATTTTGACAATTATGTTCATTCTTTATGAGAGGTTATGGAGATACTCATTTATGGGACTTTATAATTATGTTCTTTGAAGACCTATAAAAAGAGGTATTGTTGATCAATGGAGGGACACTTCTTACACACTTCTCATATTGATACATTCTCTACATTTTAATCATTAGAATTTCTACAGTTTATTTAGTTAGTTTTATTTGTATGGAAGAGTAAGTTATTCGTCTTGGATCAAGCAATTGAAACAAATGAATTAGTGTTTTGTAAGACTCTTTACTCTATATTTTTATCTCTTGAATATTGATTTTTATTCTCAATTCATTATTACGATTATCGATAGTTTTTACTAGTTTGATCACCTAGTTTATATTATCTATAATCTATTGCTAGTTTAGGAATTTGAATCTTTTGTTCAATTACCTAGACATTAGTAGCAACTATTGTTCATCAATTGTATGCTTTTCATCGTTGTTGAATTGTAGGAGAATAATAATCATATGAATTAAAGTGTAGAACCGCTTGTGTATGCATTTGTTCTTCTTTGTTGGCTTCTCTAGTTATAACCTATGGCATGATTAAATTTAGATACGCTTGGACTAGATTGTCATCACCATAAGGGTTGTTTATGTGCGCTTTTCGCAGTGAACAACTAAAAATAAGGAGAAGTAGAAAATCATGTTTTCACAACAAAGTATTCAAGAGTAAATAGAGTTTAAAAGTGTCAATGATCAAACCTATATCATTTGTGGAAATTGTAAGACCTAAGACTTCTTTTTATAATTTCATTCATTCTAATATTTTAATATTTTACTTTGTAGACTTAGATTCAAAACCACAAACACCCCCCAATTAGTTACATTAGAATTATTTACAAACACACACACTAAACATAGACCTTCCTTGTGGGATCGACCCCTACTTACCCTTGCTATTGTTAGAGTTTGTAGTGGATAAAATTGTTAATTTGGAGACTCGCGACAAGTCTAGCCAGCGTGTGTCCGTGGAGTGTCGATGTCGGACACGGTACGACTCATTACGAGATGTGTCCGTGTTACCCAACTAAGTACCACTATGCCACTTAGAGATCAATGAGTAATTCTCTCCTTAAGTTTTACTTATTCTATTAAAGCTTATCCGAGCCATGACCCATCCGGCCCGGGAATAGCTTCGTCCTTGATTGATTGACAGGGCGGCTTTTAGGGGGTGCGGGCCGCGCGGTCAAAATCTAGTAAGGTAGTATAGTCTCTAGGGTGAGCAAAACCGTATACCCAGGTATGCGGTTTTAAAAATCGGAAATAACACTATACAGATCCGACACGGTTTAACCGATATACGGTTTTCGGATACCCGGAAAAACGTGTATACGGAATCCGTATATACGGATACAGTTAGGTGAGAAATGCTCAATTAAACATTGTAGTTATTCAAGTGCTAACTGCTAAGAATAACATCTAACGTGTCTACATCTGCTGAAGGACTAATTTTTTATTTACTGAGATAAGTTAGTAAAATAAGTCATAAAAAACATTAAGAGTGGAAGTTGAAACACGAACTTTGCGATTTTTTTATTTTTTTAATCAAAAATTTCAAACCGTGTCGAAACCGTATAGACAGTTTCATTTTTGTCCGACCCGCATTCGGTACGGTTTACAGATTTCCGTATCGTATACACCGAAATCCGTGTAATTCAAACCGCGTACCGTATCGTATTCGTATTCGTATTATAAAACCGTATCGTAATTTTTTGATCACCCCTATTAGTCTCAATGCATGAACTCAGTCACGTGAGGGTCACCTCCATGGCTTCCTAATCAAACTGCTTTTTCCTAAACAAACCCGATTTCCTAAACAAAGACGGAATCCCAGGCAGTACCAAATTAGGCAACTCTTTCCTAATCAAACCCAATCTACGTCGCTATATAAACCCAATTACTCCGCCTTCACAATAACTATCACAAGCGGAATTACTTTCTCACATACGAATTTTCCTCTTTGGCATACACTTTTCCATCTTCTCCCAATCTCCCTCGACTATATTTGATTATTTTCTAGTTGCTCGAAAACAACACAAGATCGTGAAGATGATGCAGATATTCGTGAAAACCTTAACCGGCAAGACGATAACCATAGAAGTCGAACCATCTGACTCAATCAGCAACATTAAG
Organism: Silene conica; assembly: GCA_029255685.2. Taxonomy (NCBI): domain Eukaryota; kingdom Viridiplantae; phylum Streptophyta; class Magnoliopsida; order Caryophyllales; family Caryophyllaceae; genus Silene; species Silene conica. The sequence continues at coordinate 4,596,267 of CM055314.2, forward strand.
TCCAAAATCCATGTGAAACCGGGCATCCCAGCGATCCCACCTTACAAGCAACGCCTTATATTTGCAGGTAAGCAACTTGAAGACGACCGCACCGTAGCATACTACGATATCCAGAAGGAGTCCACTCTTCACCTCGTCCTACGCTTTCCCGGTGGTGCCACCATCAAGGTTATGACTCTCACCGGCAAGGAGATCACAATTGATATCGAACCCAGTGATACTATTGACCGTCTCAAGGAGCGCGTTGCGCAGAAGGAAGGTATTCCTCCAGTTCAACAACGGTTGATTTATGGCGGGAAACAGCTTGCTGATGATAGGACTGCTAACGAGTATAATATTGAAGGTGGCTCTGTTATTCATCTTGTTCTTGCTCTTCGTGGTGGCCGTGGCTGTATTGTTTAGTCACATTCATATCATCAATTTAGGCTACTTATTATTAGTTTTCCAGAATTTGTATTCAATTGAGTCAAGAAAACTTTTATTATTGTCTGAAATCGTTGTATTCGTTTGTTAGAGTACGAGTAGCTTTTTAATTAGCGTTTTAATGTCAGTTTCAAATTATTTTATTTATTTATTTATTTATTTATTCCAGAACCTTAAAAGTTTATTCAAAATATTAGCCAGGCAAAGTCGATTACGTTATCACTGGGTTCTCTCTTACAAATTTACAAAAGTTTTAATGAAAAATAGGAAGGACCAAAATCGCGAAAGACTAGGGCGGCTTCCTCTCTTTACTATTTTGCCAATATCTTTTGGAAAACAAAATTCTCACTTGCGACGGGTTTATCCGTCTTAAGCTTACGATGGGTTAAGTAATGCCCATGTGGACTGTATAAGACAAAATCAAAATGCGTAGAAAGAAACAAACTGTTTCGTCTTATTCTCCCACATGGATAGTACTTACCCCGTCGCAAGCTTGTGACGGATAAACCCGTCACAAGCGAAACTTGTTGGTTTTGGAAAACAAGAGCGAGGAAAACTGCGAACTTTTCCAGCGGCTTCACTTAAAAACGCGAAATTTTTAGAAAACCGATGACGTGGACCCATTGGCCCCAAATAGTTTGAGACCGAGTGGATATTTATTGGATAAAAGAACGGGATAAAAATTACTCGTAAAAATTAATATAATTGTCATTCCAATAATTGTCATTCTAATCACCTTTAGTTATATTCCTATGAGTTTTAATAAGATAGCTCATGGTCTCGCGCAGCGGGCTATGAGAAAGTAGGATAACTGTATTTACGGCTGTAAAAAAAGAACGTAAACTAAACGATAATAAAATGTAACTAAAAGTGTAATTGAGAGTAAAATTCGATTCTTACACGTGTTATAGTGCACTCAAAAAAATAAAAATAATTGTCTTTTGGATCATGTAAGCAAATCTCGAATTAAGTTTGAATCAGTCGGGTTAGTTCAAATTTAGAGCTCAATAATTTGAATCAATTGAGATGGACCGAGTTTCCAAGGTCTACTTGAGAAGTTTAGAGTGCAAATCATAAATGGAGCACAAATTGTTACAGAGTATAAAAGACAGTCATATAAATGCAAGTTCTTATTTCAGACCGTCATTTTTTAATCTGAAATTCAGACGGACTTATTGTAGCCATTTTTACGATAAAATGTTACCATGTCTTGATATAATGTTATCATTTTTCAGGGTAAAGAGTAACTAATTTACGATATACTCCCTCCATTCATATCCACTTTGCACCTTTGTTTTTTCACGTTTGCCAACGCACGTTTTACGTGCTAAATATCTTTAGCTACGTATTCGCAAAAATTATAAAAGTTAGATATTTTCAATGTACTCGTGAAGACGAATCAAACAAGATCCCGCATGAATATATTTTCTCTTACATATTAGGAGAAAATTGATACCGAACGTTGATTTGTAAATAGTGTACAAAATCCAAAAGTACCATTTGGATTTGAATGGAGGGAGTAACATTTTGTTATTAAATGGTTACATACTATTCAAAAAATGGTGACATTTTGGTCCCTCTGAAATAAGACGGTCTGAAGCAAGAATTTCTGATAAATAAAAGAGCAGCCATAAATCAAGGGATGTACTAAATCCCGCACATGATTTTACTAAAATCCCGCACTTATTTCTTGTCCATTCCAACTTTACCCCTTTCATTTCCACCACAAAACAAAAGTCTAAACTAATTTAGAAGAGAGAAAGGAGAAAAGCACTGTGCGACGACTACAACGCGATGACAGAAACCAATGACAACGACGTGAGCCTATCGTCCACCAGCGATAACGTGGGTGCACAGGACACAAGCGGCGACTCAATCATAGAACATCGGCCTGTTCGACGCGCTAACGACTACAGTTGGGGCCCAAACCCTAGACAGCCTGCACGACCGGTTCGACGCACTGACGACTATAGCGTGGGCTCAGGGATACGAGACAACGGTGAAGAGTTTAATTTGTCCTGAAGACCACGATGATAACTCGACCGTACACCACCGGTTCGACACGTAACCAATAAAATTAGGGACGGAAGTTGGGTAATCGCGCGCACATCCAGGGATTGAGAGGGTAATGCGGTCGATGACTTGATGAGCGATGGCGTCGGGATGAGTAAGGGGGGAATGAGCTGAGGTGAGGGGTGGTCAGAGTAGTGAGGGAAATGGGGTTCCGTGAAGAGGATGATATTTTTAGGTTTTTTCTTTTTCTTTTTTCCTTTTTGTTTGGGAAGGGGTAGGAAAGGAATAAATTGACAAAATGTGTAGGATATAGTAAAAACATGTGTTGGATTTAGCAATTACGTAAATCAATACTGTACTAAACTTTATTCTCTGTTTGAAGCAGCACACGGCACCCGGCACCCGGCATATTAGAGAGAAGAGATGCAAAGGTTGTGGAGAAGATACATTCATCCAGGTTTCCATGGTATTCTACTCTACTCGACTGCAACTTCAAATTTTTTTTCTTTTTTTTTTTTTTTTTTGGCAATGGAAAAAACAAGGTTTATACAACCGGCATTTGACTCATTTGGTCAAATGTACTTTTAATTCTGAAACGATAAACAAAGACATAATAGTAAATACATCGGATACTAAACATGTGTTGATGACTATCGACTGATGTAGTCCCGAAGCCACCATCTTTATCCTCCACTTTCCCGAGGGGGTGAACAGGGCTTGCCAAACGACAGGTACAAACATTACTCAGCAGAAACCTCGGATACCAACGAGTCCCGTGATCCAAAGAGAGGGAGCAAAGTGTACTTACGCCACAAGGACGTAGAAAGAAAAAGAGGGACAAAGACCATAATAATCTATGTCTAACGGAGCGAAAACTCCTACACTTTGAGAACCACTCAAAACGGGTACGTAAACCAAAGACCGAGCCAGTGAGCATTGAGGAACCTGACAATAAGATAAGCCATGTACCCATGACCTTCCAAGACGGCCACATAAACATGGAAACAACACACCTCCAACGCAAAACTACTAATGTCGTTTTTATTTTGCAAGACGGAACTAACAAACTATTCTTAAAAACTATCAACAGTGGGTTAAAAAACCACCGCAACCAAGCCAACCAAAAACACAACCAAACAACCCGTGAACCTCCCCCCACCACCCACGAACAAGGGCCAACACCCCACAGACCCATCCACACCCCCACCACGCAGACTCAAACCACTGTCCCGAAACTGCCTCACACGGACACCACAGACCCATCCTTTGGCAAATTACTTCATTGATTCTTTAGGTTTTTCTCAAAGTCGGTCTCTCAATTTCTCACCACAATTCTTCGTTCAAGGAGTGGAATCGAGGTATAGTTTGTTTGTAACCTCCGGTAATCTTCAATTATACCTTTCGTTTTGACCAAAAAAATTACAATTAATCTCCACTGGACTTTTAGTGCAAAATGATAAATCATTTCAGTTATAAATCTTATAATCACTACAAATATCGGATCAACCCGCTAAGAATTGAATAAACAGATGCAGATTTCATAACTAGTTACCGCGACTGCCTTCTCTTGTAGCCTCGTATACACGAAAGGCTTTTACAATGGTGTTACACTAAATGATGCCCCTTCTATCAGATGCTTAACATCCGAAATCATAAGCACCATCTACAAATGTTACATACAAAATGATACAACAATTGACGCGTACAGGTACGAATAAAAACTACATGATCATACATCTGTGATACTGGAACAGATGAACAAAATGGTTGTCGTCGTAACTGAGAAAACAGCTATCAGTGTTTTCTTTCCCATTTTCCTTCACGTCGACTATCTCTGTCTCTTCGATCCAAAATTTGTCTCGACTTACCACCTCTTGATCCATGTCTTTGAGAAGAGCCAAACCCAGTTGGGAGGCCATCGAAACCAGATGCTAACTCGGGGTCACCTGTACTACTTGTTTCCCCCGAGTCCTTGCTCCCATCAAACGTATCATCGTAATTGCTTGTAGGCTCATCGGCACGATCACGAGATTGTAGGATTGTCGGAAGCTGACCGGAAAATGATCTCGACCCTGACAAAGCAACTGTATGTGCTGTAGGAACCGATGCAGTGCTAACTAGCGTATCTGATGGTAAGCTTGTCGGACTTGCTCTGAAATTCCCGTCTCCAACAGACCTCCCATTATCGCGGTCCCGAAACCGATCGCGAGGGCGGCTATAGAATTAAGAAACAACATATAATATATTTAGTAATATTTAGTTAACAAGTACAACTAAAGGCATCCAAATGGTAAGAGCTCCTTGCTCCCAAGTCCTACCTCGTCCATTAAATCAAAGACTCCTTTACTTCACACACTCATGGAAAAAAACCTCCAACAATTTTAGAAAAATACAAAACATACACACTATTCACCCCCTAAATACTTCTGCATGTCATTCCATGGACGAAGCTAGGATGGGGACGGTTTTCATTCCGTTCTCCATCTATACTTAATTTATCATAAATGTCACACTGTTATTTTAGACAGAGAAATTATAAAACTTTGGTATTCACAAGGTACTCGGTAAGACAATTTAAACAAGATCTCACGTCACTATCTTTTATGTTATACTCCGAAGTTGTGTCGAAAATTCATTCGACTTATGAATAGTGCCCAAAAAGTGAAATATATAGAATTGATTGGAATAGAGGAAGTACATACGAATGAATAACATCTTTATTACTATTTAATACTTAATTGACTAAGTTGCGCCCGGGCCTGGCCCATTCGGCTCAGGCGTAGCTTTGTCTCTGTGTCATTCCCTTCCCAACCTTTATATCTTTCATAATCAGTTCTACCTTTATATCTTCCATAATCAATTGTTCACAGCGATGTCAAGCTCATGCCATTTTTTCGCAAGTAAAATAAAGTACTATTCATCGAAAGACACCAAGAAGGAGGTATCCTGCTCCTACCATATTAGCATTGCTTCTAATGTAGGAACTGATTAGTTTACTTTGCCATTAGAAGTTCATCAAGTTTCACTGATGTTAACCCAAATCTATGAAAGGTTACCCTCAGATCTTCAAAATTTTCTTTCTTTACTCCCCTTTCCTTAACCAATTTTTTTAATATAAAACGATAGTACAATGCTTCACAATTTGTCCAAGTTTTCTATTTATAGTTGATAACTTGGAGATATTTTGATATTGAGTTGTGAAGGCAACTTTCGAAATCTACTTCCAGAGAAAAGAGGTAGCTAATTCCATTTTAGTTCTTTTCCAAGTGGTGTCATTTAGTAGGCGAGCCTTAACCAACAGTATGTCATGCCCAGACCACAAGCCTAAATTGAGTGAAAATAAAGCTCACAAGTGAATAGTGATACTCACCAGCCTTGAGCCCAGAAATATTAGCTTCTTGGCTTATGCTCAGTTTGATTAGACCCCTATCCACCTAGCTCTAAATTACAACGACTAGCTTTGATATTGACAATATATAATTCACTCATCAAACTTGTTCCTAGACAGAATAACTAATAGACACAAAAGAAGGAAACCACGTCGTAATGGCATATCATATCTTGTAAGAACATTAAAATTATTAACATGCAGTGTTAAAAACATTCCACCTGGCCATCCCTCCAGATATATTTCTTCAGCAACATTCGACTGCTAGAGCACATAAAGAGCTAGCTATTTGCCTTATCTGGATAAATAGATATCAACTAACAAACAAACAATAGAAACAACAAGGGACCCATGATTCACCATTTACCTGCTACTGGTGGAGGATGAGAACTCCCGCCGTGGTTGTCTGCTCCCAGATTCAACTTGCTCTAGCTCACGTTGAATTTCTCTCTGTAGACAAATTAACATAATCAGTAAGAACTGTGTAAGGTGTGTCGGAACGACGGAAATTCTCTATATAAGCTCAGGCAGAAATTAGGAGAAACCAAAGATAACATATACTCCCTCCGATTCTGAATGATGTTCCACATTCACTTTGCACAAAATTAAGTAGAATGATATGTGGACAAAAAATTTACTAGAAAGAGGATGTGGGATCACAAATAATAAGAACCACAAAACATAGACAAATAAGGAAAGTGGAACATCTTTGTGAATTTGCCATCCTAGGAAATGTGAAATATCATTTAGAAGTGGAGGGAGTATGTGATAGATACCCAAGCCCAACATTAAATAATTACAGTCCAGAGCCCAATTCAAGTATTACTTGCCTGTGCTTGCCTTTCCTTCTCTAAATCAAGATTATGCCGGAGCTCATTTGTTTTCGAACGTTCAAGCTCCAGTAACCGCTGCCTCTCAATCTCTTTCTCAACTTCAAAAGTCCTTTGCCTGAGTCCACATTAAAAGTTAGAAATCTGGTGGAGATAGTAGGAAGACGAAGTTAAAATGGTTGAGTTTTGACTCTTATTAGTGAGTTCTCAGTAGCAACACCAATCAAAGAAATTAGTTCTCATCCAACTCAAACCTATCAAGCTCTTGCATAAGTTCAGCCTCTCGTAAAGCAGCATCTTCAAGATATTTCTGACGTTCACGTTTCAATGACAGTTTCTTTTGCCTCCGAGCAAAAATCTCTTCCTCGAGTCTAGATCTCTCTCTAGAAAGGTGAAGCCACAGTTTCAATTCAGAAAAAAAATCAGTTTCAAGAGCCTAAGAAAGAATGCAGTTGCAAGGCAAGGAACTGCAATTAGAACACTTTGCATATGAATTTCAGGTGATTAAAGTGAGCAGGTTAGTTGCAACTGTGAGCATACCCAAAAAAGGGTTATTCCATCATACCAATTGCACAACTATACAAAAGTATTTCGGGTAGAGTGTCATGCTAAGTCAATGAATAGGGTTAATACAAAAAATTGAGTTAGTTCAAGGAATTGAAGGATTTCAAAGCTATCCAATTTATGATAAAGAGGGTTTCTTCTCGTTTAGATTACATCCCCCACCCCACAACATCACCCAGGAGAGAAAGAGAAAGATAAAGCAAGAGAAGAAGTCATACAGTGAACGGATGTCATCCTTAATTTGCTGAAGTCGGCCAAGATCTCCCTTCATTATAGCTGTAGACAGAACAAAGATAAAATCATAAGTTCTGTTGCAGAAGTATATACAACACCAACACCCCACAACCAGCACCTACAACGGCGGCTCCACCACCTGACAGTCATTAGCGGGTGTCTCCTCTGCGCTCTAGTCACCGGCGCACGTCTCTTTGTCCCACCGTCGACCACCACAGGTCCACCCTAAAAACCCCATACCACCCCGGAAACCTCTTCCCACACCCAAAAAATCAGATCTGGGGTTTTTGGGGTTGGAGAAGAGGATTCGGGGCGTGGTATGGGGTTTTTAGGGTGGACCCGTGGTGGTCGACCGTGGGACAAGGGATTAGTCGAAGGTGGGAAATATGTATGGTGGTCAGTCGCCCACAAGGGGGAGGGAAGACGCCGACAGCAGGGCAGTTGTGTTGGAGAGGCCTCAGGAATTGTGGTGGGAGAAGTCACAGGCAGTGATAATGGTGTTTATGGTGGTAGTCAAGTGAAGTGAATGTGTGGGTATGAGGGAATGGAATCCCATACCTAAGGAGGGAGGAGGGGAATGAAAGTAGAGGGATTTTGGAAGGAATGGAGAATGGATAAGTTGGTGAAACAGACAACAACAAAGGGAATGGGGGAGCGTGATTCCCTTTCCCTTTCCCTTTACTTTAGACCCCCAACCCAACTCCCCCTGAAAGGTAAGAAAAAAAACATCAATACTAGGGACAAAACCATTACAAGAGGTAAATAGGGTATCTCCCTCATCGCTAGCATCACCCTGAATGATAACTTCTTTCTGAAGAATTTTCATCTCCAGCTCTGCCTCCTCTAGCTCCTACAAAGTACTCAAGTGCTTTAACTGAATTGAGGCATGAAACAAAACTATAGCCATATAAGAAGAGCTTACTGCGGCTTCTTGGTCCATCTTCTCCGTAAATATATCGAAGTATGATTGTACAGACGTTAAATTCGCAAGAATCTGAAATACACAGCAAAGTAAACACCGAATGAACATGGAAAGTATAAACCCTTTACATTAAGTGCCCTGCAAGTTGCATGAGAGAATCTAATTGAGTAAACTTGACTGTACTAGGAACAGCTTTTACGAAAAACAAAACATTATACCTGAAGAACAGATTCTCGAGTTGTACCAAATTCTGGGTCAATTTCTTTTGGTGGACATGAAGAAAGTGCTTCCTTTAAGACCTTGAAATAAAATTTTCACCAGAATCATTGCAGGTAACTTTAACTCAATAAGTAAGGGTAACGATGGAACGAATACGAATTAGCCAATAAAAGTGCTCATATCAAGCAATTAAATTGAAACTTTTTGGAAATTGCAACTGCAAATGACAAAAAGACGATAAGTTGAGGGATTAAGTAGTGTGGGAATGTATGGCACGCTTGCAACTGTGGCACTACCAGCACTAAAACCACTGTGATCTCACTCCCCGTCACATGAGATATAAGGTGGTCACCAAAACTAGTTGAATCTTTTGTCTTACGGACAAGGTACATTCCATTCCTTAACAAAACCCAGAGCCCAGGCCTGACAGTGTGAGCTACGGGATTAGTCTAGCAACACAAGAGATAAGGTTTAACTTTTAAGTAACAACTTACTGCTTTGGCATCATCCTCCTCGTGTTTAACTTTACACAATGCCTGGCAGATGCGTCTATCCATCTCTCCAATTCTCCCTACCATGAGTAACATATTAGTTAGTCATGACAACTTGTGAGTATTAACAAGCTGGTGAGAAAACTGAGCTGATTCTATCAGTTTTGTTTCATGAAAAAGAAGTTTCTGTTATTTACATTTGACCGCAAGAGTGCTGAGAGTATCTCTTGGTAAACAGGATGTAGATAACCTTTTGATTTTTTATTTTTTTAAATTCAATCTGTTGGACACTGCATATCCGAAGAAACAGATGAAATCAAAAGATTCTCAAAAGTCACTGCACTTCTTGTATCATGAAACAGATGGCATCTCAAATTAGGTGACATGTCAATTGGAAACGAAGCGTAAGTCTGATCCCACAGGGGCCAAGGTTTCACTGGCGTCCTCCGGATAATGAGGATGATCTACTTCTTGTTATTAATGAATCACCTCTTCTTGATTCACATGAACACTATGTCAATGGAGCTGGTAGCTATCTACCTTATAGTAGAGGTGAAATTTACCCCAACTAATTACCATCTCTTCGGCTTTATAAATTCCAAATTCTTTTTCTAAATACATTATCAAAGCAATGAAAAAACAATTGACAATATGAGCAGTCAACTGCACCCAAATGTAATTTTTTTTATGTAAACCTTTGGCCAATTCTATGGTGATGGGATAATGCAAAAATCCCATAATTATTCACCTTCTATCTCTTACACATAACCACATTAATAAATCAATACTTGATTCACATGAACACAGTCTAAGAGCAGCTGGTAGCTATACTGCTATACACATTGATTGTAGTATTGTACGTCACCCCAATCTATTCCCCTTACTTTGCTTATAAATTTTCAAAATTCTTTACAAAAAAAAATTAGCACAGCTACAAATGCAAAGGAGGACAGATAAGCCCTCAACGGCACTGCACGCATTTGTCAACAAAGTACATTACGTTAAAGATGCTAACTATGTTATGGGATAATACAAAATATCATGACTATACACCTTATCCTTCCCCATTGAGTTGTTCCTTCCATGAACAGCCTTAAGATGCAAAAGTGATTTCAGCTTCTTATTATTTGTAGTGCTCTTTTAGAAAGATACTTGTTTTTCAAGAGGTGCACGTAAAGATAGTGGAGGATAAGCAAGTAAAACAGAAAGGCACATACCAAATTTTGTGCCCCCCAGGGTCTCAATATATTGCCAAACATTTTGCGGAACCAGTGACATATCTCCAGCTGGGCAGTAGAGGCAAACTCCGGCCAAAAGTGCCAAAGAAAGCTGAACAAAGACGCCCTCCCCCATCCGATACGTGAAACTTCCCAAACCGGGGAAAAACGTGTGTGCATTTTCAAGAAAAGATTGCAAGTTGGCATGTTCAGCAAATGGAATATAGTGAACCAGGAGCGCCATCGCAAGGGTCCTCAAGTGTAATGATGCATCTGCGGAAGCCATAGAAGCAACTGGATACCACGTGTTTGCTACAAGTTGAGTTAAGACTGATTCCGAGATCAAAACAATACTATCATGAGAAGCTAGTTTGTCAAAAGATGGAGAAGTGAGGACCACCCAACCACCATTCACATCTAGGCCAAAAAGTCGACCTAAATGCATAAGAGCTGTAAAGCGTTGCTCTGGCTCATGATGACTCAACATTTTACAAATTAATTCAACCAAAGATATCCCTCCTTCGTGCATTAGAATTCCTCTTGAAAATAGATTTGACAACCAACTATTAGTTCTCAAGCGCCACGAAATCTTTGGAGCACTATTCATGACCGTTTCAATCACAGAAGTTAGAGTAACAATTATATAATCCAGGCTGCAAAATGGTGGAACTCTAAGAAGACAATCAAGCATAGTGGAAGCGACTTCCCAGCAACTGTTTCCCAGAACCATCATAATATTTTCAGCAAGCGTTGACATACCAATCTTCCAATGAGTGAAAAACTCATCAGAAGACCTGCACAAAGATGTGTTCTCATTCTCAGAGGCTTCTGGAAAAGATGTTTCTTGAGTAACTGAACACAAGAATCTTGAGTAGACCAGACACTTCGCCGAAAGAACAACAAGACTTTTGCAAAGTTGAGGATGAAGATTCCAAGATGATTCAATTGTTACATTTAGCTTGGAAATCAGATTATCTATGTCTCTTGAGAAGCCTTCTACTTCCACTGAAGACAAAAGAGAAACACGAGTGCAAGAAGTATCACCATTTAATTTGTTCTCAAGTTCAACAATAGGAAGGCCGTAGCAAAAATCATCAGGAAACCATAGACACGATTCTGATCCTCTATTTCCAATATTGAGGATGTTTACATCAGAAGCTTGAGGCATTGGTATAAAACCAAGTGATCTCAAGTTCTCCACTAAGAAATCATTGCAACTTTGAAGAAGTAGCTGGAATGAACAAAGGTAGTCATGGAACATCGACGTGGGTTCAAAGGCAGGAAAATTCACCCACCGCACTGATAATTGTATGACCTCTCTTTTACGGCCAACTGACAAGTCACAGAAGACAGTTGCCAGGGTCAATATAACAAGCGCAATATTGACCTTTTTGTCCGACAAACCACGGCCATCGTTCTCCTGTTGAAGGTAAGTAAACAGCTCACTGAAGCACAGAGACTCAAAATTAAGGCATGATTCACCCACCAGATGCTTTTCTGCATTAGAAATCTTGCTAAAAGAGAAGGAAATAATAGGTCTCAACAAACGTAATATTGTTCTGAGAAAAGGCACGTCACAGTACGAGCTTCTGCATAAGGATCCAAGCACTTGCACGAGCCTAGGTAACTCAGGAATAACTGCTTCCATGTGTTCGCTAATAATAGCTTCAAATACATATAGAATGATTGCCTTGGAATTTTTTGCCTGATGACCTTTAACTGGAAGAAGACTACCGTGAGCATTCTCTAAAAAGGGAGACAAACACAGATCAGACAACCAACACAATATATCAGTAACTGCGATCGATGCTACAGATCTCAGCTGCATTGCAACAGCCTCCAAAATACATTCTCTAAAAGCTTTTAATTCTTTTGGCATTTCAGGAAAGAAAATGCTCATGTCAGGATACTTCACAGCAAAAGAACAGTCTTCATATTGTAATTTCTCTTGTTTCCCGTTTAACACTTCTAGATTGCGACTTTCTCTCTTGAAGTCCCCAACAAAATCCAATGTGGCAAGATCATCAGCGAATATAGATAATAAAAGTGTCAGTTCTGATAAATTTGAAGTCAGAAAAAGACGTTCATCTAGGTATCCTTTAGCAATCCTTGATATTGCCAACCAACCCAAATACCGAACTAAAGGAAAAGCACAAGAGGTGAATGCTGGTATCTTACAAATCCAACCAGACGGAGGTATCAAAGTACCGTACTTCAAACCACTTACATAAGGTAAATTGTTTGGTCCACCATTTCCAGCACTTGAAGCAATGACCAGACTTTGAAGAATTTTCCAATGCCTTTGGACCCTATAAACTTTTTCACAACTTAGCGGCAGAACCCCTTCTTGGCACTGCTGAAAAATGGACCTTAAAGACCTATTAAGGTTCTCAGCTGAGTCGAGTACAATGTCGATAATTTTTTCAGGTGAACAAACAAGGTTAGTGGCAGAGTGCAACAAAAATACAAGACACTGCATGAGAGTTTCATGCAAAGAATGCTGCTCTTTGCACAATTGATGGATTAAAAACTTGCACAATAGTGTTTGGTTTCTTCGAACCAAAGTTAGAGCATCAACAGATGCATTATTATCCTCAGACAAATTTGCAAGTTCTTCCACTTCAACATCATATGGACAATGATCACCATCAGACACATCAGAAACCTTCTGATAGTAATTCTTGTCCATATCAGCAGCCTCAAGCAGAATTTGGATAAACACCTTATCTCTCCTTTGTTCTAGAAGATTTATTGTTTCTAATTTACACTTCCTTTTGCCCAAGGCTCTCTTGAGTCCCAAAATTTCTTGTCCATTAGGAGATCTAATACCTGTCAAATTAACTTGATCAGAAACCATTGGATATTCCTTAACAGACACCATGAAGGGATTAATATAGCACTCTGCTGACAGGATCAACGCATCCACAGCAGCATTGTGACCCTCGAGATTGATATTTTGCTGCGAATGCAAGTCCGAAGCCAGACGCCGAAACTCGGAAGCCCGCCTTTCACAAACATCAATGTCCAGCAGCTGAGTATGATCAAGCTGCAAGCTGGAATACTTCATAGAGAGCCAGGGAGCAGGCATAAGACCCTTGTCTACTTTAGTCCTCAAGTCTTTTCCCAGAACTGGTTTATTATCACTCATCGTCTCTGAAAGACTAGATTGCTCCGGTTTTTCAAAATTAGCATCTAATAATAGATTTAGATTTCTTAACTCCTGTGGGGCAAAAAGGAGACTGGCATCTTCTACAAAATCTGCTTTTGAAGGAATATCTGCCGCTCCATTCCCATCATCTTGACCAGTGGATTTTAAGGAGCTTCCTCCAAAAGACACATAAGACAACGGAAAACTGGATAAATTTTCTTTGTCAGTCTTTGGGAGAGAAGACCTGGAATGATCAAACTCAGGAGGTAACTCCAGCTGTGGATCCAAAATGGAGAGAAGAACACTGCATTTGAAAGAGATGTCAAAAATATAGATACAACACGAACCAGATAAAAAGTACCAAGAGTAACAAATTTTACATATTGGGGAGCAGAAAGTTGTTTGGTCCATACGATTACCAAGGCTGTCTATTAGGGTGCAGGGATTTATGGACTTTAGAATATCAGGCAATGAAGGCATCAAAATACAGTTTACAGGGGAAAGTAGTAGAGGACAGTAAAACCAGTCAGAAAGGTTAGTTTACATACTGATCAACATTTCACATAGTTGCAAATTGACACGTTTGAGAAAAAACAGTAATTTTAGGATGCATTGTCATTTGATACTGTAACTTAACCACAACACACAATATTCTCATATTTGTAACTTGTTTCTGGTTTACTTTAACAAGTCACAGAGAGGTCTGTAAGTTTAGAATAGTGATGCTTATTATCCAATTGTCATATCATATTCAATCATGCCAATATTTTCACAAAGCACAAACAAAACCAAGGATTAAATTTCGGATGAACTCGGACAAAAAATAATGTTATTTATAGACTGAGGGCTGAGACGCGGAATGAGTCAGAGAGGACCAATAGAAGATTAAAAATTTAGGCAAATCGGTCAAACTTTAAAAGGGAATAAACAGAAATAGATAAACAGTAGAATGAAACCAAATATGTTAATGTTGGATAACCTTAGTAACGTTACTTACGTAGGAGGTACTGAACCAAGCCGCCACTCTAGCTCCAAAGAGGGAAGAACAGAGAGCTTTCTGACAGCTGCACGGATCACTTGAAGTGCAGTGGCACACATTGTGTCCTGGTTGTTGGTAGAAGTGCAGTAGATTTCACCAAAGCCTATCATGTTTTGGGAGGCCGAAAGGGCTGGCTCAAGAAAGGTCTCCAACATTTCTATAAGAAATAGAACTCTAAGCTTTGCTTCCTGAAGGTAGATGACGAGTGAAGTTAAAAGCACTCCTATTGTCTGAACTCAATCCTAAAATTTGTTGATAAAGTTTCAAAACAGCTCCATCTTGAAAAGAAGAAACAAAAACTTTTTTTTTTCGACAAAGGTAGAAACAAAAACTTGAAGATAAGACTCAGATAGAAAACACAATCGGTAAAATAAGTTGACAATATTTTCAATTAAGGCATAATATAGTTAAAGACCACAGTCACAACGAATAACCTAGTAACATTTTTCACCCACTTCAATGAACCTTCTTGACAAAATATATTCACTCACAAAGGTCCATAATTTATCTTCACGTGACAGCGTCTGGACAACAAAGTGAGTAACTGGTCAGCAACTTAACCCATCTTTGAAATGATTGGCTGATACGAATACACGGAAGAGAAAGCTTGGGAAATATTTGAAATGACATGATATGGACAATCAAACTTAAGTTCGACTCAATTGAACTAGGACATGGGCAAGTACATTTGACCTCTTTCATGCTTGAACTCGATTAGACCGTAAATGACCTGTCTATTTTAACCCTTGCACCCCAACCAAATTCAGAAGCTCAACAACAAACCAAGCTACCTTCAAGTTTGACTAAAAAACTTCATTAACATAAATAAGTGTCACCTGAACTAAAGTAGTCCTATATTAGGAGTATAAGCTGGCTGATATTGATGAGCAAAAAAGAAATTGTGGTTCCTGTTTTACTGTAAGTTAGGTTCTTCTAGGTAAACAGTCACTAGGTGTTTTAGCATCCACCAAAACTTGTGCTTCTACTATGGTAAACGTGATCAAGTTGTCCTCCAGGGCTTGTTGCTTTCTCGCAACTAGTTACTAAAATCACCCAAGTCCATATGCTCACACGCATCACGTTCAACCCAAGACCCCGACTAACCCCTGTCATGTCCTTGACCAGCTCAAGAACGATCCTCGCACAGCCATGGCACATCAAACAAATTTGCCAACACACCAAATTCAAAGGATGGAAATATGATCAATGTTAAATCGTTTAACGCAGGAGAATAGAAATCACAATACACCAAGCTCAGAATTGTCAGCTTATTGTCTTATGATAAGTTTCTTGAAGCTCAAGCTTCCCTTTACCTTGTATTCAGCTAGCACTTCATCCATGTCGCCAGAGAGAGCCAGCAGAATATATTTAAGGGCCGCACGTACACGAACTAAAGAATGGCGTTCACCCTGTTATGACATCCTCCAATTAAATTTCCAAGAGACAGAAACAAAGTGAGATTACTAGCAGTTGCATAAAGTAAAACCGAAAATGACACAGACATGGAGCTTGACAAAGAAAAACCAACTCTCAATTTGATTAGTCCCAAGAGAACAAGGACCAGCCTGGGCTAAGGGTACTACAAAGTGCCAACAGAAACATTGGCTGTCTCCCACATACACAAGTAAAATTATCTTACAAGTAGATAGGATTGGACCCTGATATGACGCTAGTTCTTCCATAAATCCTCAGGCAAAAATAGACCAACAATCCTCTAACTAAGCAACAACAGAACTTAGAAGACTGAATACGCCATTACAACTGCAAGATCCAGTAATAAGAGGGAAGCCACAGTAACATAACTTCTATAGTTCATATGCCATCAATCAAGTACAAGTTATTCACTTTTACTTTTCCATTTAACCATGTGTTCCTCTCTAAACCAACAACCCCAATATAACCTTAATCGCAACTTGATTCTGGTCAGCTAACATGAAGATTGCAATCAATTGGCATTATCAGGTCAAATGTCAAGCTCAAACCTCTTTTGCCCAGGCACAATCGGAACAAACAGCAGGTCTAACTAATCCCAAAAAAATCTCTTCATCTTGTTCAAAGCAAATTTCCTATTATCAATTAGTACTAATCAATATCATTTGCAGCACTATGAAAAATGGCACCAAAATTTTGATTCCATAGCCTCTTCCTGAATTTTCAAGCATAGATCAGGTTGAAATCTGGTAGGAGTACTGGAGTAGCTCTAAGGTAGGAACCTTAGAACGCTTATTGGGTGCAGTGAGAAATTATTGGCAAAACAAACCTACACATATATGTAACATGACTTTAAAAAAAATTGTACTGTCGTCAATAAGCATGTTTACATTCTCCTATTTCGGGAGTATTCCTACCAGGTTTAGAATTATGGACCCTACACACATCTACATAAACAAGCTTGAAAATTCAATTACTTCTGAATGAATTTGATTTCATGCATCAATGCCAAAGCCTAAGTGAGATCGTGTAACTCTATTAAGGAGGTGTCATATTCACAGAAAGAATGCCTTACAACTTAAGAATGCATCTAACTTCTAAGACACCTTAAGGTATGTCCTGAACTCCTTCAACAGAACACAATCAAGTGTTCAATGATTCCATAAATATACCTGAATAACACCCAAGAGATCTTCCAGAAGCTCCACAGCCAAGTCTATCTGCATCACGTAAAGGTTAATATCTCAGATCACTTAATCAAAAACAAACATCAAATACCAACATTGTTTGCCACACTGAGACTGAGAGATCCTTAGACAACCTTTGCAGTTACTCGGGACATCCAAGGTGCAAGTGTACTGCTACACAAATCGATCAAGACACAAGCAGTTTTTGCCTGTAGCAGAAAAGAAATCTGAATCATCAGTGCACTAAAGACCAGTTATATTAAGAATAACTAAAATGACTTTACCTAACCAATTTTCTACACATTTGGCCCAAATAACTACCGAAATGTCTCACACATAGAGGAAGGAAGCGCAGAACCACTCACAACTTCCTGACTTAAACCAGAGATATTTCAGTTATGCGTCAATTACATCGCATACAACTACACAAGACTACTTCTACCTCCACCATAAAAGTAATGCCTATGAATCATTATGCAGGTCGTTCATACTAGGAATGCGTATCATACTAAATATTGAGATATTTTATTGCCGATGAGATATTTATACCCAATTTGAAGATCTTTTATAAACTGGCTGCTCTTCTTTTTACAACAAAGCAGCAGTAATTCATTGCAATTTTCAATTCGCAACCCTCTCTGTGCTTACACATAGGCAGACTGCGTAAGAGCACCCCCCCCCCCCCTCCACACACTGGGTGACTATTAACCTATGGCAATCGGACTCGGTTAGAAGTATCAGACATGTGTGCACGTCCACGTGTCGGATTCAGCTATTTTGCGGGAAAAAAATTCATGTTTTTGGTCTAAAATGAAATGTCTGCGTGTGCTACCCATGTCCGAATCTTGAGTGTCTAACACGCGTATGGGGGTAAAGTTGAAGAGTCCGAGCAACATAGCTATTTACACACCTTATATTCTAATCCATCTACCATAAGCAGTACAAGAAAATGCATCGTTCACCAACTGTGATGCTTCCTTGTTCCAGTACAGCTGAGGGATATGAGTATCAAATGGTAATTACATTAATGTACAAGTACAGAACAATAATAATGCAAATTAAAAGTAATGTGACAGCGTGACCCTGCTTCAGCTACAAGTTTGAGAGGTATCACCGAAAAACTCCAAGCAATCATTATATTTAAGGGGAAATCTACAAATAGGTTAAACTGTACAAGCCTACAAGGTAACAAACTGAAGCAAAAAATGACGGCAATCAAAAGAAAATCCTACAATGGCGATTTAGGATCACGCACAATCAGGCTCCTCATTGGTCTATCACATGAATACATGATGCACATTTCTTAAGCCTGATAAACTCCTACATGAAAGGTAAGCTATGCAACTGAAATTAATAGCTAGCAAAGGGCAAATACCAGGTAACCTTAGCACAAGCAAACAATCAATGCAATAGATAACAATTGAATGAACTAGTGACACCATGACGACCGATTAATTTACATGTGGCAGCAAGCTGGTAAGGCCGTCGGCATATAAACATCAAACTTCTAGTTGAAGCTATACAACGAGAAAATACTTCAAAGAAAGAAAGAGAAAATAAAAATATACATACATGAGAAGGTGAGAAAGATGATAAATAGCCAGCACAACCATGAAGAAGAGGATGGTAAATTGATGACGACAAAGTTGATACAATCTGCAAAATAACATCTATTCTGAAATGGAAATGACAAGAGCATCCCTCATTCCCTTCAAATAGACATTGGGAATGAAGAAGTAGGATAAAGGAAGGAGACATATATCAACCAGAGAATTTGACAGCAACAATAAAAGCATATACTAACCTTAGATAGAGCCTGTTGAACAAAAGGCTGAGCCCACTGCGAGAAAGTATCGTCAACATTGACAGCACAACTAACTGGGCGAAGAGCTACAAAATTCCAAGGAAGGTTAACTATGACACGGTGATTCTTCAATTTGAATTTTTATGCAAAATGGAGAAGGTGCGGGGTTACTAAGATGCATTGATGGAAGCTCAAAATAATTGTCAAGATGAAAGCAAAAGACAACAAGTTACTTAATGTTTATTTATAGCAAATAATTATGTCGGTTGAATTTTACCCAATTACGGTTTTCACAAATAGTTCATTTATTTAGTAAACGTAAAAGGAAATCCTACAATGGGTTTCTAATCGACCAAGAAAGGCTCTCTCTCTTTCTCTCTCTCAGGAAATGGATTGATGTAAGGCAAGCCCTTTATCTAAATCAGTTTTATGAAGTACTTTGAACATCAATCTCACAAGACATTAGTCTATTCTCTGAGCATGTCAACTGGCATTTCTTAAGCATTTGTCCACACTCCGGTTTTTCTAAGATAATACGGAGTAACAACAAAAGGCTTTATTACCAAAATGATATGTGCTACCTAATATGTATTATGGTATCGAACCATCATCGTGAAGTAGGAAACAATGAATGTAGAAGGAAAAAACGACATTAACAAAGGTGAAAAAAAAGTAAGTGATCAGAGAAAAATGACATAGAAATAACAATAAAATTTTGAATGAGGACTAAGAGGTCCAAGATAATCTTATTTTTCTTGGATAGAATTTAAGAAAACTTTCTTATGTTCTCATAAGTTTTAACAAAAGCTTCTTTTATTTAAAAACAGGCTCACAATACAACTAAACCGGCCCTTCACTAGTTACAACCAGTGATTTCACAGTACGATAATGTGGCTGTATAAAAACAGAAATTAACTGCAAGACAAAATCTCGCTTGCAAGACTTTCTCTAACTACGTAATAATACTCATTGTAGATGAATATGATGGCTGACCTGGTGAGAGAGCTTGAATCAGAGGCAGTGCCAACCAAAAGTCACCAGCACAACCAGCCAGCTTGCTGCAAAGCAATGGCTGTAGGTGTACTTAGTCAAGATACAATAGAGAAAGATAATGTAAACCACTTGGTCCTGCTGTGACTCACCTCTGCAGCACAAGCATATAAAACATGAAAAATCGCTTCTTCAACAGCCGCAATATCAAGAACATTTATATAGCTAGCATCCCAGTCAACAGCAGGGGTGAGAAATCCATCCCCAAACAACTCTGAATAATCTGATAAGGCAGAGTCACTAAATAGCTTTGCCCCTCGGCCCTCATCGAGCAGAGACGATGTTCCTCCTATTGAAATGGAAGACTCTTCTTGCACTAAGGTGGTCTCTGCAAGATAATGGAAAATTCTTGAAACCTGAAAGAAAAACAGTTTCAAAGATCTAGGCAAGCTGGCTCATCAAAACAAATACAGGCAACTGTGATACATGTCATAACACATAACAAAAATTTATTCAGATATAGAGTAGATAGAATGTAACAGGAACAAGAGACAAGGGATGAGAAGACGAATCAGCCCAGGGCGGCCAATGAAAATCCGAATTACCAAAATATTAGAAATGTATTAAACGTGTATTCGTGCACATACATAGATTTGAAGCCAATGATCACTACTAGGGATGTCGATGGGGTGGATATTGGTGGGTCTCCCCGCACCCGCACCCACACCCACACCCACACCCGTTGGGGCAGATGTGGCTAATGATTTGATGGGTGGTGGGGAGTGGGTATCAAAAGTGTCATTTGTCGCGTGTCGTGAGGCGGGAGCGGGTATCGCATGAGACCCGCCCCATACCCACCCCGTCTCACACCCACCTGCCCGCATGTCCCCGACCCGCTTATACCAGGCCATACCCGTCTCTGTCCCACTTATCCCTACACTATTATATAGAGTAACAATACTATTGAAAACTAGGATTAATTGAAAACCATTTAACTTGGAGAATGATTTTTTTTAGTGTTATTTCATTGTTTGAAAAACTTATTTATTAATTAATTGAATGTTAATCTATTTCAGACCCCTTTGCGAAGATGTATATTGTACGAGAGTAGTACGTTATAGATTCAAGAAATATATTTTTAAAAATTCTTTTCTTAGGAGAACGGTAATCTAGCGGGTCAAGGATACCCGCGGGGCGAGTTTGAAAACTTCCACTCGCATGGGTCGTGAGGCAGGTGTGGGTACGCATTATAATTCACGGATGCAGGTGCAAGATACCCTTCCTCCGCACCCATCCCGCCCCATTGACATCCTTAATCACGACACCTTTATAAACGTGACGTATGTTGATACTCCCTCTATTTTTTGTATTAAATGTGTAGTCGTGTACACATGTCCATGCTTAATGGATTAAAAGGAAGTAATGTAAATGTATACTGATAATTAAATGTCTATAAGAAGAGTCTTAATTTTTTGACAAAAGACATTTTCCTTGGTAAAATAAAGTATTTGTATGTAAAAGATTTAGATTAAGTTTACAAATCACTTAATAGCATTATGTTAAATTGATTGATTTATTTTAAATAGTGAACAAAACATATAAGTTGAATTTATGATGGTAAAAACTTGAAATATTGATGAAATGATCAATAAAACCAAATCACGTGTCAGTTGTCACCTAAAGATGTAAGTAGGATAGTAAACCATCTTATTTGTCACAAAGACACAAACCTTGTACAAAAGAGGAAGGGAAGTGGAATTTGAAAAAAAAAAAACAAATTCTAAAACACAAGAATCGAACACGGAACCTCCCAACAACTACTAAAATTCCTTGATCTTATTCATAGTACCGCTGAACCAGTTACATATTCAACGTGTATTGGTCACGTTATCAAACAATTATACATTTACTCTTTGCAAATGGGGCCCTATACTGAGTTAGGCCCCGGTTCCAAGAACGGAATGTACCCCACTTTGGGCTTCCCCTGATATTATTATCGGCCAAAACACAAAATGAAATACATTACCACTTTGCATACGGCTCCCAAGTCTTTGTCAGCAAATGCTCTTCTCAGCAACATGAAGACCGCATCTGGCCGAAAAACTATTGATCGGGAAGAGGGCGAGGGAAATGGAGACACACTTCGCAATCTCCTCGGCTGTGAAGGAAATTTATATTACAAGGATGAGACTAGCAAAAACAATTATGTCTGAGCTAATTAAAAAAGAAATAAGAGCATGGGGGTTAGATATAACAAATCAGAGGCAAGTGCTGAATTCTTTGTAAATCAATGGCTAGAAGTATCACTAGTTTAACAATAACGTCATTTTAGAACCCATGTCCTTGACAATAAAACTCCCCATACATGACGTACACAGAAACCCTCAAACACAAATGAACAAAAACTACACACATAGACCAGAAGCAGGAATTGGGATATGTATTAACAACAAAGCTACCTCAAAGTTAGATGAAACTGTCAAAGAAGGCACTGGTTGAACAATTTTAGAAACATCAGAGTCTGGGCCACTTGCTGAGCATCTTGAAGTTTCCCTGAGAATTAAATGAGGATCATTGCAACATGAATCGGCATTCATCAATCTAAAGTACTCGTAATCAGATATAGCACAGGAAGCATGGGATAATTGGTCAGGTAGATGACATGTAGCATTAGCCTTGTCAACTATTTGATGACTGTGTTAAGACTTGAGAGACATGCTAAGTCAATCCACATAGCATGCAACACTACTTTTGTAACACAGTATTATTGGTATAGTTCAAAATAGAATGATACACATAGCATGCAGCACTACTATTGTAACATAGTATTATTGGTACACTATTTTTAAGTGATCTCTGATAGGAGATCACTTAAAACACAATCTAACAGTGTATCCCTCATCGTAAAGGTAAGCACGTGAACGAAATGACCTTTCGGAATAGGAACTAAACTTCAGACTACGGGCAAAAAGACTCGTCAGACCTCTACAGAATTTGTATTTTCCACCTACAGTTAATGTTTTCATACAACATGCTGCCTCTCACTCAACTGACTCTTTACAAATTCCATTTTGGCTTGTTTCAACCATTCTTTACATTTCTTTTTCGAAAAACTTTAGACTTACACGAACACTACTCTTGCCTCATCTCACCCATTATCAACTACTACCCCCAACAAACCCTCTTTTCTCAATTTCCACCCTTGTCTAATCTAACAAACCTAACCCGCCACAAACCAATCCAGCCATCACCTTCCGCCACCGCTGCCCTAACCCACCACCAGCCAGCCAGGAAACCCTGTATGGGGTAAACCCCACCCCCAGTAGATCACCACTGTCTAGATTGATCAACCACCTAAGAGCATTAGGAAACCCTCGCTCATCTGGATGGAGGTGGTTAACTGGTTGATCATCTTTAAGCAACGAAAAAATCCTTCTCCGTGAAAGTAAGGACGGTGTACAGTGCCTAAGAGCATTGAAAACTAACCTTTCAGTAACAATTTGAAGAATGGGATAAAATGGGCCAGAAAGCATGGCAAGAAACTGTGTGCTAGCCTCTGATTCATCCACATATCTCAAAAGCTCTGTCTGCAAATTTGTACAAAAACAACATAATAGTACGGATTACTGCAGCGGTTGTATACCCAAAAAGGAAGATGAAAGCATACCTCAAGTTGCGGAAGAAATATGTGTAATCGTTCTGTTATGTCTTGGAGCAACTACAAAGTAACATTATTAGAACTACATTATGATAAACGAAAGAGGTCAAGGACAGAATTGATAGGTATTACGGTGTTAACTGTTAAGTGTATGACTTATGAGAAGGAAATGTTCACAACCTGAAGGTGCAAACACGTAGAACTGTGTTCATGCGCCAAGATTTGGGGTAAAATATAATTAACCACTGGCTGAAACTCCGGCTCAAGCCCTGGCACCGAAATCCCAATCAACTGGAAAATACACAAATGTTGGTTCGTTAAGTCTAGCCAAAAGCATTTCATCACTTGACATGTTCAAGGGTTAACTGGTTCACAATACAGAGCCTGACAACGGAAAAACTTCCGAAGCATCTGCAACCTCAATACTCTACCCAATAACATGAATAACAGAAAGCCACTTCCCTATAACAACCCACGTAGAAAAAACTGTTTCCATTACTGCAAAGAACAAAATTCACCAGAAAGGACAGAGAACTCAGGACAATATACAAAAAGGAATAATAACATCATGAAGAGGCATCAAACGACATACCCCCAGTTAAGATAATTTTAGGGCATCTCTTTTAGGTATATAAATAGCATCAAGAAGGCAAAGAATTCAGGACATAATATATGAAAGAGGTAAGTCGTCAAATACCACTAAAGAGATGTTCAAACTTCATAGTTGAAGCCTCTATAAAATAACGGCTCTTGTAATAAATGTACTAAACTATCTTCACTTCATATATTATTTTCCCAAACCATCAATCCTTGTCCTTAGATCATTCACAATTGGAAAGACAATCTCAGATTGACGATTTTAAACCCCAACAGAGAAAACCTTCAGTGATCAAACAAATTAAGCAGTTGAGGATACACTTAGCCACCATTTCACGCCATTGACGGTATTAGGTAGTCTCTTTTTAAGGATCTTAGTACCATGCAAGAATATAGGACTTTCAGTAAGAGGAACGATTACAAGCTGGTCAGTCCCACCTTAGAAATGGACGAGAGAAAATAATACTATTAAAGGTGCCATTGATTGAAGAAAGAGGTTTTGCATGGCAAAACAGAAAACACAACTGTCCAGCACTAAAGCTAGCGGAAATTTTGTCCTTGCTCCCAACAACAAACCACTCCTAACCCCACCTCCGAACCCCTTAAACGATAAACGAAGTTGAGAACTCAGCTAAACAGTACAAACCCATCATACAGAGTGCTCAGGAAAACAAAGGTTCATACATTACATCATCAGATACCGTGAAATAATATCCCAGATTTCCCACTTTTGGATATAGCAAGTGACATCCACAAATATAATATGACAAAGCAAACTTGGAGCAAATATGCCAAACAGATAGTCATTAACTGATCGGAGTATTACCAAAAACCACACACACATTATGAGCATGCCGTTGGTCTTTTGTAAATTGTACATCCAAAGTTTAGAAGAAAGACAAGAACAAGATAGCTGCCTAAAGGAGAGTGAGACGGATATCACACTTCTACATAGATGTTTATTTCAAAATATTTTATGATAAAACAAATAACAACCTTGAAACACTGAGCCTGAAATTACCTGAATGAAGAATATGGCAATGGGGCTGCCTCTTAGACAAGATAATCGAACATATCGACATGGTGTATAATTCATAGGATAAGTCACGTCCCGACGAGGTGCTTCGCATCGCGGACGAACCTTTACAAATGTCTCAGGCTGCATAAATAAAGGGATCAACATCTCAAGTATCATCCTACACTTGTGTGGAACATGGGGCCCAAACAGTGAATAGCGTACAAGGGCTATTTTAGAAATATAACACTATTAACCAAGCGTAAATAGAGCCACTAACATGCCAAGAACTTACTTTAAAAGCAAAAAACTTGACATATAAGCAACACTTCCGTAAACAAAGAATGTTCCTGCGCATCAGAAGAAACTCACTTCCTTACACGGTAAAGATTAATCTAGCAATCACTTGGTTGATGTGGTGATTTCTTGTCAAAACATACTTAAATAGACATGCATATAACAGAAGCATGTTTGGCCATCATTCATTTACAATTGTAAGATTAGATAATGTGCAGGCTGAGCTCATTGATTGTGTATACGTGAAATCAGGATACGGATGGTATAACTCCACCCATCCAACACAAATACACAAGGGAATTTATTTTCACAAAGAAGCACAGAACAAGGCAGTGTCATTTATGGTAACACATTTCATTCCAACCTGGTCATTTATATCTCAAACTGTTAGCACGGAATAAAAGGTTCAAAAGCTACTACATATTATTTTTACAACGTAAGCATCATCTGCTGGAAACACTTCAACTAAATGACAGAAGTAACTTCCAGCCTTCCCCTTGATGACCTACCATGATGGCACTGACCATTGGTGTATATATATTTGATCGTTAGATGTACACACAAGCAGCTGAATACTCTTTCCATCTCCCTTATACACCATCAATGTCAACTAGCTACGGTCAACACCATAAATTCTCTCATTACACTGACTCATGAAGCTCTTCACCTTCCTCCACATATGACAGTCTTTCTCCTAACTGAACCATCAAGACAAATTCAGTTATTTTCTCACATTCTGTATTCCAAAATTCAAATTCCACCTCATAACCATCAATAATTTTTCAAATACTTCAAGCCGCAATTACAAAACACACATATCATCATTGTCAACGTGCTAAGGTCACTAGCGTTTTTGGTAAGTAACGTGGTTGAACTTATTATGCTTCGCAACCTTAGTAATCAGAAACTCGGTATATAACACTGCTATCTAGTATGGTAAACCATATTCACTTCTCGATTTCCCTCCAAAATTTCTCACTACAGTCACTCCCTCATCAAGCTCAAATTCTGCTCTATTACTTCACCTACCTCCACAAGTAATAGTATTTCTCCCAACTTTCCGAACCACGGACAAATTCAATGATTTTTTTTCCACACTACTTCAAGTCCCAATTACGAAACATACACATCATCATTGTCAACACGCTATGGTCACAAGCGTTTTTGGTAAGTAGCATGGTCAAATTTACTATGCTATGCAATCTTAGTAGTCAGAAACTCGGAATATAATACTGCTAGCTAGTATAATAAATCTTTGTATTCACTTCTAGATTTCCTCTTTTCTTTCTCACTCCCACTCAGTCACTCACTCACTATCTCATCAAGCTCAAATTCTACCCTAATTACTTCACCTTCCTCAACATATAACAGTCTTTCCCCTAAGTTACCGAACCACGGAGAATTTCAGTTACTTTCTCGCATTCACTACTTCAAATTCCACTCCTAATCCATCAACACTTTTTTCGACTACTTCAAACCGCAATCAGGAAACATGCACATATCACAGACTCACACATTCCGCAATCAAACCAAATTATCACTAAAACACACAAAATTAAGCTAACAAATCAACCTTATAACGCAATCCGGCAGCGATTTCCCACTCCAAAACAGACTTATTATGAATCCGAATTTCCGACAACAAGCAAGGTTCCTGCACATACACACTTAAATCATAAAAAACGTAACCTTAAACATTTCAATCAAACACAAAAAAAAAAATATTAATACCTGGAGTTCAAGCAAGATCCACTCCTTAGTGTTGGTAGAAGTAGACCAATAATTACGAAGGTCGGCGTCGAGGACATTGACGGCTTTCTGAGTAGAAGTTTCACGAGACATAGCTTTGATTTTGTACGTCAATGGCTTCCCTTTACCTTCCATTTCCGTCTCCATTTTTTCCTGAATCCCTAAGTTTTCGTTGGGTTTTTCTGTGACTTAATCTTCAAGTGTTTTGTTGTTTATTTCTGCAAGTTTTTTTTGGTCGATTTTGTTGCTACAGTACAGGATCCACTTCGAATTTTCACCAACTCTTATATTAATTTTAAGTTCCCTCACAATTTCATTTGGTTGACCAAATTATACATGCTCCATGTCATCCACTAATAAGTCTTCCTTAAAACGGATATATTCGTTTCAAGTTAAAACGAGTTAAGTAATTACCATTAGTATAAATAAGATAAAAACGAAGAAGTCTAGCGAAATAAAGATGTTTGTCTTATGATTTTATCTATGCAAATGGGTTATTATTTGATCTGTTTTAAGCGTAAACGGATACTTCCGTCTTCAATAAGAATTTGTGTTCATCGAGCACTTGTTTACCTATTTTGGCCGTTTTATTTTGTTGTTTTCATTTTTGGATTTTGATGCTATATTAGAGATAACCAACATATATACATTACTATCCGTGAGGGTAGAGTTTAATAGTTAAAATTTTCGATTTTATTTTCCTTAAAAACCGTTCTCTAACATTTACTACACTGAAAATTCATAATTATTACCCCGCTTTCAAGTCATAGACTCAATTGTTAGTTGGTATTGCCTAGAGAGACAAAGTATTTAAAGGACAAAGTGAACGTGTTACCTCCAAACATTAACTTCTAAAATAAAACTCCGAGATTAGAAAAATCATCAAACGTTATTGATTATTAAATTGATGATTAAATCATTCAATAGCCAAGCAATTTATATGTAGTGCTTAATGATCATAAATCAACCTAAAGTTCTAATGTATTTTTCACGTTCTAGTGACACTCGTTGCTACCTACTCGTGACAAATCACATAAAGTAAAATCACAGTTAAAATGGTGACAATAATCAGAATAATAGCAAAATAATAATAGTACTAATAAGCCCACTAAAACTCCATAGTGAAGTAACCTTTTATTTACTCGCGGAAACCATTTCAACCTACACATAAAACTCCTGTACTTTTTTCGCCTTTACCTGTCTAAATTTTTTCCCTTTTCCCAGCATTCTCCCCCGTGCAGACCACAATTTTTCCCTTTTCCTGTATTCTTCACAACCTTATTATTATTTACACTAGCTTCATCTCCTACAATATTTTCCCTTTCCCAGCATTCTACACTTCAACACCATTATTTCCCTTGTCAATGACAATTTTTTCCCTTTATCTTTCTTCTTCTCAACCTTGTTATCTACACTACCCTCAACTATTATAACACTACTCTTCTTTTCAACTATGTTATCAACATTACCCACACTGTTTATCTATTTACTAATACATACACCCAGCTCTTGAGTTACCCACACAGTGTAAAGCTCTCTTTACAAACAGCAGGGGTGAGAAATCCATCCCCAAACAAATTCTGAAACAATATCTTGGTGCGGTTTTGAAGACGGTGAAGAAAGGACGATATCTTGTTGATATTCAACCTTTGATCTTGGGACACGCCAAGGTTACCCGACCAATCCGCACTTCACGATAAATATGAACCATCTGGACTTTTCACTAGTTTCCATTAACGAACACCTTACAAATTTGAATCAGTTAAGAATATACGTACTATAGGAAAAAGCATGTCTGTCCTCATAAAACCATCAACAACTTTGAAATCCATTTGAATAATCGCTTTAAGAAATTTCCGGTCCATAGCAATTAACAATCCCGACACAAGGCCATCAATTCAGCACGAGCAATAATTCTTGTGTGGACGGTTTCACGCGTAAGATAGTCCTATTATATAAAAAGAAAACTCATTTACTAGTATTAAATAAACAAACTTATTATAAAAATAGATAATTTCACGGTATAAGACCGCCTCATTCTAGAAATTGCGAGGCTAACTTATCGCACAAGCTTATAAAGCTACAATCATTTGTGTCGGGTTGGCGGGTTTCCTTTCTACGCCCCGTCAATATTTCGTTGTGTCGCGGCTCCTTCGGTTTGATAACAATATCAGTAGCTTCTTTAAGCGTTCCTAACCTCCATCGGTTCTAACTAAAAACCCTCAACCTCGACAAATTCTCCAAACCTTGACACCAGACACTAATGGCGTTGACGAACCTCATACTGACAGTTGCAGGTGTTAGCGCCGTTGTACTTCTCCTTCGTAGCGACGTCAAGAGCTCGGCCGCAATCTTCCGCCGCAACGTTAAACATATTCGCCATTGGCTTGAACAAGAATCTCAATCTGCTTCATCTAAGTATTTCTCTCATACTTTAACCTAATTTCGCACCTTCTTCATTAGTTTGATTTTCGCTTTAGTTTTGCCTATCGTAGATTATGCATTATTATTATTTGATTTGATTGTGATTTTTTTAGCGTGTTTTGATTGCGATTGTTTGCGTTATATTTCAATCTATGAGATAATTTTGATGAAAATTAAGCTTAAGACGACTGATTGATTTGATTATGCAGTTGAATTTAAGCGAGTTTTGTTTGTCGTAGAATTGTGGATTATTTAATCTTTATTAATCTTATTTCTACTTGATTATGAATTTATAGCGTGTTTGATTGCTATTGTTTGCAATATATTTCGATCGGTGAGGTGATTTCAATCAAAATTCACTCAAAATGATTGATTGATTTGATTCTGCAATTGAAATTAAGATTGTTTCTGTTTCATATAGAGGTTTAGGTGATAGTTTTGCGCTTCTGTTGGTGCAACGGTGGCCTAATTTTCAGCAATTAGGCTGCCGAAGAAATTAGGCTATTCTTATCACTACTTGATTGTGAATTTATAGTGTGTTTTTATTGCTATTGTTTGTGTTTTATTTCGATAGGTGAGATGATTTCGATCAAACTTCTGCTTGAAATGATCGATTGATTTGAATTAAAACATGTTTATGTTTGATTTAGAGGTTATGTGATCATTTCATGCTTCTGTTACCTCGAG
Source organism: Silene conica (assembly GCA_029255685.2). Taxonomy (NCBI): domain Eukaryota; kingdom Viridiplantae; phylum Streptophyta; class Magnoliopsida; order Caryophyllales; family Caryophyllaceae; genus Silene; species Silene conica. Next base: position 4,626,594 of record CM055314.2, read on the forward strand.
TTTCAGCATGTTACAACCTATAGAGAGAGAGATCTTATTAATAGTGAAGTGATGGTCTGAATCGCGGTAATTACCACAGAATAGAGGAGTAGAGAAACATGTTGTATTATTACAAGGGCTATGGTCTTTAGATTGTAGCTAGAGAATTGTTATTAGATTGTAAAAACTTATGGTCTTTGATACAGTTCTTTTGATTGTGAATTTATAACGTGTTTTGATGGCGATATTTGCGTTACATCTCGACCGATGATATGCTTTCGTTCAAAGTTCAGCTTAAATGATTGATTGTTTGATTTAGCAGTCTTAATTCAATAAAGCGTACTTGTTTCTACTTCTAGTTATGTAGAGGTTAATCCGTATTAGTTAAGTTCGTGGTTCTGTGGCTTTTAATTTGAGCATTTTACAATATAGAGGTTATAAATCAGTGAATGGCGGTGTAAATCATAACAGTTAGACGATTGAAGAAAGTAGGAGTAGACAAGCATATTGTATTTTATGAACGCAGCTAATTTGAGCAATTAGTCATTTTTTCGTGGCTAGAAAATTGTTCTTATATTCTAAAAATCTATGTTGTGGCTTCAACAAGTAACTTAAGATGCTGGCAATATCAGTTTCTTATCCTATTATTCGGGTTATTTTACAAGAATAATCCAAACTATTAGCCGTGTTTTCGTAATAATCCGAACATTAATTTAACTCAGAATAAACCATAGTCTGGTTGTAGATTACGGGGGAGATTTAAATGTTTGAGCATTTGAGTTTGTTTTTGTGCAAAATTGTAGAAAGCGTGTGACTTTGGAATTGAGATTATGGTTTAGAGGGACCGAGAATGGTGGGAGTGCTCATGGGGGTGGTGTCATTATGGTGGATGATGATGGTTGTGGTGTTGGCGGCACTTGGATGGTGGTGATTGATTGGTTGTAGCGTTGGCAGCGGTGGGATGGGGGTGGTTGTGGTGTTTGTGATAATGGTAAGGAATTTCAGTTTGATAAGTTGGTGGTTTTGGGGTGATAACTGATATGGTTAAAAGAATTAGGGAAGGTAACTTGCTAGATAGGTAGCCGGTTACCGGGTTTGGTACAAGATAAGGGAGGCTATAGTATGGTTTATTCTGAGTTAAATTAAAGTACGGATTATTACTAGAAGATGGGTAATAGTTCGGATTATTCCTTTAAATAACCCTCTATTATTCCGTTGATGAAGGTATAAAAAGTCCTTACAAAGCTAGGAGCAAAATTTTAGGGGGTTCCCTTATTTCTGTGGAGATTATAGTGTGACTATATTTATAGGGCAGTATTGTAGGTTATATGATATAGCTCTCCTTGCATGTACTTTTGGTTTAAGCAAGTTATTCATTACTTTACATTCGTGTCGGATGCAACAGGGTGTCGAGTAACAAACACAGCTGTTTTGTGGAAAGATTCATGTTGTTGGTTTAAAATGAAGTAAAGTCGTGTCTTGTCATTTTGGAAGGTTGGAGTGTCATTAAGTGTTGGTCGGACACGCAACGTGGTAGCTAAGTGAAGTGTCTGGAAAGTAAATTTATGCTTTTCAGTCGTTTCTATATGGTTGGTCAAGGATTTGGTTGCAAATTGCGGTGGTCACTCAAAGAATTATTGTGAAAGAATTTGTCATTTTGTGATAGTTGCTCTCTCTACCCAGAAAGGCCACAGTCTAGAGAGTCAAGTGTTCAACTGTTAGGGATTATGATATTCTCTACATCATTTGTGCAAGTAATTTAACAGAGATTATTATCTGACTAGAATTCTAGTTCCTTGTATTATTGACGCCTCACGTTATGCTGCTGAGTTGATGGCCATGTTTGGGCATTTGCTCCCACATTCAAAGTGGGATCTAGGCCAGCGACTCTTTACTTTCTCATCTAAAACGATGTTATAGGTTGGCTTGATTTTCGAGGATAAACTAAACTTCCTTTCCTGATAAGAAAAAGTGGGCTGCCTGCTGCCGTGTGAATGTGCTTCAACTATTTGAGTGTTGTTTTATATGGCCTTCTTACATATTCAAAGGGACTTTCTGATATAGGCTTTCTTCGTAACTAAGAAGGGCTATTTAAATAGCAACTGGGACTATCACAACTCAAAATATCTGTGCACCTTTGAATTTATGTGTTTTCATTTACATCGTCTACAACTGTAGATTTGATTGTCTAGTGTATTTTATATGTAGGGTGGGAGACAAAGTTAAACCAAAGGAAGTGGAAGGAAAGCTGCATCAGAAGGAAACTCCTAAGGATGATTAGCGCTAAGAGTTGTAAGCCAGAGACAAATCTTTTATGATCTTTTGGAAGTTTCTTTTTCAAAGTTGCGTAGGATTTTGTTTAGTTAACGTACACACCTGAAGAACGTGTCAACTGCTCCTTTATATCTCGTAGACACTTTTCTATTGATTGCTTCTGTGCATTTGTGATACGGTTAAAATCCCTTTGACGCAATAAGTTCATTTGTATATGTTGAAGAGGTGCAGTAATTAGCTTACTAATCAAGTGAATGCTTCACCAAATCATTGGTAGCTCAAAACTGGAAGCCATTTCTACCATCTTTGTGTTTATGCTCTTTTATATGGGTCGAAGCCTTGAACTATGATATTTATCTTGAGGCTTTATTAGAGATGAGTTTTGACTGATAAAAACCTACTTCAATGTTTTTTGATTACAATGCAGAAATTAGATTAGTCGGTAATGTTTTGAGCAGAAGCTGAGTTTTGAATTTTATGATATGCATTTTAAATAATATAATTATAATTACTAGACCACATCACTTTACTATTCATTAGCGCTCTAATTGTGTAAGCATGGCCCCAAAATAGTGTAAAGCTCTCTTTACAAACAGCAGGGGTGAGAAATCCATCCCCAAACAAATTCTGAAACAATATCTTGGTGCGGTTTTGAAGACGGTGAAGAAAGGACGATATCTTGTTGATATTCAACCTTTGATCTTGGGACACGCCAAGGTTACCCGACCAATCCGCACTTCACGATAAATATGAACCATCTGGACTTTTCACTAGTTTCCATTAACGAACACCTTACAAATTTGAATCAGTTAAGAATATACGTACTATAGGAAAAAGCATGTCTGTCCTCATAAAACCATCAACAACTTTGAAATCCATTTGAATAATCGCTTTAAGAAATTTCCGGTCCATAGCAATTAACAATCCCGACACAAGGCCATCAATTCAGCACGAGCAATAATTCTTGTGTGGACGGTTTCACGCGTAAGATAGTCCTATTATATAAAAAGAAAACTCATTTACTAGTATTAAATAAACAAACTTATTATAAAAATAGATAATTTCACGGTATAAGACCGCCTCATTCTAGAAATTGCGAGGCTAACTTATCGCACAAGCTTATAAAGCTACAATCATTTGTGCCGGGTTGGCGGGTTTCCTTTCTACGCCCCGTCAATATTTCGTTGTGTCGCGGCTCCTTCGGTTTGATAACAATATCAGTAACTTCTTTAAGCGTTCCTAACCTCCATCGGTTCTAACTAAAAACCCTCAACCTCGACAAATTCTCCAAACCTTGACACCAGACACTAATGGCGTTGACGAACCTCATACTGACAGTTGCAGGTGTTAACGCCGTTGTACTTCTCCTTCGTAGCGACGTCAAGAGCTCGGCCGCAATCTTCCGCCGCAACGTTAAACATATTCGCCATTGGCTTGAACAAGAATCTCAATCTGCTTCATCTAAGTATTTCTCTCATACTTTAACCTAATTTCGCACCTTCTTCATTAGTTTGATTTTCGCTTTAGTTTTGCCTATTGTAGATTATGCATTATTATTATTTGATTTGATTGTGATTTTTTTAGCGTGTTTTGATTGCAATTGTTTGCGTTATATTTCAATCTATGAGATAATTTTGATGAAAATTAAGCTTAAGACGACTGATTGATTTGATTATGCAGTTGAATTTAAGCGAGTTTTGTTTGTCGTAGAATTGTGGATTATTTAATCTTTATTAATCTTATTTCTACTTGATTATGAATTTATAGCGTGTTTGATTGCTATTGTTTGCAATATATTTCGATCGGTGAGGTGATTTCAATCAAAATTCACTCAAAATGATTGATTGATTTGATTCTGCAATTGAAATTAAGATTGTTTCTGTTTCATATAGAGGTTTAGGTGATAGTTTTGCGCTTCTGTTGGTGCAACGGTGGCCTAATTTTCAGCAATTAGGCTGCCGAAGAAATTAGGCTATTCTTATCACTACTTGATTGTGAATTTATAGTGTGTTTTTATTGCTATTGTTTGTGTTTTATTTCGATAGGTGAGATGATTTCGATCAAACTTCTGCTTGAAATGATCGATTGATTTGAATTAAAACATGTTTATGTTTGATTTAGAGGTTATGTGATCATTTCATGCTTCTGTTACCTCGAGTTTCAGCATGTTACAACCTATAGAGAGAGAGATCTTATTAATAGTGAAGTGATGGTCTGAATCGCGGTAATTACCACAGAATAGAGGAGTAGAGAAACATGTTGTATTATTACAAGGGCTATGGTCTTTAGATTGTAGCTAGAGAATTGTTATTAGATTGTAAAAACTTATGGTCTTTGATACAGTTCTTTTGATTGTGAATTTATAACGTGTTTTGATGGCGATATTTGCGTTACATCTCGACCGATGATATGCTTTCGTTCAAAGTTCAGCTTAAATGATTGATTGTTTGATTTAGCAGTCTTAATTCAATAAAGCGTACTTGTTTCTACTTCTAGTTATGTAGAGGTTAATCCGTATTAGTTAAGTTCGTGGTTCTGTGGCTTTTAATTTGAGCATTTTACAAACAGCAGTAATACAATAAATTCACAATCAAGTAGTGATAAGAATAGCCTAATTTCTTCGGCAGCCTAATTGCTGAAAATTAGGCCACCGTTGCACCAACAGAAGCGCAAAACTATCACCTAAACCTCTATATGAAACAGAAACAATCTTAATTTCAATTGCAGAATCAAATCAATCAATCATTTTGAGTGAATTTTGATTGAAATCACCTCACCGATCGAAATATATTGCAAACAATAGCAATCAAACACGCTATAAATTCATAATCAAGTAGAAATAAGATTAATAAAGATTAAATAATCCACAATTCTACGACAAACAAAACTCGCTTAAATTCAACTGCATAATCAAATCAATCAGTCGTCTTAAGCTTAATTTTCATCAAAATTATCTCATAGATTGAAATATAACGCAAACAATCGCAATCAAAACACGCTAAAAAAATCACAATCAAATCAAATAATAATAATGCATAATCTACAATAGGCAAAACTAAAGCGAAAATCAAACTAATGAAGAAGGTGCGAAATTAGGTTAAAGTATGAGAGAAATACTTAGATGAAGCAGATTGAGATTCTTGTTCAAGCCAATGGCGAATATGTTTAACGTTGCGGCGGAAGATTGCGGCCGAGCTCTTGACGTCGCTACGAAGGAGAAGTACAACGGCGTTAACACCTGCAACTGTCAGTATGAGGTTCGTCAACGCCATTAGTGTCTGGTGTCAAGGTTTGGAGAATTTGTCGAGGTTGAGGGTTTTTAGTTAGAACCGATGGAGGTTAGGAACGCTTAAAGAAGTTACTGATATTGTTATCAAACCGAAGGAGCCGCGACACAACGAAATATTGACGGGGCGTAGAAAGGAAACCCGCCAACCCGGCACAAATGATTGTAGCTTTATAAGCTTGTGCGATAAGTTAGCCTCGCAATTTCTAGAATGAGGCGGTCTTATACCGTGAAATTATCTATTTTTATAATAAGTTTGTTTATTTAATACTAGTAAATGAGTTTTCTTTTTATATAATAGGACTATCTTACGCGTGAAACCGTCCACACAAGAATTATTGCTCGTGCTGAATTGATGGCCTTGTGTCGGGATTGTTAATTGCTATGGACCGGAAATTTCTTAAAGCGATTATTCAAATGGATTTCAAAGTTGTTGATGGTTTTATGAGGACAGACATGCTTTTTCCTATAGTACGTATATTCTTAACTGATTCAAATTTGTAAGGTGTTCGTTAATGGAAACTAGTGAAAAGTCCAGATGGTTCATATTTATCGTGAAGTGCGGATTGGTCGGGTAACCTTGGCGTGTCCCAAGATCAAAGGTTAAATATCAACAAGATATCGTCCTTTCTTCACCGTCTTCAAAACCGCACCAAGATATTGTTTCAGAATTTGTTTGGGGATGGATTTCTCACCCCTGCTGTTTGTAAAGAGAGCTTTACACTGTGTGGGTAACTCAAGAGCTGGGTGTATGTATTAGTAAATAGATAAACAGTGTGGGTAATGTTGATAACATAGTTGAAAAGAAGAGTAGTGTTATAATAGTTGAGGGTAGTGTAGATAACAAGGTTGAGAAGAAGAAAGATAAAGGGAAAAAATTGTCATTGACAAGGGAAATAATGGTGTTGAAGTGTAGAATGCTGGGAAAGGGAAAATATTGTAGGAGATGAAGCTAGTGTAAATAATAACAAGGTTGTGAAGAATACATGAAAAGGGAAAAATTGTGGTCTGCACGGGGGAGAATGCTGGGAAAAGGGAAAAAATTTAGACAGGTAAAGGCGAAAAAAGTACAGGAGGTTTATGAAGATCAGTTCTCTGATTCGGATTTAAGTTATACAAGTGATCCATGGTTTGAGCAAGAAGAGTATGATGTTAGGGTCAAATATGAGCAAGACTTATTTGTAAAAACAGACGGTGGTGTGATTCTTGAAACCGTGTAGGAGAGACTATTGGAGAAAAAGGTAAAAATCCATCAGAAGTAGAAGAAAGATGTAAAAGACAGTTGATTAGAGTTGATGAACTTGAGGCCAAACTCATTGAAGAGGAAGGTACATGTATATTTAGATGAGCTTAGGAGTTTACATGGGTTTGATGATGAGGTGGATTCTAACACAGTTTTTAATCTTTTGTCTGACTTCTCAAAAATTGTTACTTTGAGTTTAGGGCTGAAGTTCCCTAGTGTCGATGTGTTTAATAAGGCATTAGTGCATCACAGTGTGAATAATGGGTATGATTTTTACTATTCTCACAATGGAAAGGATAGGGTGACAGTCTATTGTAGGTATAGATGCAAGTGTCCTTGGAATAGTAAGAAATCTAAACTTGGGGAATGTACAAGTGATGCGGTGAGGAAGTACAGGTATAGAATTCATGCTAGAAAGATGGACAATGAGGAGACATTTTAGATTAGGAGCTTGAATTTAAAGCACACTTATGCTAGCACAAACTACAATAAGAAAGTAAACTCGGAGTTTTTGGCAGAAAAATACATAAAGTTTTTAGAGATAACATTGATTGGAAGTTGAAGAAATTTCAAAGCTTCTGTTTTAAGAGACTTGGGGGTTCATGTGAGTTATATGAAATGTTGATATGCAAGGGCAAGGCCAAGTTAATCATTTATGGAAATGACAGTGATCAGTGTGCACATGTGTGGGATTATGCTGCTGTTGTTATAAAATACAATCAATAGAGGACGTTCAACTTTTGTGGTATGTGACTCAATTGACAGACCCTCACCCATCTTTAAAAGGATGTATATATATATGTCTTACAACTTGCAAGGAAAGGTTCACCAGGGGTTTAGACCTATTTTAGGGGTAGATGAGTGTCACTTAAAGGGCGTCTACCCTAAGATTTGTTTTGTTGTTGTAGGCTTGGATGGCAACAACAACATATATACCATGGTGTTTGGGCAGTGGTCTCTTGTTTGGAATAAGGTTAATAGAAAATCTTGATCCACATCTGGTCCAGATTATTCAGAAAAATCGGATCGAATATCCACTTTAAATGGTATCCAATATCCATATATTCAGTTTTTTTTTTTCAAAATTTGGATCGGATTGAGATAAAATTCGTATCAATTTTTTTTCCAACCCTACCTTAAATATAGGGCGTTGCTTAATCATGGACGAGTTTTACTCAATCATGGACATGATTGACCATTATACCCTATCTTTCCCAACATTTACCATTTTATTTTACCTTCTCCTTCTCACATTAACTACCAACCCCTCCATTTTATTTCACCTTTTCACACCACAGTTGCCACCGTCACCGCCATCGTGCAACAACGTCGCCTCCCCTCCTACGCGAAAGACGTCATGTCTGATTTATGCGGCAAATAGAACAAGATTACAAAGTGCAACACGCTGATCATACACACGGACCAAACAACTTAGCAAAATGTGAGCGTTTAGTAAAATTTCGAACAACTGCCAATCGAAATTGGACAAGGCGACAAACTCAACGAGTTTGCCTGCATATTTGGGAGAAAGACATGTACCGATAAAAAGTACAACATGATAGATTTGTTCTCTAATTGAACTACCTACAAATCTAATATTGTTGTGACAGGTTTCAATCCAAATAACAATTGAAGAAAGAATAATAAGGAAGAAAATGAACAACACCTACTATATATCTCTCCAAATTCTCTCTAAAAAACAAAACCTAAACCCTAATTCAACCTTTTGGGGGCTGCCGTCTACCTTTTTTGGTGGAGGTAAGCCCCAAATTTTCCGTTTTCGTTATTCTTTAATTTTTTTTTACGCTAATAACCTCTTGCCTCTCCTTTATTGGAGAATTGTTCTCACCTTTGTGTGAGTTTTGTTCTCACCTTTTGGTGAGTTTTGTCCTCATCTTTTGGTGAGATTTTCCCCTCTATTTGAGAGGTTCAAGAATTAAGTGGAAGATCGGCGCTTTCATTGTTGATCTTATGGAGATAAAACTGCCGTCAGATTGCTCGTTACAAACCTTTTGGTCAAAAGAACTTAATTCTTGTCAATGCCCTAGAAAATTTGGAGACCCTCTTGTGAAAAGCCGCAGAAGGCGATATGTTAGAGGATGTGCAGAAGCGTCTCATGAGCCCATCAAGTTTAGAAAGTTTCTGTTGATCGAGAATTTAGTTTATTTGATTTTAATCGTTTTGTATCCTGTTATTCTTGACATATGTTGTAACTACCATGGGACTTTTGATTAATGAAACGATTTTTCCCTTCAAAAAAAAAGGAAGAAAATGAACAAAACAGAAAACGATTTAAAGAAAACCTAATTTAATTAGCCTAAATCAATTTTTAATTTCATATAATATAGTAATTGATAAAAGTAGAGATTATAATTATTACTTATCAATACGAGAACTAGCTCAATCGTATAAAATGGAAAAGTAATGAAAAAATTTCATAAATGAATAAAACTCGTACATGAATAAACAATTACGTAAATATATCCATATGAATGAAACATTATTTCATCACAAATTCACAATAGATCACACTTAAATCTCCCATCATCCAGCAGATTTTGCCTGTGACGGGCTAATCCCAAGCTTGTGACCCCTCACAAAGTGTGACGGATACCACCGTCACATATGAGAATTTGTGCCCATCATATTATTCGGGCGTCCGACGGACTCCCACCCGAAAAAAGAAAAAGATACAGTAGGAGGCAATTCCGTATTATTAACGTGTCCGTTTTTTGTAAGACGGACATACCCGTCGCAAGCTTGCGACGGGCCAAATATCGGTTAAATGGGTCGAATACATACCACTTGTGGCTGATGGATGGAATGTACAGTACATAACAGTTAAAGAACAAAACATAGACAACATGTTAACAAACTTAAGCATAATGTTAACAAACTTAAGCATAATGTTAACACAATCGAAGGGAAACATAATTACAAATGACAACTACAAATCAGTCTAACAACATGTGTAATATATATGTACATAATACATAAGTATATCAACATCTAATTACACAACATAAATTTTCGTATGTTAACTAACTAAACCATAATGTCAACACTACTGAGGGTAAACATAATGACAAAAGGTAACAACAAAGCAGCATAACCATGTGTACGTAATATATAACATTATGTAACGTATACAACATAACAGTTAAAGAATAGAACATATCTACTTAACAAAAAAAAAATATATGTCGGCAAAATAAAGAACATTGTAGTCATCATACATAATGCCTAAATATATCAACATTAAAACACAAACATCACACAATTGCGAGATCTTATTTGTTAGTAAATCTGACCCAGACCCATTTTGCTAAATATGGTGCGTATTTGGCCCGTCGTAAGCTTGTGACGGGTTGGTCCGTCGCAAATAAGAATCATCATTATATATATAAAAGAAGAATGTACAAATGCTGACGTGGCGTAACAATATTTCAGTATTTGCATTTTGGAGCATTCTCATTCACTTTATGCTTCTTATTGGCAATTTAACCAATAAAAATCAACCAAATAAACAAGTAAGAGAAAAGGGCAAAAACGTATTTTGCTTAATAACGCTAACCATACTAATTACACAACAGTTACATTAATTATATCTTAATAATTTTATAACAGTTATATTAATGACGTACTTTCCCAATTAATCTTCTTCCCCATCACCCAATCAATCTCTTTTCACAATCCTTTAGTTTCTCAATGTTTGTCGAGAACTTCACCAGCCAACCTTTTTTTCGTTCTCTTCCTTTGTCTTCTAATTCCTGTAAAAGCATGTTTGTAAATTCATAAGTTTTCTCATCCAGCAATAATACCAATGGTAATTTCAATTTTTGTTGTTTGTTTTCATTGTGTCATTTAAAAATTGTTGGTTTGTGTTGTTAAACAAGGGTATAGAGTTCGTGTAACCCCAAATTTACCACAGACCGTAAACTGCTCGGTTTACGTTGTTGGTGTTAGGGGTAGTGATTTTGTTCATGAGCAATTTTTTGTTATTTTGTGCAGCAACAATGCTATGGGTTTGTTCGACAAGATTAGGGGAACTATGCCTGAATTCAAAAACCTGATTTTGGCTGGTGAGGTAAAGTTTTCTTTCACACATATTTTTTGGTAGTGATCAACGACAAAATAAGCCACTTTCTCAAGTAATTTCTGTTATGGTAGTTTTATAGCTTTATTGTTACAAATATGTAGGCTATCATGTACAATTTACCTAAAAGAGAAATGATAAGAGAGTTGCTCTGTTACGGAACCAAGATTTGTGAATATTGTTCTGTTGAGGACAAGATTGACTTAGGTGGTTGAAAATTTCATTATCCTCTATAGTTTGTGCTATATGTTTATGGCTTTGCAATTAATCAATTAGGGACACTTGTGCAGACTGCAGAGCATACAAATAATGCTTAGAGAAGGCATTCGCTCCAAAATTGTCAATCAATACATAAGTAGTGGACTTTTCTTTACCTAATATTGCAAAGGAGATGCATGTAGGTCACTTGAGATCAACAATTATTGGCGATACTCAAGCACATATGCTTGAGTTTTGTGGGGTTCAAGTGCTGCAAAGAAAACATGTTGGTGATTGGGATACACATGTATAATTGGCTATTTGCTATGTTTGTAGGACTTGACTACAAGTGTACCTGAATGTTGAAATGGTTATTGTTTGTGAAAACATCATTTAATTGGCCTAGAATGAAGTATTTAAATGTCCTCGATAAACATGTATTAGCCAATGTGAGGTAAATACTTTTGATCTTGGAGAGGATTGGTTTGAAGAACTTTTATCAGGGAAGCTTGGATTTCCATTACCAGATGACGAACTAGATGAAGCGAAAAGTTCCATGGTTGATCGTCAGAGAGCTTATAATGCGGAAATGGCTAAAAATGCGAGTAAGCTGGAAAAAATACGTGACTTAGTAAAGGAAATGGAAGAGAGAAAAGTGAGACTAGAAGGGGAATTGCTGGAATATTATGGTTTAAAAGAGCAGGAATCTGGTTTAGTGGAACTCCAGAAGCAACTTAAGATCAAAACCGTTGAGCTTAACATGCTAAAAATTACTGTTATTTCACTGCAAGATGGGAGGTTCAGCTAAGAAGGAGCTTGAGATGGGAGGTTCAGCTAAGAAGGAGCTTGAGGTAGACAGGAAAAAAATTAAAGAGCTGCAGAGGCAAATTCAATTAGAAGCAAATCAAACAAATGGCCACCTTTTGTTGCTTAAACAACAAGTCAACAAGTTAGTAGTTTGCGGACTAAGGAGTTTGATGTTGACAAAAAACTTAAAGCTGTTAAAAATTTGATATGGAAATTGCGGAACTTAAACCAAAAAGTATTGAGCTTCAATATGAAAACATGGTGTTGACTGATATTCAGGTAGTTGATTTTTTCCTTTTATGAACATTTTTAAGTGTTATGGTTACCGGCCACATTGTAATAGCCATTATCCTCTTCTAAAATTTCATTACGTTTTTGCTTTCTTGGGATTTGAAATTGTAATTTGATTGTTATATTCAGTTTGAGATGCTTATTGAGTTTCTGTTTGAGAAATTCCCATTGTGTGAGGATGGCAATGCAATTTCTATCAATGATATTGAGGTGAGTTGGACATGTTGTGATACTTAATATATTCAATAAAAAAAAGTAGCCAGGTGTATGATGGCATCCCCGTTTCGCGATTGTTCGGGAAAGGGCCCACCACAAGGGTGTAATGGGGGCACGCCTTGCCTTGCCATTTATGTTTACAAATTCCGCAATTAGATTACTTAATTTTTATATGTTAATTAACTTTCAGTTCATAACTATTTTACGTGCATGGAAAGTAAATACTTCACCTGTTTTAATTACATTTAACGTTTGAAATATTACATGTAAAATGTTAAATGTCAAACTGTTCTTATATATCTGAATTATATATATATAAACTTTTTAATTTATTTTTATAAAAGCATTTACATATATATACGCCACATAATTTCTTAGTATCTCTAACAATTGTAATTGATCATTTCGTGTAAATAAATTGAAATTGAACAACCCCGTGAATTTTCACGGGTGTTATACTAGTTTGTGATTATTAACAACCACTTGTTTGTACCAAAAAAAAGCCACGTGTGAAAGTGAATTGATAAATAGAAAACAGAAAATGTCAAACTATCGATTTCAACATAAAATCAAGATTTGGGGTATGTGATTTAGCGTGGTTGATCGTATTATTCCAAGTAAATCATACTTGTATTATTCGAACACTTGATTTTAGTTTAACACTTGAAGCGCATCATGGGTCAGATTATTGACAAACTCCAAGGTAAATCACTAATCAATCACTCCATCGCAGTTCCTACATATATATGTTTAGAGCAATACGATTATAAATAAGTAGTTGAGCTTGTTGCAGAGCTGTGTCAAGCCTGCAACGAGTTCAGTACTGGTCATGTGGGTAAATAAGATAAAATAGATTTACTAAGCAATTTGCTTTTGTCTCATCTTAATATTTAATCCGTGTCAAGGTTGCGACTGATATGCCTCCTACAAATGAGAATGTGTGTTTATTCGTAGGGGTCTCGGATTTGACAATGAGGGTTGTCTGGAAGAATTCGGTTGGTGATTTCGAATATAAAATCGTCACTTTGATGAACACTTGATGAATATTCTGTGGCAACTAAGTTTACACTTTTACTGCCATTAGAAGATTATTCTTTATACTGCTTATTTTTTAGGGTTAGGGAGTCGGAAATACGACTATCTGATAGATTTGAGAAACCCTCTTCAAAATGTCGAGTAGTTCGTGGATGATAAAATTTTGGGATGACCCGTGGATGCCTCTTTTGTGTAGGTAAGGACTGGAGGCAGAAGCAGATCAGGAAAATAACAGACAAAGTATTTAATCGTGTAAGCGGCGAGACAGGACGTGATTCTCTGTCTTTTGAGGAGCTGTATATAGCAGTTTTGATTGTGTACAAGTGAGTAGATGCTCTCCATAGTCCATAAGCTTGATAGAGATATAATAATAGCAGTAGTATATATAGCTTCTGCTTCTTCGAAATTTGAACATTGTGTTGTTGCAGCGATATCAATAAGCGTTTACCTGGGCCGCACTTTGATCCTCCATCCAAAGACACTATCAGAACCTTGATGCAGGTACTCTCTCCGTTTGCTCATGGTGTACAGAATTGTGCATTTGTGCTTGCATTAAGTTTCTATATTGTTTTTGAAATTAATGTCTAATTGCATAATTATGGTATGATAATATAGCTGCTTTGATGGAATTGGTGCTACACAAACCTGTATTGATTTGCACGTTCATTTTATTAGGAATAGTTGGGCCTCAACCATCACCTTAAAGTTTTGGTTGAGATGATTCATCTATCATGGTATCAGAGCCAGTGTGATCGAAGGTCACGGGTTCGAATCCTGACAACCTTAAAAACCACGAAGTGGAAACCAGCACATGATATGGGGGCCTGTGCAGGTTTTGGTTGAATCCTGACCACCTCAAAAACCACGAAATGGAAACCAGCACACGGTATGGGGGCCTGTGCAGGTTTTGGTTGAGATGGTTCATCTATCACATTTTTGTTTGGGTTTTGCTGAACACGAGAGAAATGAGTCGGAAAATTTAACGGTTTTATTGCATCATGATTGTCCAAATGACATTTCTTGTTAGGCGAATAAGCGAGCCCAAATTTTTGTATCAAGGCTGAAGGCTTTGTTGTTGTGGCAGAAAGGTAGTGTGTTTCTGTATTTGATGTTTTTCTTTTTGGGGTTTGGCTGCTTTGTTTCCAGGAATGTGATATCAATCTCGATGGTGAGCTTAACCACGATGAATTTGTGAAATTCATAAAGGAAGTGACGAAAGACACATTCAGCACAATTAGTCAGGGGTTAATCATAAGTCTAATTCTAGCTCCGACTATTGCTATAGCGACAAAGAGGGCAACAGAGGGAGTTCCACATGTTGGGAAAGTAGTTCAGAAACTGCCTAATTCCATTTATGCATCCCTCGTCACTCTCGCTGTTGTTGCAATTCAAAGCGCTAGCCAGGGATCCGATTGATCTCTATTTGAAGCCTAAATAAGTGGGTTACTGGAAAATCGTTGCCTTTTTGCATGCATTTCGTCTTTGTAACTTGTAAGAACCCGATAAAGTCGTACTGATGTCAACCTTTTGTTCTTTCTTCATTCCTTGATGTATTTTGTGTGAAGTTTATGAATACTATCCATTATCTGTATATGTATATATGAGATTTGTGGATTGGTTTTGCCTGATGTGGGGCAAATTCAGCAGTGTCAATATGAAGGCTTTTTGGATTTGCATCTGAAAAAAGCAATAGTGTAGACTGCAGATGATTAATGACCCCTTGCACACTCCGGCACCCTAAGAGTATGTGTAATCGCAGTAAATAGATGGTGCAAGCGATGTATTGCCTTCAATTTTATAGTTTTCGAACATTATAGTAAAGTTTTTGAGTTTTGTTTTAGAAATTACTCCCTCCGAGTTCATATGATGTTCCCTCTTTCCGTCTTTGTCTAATTACATGATGTTCCCTTTTTTCCTCTTTTGTACAACTTTGTGTGGTCCAACATCATTTTCATGTGGGGTCACGTGTATTGTGTGGTCCAAATTAATTTTCTTAATTCTTGTGTTAAAATCAGAAGGGAACAACACAAGAAATCGAAGGGGTATGAGTTTTCATGATAAAGTTTTCGAGTTTATTTATTTAAATATTAAACTCTAAAAAATCACCATAAAACTCTAAAATATTACAGTACATACTAAGTTTAGTTGAATTTGAGTTACGACGGCCAAAAAACTAAAATCTAACTTATAAACTTTAATATGCTCAAAAAATACACATTTGTTAAATAACAAATAAAGTTTGAGGTAATAAGTTTTAAAAAATACATATATGCTCAAGAAATAAAAAATTGGAGGTACTACGAGCTCTCGAGATGGTCCCAAAAATGGGGAGCAACCTTCAATTCTACTATCACAATATTTCAGGTTTTACAATTTCACCGTCCCAAATTTAAATCCCGCGTCTTTGTAAATTTCAGGTCCATCCACTGTCGCTCTGTCTGAGTTATCAATTGTTGTGGTCTAATGACCCTAATCTAAGCCTAACACGATGAGCATCACCTTAACATGCATTAAAATTTGGAGTTTTTTTTTTATCAAAATGTATGATTGCATCTTGTTTACAATAATAATATAACCACAATGTACAACTTCTCTTTTTGACGGGTTTGAAAGGTCAAATATATACAGTCTTATTACTAACGGGTTAACTGTTAAGGGTAGCTGTAAAGTCTGTAATATTGGTGTCTCGTCTTAGTATTGCAACTTTTCCAATTATTGCAAGAGGATGCAATTGGATTAACAAGAACTCGTATAGTTCCGTTTTATGCATTTTAATTTCCCTTTTGTTTGTAGTAATTTTAACTTGTGTTAGTTTCACTTTTTTTCACCCGGGAAAAAACCTTATCTAACTTAATCGTGTCTAAAAAACCCGTTTACCAAGAGTATTCAAAACTCAACACGAACATAGACCCGGTTGCATACAATGGGCGAAACCCGAGAGTATAAAAACATACTGAAATCAAATAAGGAAGCAGGAGCGTAGCTATGGCGGCAGTATCATCATCATCGTCTTCCCAAATTCATCCATCCGCTGCTAATTTAGACGCCATTAATGATCTCAAGAGAGAGGTAATCAATCTCATTTCCTTATTATCGCCTATTTTAGCTTCTTAATAATGTAATTAATTCCTAATTTTCTTATTTATTATCTAACTCGCGAAAAATTTCATACTCTATAGATACGACAACACGAGGTTGCCATTGAGGAACTCAACAACCTCTCTTCCTCTCGTGTACGATTCTTCCCCAATTTCACCTTTTTTTCGCTGTTAATTATGGTGATTTGGTTTCACTTTCATGTCATCGAAACCCTAACTGTTTACAACCAATCATGCCCCGGCTTTCGAAGGATTGGAATTAGGGTTACTTTTTTTTAATAATTTTGATATAATTCTTTGTAGCTGAAGACTTGAACATTCTACTTGAAGCAAACATTAGAACTAGATGGTTTATTGAGGTTCCTTGGTGTTTTTTTTGGGCTTACAATCGCTGGTCGTAACTTTGATCATTGATCACTACCTTCTTTTGTCATATGAGTGAGATAAATGAGTTAGATGGTTACATTCGGTGTTGGCGAGTGGCGACACGTTTTTTCAGGGTTTTGGTAAATTTTAAGCATTAAGTTGAATGTTCAGTTCGTCAAACTTTCTTTTTCAAGATCGGTTCTAATAGAAGATGCTTTTATAAATTGTAGGATACTTAGGTCCTGTTCTTTCTGGCTTAGTTTCAGCTGCTTTCAATTTTTTTGGGTTGTATTCCGTTAAGTTTTATTTACGTTCAATCTATGTTCAGTTAATCTCTTCACAAAATTAACAGAACAAGGCCTTAGTCCTTCTTCGTTTTAGTGTACACTATCTAAGAAGTATGTTTAGTCTTATCTCGAGATATTCGTGAACAAGCTGAGATGCAGGGATCTGATAATGCAGTGGAGATGCGGCGTAATGGATAAGAATGCTCTTTTGTTTATTGGTGTTCAGGTTACTGATTGTTGATTTTGTTTGAGATAGTGCATTTCATACATGAATCTGGTGATATATTTGGGTGATTTTAGTTTAGCTGTCTACTTTTACCAAGAAAGAGCCAGCAGTTTTGGAAATGAACGTTGGTTTTAGGTATCATTGTCTATAATATTCATTACAAGTTAGCTTTGTCACGAGGTCTTTTAACTGATTTAACTAGCGGAAAGTGAAAACATATGCTAAAGTGTAAGTTTGAGAGCAAACATAGGAAGATGCCCACACTGTAAGTTTGAAATCAGTAGGTGTATAATTTTTTTTTGAAGCAGAGCATGCAATCATTGGCAAATGGTTCAAATAAGCTGTTTTTCAGAGACAGAATTGCCTTATGCAATTATAATATTGGGGTAGAGAAGAGGTTCATATTTGTGTCTTCTCTTTGTTTCAGCGTGATTAGAAAGTATACTATAGCTGGTTTAGCAGCCGTGAAGCATTCAAAAGTATTCTGAAACAATTATCCAACTAATCATGCACTGATTACAAATCATACTTCTAACTTTGTAGACATTCTCATGATGTATGGCTGATTAACGTAATTAGCTTCGACACTTTGTATTTGTCTGAGACCACAAGAGGAGACAACTGTCTTTTTTTATGCCCCCATTGAACTTTCATCTCCCAAATAACATCTTGCCGATATTTTAACTACCACCACCAAACCATTAGCCTGATTCATTATTTCTCTGAAATCTCGTTTTGGACCTCCAGAGTCCAGACTTTATAGAACTTCTGCAAGTGGACTTGATTTTATTCACTGTTCATCATCCCTTACTAATTTCATTTTCCTTTCTCAGTCTGTCTATGTGAAGAAAAGTAACATATTTTTCCGTACAAGTACTGAAAAAGCAACCACATCCGAGAAGCGTAAGCAAACTTTCCTGAGGAGCCTTGTCTTCTTTTAGTCATCATGGTAGTATTCAACGACTTTTAGTCTATCAGCTTGCGTCTTGGCTTATGTTTTGGAATTATATGCATATGCAGGACAACTTGATGAGGCCAAGAAGAAAATGCAAAACCACACCAGTAAGTGATGCTTATCGAACAACACCTTGACGACAATGAAACAAATTTTGGTTCCTAATTGACATGTCAGGGCCCAAAGTATCCACATTATTTTGGTAATTCGTGGAATAGTCGTAATGTTGTGGCGTGGGATGGTAGCGAACCTCAAAGAGCTATAAACAAGTTTCATTATTAATTGCAACAAAGTTGTGGATGATGGTGCTTATGCTCATTGAACCGACATGACTTGCCAATGGCTCTATAGTCTGTACACTACACTATTTCATTGTTATATTGCAATTTTTCATCCTCATTATGTCATTTGTCTGTCAAATTTCATTCCCCTTGCGTCCTTCAATTTTCAGTATCTTTGACACGTCGAAATAGAAATAGAAATACGGAGTAATGGAGTATGATGTGTATATTGAGAATATATACTTGGTTGGTGATGTCGAATGTTACCGTATAAGTATCCATTTGTTTTGAGAAAGTACATATTTAAGGGTTAGGGTTAGGGTTAGGGATGGGAGATGACAAATCCTGGGTGTCCCACTGACAACCAATCAAGCAATACATATACCAACGTGAATGTGCCCATAACCTCATAGAAATGCCAAAGCAACTGGCTAACCTCCTAATAGAGTAATAGCCCAAACATTGTTAATCTCATCATTTTTCTTGTCTCACCACAATGTTTGCTTCCCCTGCATTTTCGACAAAAACACGGTTCCTAGACATCGAGCCATTGGTTACCCTAGCTCATGCCAAACCATACTGTAACCGCGCCACTCTTTTACATGCTTTGCATGAACAAAATGGGTACCATTCAAGCTCATTGTCTATGAATGGCTGCCATGGTGACCCCAACATTCCGGTTCAAACCATCGAAACACGATCACTTCTTCCAGTTGTAACACCGGCGCTTGCTTCCGACTCCCTTTACTCTGCCATTTCGAACCTGAAATCTAATCCTCCTCCGTTCTCATCCGGTATTATCCGTATTGAGGTAACTTTTCTCTACCCGAATACACTTCTTAAGTTCTTATCGTCTTGGTGTTGGTCTACTAGATTCGCGAGTACATGTAAAAAAAGCAAGTCGGTGTTAATCCAATGGTCGGACAATTTTGTATTCGAGACCCGTCACCGACGTGAGACACAAAATTGATGTGAGCAATGATACACAGTAATGTTATGGGGTAAAACCAGATTAAAGGTTAATAGAGAGGTGTGGAAATATACACGTGGGATAATATTATCCTTTTCCTTATCCTCAAATTGTCTCATTATTGTATTGTATGGAACAAATTTGGTGTGGAGTTGCATGCATATGGTTTTTTGTGATCATCATCTTTTTGCATTTGGGAATTACCTTCGTATGTTATAACCGATGAACTGATGAGGGCATGTATGTACAAGCTTGCCGTAAATATTGAAATCATAACCCGCAACGATAAAATCTAGTGGTAAAAACATAGGTGAGAAATGAGAATCCTACGGATTTCGGGTTCGAGCCACTACAGGAGCAATTATGTGGGCGTAATAGTGTAATACAGCCTTAGGCTTTGTCTTAGAGCGGACAAATAATGACACGACGTGAAAACATGATACGAACCTGACACGGAATTAGCGGGTTTGGGTTGAGGATTACTGACTCATTTATGTAAGTGGATTGACACGAACACGATATTTAATTGTAATCCTAATTTTTATTGATGCTACATCACATAAATATACCTAAACTTTCCAAATATCGACATGACACGAAAACCCGACACGGAATTAACGAGGGTTAGGGTTGGGGCTTGATCACCCATTTATATAAGTTGGTCGACACGAACATGAAACTTAATTGGGTCGGGTTTGGGTTGAAGGGTTTGTGGCCCGTTTACATGTGACACGAACTCGAACCCGACACGATCCGATCTGTTTGGTAAGACTGCTTTGCCTCCTAGGTTTGGTGATTATTTTGTTAAAGAGATACTAAAGAACGAATTATTTCATCAAACTAAAAATAATTTGTAATTGATCCTTTTTAAGATAGATATATCTATTTTAAAACTAAAATAAATCCAACTTAAATTGACAAAATAAGTTGTTTATTAATTTCTAAACATTTGTATCTATACTATTTAATCGTTTTTTAGTTTAAAACGAGACACGTTCTGAGGCGACTATTTTGGGAAATTATGGAAGGTACCAATAGAGCAGCAAATAGGAGCAATAGAGTGGCTACAAGCAAGTCCACACCAACAGAAACTCCCGCGCTTTTTCTTCTCCGGAAGGCGTACTTCCAACGGCCCTGATTTCTTTATTGACTACACTAACGCTAATATCAACGGTTCTCCGACCACGCCGCTAAGCCCTGATTTGATTAGCGTCGCCGGTATCGGCGCCGCCGTCCATTTCCGCCATTTTCGTCCCTTCTCCTTCGACGACTGGCGTTCCATTAAAAGGTACGTGCGCCCTATTATTTTCACACCACTACCCTAATTTCTTAATTTTATTACTCATCCAATACCAATAAAATTGAAATGATTACTATCGAATTTTAACTAGGTTGAAATTGCAAATGAATTGAGCTCAATTGCAATTCCCAATTCCAAGGTTTTCCAAATGCTTGGAATTTCTCAACTAGGGATTTAATTTCAATTTTAGGTTTCCAAACATGCGATAATAATAATAAGTGCGCTGTTTATGAATCACTCCATATGTTTGATTGCTGAGATATGCTTCTATGAATTATACTCATATACTCCCTCCGTTTCTGGGTCATTTGTTTACCTATTCCAGCTTAGATGTCTTATTCATTTGTTTACCTTTCTATATTAGGAAGGATTTCATGGGTAATTTGTTCATCCATTAAGACCATTATGATCCACTTCTCATCCACTAACAACCACCACAAATGACCCCCTCTCCCTTTCTTGGTCTTTGTGTCAAACCAAAGGTGACGGAGGGAGTACTTTTCAGTTCCATGTTTGGATGATGGTGAGTTTACTGAAATATGGAAGCTTTATTAATGTCTTTGTACATTTGGTTTGAAGATTTTTGTCCCGGAGTTGTCCTTTGATTCGTGCATATGGGGCGATCCGTTTTGATGCAAAAGCTGATATATCGCCAGAATGGGAACCTTTTGGTTCCTTTTACTTCGTTGTTCCACAGGTGAACCACCTTTTTTTCTCTCTCACATGACATTGGATCTATTTGTGGTTTTTAGAAGCATATTTAGTGTTAGTTTTATGTTTAGTATATGATTTACCCATTTTTAGACATCGAATTACAGGTTGAGTTTGATGAGCTCGAAGGAAGATCTTTGCTGGCTGCCAATATTGCCTGGGATGATGCCCTATCGCAGCCGTGGCTAGAAGCCATTGATTCTCTTCAGTCTACCTTGGAGCAGGTAGCCATCACTTTGTGATTTTTGCATACATACTTCGTGTCACTTATTCTGAACATCTCTTTGGTAGATTTGAGTCATTTGACTTTGATTTGGCAGGTCTCTTTTGTCGTCTCTTCAGCAGACGAACAAGTTCCTAAAACATCAATTCAGGGAAATATACTTAACATTCCTGATGAGAAGCATTGGGATGGTGCTGTTAAAAGAGCATTGCAGATCATCAGAAGTAGTAGCTCAGCCCTCACAAAGGTATCTAGTTAGGGACTCAGGACTGTACTGGAGGCTTATGCGTACTGCCATTTTGTATGGTTATTTATAATTTTTCTGTATTTTAGGTGGTACTTGCCCGCAGTAGCAGAATATTTACAACTTGCGACATTGACCCGCTAGCATGGTTAGCTTGTTTACAGGTAATCTGCTTTTGCTTTGGATATATGTTTGAGATATTGATAAATTCACAACGTACTTTTTGATTTCCTTATAATCCTGATTAATTTTTTATAGGTGGAGGGTGATAATGCTTACCAGTTCTTGCTTCAGCCGCCTGATGCAGCAGCTTTCATAGGGAACACTGTATGCATCCTTTTTTTTCTCCTTATCATATTTTTTCTCTATATGTAAGTCACCGTTGAGAAAAATGACGAAACCGTGCAATATTGCTTTACCGTTTTCTTTCTAGATATTCCCGACATAACATTCAGTTTGCTGTATATGGTCTTACTCCTGCCTATTTTAAGTTGGGTGTATCCCTAATTTAATTCAATCTTTTGCACTTAGATGACGAGTAAACAGAGCTCAAGGCTTTTTTTCTGATATGAACAACTTTTAACTGCCTTGTAGAGGCCTGGAAGGAAATTGCTCTACTCACTGAGTAGGTGTAAGTTGCTCGTCGAACATTGTGTTTATTTGCATCTCCTCATAGTTTTTTTTCTTTCTGTACATAGATATGGTATTTTACAATGCGACCAGGATTCTTTTTCATTCTCACATCTCATTTTTTGTTTCACAACTACCAGCTTTATACAAAAAATCTGTTTCCTTGTTAGTTAGTTTGTATCTTTCCGTACATATTAGGTGTCTGCATCTTCTTTCACCCGGAGGACAGTTCTTGACTCATGCTGTAATTTTGACAAATTTTCAAATAGCCAGAGCAGCTGTTTCACAGAAGGAAGCTTAACATTTGTAGTGAAGCTTTGGCTGGAACGAGAGCCAGATGTGGATCAAGGGCTCTAGATCATAGAACTGAAGTTGATCTGCTCTCCAGGTTTTCTCCCTTGAGTTTGTTAAAGATTGCATATTTCAACTGTCTGTAATATTTATATTTATTATGAATCAGTCAATTCATCTATCTTTACCCTTAATGTAGCTTACTAACATTTAAGCTTTTCTTGAATTTGGTTGGCAGCCCCAAAGATGATTTGGAGTTTGTAATAGTAAGGGATTGCATAAGAAAGAAACTGGAGGCACGTGAATTGTTTTTTGTTGAACACCATTGTATTTGTTGAGAAAATGCAAACTTCAGTAGAAACTTCTACTGCTGGATATTGAATATATCATTGCAGTCGCATCTCATGATTCGTGATTTCAATTTATTAGGTTTAGGGACCAGAATGTTGTCTAGTCTTCAGATTTTACACCTACTTATTATTTTTTCCAGGCTGTATGTAATTCAGTGGTAGTGGATCCTCAGAAAGCAATTCGGAAGCTTCCAAGAGTGCAACATTTGTATGCTCATTTGAAAGGCCAGTTAAAGAGTGAAGATGATGAGGTATTCATGTGCCAATTTCTTGGCTCAAACAAGAATGTTTTTGTTTATATGAATAAACTCTTTCCTTTTTTATCAAGTATGTTCCTCCAGACTATTGGATTTCCCTTAACTTATTGTGACAGGTGTAGCTTATTGTTGTTCATTAATGATGATTAGGGTTCTAATTACTTGAATTTAAACCAGTAGTGCTTTGATAGGTCGAATAGCTAACTTGGCAGTTCTTCTAACGGAGTCCTAGGCATGGGAACTTAAGCTGTTTGAGCTTTTTTTTTAGGGATGGTTGCGTAGGTTTGGAAAATGCAGTTTGAGTCACAGTTTCAGATGTTAATAATAGGAATATTAATAATAGTTGAGCCTCAACCATCACCTTAAGGTTTTGGTTGAGATGGTTCATCTATCATGGTATTAGAGCCAGTGTGACCGAAGGTCGTGGGTTTGAATCCTGACAACCTCAAAACCCCTCAAAAACTCACGAAGGGGGCTATGGGGGATCCTGTGCAAACTAACCACTCTTCAAGCCCAATGGGCATTTGAGTGAGGGAGCGTAATAAGAATATTAATAATAGTTGGACCTCAACCATCACCTTCAGGTTTTGGTTGAGATGGTTCATCTATCAGTAAAAACATGGATATCACATGTTCAATAGAATTCTGTGCAACAGGTTTCCTAGCATGCAAATGTGAGCAAGTGGTGAGCTTCGCTAAGCAATGTCAAAGGTTTCTTTGGCTTATAGGAAATTACTAAGTAGGAGTCTGTTCTTACATACTGGAGTTCAATGGTGAAGATAATTTTGATACATAAGCTGTTGTACTTCAATTTCCTGCAGAACTGCACCTGTTCCATAACGATTAGCTATTAGCTATTCCTAATTTCCTATGATCTCAAGTTCATAACTCTTGCAAAATCTGTCATATTTCATAAATGTGCTCTAAAAACTATATCTACTCTTGAACTTGATTGAGGAAAAGTTATAAATACTGACTGTTCTTTGAAGTGTTACTGTGATAGTGATTGACATATGGTCATGACTCGTAAATATTTCCTGGAAGATGAAACCTTTGTATTTTCATGGGCTCTAGAAATTCCGTTGCAGCTTGATTTGAGCCATTGAGGCATCCATCAAGAAGGCTGCATGCGGCCAGTTAAGTGGCTTCTGTATGAAATCATATTTTAGAATTTACTTTAACTCCATGTAAACCTTTCATGAATCCTTGTGGATGTGAGATGCCTTCAAATTTTAATGAACTGCTATATAGCCTGCAATTTGATTATTTCAATGCTCAGCACAGTGTTTGAGGTTAGAACACTTGACTGAATCCAATTTGGTTAGAGGAAATTGAATATCATACAGTGGTTTTAAGGGTTGCCTTTCTTTTAGTCTTTTCTCTCAGACAGCGCTCTCTTGTTAGCACTTAGCGCCTTATTGAAAGTTCACTGGGCTTTATTATAATTGATTACTCCTTTTGTCCTGAGATGATTTTTCTTCATTGTACAGTGTACTTTTTCCTGTATTAAATTTTGATGTCCAAGGGAAAAACTTTATGTATTTGGGGTGCCTTTCTGTGTTTAGCCTTGTATAACTTAAATGTAATCGTATTGAATAGTAACTCATCTCTGCTCAATGGAATTTTCAGTTTGATATTTTGTCTTCACTTCATCCGAGTCCAGCTGTCTGTGGATTTCCTGTTGAAGATGCACGCTGCCTTATTGCAGAAATTGGTATGCCTCTCACTTTGCTTGAGAATTACACTTTTTGTTAATATACGTAACTCATTGGTTAAACTAAATCAATGGATTGGCACATTTTCAGCTATTTAGATAAAGAACCAACAAAAAAAGATTTCAACTTGACTGGATGAGCACAAGTTATGTTACAGTTGTTAGCTATTTTCACTTTTCGAACGTACCCCTGTCAACGACATGAATGTCGGTATTGATTTCGTACCTGAAACTAATTAGTCCGACACTTCTCCTAAGAGAGCTAAACTATTATATTTATTGATTTCAAGACTTATTTGTCAAACTTATTTCCATTATACTATTTTTTTTTAGAATATTTCAAATGAAATATATTTTCCGTTTGAAGGCGTGTCCCCTGTGTCTCAAGATGTTACTCACGCTGAATCCAACACTTGGATATGTACCCTGTCCGAACCTCGTACCCAAGTCAGAGTAACATTGGTTGTTAGACAGATTTTTGTTCTCCTTAGCTGAGGTAGCTGAACTTTTGTTAAAACCAAATAATATTATCTTTTTGCGCGCTGCTAAGAGCAGTTCTATATCTCTATCACATATGAAGTATATCAAAAATTCATACTGTAACATGACACTTGTTCTTGTATGAGTTATGATTTTTTTTTTTCGTTTTAACTAATCCTGAGATCCGTGGCTGCTGATGATTGTTATTTCATTCTTGCTGGGAATCATGTTGATATCAAGGTCTGGACTTCTGCTTGCTTTATCATCAAATGTATAACCTTATCATTAATGTTTGATACTCTGATTATGGTCTGAAATGGGGAGGCCTTTTTTTTTAACTCTGAACTAACCACAATTTTTTCGCTATAACTTGCTGAAGCCCTGACACTTTTCTTTTCCCAGAGAAGTTTGATCGAGGGATGTATGCTGGGCCCATTGGCTGGTTTGGAGGTGAAGAAGCTGAGTTTGCGGTTGGGATTAGGTCAGCCTTGGTAAACAAGGTGAGGAGCTTTGCACTTAGTTCTCTTTACAGTAATGAATGTTTTAGGAGGACGTGGAACTATTCATGCTACTCTTCCTGGTACTTCCTGAATGTTGTATAAGCCAACTACCAATATGCAATTTGTGATATCACTTTGAGTAAGTGATTCAGTTCCAGTGGGGGACGTTTGAAACACTTCTATTTATGATTGTATTTTATGCATTGGGTGGAGACATTACACGTCGGTGCAAAAATGAAAACGTCTATTTCTGATTGTATTCATTTTGCAGGGCCTTGGTGCATTTATTTATGCAGGAACCGGAATTGTTGAGGGAAGCAACCCTTCTTCTGAGTGGGAGGAACTAGAGCTCAAAATTATGCAGGTCTTCCCCTTTTCGAACCTACTTCTTTGGATCTCTAGCCTATTTTACTTATTCTTCCATTCTGGGGGCTTACATGTGTCTTATACTGAATTCCCTAGGATATGGCTGTATAGGTATGAAATCTGTACCTGACACTTGCTAATTTGATACTTCTCATAGCATAGATAATCAGGGAAGCTTCGTCACAATAGTAGAGGCGGAGAATGATACTCTATCCTAAATATTTCTTTTTTATGTATATTTTTGTACCCGCATTTTCATTTTAGGTAGAGTCGCCTTGTCTCAAAATTTGAGACATGTCGAGTCTGGAATATACTTATGTTTGACATCCGTACCCGAGTCTAAGTAACATAGGCCGTAACTGCTGGTAGCTCGGAAACCTTACATAATCATTCAGCTTGTATGATTTTACATTTACATAACTTGGACAAACAAAATGGAAGATTCATTAGGTAATGTTATGCTAGCAGCTGCATATTGGTATATGTTTTTACATTTACGGCATAGTTTCAGCGAACTCTGGTGGGTACTTAATCGATTTCATGGTATATTTTTACAGTTCAGCAAGCTTTTGAGACTTGAAGTTCCTTTTTTGGATACAGTGTCATGAAATCCGGTAATCCTCCTTCTCCCCCAATTGAATTTGTTGAATTCTATATATTGATTTCTCTCTGAGTTTCGACTTAATGCTTGGTAAAACCTGAGGATGTCAGCCGCTCTACAAATCAAGAAAGAAGAAATTTATTTTGATGTGAACTCAACATGGAAGCCATGGAGATTGATATTGATCACACACGCCCATATGGCTTTACCATCAGTCTCTTAAAAGACGATATCATACTTATAAAGGGAAAGAACCCAATCAACTAAAATTCTACCTTGATACCAGTTAACCCACTAAAATGTGAAATGAATAACCACCTATCCCCATAATATAGGCTAGTTTCACGACACTCTATGAGAATTTGTGATGGCCATACTGTACATTCTCTCCGTTGCATAAGTTTTAGCCTTTGTTATTAGTTCTTTGCTGATTTACTGCTGCATAATGTGCTGCTGAATTAGATAAAAGTAAAACTGACCATTGCCTAATGAGAACTTCAGACTACATGAATCAATAAACTCATCCGATTTCATTCATTTGTCCCACTCCCAGTGAACTGAACCCAACTATGACTTCTCGGCTAAGAAACCAACAAGCCTTGTTTTAATTGCTCATTGTGAAATGTAAACATAATCACATCATTAGTACTACTTTGTGGAGCTTGTTTATGAACTAGACAGTACGCTTCTGAATTGACCTGAGATTTTCGCTTCTGATTACTTCCTCCATTTTTATCCAAATACAAGATTTGCTTTTTGTACACTATTCACCAATCAACTTTCAATCTCATTTTTCTCTCAATACGTAAGAAAAAATATATTCATGTGGGGTCTTGTTTAACTCGTCTTTACGAGTACATTGATAATATATAACTTTTATAATTTTTACAAATACGTAGTTAAAGATATGAAGCACGCAAAACTTGCGTTGACAAACGTGAATAAAGCAAATCTTGTATTTGGATAAAAATGGAGGAAGTATATGTTTCCTAGCCTCCTATTTCCTGATCCGTTGGAAACTGTACTTTGGCCGAACAGGAACATAAACACGGTGAATTCAGAGCCTGTATACTTAATTCAATTATCTTTAGTCAAGGGTGAGCCGCATACATCAACGATGTGAAGCTGTGTATCTGTCACTAGCTTGGCCTCTGGAACACATACCATTCCAGTCAAAAGTTCCCATCTGGTTAGCGCCTCGTCCTACTTCAGAATTCTTTCTGCTACCGATTTGGATATGTAGAATCGATGGTTAAATGTTCAGCTTTAGAGAACATATCAATTACTCTGTATATTTAGTCATGCTCCATCATTTACTCGCGAGCATGTCACATTCTTTAGCCTAAATACTAAACTCACTCATTCCTGTTCAACATTACTGCTTGAAGTTCAATACATAATTACATATACTCAATTGATCAAGTTCTGTACAAGACCGTCCTAATGTCAAAACCGTAAATCTTCACCTCGTCTTACTTCAAGACGGTCTTTCCTGAGTTTTAGGGTTTATCGCTTAACTCGACTGCAACTGTTGGAGAATTTGTTGCCCCATTAAGATAGAAAAAAGGGTTTCTAATCTTGAATCAAAAATTTAGGTGCCTAAAACTCTCCAAACAAAAGATAAAGAATAAAGATCTGCCACCAAATAAGGCAACAGAAAGAGTGTCACAATAATTGCATGAAATAATAAACAAACTTGCTTTTCAATTAAGTTTATTTTTTTCTTTAAAATTTCAAGTACTAGACTTTCGCTCTCACCTACTCATAAGAGAATAAACTTCTCATTCTTTGAAGTCCCCAAAAACGGTTAATAGGGAGTTAGTTCAGGCTCCCATTTTGCATGGAATTCTTGCTAATCTGTGGCCCCACTTCATTTCCCCTTTATTTTTTTTCTACAAATTCTCATTGAAAACGGACGGTCGGACACTATCCGTCATAAGCTAAAGACGGATAGTGTCCCTCTCACAAAATACAAGTGGTAATCAAGTGAACCTTAAATGGAGCATCCCACTTGTAATATTGTGAGAGCCCTGAGAGGGTACTATCCTTCTTCAGCTTATGACGGATAGTACCCGTTTTCAATGAGACTAGCTATTTCTTTTTATCTTTCCTTATCTCGTATTATTACGTAATTTGGTTTAAAACGGTAATATCTGAATTGAATTTATAAACTGTCAAATATGGCAAATGATACAAAAGGAAGAAGTTGGATTAACAAAATGATAGTCCTATATATGTAAGTAGGAGCATAATTGACCCGTTTACAATTTACTGTTTTAAGCTGGAAATTGTCGTTCTATATGGACCTATCAAAAATGACCCGACTTGAACAACTCGGCCTGAATGTTAATTATAGCGTACTATCCCAAAAAACCTTGATAACTACCCACCCTAAAATGACCAAACTCGACACAAATTTTTGCAAATCGAATCTGGTCCGATTAACCTGTTTATCAAGTCTACTCTTAAAGAAGACTTAATGTTATTACATATACTTGTGATGTGCTCCAAATTTGATGATATGAGTCATAATGTTCTCAAGATACCATATAATAGGTTTTCTAAAGAACTGTCTTTCACGAATTTAGGGAGAGACATCATATAAATAACTCCTTCCAACACTATGTGAGAGTCTCTTAATAACGTTATTGAAAAACCATTTCTTTAATATTTTTGTGAACATATATTTGCCCGAGTTAACCTTATTATAGTCACCTTACTCCGTGATCTTAATGTTATACTCTAGAGTGCAAGGGCACGTGTACCTAAATAAAGTTGCCTATATATTGAGATAACGAATTTTTTAGACCTCGTTTGGTTCATACAGGATTTAAGTTTATGTGTTTATTTGTAAAATATATGATTTTAACTCTTATATTAAAATTCACATGAATTGCAAAAAAGTAATCTTTGGTTGTCATGCTGGAGTTGGTTACTAGGAGTTTCCTATAACCAATGGCAAAGCTAATATTTACGGAATGGGGGTATTCAATAAGTTTGAATGAAAAATGACCAAAATATAATCACTCAAATCGGAGACATCCATAACATTTCGAGGGGTTTGTGAGATATTTAAAAAATAGACCCCTTTTAATAATAACTTGACACCTATTTTTAAATACGATTACTCTTCTTGAAAATATCACTAGATCACTATATGGTCATTGTCATGTTCGCTTGATGAATGTAAATTTTCTTAGTGTTATATTATTAATCTTCCTTCCTTATTTTCCTAAAGAAAAAAAAATTCTCACAGTTTTTCCAAGGAAGATAACTACAGTTGTGTGCATAAACTAAAAAAAAGAAATTAATAGTAACATTTTTATTTTATTAAATTATTAACTTTTTATCAAATTATATTATTTTCACCTAACTCTAAACTATAATCCTTTAATTAAAATATAAACAAAAAATATATATAAAAGTATAACTGCTAAATCTTTTATTGATACTATTATTTGAGGATAACTTAATAAATACTACAAATTAAATAAAACCAAATTGTAAATCATTATCATTACTTGACAAAAAAAGTCGAGAGAATTAAAAAATTAAAACTATTAGCTTTGTGGCTAAAAAATATTTTGTTTAAAATGAAGTATATTTTAACACATTATTTAATTCTCTTGATTAATTGTCAAGAACAAAAATACAATAACGAGAAATATAGACAATTAATAAAATATCACTACTTTATAAATAATTTAATAATTAAAAAATTATATATACCGTGCATTTATTGCATGTGGTCTTAACTAGGAACACATCATGTATTTATTCACGTTGATATTTTCTATGATCAATGATTATATGTCATTTGTCATTTAAGAAAATCAATAAAATACTCCCTCCTATTCAACCTTTTTCCCTCTTTGTTTGTGAGCACAAATATTATTAAGGGAAAGAATAAAAAAAAGTTTGATTGAAGTTTGGTGATATAAGAGAGTAATAAATAAAAGAAGAGTAAAAGTTTTTAAAATAAGAAAGAAAAGAGAAAAACTTAAATAATTCGTTTAAGGAAATAAAGACGTAAATGGTGAATAGGAGGAGTACGAGATTAGATATGAAAGTGAGACGTATTATATATCCTCTTACCAAAATCTTATGAAGGGTAAAATTTTTAAGGCAAGTTTCATTTGTAACGCTTTACCATCTATTTTATAACCGGTTAAAGCAAATGTAAAGAAGGAAAAGCAATTGTGAGAGTTTAGAAGCAACATTCGTCACAAACAAGAGTAATGAAAGATATAATGATTAATGAGAAACAACAAAAATATTCGTCTTAAATTTTAAATGGGTCAAATAACATAAGGTGATGGTGATAAAAATAGTTTTCCATTTTATCTACAACTTTTTTTTTAAACGAGGAGGTTTGATCCTCCCGGGCACGCAACAATATTATGCTAACCACCACGTACTAGTATCAGATAAGTTTAATCCACGGAGTTACCTTTTACTAAAAGACATGTGGTCAAGTTCATCATCTACAACCTAGGTAGCACCAAAACGGACAAGGACACGGACACGACACGGAAACAGGACACGACATCCTATGAAATTTAGGACACCGAATACGGCATTTAAATTAATAAAATATACTTATTTTATGGTTATAAATAACGTATAATTTTATTTTTATCACGTATTTGAACCTAAATCTAAACAACTAAAGATACAATTTGACCATTATAATAACTAATTCTCATTTTTCCACCCAAACTCATCTTCTAATCGATTTCTTTTAAAATTTTATTACTCGTCTAAACTATAATATGTTTAGCGCTATGTGTCCAACGAGTGTCGGATGTCCGAGTGTTGGACACATGACAGCTAATTAAGAGAAGTGTCCGTGCTATCTAGTCTATAACCTACTACGAAGTATATGATTTGATATATAATTGAGCCGTCTTAAATTTAAGATACTCCGTAGTGTTTATCTCCTAAACAAGAACCTGTGAATGAGAAAGTAGCAAAACTTAAGAGTGGCCAAAACCGGAAAGACCGTAAGGTGTCCTTATTCAATGTCTGAGCTGCCAAATATTACAGTTGTATCCTTTTGCAGACTGCCACGCCGAGGCGGAGAGAGAGAGGGAGGATCATAATACGGAAAATCGCAAGTGGATCCCACTGTCAGAAAAGATAATAAGGAATCTCACTAACAAACTTCCCCTCTTTTACCTCTTTGTGCCCCAACTGAAAACCATTGCCATCTCCCCCTTCCAATTCTTTTTCAAATTCGGTATATTTGTCTCAAGTTTGCGATGGGTCAAATATTTTTTATATAAGAAAAGTAAGACAAAAACAAAGTGTTTTGAAAATAACAGTTTATTTCGTCTTATATATCTACCTGAATATTACTTGACCTGCGTAAGCTTATAACGAAAATACTCGTCAGTAAGGAGACTTGCTTTTCCGCTTTTCCAATTCAATAGATTTCTGTTGTAACGGGTATATCCGTCACATTCGCTGATTAAATAAAACAAGAATAAAAGTGCATAGAAAATCACAAATATTTTGTCTTTATTTTCCCAAATAAGTTTTATTTAACCCGTGACAAATTTACGACGAATATTACTGTCACAACTTGAGAATTTGTGTTTCCAATTTACCAAACTCCTGTCACCCTTTCTCTTTTGTAGATAAACTCCCCATGAAAAGAATGTTCATTAAAAGTAACTGAGATAACGTTATGCTTGCAAATTACAAATTAAGGCTGTCTATTGCTTAATGACTTAATTAAAGAACCGACTCAAACACTTGAACAAAACGATACCAGTATAGTATTTGAATTTACCATAAATTAAACAATTTTTAATTTATTTATATCTAGTCATATAACGCGGGTAACACAAGTCACAACGATTATAAGTATAAACATTAAAATCTCAATGACTCCTAAAAAAAGTAATTCGTACAAGAAATTCGTATCATTCAACTCAATAAACTTTTATTTGACATGTCAAATGAAAAACCATTTACCATTTTTGTTGTTATTCACATTTCACATTCGACCATCTTCAAGTCTAACCATACAATTAATTAATGATATGAGTATTACTAACATTAACCAAGTAAACTCCCACTCCCTCCCGTTGTAAGGATAACCAACCAACCCGAACCCAAAAACCAAATATTTTACATTTTCTAATTTTACCAAGTCTATGAAAATACACAAATTCTCATTATGACGGCAATATCTGTCACAAGCTTGTAACCTGTCAAATAATAGTATTCATTTTACTGAGTAAAGACAAACCATTTGTTATTCCCTAGGCGGTTTTATTTTTGTTTTATCTTCTCAAGTGATAATACTTAACCCGTCGTTAACTTGTGACGAATATACCCGTCATAAAAGAGTCTTATCGATGAAAATATCCCTTCTTTTATCTTCCTTTCAAGTAGTCCTTTACATCCCTTTATATATTCCACTCTTCCTTACAGCAAGACAAAACCCACCCTTGTCTCTCCACTCTTCCACACTTCCATCCCATCTTTTTCTTACAAAGATCCCATTTTTACAGCAACCCCACAAAATCAAGGTAATAGTACAAATTAAAGGTAAAAAAATGTATGAAAATGAGACAGATATTGCAGCTGCCTGCTTTGACCCCAACACCATCAACAACAACAACAATATTATTACCATTCAACAACAAATTGACCATCATACTAACAATTTCAACAACAATCTTACTTCCCAAGAACTTGATTCAACTTCAATGGAACTTGAATATGAAAACAACAACAATAATAATAATAATACTATTTGTTACCCACAATATGATGAAAATATTCATACTAATACTTCAGACTTTCTTAACCTTCTGCACTTACCAAGGTGTTCCTTTGCATCATCTTCATCAACCGCATTCCTACCACCACCAACCCCATCAATGTCGTTTGTCAAACCGTCTTCGCCACCACCCGGTAGCCTATCCTTCATTGGTGACATGATGCTGCAAGACAATAGTAACAGTAATAATAATAACAACGCGTCTGGTTCATCCTCGTTACCAAATATTTCATACGACCCAATTGCGGCCGCAACATTACCTTATGACCCACTCTTCCACCTCAATTTACCACCTCAACCATCCCCGCTTTTCAGAGACCTAATGTTTCAGTCACTACCACACCCACATGGTAGTAGTATTGTTCCGACACGAAATGGGTCGTTATTCGGACAAATAGACGATAATCATAACAATAATGGAGACGGAAATAATGTTATCAATATGAATATGAATGGTATGGGAGGATTGTACCAAGAAAATGGAGGAGGTGGAGAACAAATGATGAATACAAATAATGGAATGTTTGAATTTACAAGGGGTGGATCTTTGGATGAAGGTAAATTGGGTAATAAAGGTCCCAAGAATTTTGTGACTGAAAGACAAAGAAGGCAGAATTTTAATGACAAGTATTCTCAACTTAGACTTCTCATTCCTACTACTACCAAGGTTTTTTCTTCATCCTTACCACTTTTTTCGGTTTTAAATCTACTCGTTTACGCGTGGTAAAGCAAAGGTATACTATTCAGTAGGACGAGAAAAAGTAGTAAATAACTAGTCTGTCTGTCTCGATCAATTGTTTATTATGGCGCTTTTGAAACCATTTTGGGTTCGTATTAGTTTAGGGGTCGTTTGGTTCGGCATGGGAAGATAAAATTCCCGGCAAATTAAATTCATATGAACTTGAAAATCATGTGAATTATGTAAATGTTGTTTGGTTGAATGTAGGAACTTCAATTCATGCGGGAACTTTCAATTACCTAGAGGGGAGTTCTAATTCCCATGAATTGGGCAACCAAACAAGACTTAATTTTCCCAGTTCCCATGATTTTCCAATTTCCGTGATTTTAAAAGGCAACCAAACAATCCTATTTGTGTTTGTGCTCGAGTTCTGGAACTCTTTTTGCTTTTCTTGTTCAATTGTTGATTGAAATGTGGTACAAGGAGTAAGAATGTAGGATGTCATAATTGATCTGTTTTAACAATTGGTCGAAATCGATGCATGTTTGCGGAAAAAAATGAAGCAAGATAGAGCATCAACAGTACTTGATGCAATCAATCATATCAATGAGCTGAAGATGACAGTTAGGGATCTGAAGCTACTGGTTGAAAAAAAGAGGATGTCGAAAGAGAGGATTAAAAGGCTCAAGACTGAAGATGACAACAACAACGACAACAACAACAGCAACAACGACGACAACAACAACAACAACAACAACAAACCGTCTGATAATGCTGGCGAGCTAAATGGTGGCAATGCTGTGGAGGGATCAGGTTTGGTAAAACCTGACCCAGATGACGGGTTTGTTGGGTCGTCTGCCACCCAACTCAGAACCTCGTGGCTGCAGCGGAAATGCAAGGACACTGAGGTGGATGTCAGGATTGTGGATGATGAGGTGACCATCAAGTTAGTACAACGAAAGAAGATCAATTGTTTGCTGTCAGTGTCTAGAACACTTGATGAGCTTCAGTTGGATTTACGCCATGTTGCTGGTGGTCATGTCGGAGATTATTACAGCTATCTTTTCAACTCCAAGGTTCCTATTTTTTTCTTCACTGATACTGGTTATGTTTTCTATGCATTACGTTTCATTCTCGCGGTTTTTCATATGCATTTCAAGTCCGTTCTTAGGGCATTGTCTGATCAAGCTGAACCCGAAATGTTTGTATGATGCAGATATGTGAAGGTTCATCGGTGTATGCAAGTGCAATCGCGAACAAGCTGATAGAAGTTGTGGAGAGACAGTATGCTGCTGCTTCTGTTGCTTCTGCACCCAGTACTAGTTTTTAGTTTATGCTTCATTTCAGTTTAATAATTAATTAAGAACACTAATTATAGTACGTAATCTTTAATTTCTAACAGCTTCTAGTTGCTTGTTTGACAGAATTGTCTTTCCATTAGCCTTAGCAATAGATTATAACCCCTGCAACTCGGATTTCTCGTTAAGTAGGTGTTACTTTCGGATTAATACTAAACATATGGCTTAAAGTTTCTTATCAAATTTTCTCTCTTGGTTTTTATGTGCTTATCTTCTATACAACTCCGATTTCTCGTGTGGCTCTTTAGATTTTGCCCTCATACTGCAGTGGCCAAGTGGTCATCGCCCCCGCTGATAATCGAACCTGAGACCTCTCAACTCCTGCATTTCTGCAAGCCTTAAGGTTTAACTCAGTTACCACTGGACTAACACCACTTGGTTAAAATAAATTCTTTTATTTTTACTCTTACCAACTGAGCCCCACTACAACACTCATACTGGCGTTATTTTGACAATTTACGAGATAGGCATTGGTAAGTTTGATTTGTATTGACAGCGTAAAGTTATCGTATCCCCTTTGATCGTCACAGCGTTTCCAAATATCTACCCATGGATTAGGGTTGGTTGCGAATATTGGGCATAGGCGCAAGTTATGACGATAAAAGGAGATTGTGCCGAGTTCATTTCATGTGCATTGTGAGCTCACAGAGACTTTATTAGGTAGTAGAAACACAGCCCAACTTTTCATCTGTTATATGGTCCCAGGGAAGATGAGAAGCGAACTTGACATGATCATTATGATCAGTTGTTGATGTCCATTGCGATATAAACTGTTTAGACCTAACAAACGGGTTATTTGAAATAGGTTCGAGTCAGGTTATTACAGATTCAGGTTTTCAATATCAGCAAAAACAAACCTCTACTCTGATGCCTTGGAGACAAGGACGAGTAAACTGTACGGCGGGCAGTAGGAATGGTCTGTCCAGTGGCTCGGTTCTAATCTCAGGTTCATTACAAAGGGGACCTTCCGAGCATACCTGTGTGATCTGCGCGAAAGAACATAATTTGTTATTGGGCAGATGAAAAAAGCGGAAAGACATTCATGGAGCGTTAGAACTTAGAACATCGACTTACCCTTGAATGAATAACGGAATCCTTTACTGCATTTAGCAAATTCCTGCAGCCGGAAGTGTGTCACCGAAAAAGATGTTAGGTCCCTCAAAGTAGAAAGAAAATAGAATAGAGGATCCGGAAACAGAAGACAGCAACCTAAGGACCAAATCCCGATACAGAATGCGCAGTCGGTAAATCGCAGTCATACATTGATTGCACGCGAGAAGTTTCGCAGTTTCCTTCAAGGCTAACCAATGCTTACAACACCCTACTCAAAATCCTCAGGTAGTCGTCGTCGTTGTTTCTCCAACTGTTTTAATACCAATTCAGATCCATTGATACACAAGCAAGTACAGTAATGAACAACTTAAGATAATTTAACTTGGATGTTTCGAGCTTCATCTGATGTCTTGAATTCATCTTCCTTTGTACACTGGCAAATTAAAGAGAATTTTCGCATTTTGAAAACTTGAAATTTAACTTCATACTTGAAAAATAATACGTTTGAACTTTGAAGAAACTCGATGAAAGATCATGTACTTCAGTTGAGCCTGAGATTGTTCCAATTAGTACCGCGTAATATGAATTGTTGATTCACTAAGATCGACAGTTGCAACCAAGTTTTTAATCAATAGTCGCGAAAATCATACACGTAATTAATAAATGCCCTAAATGTGAAACAAAAAAACAAAAAAAAACTCAAATAAGACCGTTACAGCCAAATAAGCCGAGGTTAAGAGGAAACACAATGAACAACAGGCGTGGCAACCTAGAGTCTTACAAAACAGTAGGGAAATACAATTAATTTGGGTCATTCAAAAATAGTAGTAAAATTAAGAGTTGAAAAGATAAGCCTATGATTATTGTCAAGGACAAAGAATAATAGTGTAGTACTCAAAACATTCACTAATTAATGTACTACTATACAGCAAAACCAGGAATCAAATGCTATAAAAGTGTGGGGGTACTAGTTTACTACCGATTTCTATTGAACGGCTAGCCTCTGCAGATGATTCAAGAACACCTCAAAGCTCACATCGTCCGTGAAAATCACATCCCCACCAGTAGGAGCATTGGAGTTGTATGTTGCTGAAGGATTCAACTTCGCCAGAAGAAACCGAGCCTGGATTACACATTAAAGGATAACAACGATTGAAGTACGCGATTAACTTGAGGAAATTGTACAAAACAGCATTCAAATATTACGCGATTTGATAGTTAGCCATTCATTAGTATTATATCAACAATTTGTACATTGAGCATACATAGGCCAATACTAGCAATGATCTCTTCTTTCGAAACCTTGTGTAGGATGATGATCTCACTGTAAGGTTATGGCTAGACCAGTTGTTGGTAATTTAAGTGTAATTACCGGTTCATTTTCCGTATTTTGGGTTTGGTTCAAAGACGGGTGAACTTATAAATAATAAAGCTAGTTCGGGAAGTACGAAGTGTACACTAGTCTATTGTTTAAAAGTTCGCGGTATAGGCGCCAAAGAATTAATCCGAATAAAACAGATTTTGGCGGTTGATTTCGAAGAGTTGTAACTCTTCAAAATTCTGACTCAATCCCTTCCCTTTTACCCTTCATTTGTCTATATATATGATAGATAAATGAATCAGATTTTCTCTAAGAGAAATTACTGATAATCAATCTTCTTGAACAAAAAAAACGAATTACACATAAAAGCTTCGAAATTACATCTCTATTTTCTTGCCAAAACCGAGGAACACCGTCTTATATCTGTAGAAAATTCGGAACATCCCAGGCACTGATATACGGGACGAATTGTTCTATAAGGAAAGCGTAGCGATTCAGTGTTGTTTTCATTGTTTTCATTTCTTTGACAGTATATCATTAACACCAGTGCCGTAAGTTTTGTGACAAAAAGGTGGGGTAAATTTAATGTTTTTACCTCAACCCTCACTCTTTTCTCTTCCAGGTTCAAACTTAAAACTCATGTCTTAGGTATAATTATGATCTTAAGAAAATTGACATATACAGCTACTCACGTACTACGTGAACAAACATTTACCTGGGAGCCGTACTGATCACAAATGACCAACCGTGGAACTGGAAACCTTTCTTTAATTAAACCATCAGCATCATCTCTGGGAGCTTGCAACAATTCAGCAAATGTCTGGAAAAGATAAGAAACAGTCAAGGCAAGAGAAATATGAGACTAACAAACAAGAGGCTGAATATTTGGTCGCTTCAACTTATTTATATTGTCCTCATTTGGCTTCGGTGATCAAGCAATGCCAACTTCAACCAATATTTTCCCACGATATTCAATAGTTACAAGTTGAATGGGGAGCCCTGGCGCACCGGTTAAGGTGTTGCTTTGTGACCGTGAGGTCACGGGTTCAAGCCCTGGGAGCGGCCTCTTGCCAAAATGGCAAGGGAAGGCTTGCCCCCATTACACCCTTGTGGTGGGGCCCTTCCCCGGACCCTCGCCTAGCGGGGACGCCATCGTGCACCGGGCTGCCCTTTTTTTTTATTCAATAGTTACAAGTTACAATTGTCAAACAAAGGTAATATTAAAAATATTTATCTCGGTTAATCTGACAAAAGTTTATAGTTTCATTGTATCCTTACACATGTTTAGAGCAACAAATAAATGGTTATTGTTGACATTAATTGATCATCAAAGTCAAATAGGGACGGACAACAATTTGGAATGACAGGGAACGGTACGAACCTTGTGTTCAGGCATAGTATGGTATCCCTCCTTCCGCCATTGGGCAACAGTTGCACCGTGAAATATCACAACAGTGAAATAAGCGTCTAATAGTAATATTTTGTCAGGAGAAACAGAGACAACATCGAGAAGGGCAGGTTCAGCTGCTGAATGAAAAGAGTACGAAATTAATGAAGGCTGAATCATCACTACTGAGTTGGAAACATTCTCCCGGTTAAGAATCATTCTAAAGTATGCAGTCTCATCAGGGCTGTTGTTGAACACCTACAACAGATGAATAACCATTGAGTTGGGTGTTTTAACAATTTATAATCACGCAAGATATACGGAAGATCAAGTTCAATAAAGGAAACAAAGATACCTGAACAAATTGAGAACGTCTCAAGTGAAATATAAATTGAGGAAATATTGAAAGCCGTGGAGATAGACTGAAAGTGTCGGAATTATCCTTTTGGTATTCTCCGAATCTCGAACAAAGGCGTATCAGACATCTGTCAAGCCAACGTATCGGATCGAATTCCGCCTGCAGACCGATAACGGTGAAAGGGGTGAAATCAGGAAGAAATTACGCTAGCTAAGAAAGAAGGAAGAAGACAGGCTAATACAAAGTAGTAAAAGCCATCATATAGGAAAAAAAACATTAAAATGAAATAAATATAAATAGTTTGGCTCTATATACTAAAGCATCCATATTTGACCATATAAGAATATAAGACAACTACCAATCATGAAAACAATCAGGAACACCCTTGAAAATCGGACAATTACTTTCTTTCTTCATGTCTTTCTAAAGCACCACAATAGCAAACGAACTAAACTCAACAGAACATAAGCAGGCTCTGGTATTCAGCGCTACCACATCAAAAATTGTAAATGCTTCTCCTCAGGTCAAGAAGTGTCCAATTTAAAGAGCAACAAAGGTTCATGATGACCAGCTTGAGTAAGCAAACAAAAGATTATTTACCTAAACTATCGTACAAGAATTCCAAAGAGTAAAAAGGTTCCACTGTTTGTTCTCGTTAAAGCTTACCTCGTTCTCCATTTTAAATGAAACTAGGCGTGCCATGGTAACAGCTGCTGCTTCTTGATCAAACCCAGCAATCAATTCCTACAATTTATAACATACAAGAAGCAGAAAGTCAACAACTGACTAGTAGTACAGTTAAAACACCACCAACAAGCAGACCCAAAGGGATTAGGTTTGTAAGTTACTCAACAGGAAAGAACATAACAGTCGTAGCCGTAATACACTCAAAAACATTGTTCAAGTACCTGTGTGCTTCCAGGACCAGCAACCCACCTTCGAGAAAGAGTGGTCACCCGTAATCTCATACGACCACTATGGTGTTGATAGCTGAGAAAAATCTGAAATAAGTTAGAGTATTTCCAAGATGTAGTGGCCAATAGAGAAGAAAGCAAAAGGCAACACAAGCAAATTAAAGGTTGGGCTCATACTAAGTCAAAAACTGAAGGTAAAACAGGTTGCTAGTGGCTTCACCAATAGCATCAGGATTGTCCTTCTTTGCAATGTCAAAAAATAAACATAACGTTGTAGCTTTGTCAAGGCCACACATCTTCCATGCACTTGTACTACCCTGACCAATAACAGTTTCTGAACAAAGGAGACTTTTCTGCAACAAAAAGCGCAGTCAAGGATTAGACCAAGAGGTTAAATGAATATCGACAAAATTGAAGACACTAGTTTATACCATGAGTTTACCTTTTCAAGTGATGCACAAGGACCTATGATTCCCTGAACTTTTAAATCCCTTGAGCAGTTGACCTCAAAAATACCACTGCAGAAAGATAAAGTAGAAGAGTGATTAATCTAAACATTCACCTTAATATTCCAAATATTTCTTCAGAAGAGAACAATCATCCAAACTATGAAATAGAGCAGCTCAGAAAGGGAAACAAAAAAAGCAAGTAACAAGGAGAGGTACTTGATTGAGGCAATATCTTGTTTTTTTAATGGAAACTGATTGAGGAAATTAGTGAAACCAAATAACAGTGATGTGAAATAGATGATTAAAAAAAGGAGAGAATTTTATCATCCAATTTTGTGTTTCACGCTATATATATTTTTTATTATCTTATTTTTTATCAATAATATCATTAAAAAGTAAAGATAATACTCCCTCTGAGTCTGTATGATTGTTCCTGTTTCCTTTTTCATGCGAGTTTCGTGATTGTTCCTATTTCTTTTTTTAGTAACTTTTTTGTGGTCTAAAATCAATTCAGTGTGGGGTAGGGTGTTTTGTGTGGTTTAGAATCATTTTCTTATTTATGGTGCATAAAGCAAAAGGAACAATCACTCAGACTCGGAGGGAGTAATAGTTAATTAAAGTTTAATTTAGATGCTATAAGTTTAGTTCCAAAAACTACTAACTCCTATAAGTTCAGTTCAGAGAAGTTCAAATCCTAAATTCCGTCCAGTACAGATCCCACAAGTTCAGAAAAATTCAGATCATATAAGCACAGTTCGAGCAAAATTAAGTTCAAAAGAACAGGGTCTAAGTCTAAGGGCTTGCTTGGGATGGAGCCTGGAGGTGATTGATTCTAGGGTAATAAAGCTTAACTGAGTTAGAAAATGGAGGAAAGTGATGGTGGTTGAAGATAGAGATCAGAAGAGGGTGTAATAGTTGTTTCATAAAGGGGGACTAGTTACCCACGCCCTTAAAGTAATGTATTACCTTCAAAGTTCAAATGGGATAGATTCCTGAATACCTCCCTCTCCTAAGCTTTCCACCCTCCAGAACCACTACTAACCACCAATCTCCTCCTATTTCTTCTTGTTTTATTACTCCGGTAATGATTACCTCTATCTCAAGAGGGCCTAAGACGGAAACAGACGTTCTTTGTTCATTAATCTCAAATACCTACGAGTACGAAAACTAACGATTCTCAGGAACTGCTGATTAACAAGATAGGAGTGACAAACAGTAAATACAAACTATACACATTATCAACAACAAAGTGAGGAGCTGCAGGAAAGGAAAGAAAATTTCAATCCAGGAATCTTGATGTGCGGAAGACTGAAATAGAATAAATCAATCCACAGATGTTATTGGTTCCTCGACAAAAGTATCTAAAAGGCTTCATTGGGTAGTATGTTCTCCGCACTATGACTTGAGATTTTGAATAAGAAACTCGAAATATGCTTCCTGTGGAAGTACATAGTACATACATATATTCGCCTTTTGATAAACTAAAAAAGTGCAAAACTCCTCTGGATAACAGTCATAATTCATAACACACCCACGCTTGTTTAGTAGCATTTCTAAACGGCCATTCAGTCAAAATTCAGCAATAACAGATAAACACAACCATAAAATTTACAGTTAAAGACATACGGAGTACAATACTAAATAGCAGCAAAACAGAAAACACATAGCAGAACAAATAGCATATTATGGTGGTAGATATCTTTGCATTTACAAAATATAACCTCGTATTCAAAAAGTAGAAATCTACACATCAATGAGTACCTAACCAAAACAGAAAAAATGCAGAGCTGTAGGTATAGACAGCGCAAGTTTAATTAAATAGCCAACGCCTTACTTGGAAGCTGGTCCAAGGTCATATTCCCCAGCCTGGAAAACACGCTTAAGAGAATCCTTGAATACTGAATGGCCAAAACTTTCAGCAAGAACAACAAGCCCACCAGTTCTTTCAACAGCTACTTTAAGTTCAGCTACCCCAACCTGGTATGTGAAGTATGATCACCAAATCAGGTTTCTAAATCTTACATGGCAGCACAACCTAAAATATATCTCATGAGATGACTTGACAATACTAAAAAGATAATAACTGGACTTGTTTTTCCGCATGAAATGTTGAAACCCATTAAGTTCCGAAATGGAAAATAAACTGAGAACTATAAATAAAATCCAATTAAGCAGAAACCATTCATACCAATTTCAAGTTTCAATCAGAGAAAATATTTTAGAATACATGCTTGTCGTTAATCATTCTTCACTCAAACACTATAACAATAAACCATCAGATACGATAATATTCCACAGTTTGTATCAAGCAGTAAAATGTCAAATAATGTTCCTTTACTTCTTCCTTTTCTTCCCAAACATTAATTAAATATAAGAATACAGACCATATAATACC
This sequence comes from Silene conica, assembly GCA_029255685.2. Lineage (NCBI taxonomy): Eukaryota > Viridiplantae > Streptophyta > Magnoliopsida > Caryophyllales > Caryophyllaceae > Silene > Silene conica. Next base: position 4,670,576 of record CM055314.2, read on the forward strand.
TGATCAAGGGCACACGCAAATAGGTCAAGAACGTGTCCTTGGTGCACAAGTTGCTTTGAAAGTCCATCATAAAATTTTACTGCTTTGTGATAATGAGGAACAGCATCCTTATCCAAGTCCTTATGAGAACGAATTGGCTCAGATAGGTTCTTTGAGACGATCTGCAAATAAACTCAAACAAATATTGATTAGTATTTGTTATTGTTGAGCATTTTCACACAGTGAGTAGAAGTAAGGACAAGAACTTCCAGAAACACTAGAAATCCTAATAAGTATGTTTGCCAATAACAACCTTTATCTAAATAAATTCCAACTTGGTGTCCCTTGATTATCTTACTTTAAACAAAAAATATTCCTCAGCATAGTTCACTTTGACCACTCTCACATTAATCAAATTTAGAAGACATGTAAGACAGTGTCAGGAAGATTTATGGTCAAAGATATATCGACTTCAGCATAAACATTGTCAAATAAGGTTAATGAAGCTTAATGTGAGGATAATTCACTAGTTTACACGGTGAAAAGGTATAGCTATATTCCATTTCACTTTGCTCATCAGAAACAGTCATACTTCCCATCAATTCTTTTCAGATTAAGAATGCTCCTGTTCATTACCTACACATATACTATGTTACTCTGACTCAGTTTCAATGTCATACATGACACAGTGTCGGAGCATCGGATACGATTGTTTTCAAGGAGAACTTTTGATTTTATGGTCTCAAATGAATTGTCAAAGTGTTGTATTGGACACCTCGAGTGTCCTACACATGACACTGGATCAAAGTGAAGGGTCGGAATAACATGGCACATCTGTCAAAACTCATCTAACAATCCAGAATAAAGAACTAAGATTAGAACGTCTTTAAATAGGGAGAAAACTTACAGCACCGGGCCCTTCAGTTGAGGGGCCACCAACAAAAGACATAATCCTAGCCCCTTGGCCTGGAACACAAGCTCCCAACAAGTGGGCAGCAATGCTGAGTGCCGTCCCTGTACACCTAGTTGCCCTCTCATCGGCTGCCACCCCCCAGGGATCCTTCTGAAGTTCCTCAAGCAACTACATTCACCAATTACATTTGTGCCATCAACGAATAAATCAAAAAGGGAAGCCATACTTGACCCTCAAAATTAAATGCAGAAATTCTACTCACTCAGTATGCATTTCTAAAACACCACCACTCACAGAAAACCATCAGCTTACTTGTCAATTAAATCATTGGTGCAAGTCAATTGGAAAGTAATATAAGGTCTTAGTGTTTACAATATCCGCAACTTTCTAGTTAATTCCCATTTTAATCAATCATTCACATCCACTGAACCTTGAGCACTTCATCGTGTATAAAAAACAACATTCTCGAAAGACCATAACGAACCCCGAAATCACAAGTAAGAGCTTAAAAATGTGCATACGTCAACAGTCAGTACTCAGTACGGTCAAATACATACCACAAATTCTGAGCTCAGCATCAACAAACTCAATCACAAATTGAAAAAAAAGTAAAGCCTGACATTCATACACACTAGATACTTCGATAGCAAACATTTCCCACACAGTCATCAACAAATTCAAGTTGATCACCAATGATAACCAAAACGTCAAACATACTAAGAAAGTCAAGAACTTTCCCAAATTGAGCACAAACCCATTTTGCAAGCAACTGAGGATGTACAACAATTAGATGCATAATCAACATTTCTAAACGATTCCTACTCCCGTCACTGAAATAACAACTCCATCTACAAAAGCCAGCGCTTCAACAAGCAAGTCCCCCTATACCAACATTTTCAAATCTCTATATGACTATATCAGATTCAAGCTTCCAGCATGATCAGAAAAATCAGAAATCATTACCGAATTGAGCACAAATTCGCAGTCAGACACAGGCAACAAGAACCGAGCAATGCTTTCAGCAGACAACCCATCCCTAACACCAGCAACAACACCAGTAACCGGCTTTGGCCTCTTCCCGAAAAACCCCAATTGCTCAATAACCTGCTCCTTACTAATCTCCTTACCCCCCTTAAACACATAACTCTTGGGAAGCCCACCTCCGAACCCCAATTCATGAACATTAACCAAACTCCCAAACGTGATCAACCCCACCATACTCTCCTCAGGCAACAATTCCAACGCCTGCGCCAACGCCAATTTCAAATACCCAATCTCCTCCTCAATCATACACGTATCCACCACAAACAAACACACACTGGAGTTAGGGTTACCATTAGGGTTTTTAGGGTTAGGGTTTTCCGCCGGATTTTCATACTCCACCGTCGTATACTGCGGAAACAACTCTGCCGGCAAATTATCGTCGGAAATGGTAGCATAATGAGTCGGAAAATGATTACGATTGAAACAAAAGGCGCAAACCCAGATTTTAGCTGCGAAATCGACGACGGAAAAAGGGTTTAAGATGGATCGACAAGATCTACAGCGTAAAGGAGTGTAAGGAAGAAGAGGGGGAGAATTAGGGTTTGAAGTAAGGGATTTTAATGGTGTGTAGAAGATTGAAACTGGGATTACACTGTTACTTGCTTCTTGTTTTGTACCAGGGATTACATTCCATGGCATTCGTACTCCGTCTTGTTGTTCTAATGTAACGAATTCCGCCATTGTTGGCAGTGGAAGGATGATCGAATTAGTGTGTAATTGTGAATAATTGGGTGATGCGATCGTAAAACAGAGTGTGATTAATGATGAATTTGATCGGAAGTTGGTTACGATAATTATGTGATTGATGAGAGGGAAGAAGACATGATCACACACTCGAGTCAGCTCTTGTCTTGTTTTGATTGTTTTCTCGGGAGTTTTTACGTTTTACTCCCTCCATTTAGAAGTGTCAAAAGTTGACTCGACGCGAGGTATCCAACACGATCTGATCGTCTGAAATTCGATTTGATAGAACCAGAAAATTGGGTAAATCAAAATGTAACTTACCTGCCCGGCTGCCCCCAACCGATCCGATAACCGATAAATTAATAGCCTAGTGGAGACTCGGTAGAAGTCCATTGAGAAATAAGGAAAGATTAAAATTGAAGACTTGGACGTCAGGATAAAGCCCAAAGAAGATACTTATATGACAGTTGGGCTAGTCAAGGTTAGAGGAAACAACCCTTTGTTTTACCTCAATAGAAGCAAGAATCCAGGAGTAGGACCAGAAAATAATAGGGGTGAACAAAAAATAGTCCTCCGAAAAACCGGTCTGACCCAGATCGTATGGTCCGGTCCGATTCAACCCGGATACATGCTGGTCTGGTCTCCGATCCCAAAAAATATGGTGACCGTTCAACGATACAGTCCGGTCAAGTCTATATAAAAATAAAATTCAATTTACCTAGTAAAGTAGTACCGAATCTTTAGGGTTTCGGTCCGGTCCGATCTGATCCATCCCAACCGGTCCGGTTCGAGGTCTTAGGGTTGATGACTATCCGGTCCACGGGTTTAACCGGTCCGGTCTGGCCCGTCCTGTCCGGTTTTGAATCGGTGAACAACTGGACACATTTACCAGCCAGGTGGCCGGCAGCCGGTCCACTAGGCAAACATGTTTGTATGTTTTGCCGTATGTTTGTGTATGTGTGTGTTCAGAACCGGATGACCAGCAGTCGGTCCACCGACTATGAGCACCTGTATCGTGGAATCCGTTTACAACTTATGTTTTATTATTCAGATTTCATTTATCCTTTTCTATATGATTCGTATGCTTTAATATTATCATTTAGAATGTTGTGTGGTCTTTTCATGTGAAATTCATATAGTGCACCATTGATGGCACACAATGTTTCACCCGACTTGCCTGCGAGTCGAGTCTGGTTGATTGCTTGATTGAGTGTCATGCGGTTAGATCTTGGATCGTCCGCCACTGATCTACGCGATTAGGGGTACTCTTCCTATCTAGTTCGAGTCTTGGAGATGTGATACAGACATTTGTCGAATTGGGAGAGGTTTATAGCCCGAGAGTCTGGCCAGATTTAGACTAGGACCATATATATATGTGTCGTCCTACCAAGGGATTCGAGAAGTCTAAGATTAAGTAAACGAGGCATCTTTTGGCTTAGCATGAGTAGATTCCCGGTGTCTTAACTTGTTTGCTTGTGTGTGTGTGTTTGGACATGCCTTAAGTTGGTTTCTGAGTCAGAAACTTGGATGATTGGTTGATATTTATATTTGATTCACATGTTGATTTATGTTGATTTCCCATGTTCGATTATATCATGTTTCACATGTTGACTTTGAATTGACTCGTTAAATTATTTATCGTATGTTGACTCTTGTATCGTTTTCATATGATATTCGTTGATTATGATATGTCACATGATTTAATTACATCGTATAACATGTTGACTTGTATATTGTTGATTTATGCTTGTCTACATGTTTTCTGACAAAAGTGGCTCGGAGAAACCTCGAGTTACTCCCCACTAACTGTGGCATACATGTTTCATGTATAACAGGTATATAGTTGGTGTTGTTTGGGAAGGACGTGTGGCTAGCGAGGATTTTTAATCATTCGACATTTACCCTTACCGTTCTCCCACTTGTGTCACTACAAGGCCATTGGGTTCATAGACCACCCACCCTGCAACCGCTCCTCCCTCCCTTCTCCTCTCGGCATCCACCTTAATACGCACCACACACCCCTGATAGTGTTCCCCAATAAAAAATATCGGAACCGACCGCCAAATTACATTCATGCACTCCTCCAAAGGACTCAGGTCCCCACCCCCCTCACTAACCTGGACGTCCACTCCCTCTCCCTTTTCAGTCCTAGCTTGCCAACCATCAGACTCCTCATGCACCTTCTTAAAAAAGACATTGGGAATAAAGGCAATCTCTCGAAAAATTACGTTATTCCTTAGGGTCCAAATATTCCGAAGAATAGCGAGAAAGATAATACAACCGCTCTCCTGATCTCCCGCCTTGCCAAAGTAGACCAACCAGTTGACCACCCAATCCTCAATACTAATCTCTTTTTCCCCCTCACAGCATAAACCCAGTATCGAGCCTTTCCATATTCGTATAGTCACCGAACAGTCCCTGAACAAGTGCTGAAGATATTCAATTTTCCCAAAGTCCCTTTTGCAGAGACAGTAAAAAGGGTCATAAATAAACTAGCCCTCTTTTCCCAAACTCGTCACCCACAGGTAACGTTCCCGTAACAATTTTCTACACCAGGATCATCCACATCTTAGGACTAGGAAGCTTCCAATGCCTTTTTTTCATAAAATCCCCTCCCAGCTTCATCATTCTCTTTACCTCCCTGCTTGTTTTCTTGTTCTCGAAAAACTCATCAAAGACGTACCCACTTACCGTATAACTCCCTGTGCTACTCCCAACATCACATCATCTTTCATTCTTTCTGTGTGAGACAAATTGGTAAATAAAGTCAGAATCTTATTGACAGACTCTTCTTGGAAAATTTCTCTAAGCCTAACTTCATCCCAAGATTTTGGATCCCGAATAAGATCACCCACCCTAAGATCATAGAGATGTGCATATGACATGGACAAAACCTCATCCCTTGGCACGGGAACATTCCTGTTGACCCATTTCGAAGACCAAACTTTCAAAGTAGACTGACTCCCCAACTTCCACTCCGTATTCTCTTTAATTAGTTCAAGTCCACTTGGGAGTTTGGTATTCGAGACTAATCCAGAAAAAAAACTCTCTTGGCTTGAAAAGAAGAGGATCATCTTAGGCATTGCTGAAGGGCTAGCGTACCTACACGAGAATTGCGAGATGAAGATTATACATCGTGATTTGAAACCTGCAAATGTGCTTCTAGACGATAAAAAGAACGCCAAGGTGTGTGATTTCGGGATATCAAAGCTACTAGAAAGGGATCAAAGTAGCACTTCAATTGTGCGCATTGGAACCCCTGGGTATCTAGCACCGGAGATTGTGAAGGAGACTATAAAGGGTACTACGAAAATAACGGAGAAAGTTGATGTCTATAGTTACGGAATTGTTGTACTTGAAGTGGTATTTGGGAAGCGATATAGTCGTCTTTGGAGGCCGAGTCAGAGTAATCTCGAGGCACGTCAGTTGCCGGGGTTGATTAGGAAATTGGACGGTGAAAGGAAAAACTGGAAGGAGATCGAGAGGATTGGGCAGCTTGCGCTCTTGTGCTTGACTGATCAACCAGAAGCTCGTCCATCCATGTCGGATATTGTGGGGGCAATTAAAGGGACCAACGCAAAACTGGGATAAAAACTCAACTATAGTGCCAGCCCAACAAGCCATTGTGTCGAATTGATGGAACATTGGAACTATCCGTTTTATTTTACACAAATTCTCGTGGAAGACGGACATGTCCGTCACAAGCTGAATACGGGTTAAGTAAAGTTGTTGTTTAGGTCAAAATTTACCTAAGGTAGTTTTTATGAGGTTATAGTGATTCCAAGCCAAGAATATGATTTAAGGGATGAACTAAGTATTTTAGCGATACAAAGAGAAGAAGTATGGAAGAGAAGAAGATTGATGACGCAGAAATCCCTTAGGAAAAACTGCGGGAGGGGTGTTTCCTCCAATTTCTACTAGAATTATCCTTCAGGAAGTGTATGCGATTACAAGTATTTCTTAGGGTTTTCTAGTGTTTCGTGTATGCTAAGTGTGTAATGAATGTCTTTTACATGTACAATATTTGCATATATATAGAGGCTTTATTCTATGGACCGTTGGATTGGGCTCTAATCCAACGGATCTCTTCTCTCTCTTTTATCTATTTTGGGTGTCTTCTTCCTGCTTGCTTTTTCTGACGGAAGTCTGGTGTGTGGCCATTTGAGGTAATCTCGAGCTTCTCCCCTTTTAACCTTTTCTTCTTCCTCGTTTGTGCCGTTCTTCTCCTTCCTCTACAATCTTCCTCTTGTGTTGACTCCCTATTTCCTTTTCCCATTGACTTTGGCATCCAATGTGTACTTTTCCTTCTAATCACATAGTGCCACGTGTTAGCCTATAAAATGGTAATTTTAGGGCATAACATTAGCCCCCAGTTCTTGCAGAAATATGTTTGTGCAAGAACTCCTGCAGATATCGGATCCAGGACCTCCATGCAGGCTTCCTGCAGAAACGTCGGGTAGGGTTGGCAGTTGACGAGACGTTAATGTGACGTGCTTCAATCTTGATGAATGCTTCCTTTAATGCGCGCTATCCGTTTGCCAACTGTCCCCCACTCCGTTCGAAATTCAAATTTTACCTGCTTTATTTAAACCCCTTTCACCCTTTATTATTTTTACCACTCATCTTTCATCTTCCCTCTTTTTACCCTTTCTTTTCCTCTCTCTAACTTCTTCAACTTCCGATCTTGTCAACCGTTTCCGCCTTCTTTCTTCGCCGAGGTACGATCCTTTCGTGATTCTTCTTTTCGCATATTTAATGGCTTCGAACACATTTTCTGAACGCCCCTTGCTGCATAGCAAATACCGCGTCGATTCCTGTTTTACCTTGATAGATTCTTCTGTGGTTAGGGATTTCTTCCCTTTTGATAAAAATGTTGACATGATCGTCCCCCGCCCTGGACAAGCGCCTGATGCGCACTGCCCGGGGTGGACTACCTTTTACCTGTACCCATTTTCTCTGGGTTTATCTTTCCCGTTTCCTTCCCTGGTGCAAGAGTTTCTTCGCCATTCAAAACTCCCCCTTTGGCAAATAAATCCCCATGCATGGAGGATCCTTCTCTCCCTTTCCATGTTAAGCAGCCACCATTCCATTGATATCTCCTTAGGGGACTTGGCCCACTTTTATGCGGTCAGGGGCTTGGGCGATGCCCAGTACACCCTTCGAGCTCATTCCAGGATTGACCTTCCCATCATCCTTCCGAAGAAGGCCAAGGATGCTGGATGGTCCACGCAGTTCGTCTTTGTACGAGTGGACTCCCTTCCTACGCCTATCGATTATATCTTCCAGGACCCTATTACGGACAGCAAAGGTACCGGCAGTTTCTTTCTTCTGTCTTTCGTTCTCGTTACTGCTCACGCCCTTACGCTTTTTCCTGCGCAGGTGTGAAAGAATTGGTTCTCTCTGCTGATATCCACGAGACTTATAACAAATTATTTGGATTGGACGCTGACGCCCGTTGTTTCAACACCCTATTCGCCCAAGAAGAACCCGCAGAGATGTCTACTAGCTCAACTCAGACAAAGAAGACGCCCACAGAGCTGCTCGTCGAGCGCAGGAAGATGATGATGGTCTCATCGGTCAAGCCTTTGTCGAAGAGGAAGTTGGAGCCTGGTGAGCCCCTTCCTGCCCCCAAGAAAGTCGCTCTGCCTGCTCCTGCTGAGTCGTCTCCCTCTGTCACCCCTTTTTGTCCTCCTCCTCCTGCAGTTTCTTCCAGGACCCGCAACAAAGCTTCTACTTCCACCGCCCTGGCCAAGAAGTCTGCTGTTCCTATTATAGAGGACCTGAGCGAGGATGTCATCCGCTTACCAGAGGGTTTCAGCTGTGCTTTGGAGGAGGACCCGTGGCCTGCTATGAGCCGCCTTCTAACTCCTGGTTCTAAGGCTCTGTTGAAGGGTCAGCCCGTGATGCCGATGTGGCGCCAGGCTGCAGAGGACGTTTTCTCGGTGAGTTTTCCCCCTCCCTTTTTTTCCCTTGTGCTTACTTGTGTCTTCGCTTTGGTCGACTGATATCGCCTCCGTGTCCCTTTTTCAGGGTTTCCAGAAGATGCTAATGGGGTGCAGTGAGGCGGAGACTGCGTTTCAGGAGGCCCAGACCGGGTTGGACGCCGAGAGAGGGCTCAGGGTGAGAAAGGCGGAGGAGCTGGCCCGCTGCCAGGTGAGGGTGAAGGAGCTGGAGGACGCCCTTGCGGAGCAGGGCAGGAAGAGGGACGAGGCGCTTGCTGAGCTGTGTAGAGAGAAGGACCGGGCCCTAGCTGAGCAACGCAGGGAGTAGGATGCGCGGCTGAGAGCCGTGGTGATCAAGAAGAAGAACCTGTCCAAGTTGCTGTATGACATGACTACTTTCTCCTCCCTGGAGGCAAGAATAGCCTGTATGGAAGAATTCAGGGCGGGGGAGCATACTAAGTGGAGCTTGGAGGATGAGAGGAAGCTCATGGAGCAGATGTTCCTTGTTCATCCCGTGCTTCCGGACTTTTCTGATCTCAATCCTGATGGATCCCTCCGCTCTCCGATTCCTGGCTCCCCCGAGGTACAGAGCGCTCCTCCAGGGTCTCCTGCTCCAGCCGGCGTCTTCCAGGACCAGATTGTTGATACTGCTGCTGAGGCGGGTTCCTCTTCTACTCGGCATTCTGGCGGTGAGCAGGCTGTGGAGGAAGTCGTTGATGTTTAGCTTCTGCGCCCTTAGTGGCATTCAGATTTAGTTGTTTTCATGTTTGTTTTGTTGGCTGGGCTGGTGCCCTTGATACTTCTATGCCCTGGGCCCTGCGTGGCGGGCTTTTATCTTGTTTCTGTTTTTGTTGGTTTGTCTGAACTCTTGCTGGGTGGTTCCCAGAAATTTTCAGCAGTTGTTATGCTGCTTCTTTAAGTATGCGTTTGTGGACGCTTTTTTATACTCTGTGTGTTTTGTTTTTGTTTGCGCATGCTCGTGTATTTTTGGCCATGTGTGGGTGCTGGCTTCAGGGTATACCCATCTCAGTCAGAGGCTATCAGGCTTTCGTGAGTGCTAAGTATCGTGGGCGACAGTGTCCCAGTTGCTTGTACCTTGCCATACTCACGCGATGTAAAGGGTTTGAGTGTGATTTGACTCATGCTCGCTTTTATAGAGACGACGTATTGCAAGTATTTATGATAAAAAATACCTCAAATAGATTTTCATTGATCACCAAATTAGTTTTTTCAAACAATTCCCTCAGGATAGCTGGATCCTGGGGGTGATACATTTGTGAGTAGCTAAGATATGAAATGTTTGAACATAGAACAAGTAAGTAAATACCCTAGAATTAGGATGCAGATCTTGGGCGCAGATTCTGGAAGTATCCCGGTATGCTTCCTTATATGTGATACTTTTTTAGATGGAGGATATTCCAGGGTCTGGGCACCATGTTCCCTTCCATGTCCATCAGCCTGTAGGACCCGCTTCCCGTTGTGCTTTCCACCTGATAGGGCCCCTCCCAATTGTAGGCGAATTTTCCGGCATTTGTATTCTTCGTATTCTAGAACACTTTCCTGAGGACTAGGTCCCCTACCTGGAGGGTTCTGATCTTCACGTTCTTGTTGTAACTCCGGGCCACCATTTGTTTATAGGCGGCCATTCTGATGGCGGCGCTGGTTCTGAGCTCATCTATCGTGTCCAGGCTGCTGGCCATTTCTGTTTGATTGCGTTCTTCCGTTAGGCAGCCATATCTCTGTGTTGGCACCTTTACCTCTGCTGGAATGACAGCTTCTGCTCCAAACACCAGGCTGAAGGGGGTTTGGCATGTTGCTGTCTTTGGTGTGGTCCTGTCAGACCATAGAACCAAAGGCAGCTCGTCTGCCCACTTGCCCCCAGCCTCTTCCAGTCTTCTTTTCATGTTGTCCATGACTATCCTGTTGCTGGATTCTGCCTGACCATTCGTCTGTGGGTACCTGGGAGCAGCTTTTAGTAGGGTAATATTCCAACTAGCACAAAATGCTTCGGTTTTGTTAGATATGAACTGTGAGCCGTTGTCACACACTATTTCAGAAGGTATACCGAATCTGCAAATTATGTTTCGTTTAAGGAAGGATATCACCTGATTTTCTGTAACCTGGGGGAAGGCCTCTGCTTCTATCCACTTGGAGAAGTAGTCTGTTAGTGCGAGCATGTAGGTTCTGTTCCCGGGTGCTCTGGGCAGCGGTCCTACTATGTCCATCCCCCATTTCATGAAGGGCCAGGGTGATATGATTGGATGCAGGGGTTCGGCGGGTTGATGTGTGACAGGGGCGTGTTTCTGGCAGGCTTCACACTTCTTGGCCAGCTCTACTGCATCTCTTCGTATCGTCGGCCAGAAGTATCCCATTCTGATTGCCTTGTTGGATAGGCTCTTGCCCCCTGCATGATTTCCGCAGTCTCCGCTGTGGAGATCGTGCAAGACTGTCTGCGCCTCTCCGTCGCCCAGGCATCTCAGGTAGGGTCCTGCGAGCGATTTCCTGAACAACACGCCGTCTATTAGTATGAATCTGGAAGCTTTCATTTTGAATCCCCTTACCTCCTTTTTGTCTGCTGGTAGGGTTCCGTCCCTTAGCCATCTTTGGTAAGGCGACCTCCAATCCTCTTGTTCTGGTTGCTCCGTGGTGTTGCTGAGGACGCCTAGTCCGGCCTCCCACTGGGTGCTGGAATTTTCCACTTCTCGGTCTTCCTGGGAAGTTGAGGGTTCCAGCACGTGGGTGATGGGGATTGAGGAGACGTCCCCTGGTTGCTGGATTCCAGCACGTGGGTGATGGGTGGTGTTGCTAACCCTTATTTTGCTTCTTCGGATTTCCTAACCCCAAACAGGCCCAACCTAATCCCTGTTCTGATGCGGCCCAACCTCTTATTTCTTTTTGCCTTGGCCCATCGTATTTGTTACCTTTTTGCAGGCCCATATTATCCTATCCTAGCCAGGCCCATTTTTTTTTAACACTCTATTATTCGGCCCATTGGCATAATATGTTCGGATTGGTTGTGTATATTTTAACAATACGTATGTGTTTGTGTGATATTTTCTATGTTCATACTTTTCGACTCGTTTATATGCTTGCTTATGTTTCGTCGTATATTATTCTAGTCGTTTCATGTCTTTGTTCTCATCTTTTCGATGATGTCAAGAGGGGGAAATATGCGACTTAGATTAGAATTTGCCTAAGCTTGCTCCTTGTCGTAATTCATTGTCTCTTAGGGTCCTTAAAGGATATGGGATAGATAGAAGATAAAAACTTCATTGTCTCTTAGGGTCCTTAAAGGATATGGGATAGATAGAAGATAAAAACCCTAAGTTGATCTTTGCTATGAATGACCATTATTATATTGAGGGGGAACATACACTTAGACACGAAATCTAAGAAAGACTTGTCATCATCAAAAAGGGGGAATTTGTTGAACCATATATTCAAATATATATGTAGTATATATGTTTATGTTTTGATAATGACAAGTCTAGCTATTTATATATTATATACTCGTATGTATAATCGTGTGCTAAGTGTACAGATTATTAATAACAAGATCTAATCAATCGAGCGTAAAAGATTCAAGCATATTAGTCAATAAATTGACTAAGTCGAAGATTGATAGAAGATCAAGCGCGCATAATGAACTAAAGTTATATTTATCAGCTATAGCTTTAGTACAAGATTGGTTCTAGTTATAGCTCGTAGCTATAACTCTATATCATGAAGAAATGATCGGAATATATATGTGTTTAAGTTGAAACGTTTGTTTCCAAATCTGTGTCGTGTAGAATTAGTGTTTAATTGGTATTCTATTTAATAAATAGAATTGTTAATCTTAATAGGATTATATAAAATATCTTTAAGTTAAATAAGGAATAAATAATTGTCTTATGAGATAATTATTTATTACTAAAATAAACTAAGGATTTTTTATATGATCTTTATTGTCAAATATATATAATCTAAATGTAGTTTGTTTCGACTTTGGGAAACGTGTGATATGTCACGTTTACCATAATTCGTGTAGGATTAAATTAAGTAAATATTATGTATTTATTTAATATCCTAAAAAAAACTAAGATTATATTATGGTAATATATTTTATTATCTTTGACATGGTTTAGGAAGTTGATTTAATAAGGATACTAATTATTTATTATATAAAGATCTTTCCTAAATATGAATTAGGAAATTAATTCCTTATATAATACATATAGTATATTATTAAATCTTTCCTAAATATATTAAGATTAGATTTAAGGTAGTATTACTAAAAGACTAGTATTTTAGTTTTAGTAATATTCCTAAATCATCTAGGGTTTGAATTACCTAGATACATATTCTATATAAATAGACTACCATGATACATTAAAACACACGAAACACATACACACATATTCACGCAAATCAAAGAGAGAAACCGCCGATTATATTCTTCAAGTTCGAGCTTATCATTGTCATATCAGATTCAAGATTCAAGTGCTCAAGCATTGATCTTATTCATTCAAGATTGTGACATCAAGAAACATTGAAGACTTTATCTTATTAACGTAAGATAGAACGAGTATTTAGCGGTTGTAACACCCCCATTTATTTAAGGGCCTGAACTAGGACTCCTCAGATAAATAAAAGTGTTACCATCTCGGTTTCCCGAGGCAGTAGATACAAAGGAAGATAAACAGTACTATAAATTAAACTTAAACTCATAACAAGTTCTTACATAACCGAATAGGAAACTGTTCTGATAAAAATAAAAGTACAACTCATAGACTACTATCACGTGGTCTAGACTCTAAACAGGTCCGGGTCCATGCTTCTCCCTTCCTTGATGCTCCCATAGTCTTTATACCTGTCAGTCTGCTCCCCATTAATTGGTTCATCACAGGTGATCACGAATACACAGGGTCAACCACGAGGTTGAGTAGAGTAAAACTGTAAACAAACCATATTACTAAAAATAGAAAGTCGATCATCTCCACTCCGAATCACAAGACCCAATATCTCCGCACCAATCACAAGACCCATTATCTCCACACCAATCACAAGACCCATTATCTCCGCACCAATCACAAGACCCATTATCTCCGCGGCAATCACAAGACCCATCATCTCATCGCCTCATCGTTATCACAGTATAATATAAATGCACAATATCAAGATCACATAATAATATATATAACAACATGTTTGATATCAATTATGAACGGTTTACACATCGTCAAACATTAGTAGTTTCCCCTACCTCAAAGCTGTAGAAGAAAGATAACTGCGCGACTGCTTCTAAAAATGCTCCACACGAAAACTTCCACCTAAATACGTATTACTTTAATTAATACCTTCCTAATTCTCGTAGTACATGTACACCTTCTATTTATAGACACTTCCTATATTTAGAAAGTTTCCACAACAACCGAGTTACCCAAAATAATAACTTTCTAAATATAGTAGCTTCTAAAAATAGTAACTTCTAAAAAAGAATAAACACTTGGGTTTGAAATTCAAATCTAAATCTTTACCATAAATAAAATCCTACACCATAATTACTAATTATATTTGCCATAAATAATATATAACATCATAAAAACAAGGCAAAATTACAAATTACCACCTATTATGTTCCATTTTTTACAATTTACCACCTATTATGTTTTATTTTACAAATAACCACCTAATTTCCAACAAATTTCACACCATTCCCACTTATTTTACATTTGTTTGACGGTTTTGTGTAATTATCGACTCGACCCCATTTTATCGTCTTAGGTAAATTCACAATGACCAATTTACCCTTTCTTGTCTATTGCTCCCAATTTTCTATGGTTCTTAGGTTTCAGAAACCCAGAAATCCAATCCAATTGAAACAAAACAAACCCCGATCCTTTTTTTTTTCAAAACTCACACAAATCCGATTTAAGATATCATCGTTGGTCTTCGGTGAAAATCTGTAATACATTGTTGAACTTTATTTGTTTCGTCAAAAAGTTTCGATAATGTTCAGCAGGTTTCTAAGACGGAGAAAGAAGAGATCTCGCCCGACACACTTTCCTACAACGTCGTCTTCAACAATGGCTATGAATCTATGATCATTGATCAACTGAATTAGTGGATGGTGAGGTAATGATCGAAGAAGGGTAATTATTGTGAATAAATTTAAACATGGGTGGAAATTGAAGGTGAAACTGGTAGATTTAAGTTCCTAATTATAATGAATTAATGACCTTATTAATGAGCAATAGACAAGAAAGGGTAAATTGGTCATTGTGAATTTACGTAACACGATAAGATGAGTTCGAGTAGATAATTATACAAAACCGTCAAACAAATGTAAAATAAGTGGAAATGGTGTGAAATTTGTTGGAAATTAGGTGGTTATTTGTAAAATAAAACATAATAGGTGGTAAATTGTAAAAAATGGAACATAATAGGTGGTAATTTGTAATTTTGCCTAAAAACAAATATTCTAAACCCAAAAATAGAACTAATAAAAATAATAGTAATGTTAATAATAATAATAATAATAATAATAATAATAATAATTTTATAATGGTAATAATAATAAAAGTACAATAAAACAACAAAATAACACCAACAACACCCGACACAACAACAACCCGACAACCCGCCACTAACAGCCCTGAAACCACCGAGACACGCCCCTACACCCTCCGACAACCATCACCACGTGTACCCAGCACCACCATTTACCTCCACGGCCACCGTCAGCCCTTCGACTTCCTCCGCCGTGGTGAATCAGTGCCTTCATCAGGCCTGGTTCCCACGTTGATTCCCTGACCAGACCCAAACACCAATCCCTCGAAGCACGCACAACCACCACGACAACCTGCTTCCACCACCACAACCCCCTGAGACACCAGACACCTAACCACGGTGGTACCACCGTGTCGACCTCCCCCGAGTCAACGGTGGTACCATCCCCCAAACCACCCTGTACACGTATTCCACGAAAACAGATCCGAACAGAGGGAACGAATCCCCCTGTCGACACCTTCCCAGACGCCTGAACCCACTGTGCTCACCACCACGACGACCTCCTGACTATCACCCGACTCTCTGACTCATGACCCGTACCACTAAACACGAAACCCGACTCGACAACCACACTAAACATACTCTGGTCGTGACAACAGGGAAGACACAAACCCAGAAATCATCACAGACCCGTAAACAAACCACCCTTTAACCACCGACTTAACCATAACCAACCACCACCGACTCTACCATGTACAACATTACATGCCATACTATACAAATCATACAAAACGAATAAGACTTAGAGGCTTAAACACGATTACATAAGTGACTAAAACCACAGACCCAAAACAGGAAAACAGCGATGTGTGTGTCATACCAGGTTTCCTATTCAATTCGAACCACCGTGCCCTGACCCACGACCACCGTTCTCGGTCTCCTTTCCTCCTTTGGGGTGGCGGCTAAGTGTACGAGTTGTTTGAAATGAAAATAGGGTAAGGTTTAGGTCTCGATAAGATGTTAAATATGACGGCAGAGGGGCTGCTCGGTAGGGTTTATGGGGAGTGTGTTGAGTGTGTTCTTAGTTCCAGCCGTGGGCTTGGGTGGTAGCACACATCCCAAGGCCCAAATAACGTATCAAGTGATCTAGGGATCGAATCCCCGTAACAACATCGTTTGCTGAAAACAAAATATATGAGTATAAACCATAAAACAACTAAACTATCATGCGAAAACCGTACCCATCGAGACTAAATTTCCGAGGTATTACAGCGGTACTCATTGTAAGGCAAATATTTAACGGTATTTGTCGTAGCTAGATATTTAACGGTATCTAGATAGAGTTGTGACTAACATCAAAGTCGCACGAGTAGGGTTGATAAAATTGTAATCCAGAGTTGGTACTAATTTTATTAATCGAGAATAGTGGACGTAGGTCTCAAAGTGTGAGACTGAACCACTTCAAAAATATCGTGTCTCTCTTTATTACTTGCTCTACTCAACGATCGTCATACAAACTTACACACATCGAAGAAGATTTAAAAAGAAGGCATACTCAATTCAACCCCCCCTTCTTGAGTATATCATATCAATAGACTCTTCAATTGGTATCAGAGCCTCGTGCTCTTGATCGCCTAGCCGCGTGAGTTTTGATCCTTCTATTGATTCTATATTATATACTCTTTCATCAATGGATTCCAAGCATCTCAAGTGTCCTATCTTCGATGGCAAAAACTATAGTTTATGGAAAAATATGATGACTCATTACATCAAGGGTTTTGATTGGGAATGTTGGAAGATCATCCAAACTGGACTAAAGAAGATCTTGGTCGCCGCCGCCAATGGAACAACCTATGAAAAGATGGAAAGCGATTATGTGGAAAGTGACTACAAAATTGCAGAGAAAAACTCTAAGGCCATGAGCCTCCTACAGAACGGTATGATAACCTCAGAATTCGATAGATTCTCATCTTGTAGTTCCGCTAAGGAAATATGGGATAGTCTCGAACTTGCTTATGAAGGAACATCCGCAGTCAGGAAACATCGTATAGACTTGCTCGTTCAAAGATATGAACTTTTCAATATGGAAAAGAATGAATCTATTGATAGCATGTCTGCACGATTTTCTTGTATTATTAATGAACTGCGGAACCTTGGCAAAAAGATCGATTCTGAGGATATCATTCGTAAGATTCTTAGGAGTCTCACCAAAAAGTGGCAACCTAAGGTCACGGCCATAGAGGAAGCACGTGATTTATCTAAAATCACTTACCAAGAATTGATTGGATCCTTAATGGCACATGAGATCATACTAAATAAAAACGATGATGATCCCAAAGGAAAGGGAGTCGCCCTACAAGCCTCCACAAGTGAAGTGTGCGAAGAAGAACTAGAAGACGAGACAGTTCTATTCGCAAGACGTTTTAAAAAGGTTGTCTTCAAGGGAAGATACAAAAACCCTAACAACAAAACAGTCGACAAAAAGAAAACTGACACAAAACAAACATTCTTCAAAAGAGGATGTTTCAAGTGTGGTCAACAAGACCACATGATCAAAGACTGTCCAAGTTGGGACAAAATTAAAGATAAGTCAAAAAGAGAAAAGATCAAAACGGAGTTCAAGAAAGTAATGCTTGCGTCGTGTTGGGGAGAATTAGAATCCGAGGATGACGAGGACTCAGAAGAAGATGAGGTAGCAAACCTGTGCCTAAGCAACGTCAGCCTAGATCTAATCTCAAACGACAACAACGAAGACGACGCATCCCATATGTGTCTCCTTGGAGAATCCGACTCAGACGACGACGACGACGATGAAGAGGTAAATTTTCTTCAACTCAAAAGTCAAGTTAAAAATTTATCTAAAGCTATGTTGGTTAAATATTTTGAGAAAACCCTAGACCAATGTCATGAACAAAGTCTTGAGCTAGATGACTTGAAAGAACAGATCCTTGATATTGCTGAGGAAAATCAACTTCTAAAGGCCAAAGCTAAGAAACTGAAATCCAAAATAAGCATTGAAGCAAATGCTAAGTTGGAAACAGTTATGTCTGAGAAAAAGGTTCTTGAGACTAAAGTTATAGCTAATGAAGCTATAACCTCAAAACTAAAACTCAACATTAAAGAGCTTCAATCTAAAGTTATAGCTAATGAAGCTATAACTTCAGAATTAAGAAAGGCTAATGAGCACCTTAAGTCAGAATCTTCGATTATGGTCGAAGATGAGACTCATCTGGAAGAAGTTGAGATTCTCGAAAGCAAAATTATGGATCTAGAATTCAATCTATCTAAAATCAAGAAGGAACATGCCAAAATTGTGTCCGACTTTCATAAAGACATTCAAAACCTAAAAGAGTCTAACAACACTGACCACAGTGAATGTAAGAAAGAAATAGACTCCCTAAAAGACCTCCTTCTTCATGCTCGGAAGGTTCACGACAAATGGGAAGGAAGCACTAACGTTCTAAACTTCCTAACTGAACAATCCGACAACAACATGAAGATGGGATTAGGTCACGAATGTTATGGAAGAAGGGATCACTCAAAGTGTAAACAAAGTCCAACAGATAGAGACTTTAGAAGAAGAAAATATGCCGACCTTCCTGAGTATTTAATATGCACTTATTGTGGCCATACTAGACACCTCCGAGAAAACTGTGTAAAACACGCACAAGATTTTAAAACCGGAGTCAAGTTTGTTAAATCCTTAGGAATTCCAAACGACACTATTTCTGTCTCTGATAGTGATGATAATAAAACTGAGGAAAGAAACATTGACCACAGATGGTTCTATGACATGACATTTGACTACGAAGAAAAGAAAAATAGAACCAAACAAACTCCTCAACAAGCAACACACAAAAATTGGTCACCCAGAGTCCAAACTAAGACCTACACAAGAACATCAAAATCCAACTACTACAAACATAGAAAGACCTATATAAGACAAGTTTGGGTTAAAAAGAAATATGTATTTGTAATTACTAACAACAAAGGACCCAAGTATGCTTGGGTACCTAAATCCTGTCTTTGAAATTATTCGTGCAGTTTGTCGCCAAGGAAAATAACCTATGGTATCTCGACAGTGGATGCTCAAGACATATGACAGGCGACGTAAATCTATTCCAAACCCTTAAACCCTTTGATGGAGGTAAAGTCACCTTCGGTGATAACAAAAAGGGAAAAATCATCGGAATTGGTAAGATAGGTATTTCATCCTCTCATGCTATAAATGATGTATACCTTGTAAGTGGTCTCAAACACAATCTTATCAGTATATCTCAATTATGTGACAAAGGAAATAAAGTGGTTTTTCATTCAGATATATGTCGTATAATCTTAGAAGGCACCAGTAAAGTAATACTTGAAGGTCATAGGATGAAAAATGTTTATATGATTGATTTAAATGTTGTACCTACTGATTCTCTATCATGCATGAAAGTTACGTTAGATGATCCATGTCTATGGCACAAGAGATTTGGTCATATTAGCTCACCTATTCTAAGTAAGCTGAAAAGATGGGACTTGGTCGAAGGTCTTCCAAAGATCAAATTTGATCAAGAAAAGATGTGTGACACATGCGCACGATGTAAACACGTCAGATCATCCTTTAAGCCAAAAAGAGTGGTAAGCACAGAACAAGCTCTTGAACTAGTACACATGGATCTATGTGGCCCTATGAAGGTAAGAAGCAGAGGTGGTTCCAGGTACGTTTTCGTTCTAGTTGATGATTACTCTAGATTTGTTTGGCCAATCTTTCTTCATTCTAAAGACGAAACATTCGATGAATTTGTTAGTCTCATGAAACTTGTCCAAAACAAATATAAATCAAACCTAGTAACAATCCGTACTGACCATGGAACTGAGTTCGACAATCATGCTTTTATTGAGTTCTGTAAAACCAATGGTGTTGGACATAACTTCTCGGCCCCTAGAACCCCACAACAAAATGGAGTTGTCGAACGAATGAACAGAACCTTAGAAGACATGGCTCGAACAATGCTTCCTTGTAGTGGCCTACCTAGAAACTTTTGGGCTGAGGCTATAAGTACAGCTTGCTATATTCATAACCGTGCTATGATTAGACCTATCCTTAAAAAGACTCCTTATGAACTTCTTCGTGGTCGTAAACCAAACATATCTCATTTAAGATGCTTTGGTAGTAAATGCTTTGTTCATAACAATGGTAAAAATAGATTAAGCAAATTCGACCCTAGAAGTGATGAAGCAATCTTTATAGGATATTCAGATCATAGTAAAGCCTACAAAGTTTTTAACAAACGTACTTTATGCATAGAGGAAAGTATTCATGTTATCTTTGATGAGAATAATGTCTTCGATAAGCCATTACAGGATATAGAGGAAAACCTAGACGAACCTGATTTCAGGTTATCAAGGGAAGATCCTCCTGAAATGGAAATTGAAGAAGGAGAACCTCAAGGAACTCATGATGAACTCAACTTGGGAGAAAATGGTACGAGAGATGAAACTACAGTTGATGATACTGTAGATAACTCTCAAACCAATGACTTGGAACCCAGAGTTACAGCTAATGAAGCTGTAACTTTGAATCAAAACCAAAGGGAAGAGGCCAGAGTTATACCTGACCCTACTATAAACCCAGGTTTGGATTCAGGGGGAACAAGTCAAGATCCCGAGTCAAGTTCAGGGAATGCAAATGATCAATCAAGGAACTGGAGATACAAAGGCTCTCATCCTTTGGATAATGTCATAGGAAGCCTGACAGATGGAGTTCAGACTCGAAGGAGCTTAAATAACTTTTGCTCATTCTACTCCTTCCTCTCCACCATTGAACCTTCAAATATCAAGGAAGCCCTCGCAGAACCAGACTGGATAGTTGCCATGCAAGAAGAACTCCAGCAATTTGAAAGAAACAAAGTTTGGCATCTTGTTCCTCGACCTAAGGACAGAACTGTCATTGGAACTAGATGGGTATTCAGAAACAAATTGGATGACACTGGAGTTATTGTGCGAAATAAGGCCAGACTAGTGGTTCAAGGATACAACCAACAGGAAGGGATCGATTATGATGAAACCTTTGCTCCTGTTGCTCGTCTTGAGGCAATAAGACTACTCATTGCATTTGCAGCACACAAAGGAATGAAGCTTTTACAGATGGACGTTAAGACTGCCTTTCTTAATGGCTATCTCCAAGAGGAAGTATTTGTTGAACAACCTCCTGGATTTCCTGACAGCAAACTCAAAGATCATGTATTCAAATTGGACAAAGCTCTCTATGGCCTGAAACAAGCACCTAGGACATGGTACGACAGATTATCAAAGTTCCTATTGGAGAGTGGATTCAAGAGAGGATCTGTGGATAAAACCCTATTTCTTAAAAGCGAAAACTCAGATCTACTAGTCGTTCAGATCTATGTTGACGATATTATTTTTGGCTCAACTAATAAAAAGTTGTGCAAGTACTTCTCTGAGTTAATGACTTCTGAGTTCGAGATGAGTATGATGGGAGAACTAAAGTTCTTCCTTGGACTTCAAATACAACAAACTGAAGAAGGAATCAAAGTTCATCAACAAAAATATGTCAAGGAGTTGCTAAAGAAATTCGGAATGGAAACCTCTCATGCAATGCCTACTCCAATGGTCACAGATAAAAAGTTAACCAAAGACGAAGATGGTAAGTCTGTAGATGAAACTACTTACCGAGGTATGATTGGCTCACTTCTTTATCTTACAGCAAGTCGTCCAGATATAATGTTCAGTGTCTGTGTTTGTGCGAGATTCCAATCTGCACCAAAAGAATCACACATGATTGCAGTTAAGAGAATTTTAAGATACCTAATCGGAACCTCAAAATTATATCTATGGTATCCTATGGACTGTAACTTTAACCTAGTAGGATATTCAGATACGGATTATGCAGGATGTTCTTTAGACAGAAAAAGCACCTCCGGACTTGCTACCTTTGTAGGTCCTTGTATTATATCTTGGGGATCCAAGAAACAAAATTCTGTCGCTCTCTCAACTGCTGAAGCAGAATATATTGCAGCCGCACTGGTATGTTCTCAACTTTTATGGTTAAAGCAACAGTTACATGATTATGGTGTTGATGTTGGATGTGTGCCTATATTATGTGATAATACGAGTGCTATAATTATATCTAAAAACCCAGCCCAACACTCAAGAACTAAACATATTGAAATTAGACATCACTTTCTAAGAGACCATGTTGAAAAGAAAAATATAAAATTGGAATTTTGTAGTACGGAAAAACAATGGGCAGATATCTTCACTAAACCATTGGCTAGAGAACGCTTTGAGACTTTGCGATTGGAAATTGGTTTAATCGGTGGCACCTAATCAAATCTTAAAAGCAAAAATAACCCAATGATTGACTACGGTTTAGATGAGATTATATGACTGTGTCCGTATACTCCGCTGCATGTGTATGTGTATATTCGACGACAAATTTTGTAATTATAGTTATATTATACGATTTACATATGAATGTGTGCACAATCGATTTCACAATAATATTACGTCACATATTATAATTTCCCCACAACATATATATTATAAATTATATCAAATCATAATATACAAATATTACAAAAACAAAAATAAAACTTACCTCATCAAAACCCTTCCCCAAAACCGTGAACCATTGAGCCCCACACCTACTAGCCACGTGTCCCTGCCACAAACCCCACCATTATTACCCCAACTAATTACCACTCCTTCTACTTACTCCAACCCACCTCATTATTACCTTCCCTAAAACCCATTTCCTCAAATTTACCAAAAATCCAAAACCTCCATAATTCAACCCCCACAACCTCCGTAAACTCCGATCAAAAATCACCACTCACCACCATCATTCCTCACCGTACAATCAAAACGCCTCCCTCTCGCGCCACTCGCTCCCAACAAAAGAAACCGACTCCACCTTCACCAACCACTTCACCACCACCATCTCCGACACCCATTGCCACCGCCGGTCCAACCCCAGACAACGGAAAACGTCGCAAACTTAATCGAGTTGCCTCTTCTGTTTCGGACGACATGCAAGAAAGCGATTCCAAGAATCCTCGTCCTCTGTTCAAAGAATACTCCGTCGAAGCTACTAAGGAGGGTCTCGAGCGAGTTCGCACGACTAAGTACGAAGGTATGCTTATTGACCGTCTCCTTCCTTATTCCATTCATGCGGGTCGATTTTACCCGACATCTTGGGTAAGCGGATCTAAGTCTCTGCTTTTCTTTAAGAAATTTTTAGAATTTCAAGGGTGGGAGTATATTAGCAATTTTTCGGGTTTGATATTTCCGATTGAGTTGGTACAGTTCTTTGCCTCTGTAAAACCATGTGAATCTGGGTTGAAAGTTGTGGTGAATGGAAGGGATGTCGAAGTATCCTTGGGTGATATTTGTGAAATTTTTCATCTTAGTCAAAATGGTCTTGACATTGATACCCGTAAGGAATGGGGGGTGGTGACCCGAGAACAAAAAATGATGATTAAACAATACTTTGATGAGAACGCTACTGAAATTTCTCCGCTTCTAACAAATTCATTCTCACCAAAATTGAAGTTATTTGTTAACTATCTTTGGAACACGATTCTACCTAGGAGAGGTGGTCGTGATAAGTTGTCAAGTATTGAAGCTATCGTATTATTTCATTGGTTAGAAGGAAACAAAATCAATCTTACCTTCTTGTTGTGTTCGAAGATTTGTCAAACCTCCTCTGTTTTAATCAAAGAAAAACCAAGTTCAACACTCGATATTCCTTATGGAATGTGGGTATCCGAAATCTTGTTGAAAAAGGGTGTTGTGGATGATTGTAGCTTTGGTGTTAAGCCTCGAGATCGTATGTGTGATAAGTTACTCAAGTTGATGGGTATTATGGTTGATGGAGTTGATTTGGCATTCGGAAAGTCGGTTGAGGAGGGTCCTAATCCAAATCCATCTCCCTCGTTTGAAGGTTTGGAGGCTAAGATGGATACAATTATTGGACTATGCCAAGTTAAGCAAGAAAAAGAGAACTTGGGTGCTTCGGGAAGTCGTGCAGGAGGTAGCCGTGGGTTTGAGGTTGAGGTGAAAGAATGGATGGAGAAAGTTGATAAGCAATTGGTAAAGATAGGTTCGGAAGTATCGGTCATGTGCTCGGAATTGCTTGTTATTAGTGATCGTATCTCGTTCCTCACATCCCAAGGTGGTGCTATGGTAAGGGATCACGGGTTATTATGCAAAGATGCGAGTCAAGCTCTTGAAGCGGTTAAGGCGCTTTCATTGAAAATACTCAACTTCGAGTTGGCTCTAAATGCTCAAGGGAGAAACGTGTCGAGTTGTTTGGATCGGTTGGAGACACTCGAGTTTCGTACCCGACCCGATTATGTGAACCCATATGCAAAGACACTGGGCTCAAGCTCTCGTTCGTGATCCGTCATCTCCGTCTCTGTTTTCCAGAATAGCAGTTGGTTTGTTGTTGTTTTGTTTAAGTCCTGGGTTGGACTTATAAACTCTTTAACTTTGTGGCCCAATTTGCTTACCTAGCCCATTAGGAATCCGAAGCTAACCCTTATTTTGCTTCTTCGGATTTCCTAACCCCAAACAGGCCCAACCTAATCCCTGTTCTGATGCGGCCCAACCTCTTATTTCTTTTTGCCTTGGCCCATCGTATTTGTTACCTTTTTGCAGGCCCATATTATCCTATCCTAGCCAGGCCCATTTTTTTTTAACACTCTATTATTCGGCCCATTGGCATAATATGTTCGGATTGGTTGTGTATATTTTAACATTACGTATGTGTTTGTGTGATATTTTCTATGTTCATACTTTTCGACTCGTTTATATGCTTGCTTATGTTTCGTCGTATATTATTCTAGTCGTTTCATGTCTTTGTTCTCATCTTTTCGATGATGTCAAGAGGGGGAAATATGCGACTTAGATTAGAATTTGCCTAAGCTTGCTCCTTGTCGTAATTCATTGTCTCTTAGGGTCCTTAAAGGATATGGGATAGATAGAAGATAAAAACTTCATTGTCTCTTAGGGTCCTTAAAGGATATGGGATAGATAGAAGATAAAAACCCTAAGTTGATCTTTGCTATGAATGACCATTATTATATTGAGGGGGAACATACACTTAGACACGAAATCTAAGAAAGACTTGTCATCATCAAAAAGGGGGAATTTGTTGAACCATATATTCAAATATATATGTAGTATATATGTTTATGTTTTGATAATGACAAGTCTAGCTATTTATATATTATATACTCGTATGTATAATCGTGTGCTAAGTGTACAGATTATTAATAACAAGATCTAATCAATCGAGCGTAAAAGATTCAAGCATATTAGTCAATAAATTGACTAAGTCGAAGATTGATAGAAGATCAAGCGCGCATAATGAACTAAAGTTATATTTATCAGCTATAGCTTTAGTACAAGATTGGTTCTAGTTATAGCTCGTAGCTATAACTCTATATCATGAAGAAATGATCGGAATATATATGTGTTTAAGTTGAAACGTTTGTTTCCAAATCTGTGTCGTGTAGAATTAGTGTTTAATTGGTATTCTATTTAATAAATAGAATTGTTAATCTTAATAGGATTATATAAAATATCTTTAAGTTAAATAAGGAATAAATAATTGTCTTATGAGATAATTATTTATTACTAAAATAAACTAAGGATTTTTTATATGATCTTTATTGTCAAATATATATAATCTAAATGTAGTTTGTTTCGACTTTGGGAAACGTGTGATATGTCACGTTTACCATAATTCGTGTAGGATTAAATTAAGTAAATATTATGTATTTATTTAATATCCTAAAACAAACTAAGATTATATTATGGTAATATATTTTATTATCTTTGACATGGTTTAGGAAGTTGATTTAATAAGGATACTAATTATTTATTATATAAAGATCTTTCCTAAATATGAATTAGGAAATTAATTCCTTATATAATACATATAGTATATTATTAAATCTTTCCTAAATATATTAAGATTAGATTTAAGGTAGTATTACTAAAAGACTAGTATTTTAGTTTTAGTAATATTCCTAAATCATCTAGGGTTTGAATTACCTAGATACATATTCTATATAAATAGACTACCATGATACATTAAAACACACGAAACACATACCCACATATTCACGCAAATCAAAGAGAGAAACCGCCGATTATATTCTTCAAGTTCGAGCTTATCATTGTCATATCAGATTCAAGATTCAAGTGCTCAAGCATTGATCTTATTCATTCAAGATTGTGACATCAAGAAACATTGAAGACTTTATCTTATTAACGTAAGATAGAACGAGTATTTAGCGGTACTCATTGTAAGGCAAATATTTAACGGTATTTGTCGTAGCTAGATATTTAACGGTATCTAGATAGAGTTGTGACTAACATCAAAGTCGCACGAGTAGGGTTGATAAAATTGTAATCCAGAGTTGGTACTAATTTTATTAATCGAGAATAGTGGACGTAGGTCTCAAAGTGTGAGACTGAACCACTTCAAAAATATCGTGTCTCTCTTTATTACTTGCTCTACTCAACGATCGTCATACAAACTTACACACATCGAAGAAGATTTAAAAAGAAGGCATACTCAATTCAACCCCCCCTTCTTGAGTATATCATATCAATAGACTCTTCACCGTCCTATCTCTGACCATTTCCAGGTAGGCTGCCATCCTGGGGTCCTTAGCTTCATACTCACCGTTGATGTGATTTACTATGAGCTGCGAATCGCTGAACGCCTGTAGGTATCTGACCTTGAGGTCCAGAGCCAGCTGGAGTCCCTGGATCAAGGCCTCATATTCCGCTACATTGTTGGTTGCTTGGAACTCGCACCGCACTGCCTGCACGATCATATCTCCCTGAGGGGATCTGAGCACCATTCCTACCCCTGCTCCTCGGCTGTTAGAGGCTCCATCTACGTGCAGCGTCCAACAATTTTCCTCAGAGTCCATTTCTGGGGGTAGGATTTCTTTGGCTGCTTCCTTTTCCATTCCTGGACTAAAATCAGAGACAAAGTCTGCAAGGGCTTGCGATTTTATCGCAGTCCTTGTTTCAAATTTCAGGTCATAGCCACTCAGGTGGACTGACCATTTGGACATTCTTCCAGAAAGTTCTGGTTTACTTAATATGGGTCTTAGGGGGTAGCTAGTCAAGACTGATATGGAGTGAGACTCAAAGTAAGGTCTCAGTTTGTACGAGGCTGTAACTAAAGCAAGAACGAGTTTTTCAGGAGCAGTGTACCTGGTCTCTGCAGGTAGCAGAGACTTACTGATGTAGTAGACTGGATGCTGGGTTCCTTCGTGTTCCCGTACCAGCACTGCGCTTACCGCCACCTCGGTTACTGACAGGTATAAGTATAACGGCTCCCCCTGCTCCGGTTTGGACAGGAGCGGTGGGGTGCTGAGGTACTTCTTCAGTTCTGTGAACGCCTTTTCGTGCTCTTCCGTCCACTCAAATCTCTTGCTTTTTCGTAGTATGTCATAAAACAGTCGGCATCTGTCGGAGGATCTGGAGATAAACCTATTCAGAGCTGCTACCCTGCCAGTCAGTTTCTGCACGTCTTTCGGCTTTTGGGGGGATTCCAGTTGCAGGAGCGCTTTGATCTGCTCGCTACTTGCCTCAATTCCCCTTTGCGTGACCATGTACCCCAGGAACTTCCCACTGGAGACTCGGAACATGCATTTGGAGGGATTCAGTTTCATTTGGTACTTCCTCAAGATGCTGAAGGTTTCTTCCAGGTGCTGGGTGTGTTGGCTGGCTGCTTTGGACTTGACAACCATGTCGTCTATATAGACTTCCATGGTTTTGCCAATCTGATCTTTGAACATCATGTTCACCAGCCTCTGATACGTGGATCCTGCATTTTTTAAACCGAACGGCATAACGTTATAGCAGTAGATACCTCTTTCAGACCTGAATGCCGTTTTTTCCTGGTCTTCCGGATGCATTTTGATCTGGTTGTATCCGCTCCAGGCGTCCAGGAATGTGAGCATCTCATGGCCTGCTGTTGCGTCCACCATTGCATCTATGTGTGGCAGAGGGAATGGATCTTTAGGGCATGCCTTGTTGAGGTCGGTGAAGTCTACACACACCCTCCACTTCCCGTTCTTTTTGGGGACTACCACCACGTTGGATAGCCATTCTGGTTAGGTTACTTCTCTGATCTTCCCTGCGGCCAGGAGGTCGTCCACCTCCTGGTTTATCACCTGGTTTCTCTCCGCGGCAAATTTTCTTCTCTTTTGTTGGACCGGCTTGTAGCCGGGGCTTACACTCAACCTGTGCGAAATTATGTTTGGGTCTATCCCCACCATGTCCTCGTGGGACCACGCAAAGCAGTCAATGTTATCTTTTAACAAATGTAGCAGTTCTGAGCGAACGGTACCTGTACACTCTGCTCCCACCAGTACCTTCCTCTCTGGGTGCAGCGGGTCTAGGGGAATTTCCTCTACCTCTACTTGGGGAGGTTCTTCATAGGTTCCCCTGACCTGCCTTGCCTGTGATTGCTATGCTGGAGGAGGAGTGGCTGTGGGTTTGAGCGCCACTTTGTAACAGCTTCTTGCTTCTTCCTGGTTTCCTTTTATGGTCTGGACTCCTCACGGCGTAGGGAACTTGAGGCACTGGTGGTATGAGGACGGAATGGCTTTCATATCATGTATCCACGGCCTGCCCAGGATGACGTTGTAGGTGGAGGGACCGTCGATCACCAGGTACCTCACCTGCTTGTTGATTCCTCCGGCGTAGGTCGGGATCATGATTTCTCCGAGTGAATGCTTCGTTTCTCCGCTGAATCCCACCAGTGGGACCGCCTTTTTGGTTAGGTCTGCCTCCCCAAATCCCATGCTCTTCAGCGTTTCCAACATAATAATATTGACTGAGCTTCCCGTATCTACCAGGATCTTCTTCACCCTGCAATTCCCTATGGATAGGGTGATGATCAGGGCGTCATCATGGTACTCAGCACCTTCTTCTACATCTGTCTCATCGAAGCTGACGATTGGCAGATCCTGGGCGCTGATCCTGCACGAGGATTCTGGCTTGTCTCCTTATCTCGGGTAGCGTGCCTCTTGGCTGCGGAATAGGTGAGTCCGCACAGCTCCGAGCCCCCTGTTATCACGTTAATAGTTCTAGTGCAGAGAGGAGGGCTAGAGGGTGCTACCTGGCGAGTTGCGTTCACCTTGGTTCCTTTTGGCAAGATGTGATTCAGGTTGCCCTGCTCGTACTGATACCGGACCTCTTTTCTGAGGGTGATGCAGTCTTCGGTTGTGTGCCCGATGTCTTCATTATGGAAGTCGCACCTCAGGTTGGTGTCTCTTCCGTCTTTACTTCTTTCTTCTGCCCGCTTCTTGGGCCACTTCACTTTTTCTCCCAACTCTTTCAGTGTCTTGATTAATCCTGCAAGATTGACAGTGAAACCATACTCCTGTACCTTCGGCGACAGATTTGGATCATTCTTCCAGCTTTTCCCCCCACAGACCTTATGCACCGGCCTGTTGTAGGGCTTTGATCTCTCCTGCCTGTCCGCAGCTGGTGCCCTCCTGCTGGTGGAGGCAGAGCCACAACTGATCCTCCTAGGTCCTGCGTCCTCTTCCAGTTGGATGGCGTCCAACGCCTTTTGCTGCACCTGAGCGTAAGCCGTGCATGGCCATTTGGTTAGCTCTTTGTATAGGTCGGAGGCCTGTGGTAGCCCCCAGCGAAAGGCGTGGATGGCAGCCTTCTCCTCGCAATGGGGTATGGACACCATCTCCTTGTTGAATCTGGCCAGGTAGTCTCTGGTGGATTCTCCATCACCTTGCTGGATCTCGTAGAGATCGCTGCTCTGCTTTTCTGGCCGCCTACTACTGGCGAACTGCTGGTTGAACGCGTTCACCAGGTCTGCAAAGCTGGATATGCTGGAGTTGGGTAGAGTGACGAACCATTGGAGGGCGGCTCCTGAGAGAGTGGACCCGAATCCTTTACACATACATGCCTCCTTCAGGGAGCCCGAGGCCGTGATCACCATCATTTTCTGCTTGTATTGATTGATGTGGTCTATCGGATCGGCTGTTCCATCATAGCTGGTCATGTTCGGGGGAGTGAATCCTTTAGGCACATCCACCGAGACGATGTTGTGGGTGAATGGCGAGTCCGCGTAGCTGTCTGGGGCCGCTTTCTCCAAGGGCCTTGGCATTCCTGGTATGCGGCTGACTAGGTCCCACAGCTCTTTGTACTGGTGTTCCCATGGATTCGGTCCTACAAGAGGGTTAGCAAAATTCCAAGGGGTAGTATGAGTGAGAGGTGCATACCCTGGTGCTTCTGGGGTCTGACTGACTGTGGGCTGATTGGGCGCTTGATGACCCATCGGTACAGTGTGGACTATTGATGGCGTCTGTTGAGCGGGGTATCCTGATGAGCCAGCCCCCAGCGGAAGGGGTTGCCTTGCCGACGATCCCTCTCCTTGCGTCCAGACCGAGGTTGGGGTGAAAAAAGGTCCTGCATTACCATGTTGGTTAGTGCTAGTGGGTAACCTTACAGTACAGATCCGTTACCTGGGGCCCCCGTTTGCGGTGGCGGTGAATCTAGGTTGATGGAAAGGTAGCCCAATCCTGCCGGAGTGATCCTTCCTGGAGGGGCAAGGCCTGTGAGGTCCAGTCTGGTGACTATCTCGTTGGGAATGGTTCTGGCCTCGCTTCTGCTCCCGGGAGGCCTTGGGACTCCTGCTTCTGTGCCCGGATTTCCACCGACGCGTGGAGGTTGGTTCTGAGCCGTGGCTAACTTTCTGAGCTCCTGGTTGTCCTTCTTCAAGCCGTCGACTGCTTGGTGGAGGGCAAAGATTCCTTCCATCATCGTCTTCCACATGGTTGGGGTGGGAGTGTCTGCTGAACCTGAGCTGGTTGCTGCGCCGCCGCTGGTGACGCCTGACTGCGTCTGGGGAGTGCTGACAACAAAGGGAGCGGTCACTGCCGGAGTCGGAATTTCCTGAGCCCCCACGGGGATGGGAGAAGTTTCTGTTACCACTGGGATGGGTTGTGAGGTTGTTTGAGAGGCTGGGTTTGTCATTTTGAGAGATTTCTGAGGGATTTTAGGGTTTTACGCTTTTGGGTTGAATAATCACTACAGCCCCACGGTGGGCGCCAAAATATTTAGGTCAAAATTTACCTAAGGTAGTTTTTATGAGGTTATAGTGATTCCAAGCCAAGAATATGATTTAAGGGATGAACTAAGTATTTTAGCGATACAAAGAGAAGAAGTATGGAAGAGAAG
The DNA here is from genome assembly GCA_029255685.2 of Silene conica. Taxonomy (NCBI): domain Eukaryota; kingdom Viridiplantae; phylum Streptophyta; class Magnoliopsida; order Caryophyllales; family Caryophyllaceae; genus Silene; species Silene conica. The sequence continues at coordinate 4,701,875 of CM055314.2, forward strand.
AAGATTGATGACGCAGAAATCCCTTAGGAAAAACTGCGGGAGGGGTGTTTCCTCCAATTTCTACTAGAATTATCCTTCAGGAAGTGTATGCGATTACAAGTATTTCTTAGGGTTTTCTAGTGTTTCGTGTATGCTAAGTGTGTAATGAATGTCTTTTACATGTACAATATTTGCATATATATATAGAGGCTTTATTCTATGGACCGTTGGATTGGGCTCTAATCCAACGGATCTCTTCTCTCTCTTTTATCTATTTTGGGTGCCTTCTTCCTGCTTGCTTTTTCTGACGGAAGTCTGGTGTGTGGCCATTTGAGGTAATCTCGAGCTTCTCCCCTTTTAACCTTTTCTTCTTCCTCGTTTGTGCCGTTCTTCTCCTTCCTCTACAATCTTCCTCTTGTGTTGACTCCCTATTTTCTTTTCCCATTGACTTTGGCATCCAATGTGTACTTTTCCTTCTAATCACATAGTGCCACGTGTTAGCCTATAAAATGGTAATTTTAGGGCATAACAGTTGTTAGATACGATAAAACATAATGTTATTTCTAGGCAATTTGTTTTTGTCTTACCTAATAACTTTTGTATTACCTAACCCGTCATCAACTTGTGACGGATATCCGTCTTCAGCAAGACTTATTGTTTATTTTATATGAAGTCTATATTTTTTTTAATTTGACATGATATTGTCCATGATCATTTGTGAAACTTGTATATACTTTTTGTGAAACTTTATTATAGGTTGAATTTATGAAATTTTAATACAGGTTTAAGTAATTTTAGTGGTTTACGAGTGTAACTTTAATACGGAGTATTTTAAGAGTGTAACTTTAGTTTTTTTAAGGTCATTTAATATGTAAAAATTAGAATTTATATAATTTTATTACATGATGAATTTTATGCAATTTTAGCACAAGTTTATGTAATTTCAGTCTTTTAAAAGTGTAATTTTAGTCGTCTACGAGTGCAATTTATTTCAGGTACTTGATTTCACATGTGCCACCTTAGGGTAACATTATTCGTAAGACTCCCCAAAGTCTTAAGATTCTGCCACATCATATTTCCACTAATTTTTATTATTTTTTTATTGTTCAGACTCACCTCAGACTCACCCAAAACTTTATATATTATCCGTCAGACTTACCTCAGACTCTACTTTTCCATTTTAGTTTTTCTATTTACATACTTATTAAATTACTTCTAGTGGGGTCAAGACCCACCAAAGTCTTAAGGAGAGTCTTGGATTTTCAAGACTCGACTTAAGACTTACTCAAGACTCGGGTAGATTATTGGTAAAATTGAGGGAGTCTTGTCTTAAGACTTAAGAAAGTCTTGTCTTAAGACTCCCAATAATGTTACCCTTAGGTATCATTTATTCATTTGATTTCAGGTTGCTTATTTGTTCAATACCAAATACTTGCAAAAAATCAGATAGTTAAAATTTTGGTTAAATAAGTTACCTGAAATGTGTTGCAAAACAGAGCCTTTGGACATTTCTATGTGCCAAAATGCAAAAATTATAAATAATTCTTAAAATTTTAAATTTGTAACAATAACAAATGTAATTATGTAGTGAAATTGATATACTATATCCCCTATAATTATTGCACGAATATAAAACTAGTAAAATGTCATTGAATTTCAAACTTGGACGGTTGGACCCCTTCAAAATCGGCAATCATTCGACCAGCGTGCTATATTAGAGAGACATTGTGTCGACTTCTTAATTGTTTGCAAAAACCTTAATCTATAGTTCTATACCCAATATACTCCATCATCGACTTTGGTAGTTGCCACTGAAATTTACGGTGACTTCAATTCTTCAAACGTTGGTCACTAAATAATTTAACACAAATAAGTTAATAAATTAATACGGAGTAATAGAAGTAAATGATGATTAATCATTTAATTGGTTTGTTGAGACATTTAATTATTTGAATTCATACATCTTCGTTATTTGTTTATTTACTTAGTTTATAGCATAATAATCAATTAACAAACCTCATTCTTGTTGGTCATCTTCTTCCTAGCTTACCTTCCTCTCACTAAATTCTAATCTTATCTATATTAATACAAAATCATTTAAGTCATTCTCATTAACCCACATCATCATACTCAACCTTTTTAAAAAAAAAATCAAAATAGTAAAGGTGGGACCCGCCGTAATGTTTTTGGATTTATTTTTGAAAATCCTTTATATTTATTTTCTGTACGTAAATGTTTACGTTTATATTTTATACGTAAATATTAACAAATAATGAAAAGTGATAAATTCATAGCAACATATTTTTTTTCTTAAAATTGAATTTTCATGATTAAATAATATTTTTAAACACGTCAATTTGTATATTATGACTCAAATAATCAATCACTATAACTTATAGTTGATCATTAATATATCCAATATATTAATGAATAAAAAATCAAAAATTAATAACTAAAAGAAATACAAAAATCACATGTTTGTAGATTTTTTTTTCCCGGTATACAAATGAAGGTTTAAATTAAAGAGCAATCTTTTTCGGAGTTAAGACCTGTAAAATAATTACAGATTCTCATTTAAAATGAGCAAATTCGATGGATCAAGTGGTATTCACAGTACAGAAGTAGACTATATTGAGAATAATGAAATATTTGTTTCATATATGCAAGTGGGGTGGTACTTGACCCGTTTTATCCTTAAGACATATATAATCGTTTTAAGCAAAATCTTTTATAACCCAATTGAGGTTATTAATAACAACTTTTATAACCCAATTGAGGTTATTAATGACAACTCAATTTGGTTGACATGTTGAGTAAAAAAAAAGTTAATGTTAAACATGAATAAAACATATAAAAATGAGATACTTTATTGAGTTAATTATTTTACCACTTATTATTACAAAACATGTTATTAAAGTAACTTATTTTTATAATTTCTTCAAAATAAGTAATGTAGGCAACGAATATATAGTATTGAGAGTAAATTATTATTTAATTAATTTTTCTCAAATATTGTTCACTAAAAATTAAGACGTAATGGTTAATTCATTATTTATATTAAGTGTGTCATTTACAGTCTCTTAATTGCAAGTGTAATTTATATTTAGAATTAAAATTCTTAGATATTGTTTACAAACTTAATCATGATTTTATTATAACATTATTTAAAATGCATATCCGTGCAATTTGCACGGGTTAAAACTAGTTTTACTCTATTTGAAGGTGTTACGCAGATATTTTCAGAATTTTTTTATTTATTTTCATTCAATTTAGAGTATGTTTGACCAAGTTTGATAAAAACGAGTCCTGTTTTTTAAGCTTAATTTTTTTAAAAGTAGTTTTTAAGAAGTAGAAGCACCAAATTGATGCTTCTATTTTTATAGGCAAAAAGAAGGTATTTTAGCATTTGAGAATTTATTATTAACTTTTAAATGTGTGATGCGTTTGGCTAAAAAGAGTTTTAATTTAAACACAAAAACACTTTGAAAAATTGGGTCAAATAACGGTCCGAATTCTCTCCATTACTTAAAAAAAATGAACCTCCATTACTTTTGAACGGACCGAATTAAATATTGAGACGATTTAGTGGTTGTAATTATTTCATAAAGGTAAGGTAAGATGACGAGACTTTCTTAAGTCTTAAGACTATGTTGAAACAACTTTCCACTAATTTTTATTATTTCTTTATTGTTCAGAGTTCAGACTCACCCCAAAACCACCTCAAATTTTATACATTATTCGTCAGATTCACCCTAGACTTTATTTTTTTACATTACCTTTATTTTTCACAAAAAACACATGACAATCATCATTGGATAATTTCAATAGAAAATTGGTCCAGACTATTTTCAAGACTTAACTTCAGACTCAAGACTTTGGTAAATTATTGATAATTTTGAGTGAGCCTTTGTAGGCACAGAAAATTTATTAAAGTGCCGAATAAATAAAATAAACTAATTATCTTGAGGTAATACCAAATTTTAACTTAATTTAATTTTTTTTATCCCGACTAAATAAAATATGGGTCGATTCGGATTACAAAAGAAGCTGTTCAACAAGAAGAATCAAAGCTCTATAAAAGGAGTCCTCATTTATTTCAAGAGTCGAAATTCATAATTGCAAAGAAGCCGGAGAAGACAAGTACATCAAATCGTGCCGCGTGCCGCGAGAAGATCCTTCAAGGGAGATTCAAGTGACCGCGACCTTGCCAAGAAATCAAATTCACAGCACGAGTAGAGTAACCAAAGTTGTCTACAATGCACCCCTCACGTGTACCCCGTATACGTACCCCTACGGCATACTAGAATCAGATGATAAATTAGAGATTGTACACGTACTTTTGATATTTAATTAATAAAATTTATTTGTTTCATTATTTTGTATTTCAGTTATTGCGATATAAAATCTGTGGTTGCAGCCTTGTCTTAAAACTTGCTAAGGCAAGGTCTTATCTTAAACCTAACAATAATCTCATCCCAATGCTTAAGCATGTATTAGAAGATAATGGAGGAAAAGTAATGATATCCAAACTTGTCAAACTTGTTAAACTCGTATTTTATTTTATTCAATTCAATTCGCTTCACCCGAAACAAACGCGGTTTATAAGTCTACTCTTTACTCTTTAGTTTTAATATTTTAATTAGCAGCATCTTCCATGAAGTTCGACCCTTATTACTCTTAAATACGGAGTATTATTTTAGCGTATTAATATTATCTATACGCTATCATAGTTCATCAGTTATCACTTCTTCCTAATTTAGTTTAAGTTAGCCTTGACATACAATAACACATTCACACATTCGATTCCTCATCATTTTTGTATTGTGGCAAATAAATTCCTTAGCAATAAGTCAATAACACTGTTCCACTGAATTGTCATCCTTATAAGGTGTTTGTTCGGTGGTCGTGAGTCCTGCACCATCTAGTTTTTCGCCTTCAAAACTCTCGTCCGAAGAAAAGCTCAACGTGGGCGTGGGCGTGGGCGTGGCCGTGGCCGTGGTCGTGGTCGTTGGGTTTATGATTTTAGTCGTGATTTTGATTTTTGGTTTGATCGCTTGTATACAATGGCACAGCCGGAGGGATACTCAAAGAGTTACCAGATTCCAGGAACAAGTGGTTAAACAAGATGAGGTTGTTAGGGCGGTACGAAAGCGTCCAGAACCAATTGCAAGGGTCGAGCAACTCCGGAAGGAACGAGCTGAACGACCGCAACTGGGTCAACTCAAAGATGTAAACAAAAAACCCGACATGGAAGGTGGAGGTTTGGGACAACACCCGGTCCAAGTCAAGGATGTAAAGAAAAAACCCGAAATAATAGAAGGTTTGGGACAACCCCTGATCCAAGTCAAGGATGTAAGGAAAAAACCCGAAAAAATGGAAGGTTCGGGACTAACACCAATTCATGTCAAAGATGTAAAGAAAAAACCCGAAAAAATAGAAGGTTTTGGACAACAAATTCGGAACGATAGAGGTAACAAGGCAGGAAAGCAGGCTTTACAAGTGGTGGTCGACGTGCAAGAATTTTCATTACAAAAATTTTCTTATAGTTATGTAAGGCTCATGACCAACAATTTCGATCCTGAAAATGTAATTGGAAAGGGTGGATTCGGTCAAGTATACAGAGGCGTGCAGATGAATGGAATACCCATTGCAGTGAAACGGTTGAATCAATTACATAGCAGAGTTGATGACTTCAAGAACGAGGTTGAGGCCTTAGGTCGTACAAGTCATTTCAATTTGGTGAAGTTGATCGGGTATTGTGTTGAAGACGATCATAAGATGTTATTGTACGAGTACATGAGGAACGGTCCACTTGAGGGTTGGATATTCGGGACTGATCCCAAAAAGACGCTCTCGTGGCGTGAAAAGAAGAGAATAATCTTAGGCATTGCTAAAGGACTAGTGTACCTACACGAGAATTGCGAGAAGAAGATATTGCATCGCGATTTGAAGCCTCTAAATGTGCTTCTAGACGACAAGAAGAATGCCAAGTTGTGTGATTTTGGGATATCGAAGCTACTAGAAAGGGATCAAAGTAGCACTTCAACTATGGGTTTGGGATCCCCGGGGTATGTTGCCCCGGAGATTATAAGGGGTATTAGGAGAATATCGGAGAAAGTTGATGTTTACAGCTTTGGGGTTGTGGTACTTGAAGTGCTATTTGGGAAGCGATATTATCGTCTTTTGAAATTGAATCAAACGACTCTGGAAGCGCATCAATTGCCCGGGTTGATTAAGCAATTGGGTGATGACATGTTGAAAAATGGAAAGGATATTGAAACGATTGGGAAGCTTGCAGTCTGGTGCTTGAGTGATGAACCAGGAGCTCGTCCAACTATGTCGGAAATTACGAGTAGAATTAAAGGGGCCGGCACAAAAGTGGGAAGATACTGAACGATAACAAGGGAACCACAACCGCTACCTTCGGTGCACACTGAAACCCTCGGGTATATGTGATAGCCTGCAAACCACATATACCTGGTAAACTACGAGAATGACAGACTCGAAATCTATTTAGACATGGACTCGGGCTAAGAATGCTGCCCAAAGCTCTTGGGAGGCCTAGAAAAAGAAAAAAAGAAAAAAAACCTTCTTGCATTGTTTTGATCAGGATTTTGCAAATTCTATTGATTTTACATGTTTTTGTTTAAGTGTTAAAGTACAATCACTCGAGTCGATCATTTGACCCGATAATTATTCGTACATAAATAACCATTTTACATTATACTCCAATACTCGAAATCATAGGCAAGTGTATTTGTATATGTACCCATACCTGATTATTTGCAAGGCATTGGGATAATGGTGGTGTAACTTGTGTTCTATTTTGTTTTGTTTTCAACGTGTTATACCCTTTTCAACCGCTAGGGTAGTAAAAAGTGATGTAAAATAATCGTGAGATAAATAATAACTTTCCGCTAACTTGACGAGTAAATTATCTTCATTTTCTTTCTTCTCATTTCGTATCAAATTATTCTAATAAATTCATATAAGATACTGAGTATTATCTTATATCTCTCATCTTATCGCCCATTGCTCGAATTTTGACCGTTAGATAGTTTGAGTTTATAATTTACAGTAGGTTTTGTGGGAGACATAATAGAAAAACAAAAACATTTCAGTCCTTCACCCCGAGAGGTCTTTCGATAACGTTGTTCTCTCAATTTTTTGTGTATAATTTAATACTCATGTTGCTCGACAAAGATCGAAAAAGTATGAAAAGGCATGCATACATTGAGAGATTAAGCTATCCGTATAATAAAGCTTGATTTTATTATTATTACTCTTTTTTTCATTTCCTTCAATTTTATACGTTTGTTTTCTGGTTACTATTCATTGGCGGTGGAATTTTCAATACAATTTCTAATGTACAATATAAAAGATATTTATGTACAGTTTTGTTTAAATTGTCTCACCGAGTATATTATGAATACCAAGCTTTTAGACTCTTTATTAATATATAACTAAAGATAAGAACGGAATAAAACGAATTTTGATATAGATATATAAATTAAATGTATAAAATCGAATCAAATAAAAAAACTATAATTTTATTTTCAATTTATTCCTAGCATGACATTTGTTTCCAAACTTGGCTTTTCAATATCAGCAACCGTTCGACCACCGTTGACTTTTTAATTGTTTACGAAACCTTCATCTAGGAAGGCGATAGAGATATACATTATGTATGGAAAAATTCATACACGATCAATTACATCGCGCCCCGTGTATAACCTTAGAAAATTTGCATGAGTTAGTGTTAGGGTAAATTAGTAATTATACAAATATATGTAGTTAAGTTTTTAACCACATGTAGTTAGCATAATTTAGGAATATTTGTTATTTTGTTAATATTTTATTATGTTTTACTAAATTAATATTTATAAAAAATATTTTGTTATTTTTTGTATTTAGCTAAATTTTTGGAAATATTAATTAGTAATATTGTTGGATTTTTTTTGTAAATTAATATTCTAGAAAATAATTTTTTTGTATTTAATTAATTTACACGCTTTTTTGTATTTAGTTAATTTACACGTTTTTTTTGTATTTTACTCACTAAAACAAAATTTAATAAAAATACAAGATAAAAATATTCCATGTAATTTAATTAATTCGAAAAATACATAAAATATTTTATTACTAACTAAAATGATTTTTTTAAAATAATAATTTCCAGAATATTATTTTTTATTAAATTTTATTTTAAAAAAAATCGGAAATAAAATATTATTATTACTTAAAAAATTATTACTATTGATTAATTACTAACTAAAACAAAAACTTAAAAAATAAAATTCAAAAATATTAATTGATTCCATTACATTTTACAAAAATATTTATTTTACAAATAAAATCATTCAATTTTGTTAAGAAAATATAATTTAAACAAAATAACAAAATTTCCTAAATTAATGCTAACTACATGTTAACTAGACTTGTAAAATCACTAAACTACCCACAAACAAACTAATGTGGTTTAAACTGGGTTATCTATATAACGCGACATGATTGATCGTGTATGGAGTTTTCCATACACTATGTATATCTGTAGCCTTTTTCCATATTACAAGGAATACAAAATACCACTCAACTGAAATTATCTAATCCAAACTGGTCCAGGTTACAACTTTTGCTCCCAAGTACTAATCACTAATTTAGTTTTCCGAAATTTGAGATTAATGCCTATTCTATTTGTGGACTATTATCAATAAACTACCAAAGAGTCCGGATACTATCCGTTACAAGCTACGTACGGATAGTAATTCCTTCATAATAAGGCAAGTGAAAGGGCAAGTAAGATGAAATAGATTATTTTATAGGTCGTGTATCTGCTTTCAGCTTGTGACTAATAGTGTCATTTACTACGAGAATTTTTGAGTTAAAAGTTAATAATAGACCATAAGTAACATGTGACGATGTGAAGAAAGCAACATATAGAGTGTAGGCTTTAGCAATATTATAAAATAAAAAACTACTCCGTAGATTATAATATAATTGACTATTGACCCAAAACTTGGATCCATCTACCAGTTAATCAGGTCGTCATTGTTACTTTTGGATCCCTACGTTTTATTGATATATTTACGTTATTTATTTTGTAGGGAAAAATAATGGTCATGTCAAAGTGTGGGTATTGTAGGCTTATCGAGTCGTGTCGTTTAAGCCAAAGGCCCTAGTTTATATTATAATCCATTTTGCTTCATTTATATGTCGAAGAACTTGTCTAGAGTATCGAATATAATTAGAGGTAATCGATCCGTAATTGTTGTATTATATACTGTGTTTCTAATTTTATTGAGTACGTTGAAACAGTTGTATGAATGCACTTTTAATCTAGCTTGTAATATGGATCCGTTAATGATCTTCACAACAGTAACTATTTTTCACTTTTCATCTTAGAGTAATTGTTACCATATAGTTCGTATAATATTGATTACTAACTATAGTATTCAAGGTGTTGCTTTACACTCTTTTATATACCACTGTTTTTAAAAAAAACTTCCTTTTAAAAACTTTTAATAAATTAAAAGTATAAAATGTTATAAATTGTACCCAATTTTTTTATTATACACAAAAAAGTTTTAAAGTGAAGTTTTTTAAAAAGGTGATATATAAAAGGGTGTAATTATTAATTTACTCATTATTTTATAACGATGAAGTTTAATTAGCAATTCGCGATAATTAATTTTTTTTCATATATTCAATTCACATATACCAAACCAACCAAAGACAAATATAATGCCAAATATCAAGAAATTATTACTCCAATATACACGTATACTATATCGGATTTTCTTAGGAGTCGTTTGGTTCAAAATATTGAAATGGATTAGAATTGATTATGATACTAGAGTTTGGTTTGATATATACATGGGTATGAGATTCCAAGGGATTGAAATGGAGTTAGAATCCATTGAGTATCTAACCCCACTCCAAAACCCTCTACCCAAATACTAAAATAGATTGAATACTGTAATGTTAAATTTAACAAATCCATTCCAATCCATTCCAAAACCTCCCACCAAACAACCCTTAAACATTATTTGTCCGTATCATTAAATATCCAAATTAAATTTTGAGATATAGCCACCTCACTTGTAGGCCCTCGATGATAATAATTGATAATTAGATAGAAAATTCATAAAGGAAACACAAAGGTAACTTCTTAAGAAAGCAATACACAGTATAGATTATAGAACCAGTCAGTCCCTTTATCTCGATTAATTGTTTATTATTTTATACTTCGTATTAGTCCGTTTTAGTTAATTATTTCCCTTTATTTTAGAAGTGTTTTTAATGGATAACTTGATACTCTCTGATTAATTTAACGTTCTTGTCATTTAATAGTTGATTTATTTCTTTATCTTTTATCTTTATATATATCAATGCTAAAGGTAAACAAATAGCTCGCAAGGGTGAAGTATAGTGGTTAAAACATGGTGAACTTCTCAGGATTCTGGCATACCCGGGTGTTCAAGCTTCCCCAAGGGTAAAATCTTGTGGAATACTTGGCCCCAGCCCGTACCTAAGATAGCGGAATTCGAGCCTTTCACCGTTGGATCACTTAGTGCACACCGAAAGCGTTCCCTTATCACTAAAAAAAGTTAAACAAACAACCGACATGGAGAGAGAGTATATATTACTCCACGACTCTACAATTACTCAATTAGCACAATGAATCCATATTATTGGACGCAAATAATTACTACAATTAGATTATAATTGACTGTTGACTCCAAACTTCATTTTCTAATCCTACTTGTTAGATCGCCATTGTTTGTCCTTCATTTTAACTCTTACTTTTGTGTATTATTATTAACAGTTGCATCATTATTAGCTTCATCTAATCACTATTAACTATAATCTCATTTTTGTTTCTGTAATGATCTCATAATTTGTCTTTTTCCATAATTCCGTCCATTGTTTTTTATAAAACAAGACGAATGAGATCGATCCTTCAATTCCTTCTCACCATCCTCATTCTAACCAACACCACCATCCTCGTCTCGGCCACAAATACGACATTAAACTGTCGACGGTGTTTGGCTGACGTAAGGGTTGGTAGTGTTGGTGGACTAGGTGGAGTGCCTCTAGCTCCACCTGAAAAACCAGCATCATCAGAAAAGAAGCCTAATGTTGGTGCTGTAGTCGGGTTCACTTTCTTACTTGTATTTATCCTTGTCTGTTTTTTTGTATGCGTATATCGGTTGAGGAGGACGGGTACTCGAGGAAGTACCCGTCAACATCAACTGGTAGTACAGCCGAGTGTACCTAAGAAGGAAAACCCGCCTCAAGAACGGGTTGAGCGTAAGGTGGAACATAGGCAACAAGGTCAAGGTAGCGGAGAATTGGGTAGAGATGACAAAATGAAGTTAGATGAGGTACTGTCAAGAAACCAACTCAACCAAAAGTTTAAGCCGATGGTTGGAGTTCCATGATTCATTTTATATTCTAACACTCCCCTCACACGAAGGCCCTTTCTCTCTTTTTGGGCTTGAAGTGTGGGTGCAGGCGGGATTCCTTTGCCTGTTCTGGATTGCCCCTTTTTTCTTTTTGGGCTTGAAGTGTGGGTGCAGGCGGGATTCCCTTGCCTATTCTGATTATCCACTTTAGAATGGAGGGGGTGGGATTCGAACTCGTGACCTTTGGTCACATGGCTCTATACCATGTCAAGAAACCAACTCAACCAAAAGCTTAAGCCGATGGTTGGAGTTCCTTGATTCGTTTTATATATGGTTGAAGTTCCTTGATTCGTTTTATATTCTAACAGGTACTCAAAGCGAGACTTAAAGAGAGAAATCAAGGACCGGAGGCAGTAGTAGGCGGCGTAAAGGTTAGAGGACAGAATGGGAAAGGTAAAGAGAAAAACCAGCAAGCTGATCTACCAGAAGACGAAAATGCTGGTGGGCTGAAACGGAAAGGTAAAGAGGGAAATCATCATCGGCCTGGTCCTCTAGAAGCCGGGATTAATGATGGGCGAAAAGACAAGGACAAGGACAAGGAGAGACGCCGAAAGAGAAATGATGGAGGACTAGATAACAGGGGAAATGAAGGAAGACAGCAAGTTGACAAAAATGAACCGCGAAAGAAAAGAGACAGGGAGGTGAAGCAGCCAAGTCCTCTGGATGAAGATGTTGCGAGACAGCATAAGCGAGGAAAGGAGATTGACAGTGAGGACTTTGGAGGGGAAAATGGGAAGGAACCTCAAAAAGAAGTTGAAGAACAACGGAGGAATGTTCGGAATGGGAAGCAACCTCAACCACCTCAACCTCAACCTCAACCTCAACCTCAACGACCTCGTATTGAACATCAGAATTCCTTAGGATTACCAAATAAGTACACTCTTAGGTACTTGCAAGCGGTGACCAACTACTTCGATCCTGTCAAGAATAAGATCGGAGGGGGTGGTTTTGGCATTGTTTATAAGGGTACTTTGTCAGATGGCAGCATGATTGCAGCTAAATGTTTGATATACGGAGGGAAGATTGACGACTTTAAGAACGAGGTTGAGGCCTTAGGCCAAGCAGATCACTCCAATGTGGTCAAACTAATCGGTTATTGTACTGAAGGTATGACTAAAATTCTAGTGTATGAGTATATGAGTAACGGGTCGTTGGATAAATGGATCTTCCATCCCAACTCGGGCAAACGGCTGACTTGGCTGGAGATGAAAAACATCATCAAAGGCATTGCTAAAGGGCTTGTGTACCTCCATGAGAAATATGAGAAGACGATCCTGCATCGAGATTTGAAGCCACACAATGTGCTTTTGGATGACAAAAAGAATGCCAAGTTGTGTGATTTCGGGTTAGCAAAGCTTCTGAACAAGGATCAAACTAGTACTTCCACTAATTGGGCGGGTACTCGAGGGTACATGGCCCCGGAAGTCATGAAAGGTATGAGGATTACTGATAAAGTCGATGTCTACAGTTATGGGATTGTCGCTCTAGAAGTCATGTTTGGGAAACAGTATAAGTATCTTGTCAGCACGGATCAACGTTATAAAACAGAGGTTAAGTTGAATGATCTAATCCAGAATTTGGATGAAGACATGAGGAAATATGGTAAGGAAATTGAGAAGATCGGGGATCTGGCAAAATGGTGCGTAAGAGAAAACCCTGATGAACGGCCGACTATGAAGATCATCCTAGCTGCTTTACGAGCCATTGAAGCGCAGTTCAAAGAACCGAAAGTTAAAAGAAACTGAAGTAAAAGGCCGTTGTAAGACTGCCAGCATATTTGTTCACTTGTTCAGCGAGAATTTTGCCAAGTATATATACTCCTATTCTTATTGTTGTATTCTTTCTGATTCTGATATTGTACAATACTTGATGATGCTCTTATCATTGTTGAATAAACAGTGCATTCTTTTTATACCAATTATACTTCAGAGAAAGATAAAAACGTGGTTCACTAACGGTGTGTTAGCTACAGGGAGAGAGTTTCAGATTACAATTCAGAACGGTATATTGTGATATGATAACCGCTAGGGTACAGTACTCTTAATCTAATACAATACAGATTTGACCTAATAAGGCCCAGACAGAAACCCTCCCAATACAGAATTCAGATACCCCGCATAGTCGTTCGAAGCGGCGACTAACAGATTCAAGGCATAGACCCAACATTGCAATTCCTTTGAATTGTCCGAAAATGAACGGTTGTAACATACTTTGTGAACATCAAATTATATAAAAGCAAGCATTCAGGTGTAAAATTGCATTATTTAGGCTTATCAGCATCAACAGCAGCATCACTCCGTGCTTGAAGGGTCCTCGGGATGGCAGCGCAAGAAGATTTGGATATACGGAACCACCTTATCCATATGTTGACAACACTGAAGTGATTAATTATCGCAGATCAAACACGAGAACAATTTCTCAATGAATGATTTGCTAGTAGCATCTTGTTCAATACTTTGGGCAACTACAACAGTCTCTTCATTGACACCATTTTGCCTTGATTTTTCACACTCTGACAGTAAAATCTGGAAGGTACTGTTACAGTACTTTGCAGCTTTGCCTACAGTCATTCCCTTCAGAAACTTACCTGGGTAATTATCTTTCTTATGGTCTCCTCTTAAGCATGCTGCAAGTTGAACCAAGTCTTCTTGGAAATCTGATAGCTCGCTGTGTTCATTCGGGTCAATGTCTCTTAGTGCAACCGGCTCAGGCATTGTAACTACACATAGTGACAGTTCAGCAGCATATGATGAGTTATCGACTCAAGAATCTCTCAAAAATTTATTTCGGATTAATTTGAATGCGTACCTGGGCAATCAGTTCTTGGACTGGTTCTGTTAATGACAGATTCAAAAGTACCAGCCCAAGAATCTCTGTTGGTTAGGAAGTTCTTTAAGTTGAATATTTTCTTGACGGTAGCCGGGATTGAAGAATGCTCATACTGTGATGTTGTTTCTGGCCCTGAAGGACTGTGTATCACTGCATTTCAGAAAAGTCCTTGTTCAGTATATGCAGAGCAAATTCTAACCACTGAAGACGCCTAGTGATTAAGACCGATGTTGGGTCTATGTCTTGAATCTGCTAGTCGCCGCTTCGAACGACTATGCGGGGTATCCGAATTCTGTATTGGGTTAGGGTTTCTGTCTGGGCTTTATTAGGTCAAATCTGTATTGTATCAGGTTAAGAGTATTATATAAACTCTTAACCTCTACCCTAGCAGTTATCATACAATATACCGTTCTGAATCTGTAATCTGAAAACTCCTCACATTAATAAAACTCTCTCCCTTCTGCCCTGTGGACGTAGCTAACACACCGTTAGTGAACCACGTAAATCTGTGCGTATTGTTCACAAATTACAACGCGATCAATTCTTACTCCTACTGTGAAAGGAATAAACAATTTAGTGAATACCTGTCCTAGGCTCAATCCATGGGGAGACAAAAATGGCAGGAACTCGAACTCCAAGGCGATCAAACTGAAAACCGTAAGGCGGGGGACCAGGAATAGCATCAGGGGAAGGCACTCCATCTGTAGGAGTAGGGACATGATCAAAGAAGCCGCCGTGCTCATCGTAAATGATAAGGAACAACATTTCATTCCATTGAGGACTTGACCTCAATGCTTCATAAACTTCTTTGACAAACCTTTGTCCTCTTGACACGTCATGTGACGGATGATCATCGTCCCCTGGAGATTCGGGTAAGTCAAAGTAGTTTGGTTCAATCACCACATAGTTGGGTAACTTCCCTTCTTTGCAATGGTGCTTGAACTCGAGATCAAATTGGTGAAATTTTGTCAGGTATTTCAATTTCCTCAAATTCCTGCAGACCAAGTAGTCAGTGTTAGGCCCTGTTCTTTTGGACTGAAACTGAACTGAACTTATAGGATCTGAACTGAACTTATAGGAACTGAACTGAACTGAACTTATAGGATCTGGAGTGAACTTAAATTAAGTGACTTGAAGTCCAAAAGAACAGGGCCTTAGTGTAGTCGTAACTGTAAGTGCAACCCATCGAATTAGAAAGACTTGTGTAAAACCGTCATATGGCTACTTAAAGATAAGAATACCTGTAATATAAGGTAGATGGAGCAGACTTGTAATAGATTCCGAAACTATAACCACTTTCATGTAAAGAATCAAAAATTGTTTTCTGAGGCAATCCTAGATCAAGCTTTGAGCTGTCGTTCGTGGTTAAGCCGTGTGAAGTGGCTGAGTGGATGTACAGTCTGTTTGGATGTGTAGCTGCAGGTGCTGAAGAAAACCACCTGTCACAAACTGCAAATTCAGATACCAGTTCCTTGTAAACGGGTACTAGATCGGCTTTGAACCCGTTCATTACAGTGTCGGCCATGCCTGCTTGGATTCGGTTTGCATTCTGAGCGAATCCCTGCATTGTTGGGTATGCCTTCTTTTGTGCTGATTCTGTACTCCATGGCTCTCCATATATCTACTCATAGAGTCAAAATATTATGGAGGGCACTGCTAAATGAACCATCTCAACCAAAACCTTAAGCTGATGGTTGACACCCAACTATTATTAATATTCTTATTACGCTCTCTCACTCAAATACCCGTTGGGCTTGAAGAGTGGTTAGTTTGCACAGGCTCCCCACACCGTGTGCTGGATTTCCACTTCGCAGGTTTTTTCGAGGGTTTTGAGGTTGTCAGGATTCGAACCCGTGACCTAATAGGCATATTAATAATAGTTGGCCTCAATCAGGCTGAGGTGGTTCATCATGGTATTAGAGCCACTGTGAGTTCATCTAGCACAAATTCCCATACATCATTTTACACTAGAATTAAAAGAAGAGTCAGTAAAGTAGTGTAACAACAAACCTGCTCATAGATATCTTGAAGCTCATGACCTGGATTCGGATCAACGTAAACAGACCCGTCACCAAAGTGGATACGGGCAGAGTTAGGATCCGCGGAATCCACCAGGTTGGAAAACTGAAGAGCATCCGAAACACCATCCAATTCCGGGTTGTGTTGCTTCATCCATCCAAGAATGTGATCAAATGATCTGTTCTCCATCACCAATACTACTACCGTCTTTATTGGGTACGGGTTTGGACTCGGGTTGCTAGTCATTTTCACTTGATTCAGTTCTTCCACCTCAATTCTAAGTTTCTAGTTATTGATATATGGTAGGACTGGTGGTGCAGTTGGGAATGTTTTGGTTTTATATGAAAGCTAAGTTGCCATATTTGACCAACAGTCTTTGAATAATTGGATCATAATCATATGTAAAGGTTGAACTGCTTTCTGTTTTCAATGGAAAGGATAGCACTTCCTGCGTAATCGTCGGTGATCAACTGTATTCTGTTTCGAAAAAAAATGAGTGATGTACTGACGTTATGGGTTACAAAACTAGTTAATATCGTCTCATATTACAGTCATTGTAATTAGAAATGGCAATACTTATTTACTCCAACTCATAGACAACAAAAGTACGATAGAGGGAGTACTATAAAGAATAAACCATTCAGGGGTAAGGGGTTCGATCTCTCATTCCGGAATGGAGCAACACTTTGGCCAGCGTTTACCTCTTCGTGAGAACACTCACGGCGAGGGATTATACACTGTTGTTAACGGTGGACGCCCCGGTTTAAACAAAAAAAAAAAAAAAGAATAACCCATTAGAAGTTGCGTAGTATCAAAATTGTCGCGTAAATATTTGTAAAACTTCATTCTTCTAAATTATCAATACAAACAGTCCTGAAAAGTTTGATTAGGGCTGTTAACGAGACGAGACAGCTCGCGAGCAACTCGAGATCGGCTCGGTCAAAGCTCGGCTCGTGTGAGCTCAGGCTCGGCTCGAGAGCTTATAGTTAACATGATACGAAAATAAGATGGGGCTTCAAAGAGCGGTGAAACTTCCTAGTAGAGCTTGAAAATCTCGTGAGCTTATAGTTAACATCTGGCTTATAGTTCCAGAGTGAAACAAACATGGTGGACCTGTCCTTACTCCAAACAATTAGACTGAAAAACTGTGAATCAACATTCAACAATCAGGCAACCACGCTTAAACATCATACTCAAATTATATGATCATCAAATAAACATCAGGAGTAGTCAATTGATCACGTCAATAACTTTCCTTATTCAATTCATCAAATCCCAAATACACAAATTCTGGGAATCTTAGCATTCAAATGAATGAAAATGGGCACAGTTTCAAAAACCATAGTATAATAGCCTCCATCCTACAAGAATACCGGTACAAAATACCGTGTCGAAGTGAAAGCGCCTAATATACCTCTACATGCCACTGCTTGTTCTTCTTCAACTGAGAAAGTTTCGCGTCCCAGCTCTCGCCTCTCTCCTCAGCAACTCTCTTCAGGGTATCTTGAATCCCCGGCATCATTCCTTTCAGCCCACAGAAGTAAATGTGTGCCCCATTGTCCAGCAGCTTAAAGATTTCATCGCTGTACTCCTCGATCTTGTCCTGAACATACATTTTTCCGCCTTTCTTGTTGTTTTGCTCCCTGCTAAGAGCCTTGTCGTAACGGAAATTATCAGGGTAGTCTTGTAAATATTTGGTGAATTCTTCGTCGTATAAAAGACTGTCATTATTGGCCACTCCGAGGAAAAGCCAAGCCAGGCCTTTGAATTTGAACATGGGAACGTTCTCCATGAACATGCGCCGGAGATAGCCTCTGTATGGAGCAACGCCGGTTCCTGTTGCTATCATTATGTGGGTGGCCGCTGGATCCTCTTCAGGCAAAAGCATTACCTTGCCAGAAGGACCTGCAAAAGTATCATTTCTCATTAATCGCTGAAATTTTGTAAGGAGACTGCAAAAATATCGACAAAGAAAATCACAAATAACCAAGTGGTGTTAGTCCAGTGGTAACTGAGTTAAACCTTAAACCTTGCAGAAATGCAGGAGTTGAGAGGTCTCAGGTTCGATTACCAGCTGGGGCGATGACCACTTGGCCACTGCAGCTCCTGAAGGGGTGGCTTACATGGTTCATGTGGTGGTGCGGGAATGCATGGGCCCGGGGTATTAAACCCCTCGTCACCAAAAAAAAAAAAAAATAGAGACATTCAAGAATTTGTGCACAGTTAGGTGCAGCTTACCTGCAATTTGGACCTTGTCTCCAGGCTTGGCATTGCAGAGGAAATTGCTGCATATACCGTTCTTTGAAGGATCTTCTTTACCAGTCTCGGGATCATAGTAGACAGCTCGACGAACACATAAACTTGCAGTTTTTCCATCGAAATTGTCTCCATACCTTGTAGAGGCAATGGAATAAAGACGCACATTGTGAGGATTTCCAGGCTTTTTGGGATTCTCGCCCTGTTCGATCAAACTCGAGGTCATTTAACTGATAGTGATAAACTGATAACCAACAAGACCATGTTTGATGTCTTGAAAGTTAGATGAGTACGGCACAACAATAAAAGAACACTCAGTGATGCACGCTAAAAAAACATCTGATCGAAGAAAAACCCTTACCAGACACCGAATCAGACCCAAATAGAGTGACCCGAAAATGAACCGAACCGAATTGGACCAGTAAAAAAGTGGTTTGAACTTTGTTTGACCCGAAACTGACCCAATTCAAAACCACATACCCAAAAAAGACATGATCCAAAGTTACCAGGGTTGGCTCGAGATGACTAATTTAAAATTACACCAATGTTTATCTACGTAACAAATAACACAAACATTAATAAACATGATAACCAACCCAATGTATATTACATACCCTAAACCCGAATTGGCCATGGAGAAAGATTAAACTACCTATAAGTAAAAAAAGGGCAACCCGGTGCATGATGGTGTCCCGCTAGGCGAGGGTCTGGAGAAGGGGAGGGTCCCACCACAAGGGTGTAATAGGGGCAAGCCTTCCCTTGCCATTTTGACAAGAGGCCGCTCCAAGGACTTGAACCCGTGACCTCATGGTCACAAAGCAACGCCTTAACGGGTGTGCCAAGGTTTCTCTTCAACTACGTATAAGTAAAATTGAATAATAATCGGAAACTGAATGACCTACCGGAGGGATAACACCATAACTCTGTCCTTCCCAGTAGGGAACATTACCATCGTGATCTATCACTATATGGCATGTTTCTCCAGGAGCCTTCGGACCCACAATCCTGTCAACAGAAACAATGGTTGCAGTGTATGGTGCCTTAGCCTTGTACAAATGCATGGGAGGTTCTTTAGTGTCTTCAAGATGTAGTGGCGTAACTGCAACTTTAGGTGTGGCAGTTTGTTGCACAGACATGCATACTACCGACTGATTTCTCAGTTTTGAGTTCTTGCTCAGATCTACTGTGTAGGCCGCTGCCCATGATTTGCTTCCAAAACTAACATTTGAAGTCTGCAGAGGAACACATCTTGTTTGGTTGAGCAACATTTATAAATTATAAGTATTTCTAATACCGGTGGCAACACCGTATTGCCACAAAGTTATCAAGATTTTGAAGGTGATCAATGGCCGCATTTTTTAGATGGCACAAGTCGTATTAGTTTTCGGATCAAGTCTCAAACCATGATTGAATCCATGGCTAGGATAAACTACGACGAACTTATAAGCTTAATTGTAAGTCATACAAGTATACAACCGATGCAAAACAAAATTTAAAAAGCGGAGTCACTGCTCTCATACTTCATAGATTGCCCTACAATCAACCACCAATGTAATTTACAGTCAGCCATTCTACACTATAACTCCTCCTGTTATGACTCAAATTCATCCAATTCCAACGTATACCAATGTTGAAGTTTCAGATCATGACATGGCTACATGCTTCAAAAGCCATATACTTATGCAGGGCAGGTTTACATAAGCATTATTTTGAAATTGCAGACAAAATGCACAATAAGGACAACGTTCTTTAATAGGGTTATTCAGGTTAACACGCGGTTTTACATGTCTTAGTGTAAAACCCACAGACAAGAGGCTTTACAGAAAACAACATGCACACAAGGGACAAGAGTTTGGTTATGGAAAATTGATCTAAACAACGAAAATGATAGTCTATGATAACACCATCAAAACACGTATATCTCAAATTACGCAAATACCAACTTCTAGGCCAACTTTCAGGTTGTCGAATTGACATTTTCGTATCTATCAGTAGTTTAGGCCACCCAATTGTCCATGAAGTAGCAAGGAGGTTAATAATACAACAACAACAACAACAACAACATCAAAGCCTTAGTCCCAAAATGCTTTGGGCTCGGCTGACATGAATCATCCTTTGAAACCGCCATGAGTGACTCTCCCGTCTCAACAAGAGAAAAAAGAAAGAAAAAGGAAAAATGGAAGTGGAGTGAAACAGAAAATTTGTATCAGATGATTAAATCACATTCAAGAGAAGCCCAATCAGTAAGACACAATAATCAGTATTCTGAGTGATGAACAAGAAGAACAATTTAAACCCGGAAACCGATTCGATACCTTGTAAGTAGATCCTTTCACAAAGTAATCATTTGTCACAGGAGCAGCAACAGAAATCTATACACAGATAACAAAGTATAAGACATCTGTATCAGGCTAATGATATATGATACATTGATCAAAAAATCAGAAGCTAAATCATCTAGTTCAAGCTAATTATGTCTTGGTCAAACAATTTGTATTAATTCATAGAAAAACAAAAACCCAAAATAAAAGGGTTTTGACTTTTTTTGTGAAATAAACCCCACAAAAAGGACAGACAATCAATTGAAAGGAACCCAAAACAACATTGGATTATGAACTTTATGATTTCCCACTAAAATCTCATTCATTTGTCAAGCAAATTTTGATCAAAATATGAACAAATAACAAAAATTGAAATGTTATGATCATCCACTAAAATTCCCATTCATTTATACATAAAATTTGATTATGGTATCAAAAACTAACAAAGACTGAAACTTTATAAAAAAAACCATGAAATAATTGCACCATTTCTGTATTAAAACATAAGAAAATTGAAACTTTATGATCACCCACTAAAATTCTCATTCACAGAGGAGTAACAAAGATTGAAACTTTAAGAAACCCCATTACAAGTTTCCACCATTTGCGCATGAAATCAGCATGAAAGAGTAAAAGCACTGACCTTAGCAATGGCAGAATGAGCCATGAAGAAAGAAATACAGAAAGATCGGAGATTTAGAGAGGGAAAGAGAGAGGTGCAGAAAATGTGCAGAAAGTGCGGGAAACAGTGCGGATTTAACAAGAGAATAAGAGAGAAGGAGGAGCCTTTGGAAGAAGCAAAGGGCAGATTAATGGGCGCAGAGTTCTAGTATACTACTCTGTCTAGTCTAGTATGTTATTCTTGTTTTCCTTCTTTGTTGTTTATGTTCTTCCCCTCTAGAGAGTCATGAATTCTCGGTTAAACCGTCCTTATCGGTCTTAAGCGTATGATAGGTTAAATACATACTAAATTACCCTACTTGTTACGCAGAAAATGACAATTTTTTTGTCTTTATTACCCACTTGATCTTATGCTTAAAACGGATAATACCGGTATTAAACAAGACTTATTGAAATACATTAGACACTACTTTCTGCGTCTCTCTTTTAATTGTCTTTCTTCATTAAATTTGATTAAATTAGTGTTGGTTCATATGATTAGTGAGTTAGTGACCAATTCTGTAGGGCAAGTGGCCAATTTAACCAATTAGCCTAATTAAGGGTCTTCATCATTTAGCTTAATGCACCTACTAAGGGCCAATTCTATGTCATTACTTCATTGGTTATCTAATTTTGTTTATTCTCTTCTATTAAATCAGTTTAACTCCGCAAATTATTGTTTTAGACGATCATTAGTTCATCACTGTTTGTCTGAAGTTTCAGACAGGAATATATAACCATTTTATAGTTAAATGTAACCACAATGGTTGGTACAATCAATGTTTCAATAATCTCGTCTTAGTGTTTCAGGTTAAAATAACTCGTCTGAAACAAGACCAACTGTAGGAAATTATATGAAGAATTTTTAAGAATATTTTATGAGAAATTAAAAGATAAACTCATTGATTGATTATCTAATTTGATTGGTTTCCTAATTTTATTAAATTTTTAAGGGATTTGATTGTTTTTGAACATTTTAGGAGATAAATTGTGATTATACGTTACTTCTTCTGTGGGTTGATAAATTGTGGTCATTTGTTAATTTTTTTTATCATTTTCGAGTTGAAACAAATTAAGATGTATTTTCAAATGTTTCCGCTTTTATGCTAACTTATTTGATCAAGTATTTTATTTGGCGAAAATTTCAATCAATTTATTTTTGGATTAAGTGTAAGATAAATAGCTTATTTAATAAAGAGCTAACTGAAATAAAAAGTTACCTGAAGTTCATACTCGTATCATTTATCACATATCGTCAACCTTTTCAGCTACTTTAGAGCAAAAATGATTTATAGTTTAGGAAAAATATATGGATTGGTTTCTTACTTTTTCGAACTGAATTCACTCCGACAGTAAACAAGAAACTTCCAACGAACTTGGCCATTGTTAAAAATTTCGAGTAAATGATAACGTTATTACAATTTTATTTAACTTCACTCAAATACAAGATAACTAAGGTATATGCTTTCCCAAATTTAGTAGTGACGTTATGCTTTCCCAAAATTTAATAGGTGGAGAATATTCCCAATGGTTTTTCCATACCTTGAAATGGATATTACATTGCCGAAATTTGGTTTTTGCATAGAAAAATGAGTACATTGCTCCAAATGGTATAGAAAAATCGATTTCGTGACCCAAAATCAAGCATAATCCGATAATATAGGTGTATAAAGGAATCAGGTAACATTTTATTATAAAATGGCTTCATTTTGTCCAACTTATTTCGACGCTAAATTAGCCCGTCTGAAATAAGAATTTGCATAAAGGAATATCCAATAGGTATTCATACCGTTGACAGTACCCGGTCGGTTTTAAGGATATATATACCTCCCTAAAAAGTGAACAAACAAATACATCATCGAACACAAAATTGATGATTCTCGTACATTAAATTACAATACAACATTTGACTAAACTTGACCAATTATAAACTACAAACCGCTATTTAGGGAGCGGAAAATAAACGAAAACTTGTACTACAAGATAGTATTACATGAATTTGTCTATGTCAATTTGTGAATATTTGTTTGAGGTCTACTTAAGAATGAGCCTTTCCTTTCCTCCTGTCATCTAGAGCCTGTTTCATGATGAATCAATACACAAACATACGACATACGTCTATTTGAATAGCAGCGGAGTTCTTAAATAAAAACTAAAAACAATTTACAAGAGGCCAATTCCTAAAAAATAGTTTCGCGCTCTTTTAAATGTTAGAATTAAAATAACCCCAAGGTAAACACGAAGGTTTTAAGATAAAAATAAGTGTAAAAAGGTTTTGACAGATATACTCGTATTCAGAAGATGGGGAAACTTACTTTGCTTTGGAACATTCTTATAGTTAGCACGATAGTATCCCGCATTCTGGATCAAAAATAATTATTATATTAGAAAATAAATAGACAAAATCGAAGCCACAGAGAAGCAGACATTCCTGTGTTCGTACTCTGGTCAATTGTTAGGAAAAAATGGAAGTAGATTAACATGATGAAAATGACACTCGAAGTAATATTGTCGACAAAATGGCTCTTGTACAAAGGTTTTGTACTAAGATGTTGTATACACATATGACATACCGCAACTTTTATAGGGGTATTTGCCTATTTTAGCCAATATTACCTTGTGTTACACCAGTTGGTCTTGCTTCAGACCACAATTTTGGTCTGAAATAATAAAACGGGATTTTGTAACCATTTTACAGCCAAATGTAACCATTATTTACAAACAAGTTATCATAAGCTGTAACATTGACCATACTATCGTGGTACATTTGGCTGTAAAATGGTAACAAAATCCCGTCTTATTATTTCAGACCAAAAGTGACGGTCTGAAACAAGAATTTCTATACACTTCACCTAGTCATCATGCCGCGTGTCTAATTCACCTTGCAACCGAGATGACACGAGATGTGTCGGACACACAAAATGAGGCACGACAGCGGCACTTTACTAATTACTCAGATTGAGTTTTCAGTGGAATCAAACTAGAGCAAAAAGAGAAAGGAAATAGCACAGTCGTGTAATTAAAAACCCTTTGAAGCAGAATAAAGAGAGGGGCTTGGGGGAAGGTAAGTGATCGGTTGAACCAAGAAAGGCAATCACATTTCCTTTCTTTCTTCTATGTTGCATGGAGAATTGGTAGCCTATATAATTCACAAAACGAGGCACGGATGTGTCTAATAATTGGCCAAGACACTTGTTTCACCATATTTTTTTTTTTGTTCAACGGAGCGCGCACTTAGTCGCATTACAACAGGGGAGGGGGGGTTCGATCCTAGGACCTATTGTCCACAATACCTCCGTCTTAATCACTAGACTAAGACATCTTCGGTACTTGTTTTACCATATCTGCATATTACTTTTAACTTTTTTTTGAAACCATGTTCTCAAGTCTGAGCAACATTGTATTTGGATCAAGTGGACATACGATTTTACAGTAGTACTCGCATAATATTTTGTGTACTGCAGAAGGAGTATGCAGTCTTACCTAAGGTCATTGTAGGTTTTAAAAGGGTGTGAAGTTCCATCAGAACATGTTACAACGAACTGTGCTGACAATCCTCCTGGAATCTTGATCTGCAACCACAAATCATTGCATCATACAAACATAAGAACTAAGACAAACCCAAACTACTTAGGTGATCCGTGATATTACATAGTCAGACCCTGGCATTTGTAAGATAGTAGTAAGACGGAAATGTGATTATATATCTCAATCACCAACAACGGATTTTAGAAGAATTGGACGGGGGGTTGGCGAAAGTCAATATATCACATTTGTTTTTTTTTGTACATCATTAAACAGTGTGTTTTGTTGGTTTCCAAGACAACCTTGGCCTGAGAACTTCAATGACTGGCAGTTAACTTCGAGGAAAATATGGAAAACAAACGTACCGACAAATTCTCAGAGAACTTCTCAGCAATTTGAATAGCTCCTGTTTCGTTGTTCTTAACTTGAAAGCCAGACCGATGCAAAATGAAAGTGGCTGCTTCCCATTGCTCCAATGACCCAAACTGTTGCACGGAAAGCATCAGAAAGTGACATTTGAGCCTCATAAAAAGCATAGACCCCCTCATACAAAGCCAGGAGCAAGCAACAAAGTCAATGAGTAATGTTACTCATGACCTAGGTTTGAAATGTGTCATCATGAAAACTGCCATATTGTCCTTTCACACCCAAAAAAAGAACAATTAATGAAGATAACATAAAGGTTATGAGCTTGGGATCTCTCAAGCTCAAAAACATGCTCAATAGTCCATAGTACCAAAAGACGGTTATATCATTCCCTATGAAACGTTGTGACTTTTAGGTTAGCGTTCATCCAGACGCGAATACAACAGCCAACAAAATCAACCACGAGATTTAGTAGTTAAAGATTAATACGCGGAGCATTTAGTGCGTTGATACGATGTTTGATGTAAATATATCAGTGAAAGATTACCTAAAGGAACACAAAAACCTACCAGCACCAAGACGATGAAATGAGCTTGACCTCTAGAAACATATGAATCGATCTCCTCTTGCATTTCTGGGTCTAGTTAAGATAGAGAGAACCATCAAGAACTAAACGATCATATACAATTTCAAAGGACGATCGCATATCAAACATACAACTACTAATAAAGAGCAGATAGGCTTACCACATGTTATTTTGTTCTGATCATTGGCGAAGAGTCTTACTATATCCCCCTGGCAAAGACAGCAGAACAAAAGCGATTAAATATTAATAAATAACAAGAATACTGCCAGTGTGTATCAAAGGCTCCCACCTTATGGTTGGTTAAGCGAAGCTGATTAATGCAACCTTGCCCGTGTGTTAAAAACATAGAGAAGTTTTTGGAACGAAATGCACTAAACCAATGGCAAAAAATAATATATCAAAAGTAACAGCACATAATTACAACCATATTACCAATGTGTAGGCTAGGCTTTCAACCTACACCCAACCATCCCGGTTTGTCTACTGTTAATGTATCTTTATAACTTATAAAGTTACAAACGGTGGCAGACCCTTACAAATTTGTTTATCCTGTCGCGTTGAAATTTGAAAGTCATCATTATATAAAACTTACAGATTTACACATTTTAATCACTAAAATTTGGCAAAATGAAGAGAAAAGCATGGCTTTCTGAGTTAAGGTAGGAGGTAGTTTTCTTGATCACAGGCCACATCAGTCGGATAATTTCTACTTCCGACCCCCTGAGCCCTGAATATAGGGCACTCCTATATTTTAACCACCCATGAGCGACATAGTTGTAGCTTTGAGGGACGTGAATAGAAATAAAAAATATAATTCTTAGGTATTCAAGACTTGCACCTTGAGGGGTTTGTCAAGAAAGGGTCAAAGACAATCTGCCTTGTTTGTTTAGCAAGTTGGGTTAGGGGGAAAGGGAGGAAAGAGGAATAGAAGAATTCATTCCCATCCTTCCAAGCATAACCAAAATCCTTCCAAGCACAATCAAACTCCTTCCAATATCTAAATAGGACGGATTTGGAAGGAAAACATTGTTCCTTCATTCTCCTCACCCCTTTCCTCCTAAATGATCTATCCAAACACTGCCTTAAATCTTTCAGGCAAATATGAACGCAATATGGACTGGTCAGAGAAGAATATTCTCATAGTTTCTTACAAGGATGCTTCATGCTCGTTCTTCGAGAAGCATGCACGGTTACTAAATTACGTCTAATGCAACTTTTCAGTGCTTAGATTGTTCGGTTTATCTCATGAACATAAATCCAATATTGCAACTCAGCAAATATACCAAAAGTGGAATTGAAAAAGATAAGTGGAAATCCAGAAGACAACAGAACAGTTTAGAATACCTGGCGGCCATTCTCATCCATTGGTATGCACTCAACAGCAATATATTTGTCAATGTCATCTGCTGTTACAACATACTCGGGGTTGGTAGCACCTGCCATATGGACACAAGATGATCAAGCAGCAAAATCCTCACATGGAGGGGCCTTATTCTCTGCCAATCTTGAGAAACTGAATTAATGCTCACTATCTCTGTTCCTTTTGCTTGTTTAAGTTTTCCTTTTAAGCCATTTCATCTACTCATAATTGTTTACATATCTGTTTTGGACAAATCTTTGCCATGCCAAAGTACCAAAAATCTTTTAAACAGCGAGCTCGTGTACCATGAGCCTCATCGTAACCCCAACGTATTCACATGGGTATGATACTTTGTAACCTACTAGTTCAAAAGTTCCCAGCCCCACTTGCAAGCCTCTCTCCTAAAGCTCTGTTCCGTAAGTAAATGTAAAAGTTCAAATAACAAAAGAAGTGCAGTGACTCAGATGCTGAGTACTTACCCTCAATGTAGTGCCTGGTACCATCTTGGAGATGACGAAGCCACTAGTACACAGAAGTGTTTTAATTTAGCTATTAAGAACAATATTTAAAAAGAGCAGCAAAATTGTATTAATCATCTGAAAAATTGTTTGTTATTACCTGAAAGATGCAGAGAGAAGTTCCTCGCACTGGATATCCACAACCAAGAAGCTTGCATCCTGGCTTAGCCTCGCCAATGATTTGAAAACCTTCTATTCCAGGACCCTCGTCTAAAAAAGAAGGAAATATATTGAGAAACTTTTATATTATGAAACAAACAGGTTAGTACATTCATAACATGAAAGGGGGAAAAAGGAACTTCTCGCTTGAAGGTTTGATAATGATTAAAAACAAATTGACCATTATTACTCTCTGACCACGCCCACATTAAATGTGTCACCTAAACGACTAACCTTGACCGTTTTTGCAGCCAAAATAGAAATGAAAGGGAGTAGTATGTAAGCATGATTAATGATGGCTAAACATAATAGAGATTAGAGAATGGCCAAGTTGCAATCTCCATTCTACACATTGAATAGCATAAAAGAACAATGGTAATTTTGGTAATAAAAATATTGGTAGCGTTTATATTACAATTTCCAGGAATAGCAAGTCGAATAAGTTTGCGCAGTAACTTCTCAAAAAAGTGTTAGTTGGCTGAAGTATCTCACCACTCAGTATCAATTGCCCAGTATCCCTACTATAGTCATCATGCGCATATTGTGGTATATTATTGGAGGTTGGCAAGTGGTCTTTAGCTTTATAGTTACCGGATGAAGGCACTTCTGTTTCCCTCTGCATTAATCAACAATATTATGAGGGAAGGTTGATAAAATGCTAAAATGATTATATAGACATGGAATTATCAATATTTAAAAATTACCAAAGGGGTGTAAGGAGACCGAGTACTAAATAGAGAGTTTTCCTCGTAGTATTGATTCGGGGCGTTCATTCCTTGGATAGAGCTCAATTCCTTTGTCTTTTCCTGCAGCAACAGGTTTATTAACTAACTTTGTAGCAGTCAAGATTCAAGAATTATCCAGATGAGTATATCATAAATGACCACATTTACTAAATAATATGATTACCTAATTGCAACGAGTCAAATTTTGCAACAAGTGCACCACAAATACTTAAAAGAGACCGACTCAACAATTTGTTTGGGGTGAGGCTGTTCTACTTTCCCACAAATTACCGATTAATATGGGATCATAAATGGGAAAACGGATATCTCTCTGGCATTTTAATGTATGAGACAGTCTCTTTAGAGACAACTCTGTGCACACATCCAGATAGTTCTAGCAGCATTTACTACTTTGAATCACTTTCATATAATCATACTCGTAGTTTAAGCCCGTTCGTTAAAATTTTCATGCAAATACACTAGGATTTTAGATGATGACGCTAACATATGATTGGCAGAAATACAAAGATGAATGAAACGTATTTTGAGTTTAGAGGCTCACCTCAGTCTTCCACTGCAATACATCATATACATGCTGCAAGTATTATAACAAAAAGAAACGTATCAATAGTCAACTTATACTTCAGGCATCCCATAATGTGTCCTTATTAATCAGATCGACCAGAGTGGATAGAATGCTACTTCTACAGCTGTCCCTCCTACCTTGACATACATGGAAATGGACGAGGCATTTGTCACACTGGGCCATATGCCATGCTCTGCCAATAATCCAAGCAATGACGTCATGAAGATATATCTCTCATCTTCTACATCCTATTTTTCAATATAAATGAATGAAAGAACTTTAAATTCAAAAACAACTACGCACAAGTATTTTGTAGTGAGACCAAAAAACATGAAAATATATATTCCGTATGTACCTACATAAAGAACAAGGAATAAAGGATGGAGAAAACTTAATTGGTACTTCCTCCATTCCATTTTTTTTGGAGAAACTCCGCCCATTCCATTTGATTCTATATGTTTGTGTAACATATGGAAGTATATCTTAATCAAATGTATAGAATCAAATGGAATGGAAAGAGTATAAGATAAATTTGTTAAATTCAGCTGGTCTGAGCAAATAAAACAGCCAACATAAGCTTTAAATGTGTAGCGCGGTCTGTTTCCTGCCAAGGCGCCAACTCCCTTTGCTCAGTCAGATAATTTGCATATTCCATTTGGTCCTCATCTCATCCAATAGTTTACATTTTCTAAATTAGGTGAGCTCTAGTGACAAACCAAATCATTACTTTACCCGTGCTTGTCACCCATATCTCGACATTTTTCTCTACCTACTTTATCACCAATTCATTACAGCTCAACCCAAACCACCGTTGAACCCTAGCACCCCAACTACTATCGGTGACCCATCCCACCAACACATATCCAAACCCAACCACCAGCTAATTCTATCCTACAAAACCCAACACTCGCCAACCTTATTTCACCAAAATCAACGCCAACCCTAGCGAACCACATCCCCCACACCATAGTCCCAGCCGATACCACTTATCCCATCCCTCATCCCTAGATCAAAAGAAGTTCCCATTAGGTGTAGAATTTAAAAATAATAGCCCATTTGGTCTCATTTCCCGGTAATTTCTTATAAGACTTAACTGTAATATAATAAGAGATTGATTACAAATCCAGCTCGTGTAAGGAACACCATATCCCTAAAGAAACCCTCACTCACGATTATTTAAGTCTTCTATCACTTGAATATGAGAAACATCACCTCACGTCAGCCTACTAGTTGAAGACTTGAAGCAGAGAAATAAAGAAACGAAAAATACTGATTTTGGGTCAATGGGGAAGAAGCGCAGGAATATCTCTTCTACTGTGTGGAGAAAGAGATTCTTGTTACCTTCAAATCATTTGTCAATCTCACATATTCATTAAGATCACTTCTTCTGTCAGCTAGATCTTTTAAGTCTGAACTTATACTTTCCTTTTGCCTCTCGTCCATGGCCTATCAGTTAACACGATTGATAATACATTAAATCATAATTATTCTAGAAGATGAAATTCAACAATTAAAACAAAAGCAGGAACGTAAGTTTCTAGAGCACAAACCATACGCAAGTCAGAATATTTTCTCTCCAGGGCATACTTCTCATTCAATAACTGCATCTCCTGTTATTTTTGGACAAGGGATTGCCTTTCAGAAGAAATAAATACAAATACTTGGCGAAATTCCTGAATGATCCCTTTTTACCTTGATGTAGGCTTGAGCTACTTGCCTCCTTAGCAAGGAGACCTCACGTTCTTGTTCCCTGGCTTTTGCAGTAAGTTCCTGCTCTTTTTTAATCAATATAAGTTCCAGTTCATTGATGTTTGAGGATTGAAATCTATCAGTCGACTAAACATAACACAGATACATCCGATAGTCAAGAACACACACCGCCGCATTTTGCTCCTGAGAGTTATGTAGGCTGGAATCTCCTTTTGAGTTCCATGAAGCAGGATTACCATTACCATTCCTAGAGAAATATAGAAAATATAACAATGCATGCTTTATAGAGTAATCTTTTACTAAATGCTCATCCACAGATTAAAACGAAATTACTAATTTGCACCAACATCATTAGCTTAACATGCACAATGACCGTGCAAAGTAATGTGAAAGCACGTAATACACACTGGTGAAAAATAATAATGCATTCGCAAAGCTTAATGAGAGACAAACCTGTTTATTTGCTCCGGACTTCTATCAGTAGACATTAGACCACGCTGAAATCCAAACTTACTCAAACAACGAACACCAAACAGTTTGAGGGCAGTTCATCTCCGTAACCACCACATGAAATGCTGCATGTTACTTTATGCTGCCTGATCACCTTATTGTTTGCACCAGACAGCTTGATACACTGGAAAATGATGAATGATGATTACAAGAAGAAAGATGTAAGTAACAGCATAGCCTATCAATTCATTCCTCTCCCTCGCAAAATTTGTTCCCCAAAGTTCCCGATAAAATATGCATTAATGCATACATAACCTCCGATATGCAATGCATACTCAATATAGTGTCTGATGCGTAAACTTCCATGCCCATTTCCATTTGCCAAAGACTATTTATTCTTTGGTTCTGGATTATTGTGGAATAACGGAAAATGTTTCTGATTGCGTTTCTTTTAATGGTGTACTATCATATCATTCAATGCAATTCTCAAAGCAATTTTCATTTAGGGTAATTCAGAAACAGCCTCGTGTTGCTAACACCTAGGAAAGATTTCATACATCCCACCTCCCTTACTCCACAATTCGAGGTAGCACTTGATGCAGTGAGCTTATATAGAGTTTTATGCACACTGAGAGTCGGACCAAACCAGTAACATTTGCCCTCCAATTCTCAGCAACGATTGAACACACTTATCCACGATGAAGCAAGAAACTATTCTATATAAGAAGAGAACATAGGTACTTGACATGCCAAAAGCAAATCCAAACAAAACTTTTGGAATACACCTAAACATCCTAAGGCAGCATTATCACAAGATTTCTAAATCTCACGGACTACGTGACAGCAGCGAAAATGAACCGTAACCACTATTATAGTCTACCAAGCACTACGAGACAACAACACCAGCATTTGGCAAAGAGCCACGGTAGGCTGTAGGCGGTATGACTGAGCCATTCAATTTCGGAATTTGTGCAAAAGACTATTCTCTTTTGAAGCATTTACACGTCCAACAGCCTTTACACCCTTTACGGGCTAAATGCTCAGAATTTATCCAGCAAATATCCTTCATTTCGGGTACAACAGACGGTCATGATTACTCAAACATAGCAAAGCAATCAGATTCCAGATAAACTTATAAGACACCATTAGTATTTGGCTCTTTATTAACCATTTCTCCTGAATTTAAAAGTCAATCAACCATTCTAGAATATTAATATACTCCATCCATCATAATCATTTGTACCATTTTTATTCTTTGTGAGCGGTATTTTAATCAAAGTAAACAAATGATTGGGACGATGGGAGTAGACGGTACTCAACGATGACGTTAATAAAATCCGAGAAATCAAGGAACTGAACAACATCAATAGAAGTTGAGCATTTCTCTCACTGCTGAATCAAAAAGGGCTTCACAGTTAACACTTTTCAATCAAACAAGTTCAAAGCAACATTATCACTAAATTTCTAAAACAAATTAATTTTGACATAGATACAATTAAAACAATAAACATTATAAAGTTGAGTATGAAACTAATAAAATCAATCAAAATAATGAAAAGGGTATGAATCCTAACCTTAATTCAGCAATATGATAATGTATTGAGGTTGTAATTCAATATATTGAAATGGGTTTATGTAAAAATGTAATATTTGGGGATATTTTAGAGGTTTGAAAATTCAGTGAGGTGGGTCAATCAAGAATTGAAGATATACAACAATACAAAAAGAATAGATATGAATGTTCAGAAATCTGACAATGGAGATATTTGTGATAATAAATTGTGTAAGAGAGAATGAATGGTGAGAACAGAGAAGAGGAAAAAGAAGAAGAAGAAGAAGAAGAAGAAGAAGATGAAGATTTAAGTGAAAGTATGTTAGATTGTGACAGAGACCACAGGTGTACACTACAGGTGCATTACAATCCTACTTCTTCGCAAATTCCTGCTTCAATTTTTTAGAAAGATCATCGAATTGGGTTGGATACGGAACGGGTCAGATACGTATTATGTGTAGGCTGCGATTAAGTGAGAAGTTGTATTTTTTTTTATTAAATCGTCATGTTTGTGACCGACATTATCCTTCACACTATTCGTCACAAGCTTAATAACGATAGTATCCTTTCACACTAAAGCATGTGTGAGGGCAAGTGGAGTAAAATGGAACATCCAATTGATATTACTGCTTGCATATTGTAAGAAAAACACTATCCATTTTCAGCTTGTGATGAATAGAATTTGTTTTCAATGTAAATTTGTGGAAAAATTATTAGTTAAGCATACTTGGGACTTGGGAGTCGTTCGGTATGCATAAATTCGTGTATTGCCTAAGAAATTATAAAATACTCTCTTTATCCACTATTTTCTTCCCCTCTGGTGTGGCACAATAATTGAGTAGAGTAATAAAATAAGACTTTTAAAATAGGAAAGAGTGATGAATAATTATGAGTTAAATAATGGATTGTGGGCCACAAACATTAATGAAATGAATAAAATAGGAATAAAAAAGTTGGGTTGGGTTTGGTGATAGAAGAGATGAATGAATAAAATATAATTAAAAGTTTTCAAAATAAGAAAGTTAAAGAAATTCCGAATAATCCGTTTAAGGAAATAGGAAAAAAAATTGTGAATAGAGAGTACATGATTTTGGAATTCATGTGAATTGAAAAATAATGTTTAATTTCCAAATGAAAAAAAAAAAAGCTAAATGAAAAAAAAGGTCAAATTAAAGAAAAAAAAAAGGAGTTTATTTGATGTTTCAATGAATTTCCAATTCCTCTAGGAGGGGGGAAATTGTTCACGTAGATCCTCTGCCAAGTGGAAATGCCTACATAAATTGCATTTCCTTTCTGACAATCAAATACTTCATCTGAGTCACACTATTGGTTTCTTTGCTTTTTGCACAAAAAATAAGGGGTTGTTTGGTTGACACTTTGAAAACACGTGAATTGCAAAATCCCATGATTTGCAAAAATATGGGTTGTTTGGTTGCCATAATTTTTGTAAAATGGGGGAATTAGAAGTTCCTAGGAACTCCCAATGCCTACATAATGTGGGAACTTGCTTACCTACTCCCCTTGGTCATTCGAAGTTCCTGTGGAATTTAATTCCTACATGCGCAACAAAACACTTTTCTCAAATTCACCCGAATTAGATGTGAGAACTTATTTCCAATGAATTAAAAGTTCCTAGGAAAATTAACTTCTCTAATCAACCAAACGACTCCTAAGGAAATGATTCTAAACCACACAAAACACCCTACCCCACACTGAATTGATTTTTGACCACAAAAAAGTTACTCAAAAGGAAAAGAGGAGCAATCACTAAACTCGCATCAAAAGGGAAACATGAACCAACACTGTGCCTCGGAGGGAATAATATTTTTCAAAAGTGTACTTTGTTGATATGAGTAGTACTATCAATCTCTTTAAGCACTAATCAGATTTTAAATTTATCCATGAACCTCTGTAAGGGGTTACCCCGCCCGAATAATATATTCGGACAGTGGAGTATTACTAGGGATGTCAGTCTCACCCTGATATCCATCCACCCGAAATTAAATGGGTGGGATATGGATGATGATTTTTTTTACAATTTAGGGTGGGATATGGATATGGGTGAATTTAGGGTGGGTATGGATGGTGTACCACCCGCTTATCACCCGGTGGATATCCTAAATTAATAAGTATAATTATTTTTTTTCTAAAAAGTATTAATAAATATTTTGATTAGAAAAATGCTTTCAATTTGTAAAGTTTTTTTTAAAATAAACTTAGAAACTACTCGTTAATGTTTTGTTGCACTTTTTTTATGGGCGTGTAAAGCTTGTGCGGATTAGTTTCGCAGTTGTAAGTTGTAAAATTGTAAATATGGTTAACAGGATTAAAATTTATGTTCAATTTTCTCAAAAAACTATGTAATCCGGAATTGTTTGGTAATGTACGCTTTAAATTTTATCGTCTTAAGTGTATATTTTTGATATATCGCCTTGAAATTTATGAGGGTGAAAATATCCAACGGGTGCCCACTTCACCCGCTTCACCCGGTGGATATAGATATGGATGGATGAAAAAATATTAAACGGATAAGGGTGAGATATGGATGACCACAAATTAAATGGATATGTATATGGATATGGATATGGCTCCACCCCATCCATATCCCACCATTGCCATCCCTAAGTATTACAGGTTAGGTCAGTTTGGGGTTGGTTCACTTTCGTTTTTTCATATATTTGATCAAATTGAGTAGGTCTAGGTCATATGAAGTTCTAGTCATTTCGGGGCATGCCATTAACTATTAAGTCATTTTCAAATTGGGTGGTCCTAAGTTGGGTTAATAAACTCCTTTTTTTTCATTTGGCTTTTTACCTAGATCCCTCTAATTTCTACTTCCTACTCCAAGTAAAAACTTATTTAACTTAATAATATCGTGAATCAATATGGTAACAAAATTGTGTCGAAAATTTCCAACTTAATTTGGACTCGTAATTACATTATAAGTGATTTGTTACCTTCTCGAATAAAATTGTATCATAATTCAATATGATTTATTAAATCATGAATTAACAAGCTAAGTACACAAATTTGTTCAATGTTACTAGACATATTAGTATCCTTCTCTTTTGAGAAACAAATCTCATTAGCTGCTGCATAAGCAGGATACATGATGTAAAATGCATAATGGAAAGAACATTAGTAACTTAGCTTAATAATCAAGGTGAAGAAAACGTAACAGCCTATAGTAAATTAATACCCTAATTACTAATTAAGTAAAATTCAACAAAATTAAACCATAAAACTAAATATAAAGAAGGAATCCAAAGCACTAATAATAACATTAAAACCATTGAACTAAATTAAATACAGCCTATAGTAATTTAGTACCCTAATTGAGTAAAATTGAACATAAAATTAAACCAACAAACTAAATACAAAGAAGGAATCCAAAGCACTAATAATAACATTTCACCTCACATAAGTTATAAAGTTAAGGAAAAAAGTATATATTTCGATTAATATTAAGCGACATAAACTTATATCAATAGTATATGTGTAGACAAAGTAAAATTTTGTAAATTTAGTTATTTACTAAATCCTAAAACATATGTTAGATTTTACTTTTTTTAATATTTTCCATTACTACCGTGCAATGCAGGGGTTAAAAAATTAGTTGAACTAAATTAATACAAAAACCTCACTATAGTCATTTTTATATTTCACTACTCTAATTTTTTTTAATAGCCACTTTATTTTTATATTTTTTTGATGGGTGGACAAGGAACGTGATTACATACTAATTTAATTACAAATTTTAAGAAAATAACTAATGGAAAGACTAAAGTATGGTCTATGTCTCTATGTTTTATGTACCTATTATAATTAGTCTCATTAGGCAAATGTTTAAGTTATTGATTTTATGCATAAATTTTTAAAATTTACTTATTGAGCCGTGAGGAGCCGGGTGATAATTTTATATAAAAATATAAAAAAAAAAAAAAACCAACAGGACTGACCCTTCCCAACATAACTAAGGAGCTCTGGTTAACAAAAGTGTGCATGCATTTGGTGATACATAATTAGTTAGCAAATAGAAAGTAAATGAATCTCCATAATGAGAAAATATTAAATAGATAGGATTTCTGTAACTCCTAAATCTACAATTATTGGTAGAACACTTATGAATAATTAAGCTAAGGCAAGTATAAATACACCCTTTTTATGAGCCTTACTACCACACCAACAAATTTCACACTTTTTTTTTCACTTAGTCATGGCACTAAAGAAAGAGTCTAGAGGTCGACAAAAGATAAAAATGGTTAGGATTAAAAATCCAAGCCATCGTCAAGTAACTTTTTCTAAACGTCGTTTAGGTCTCTTCAAAAAAGCTAGTGAAATATGTACTCTTTGTGGAGTGGAGGTGTTTATTATAGTGTATTCCCCCGGCCAAAAAATCTTTTCTTTCGGATACCCTGATGTCGATTCCTTAGTGGATCGTTTCCTCAGTAGAAACACATCTTCTCAAATGACCGCCAGTAGTTCAATTCAATCGGAGGGTACTCCACAAAGTCCTAATCTACGGGAACTCAATTCGCAATTGACTAGGATAACCGATCTGCTAGAGGCCGAAAAAAATAGGGGAGATGTGTTTAATAACATGAGAAAATCAAGCCAATGTTGGTGGGAGGCCCCTATTGATAAGCTTGATTTGCATGAACTTGAAATGTTGAGTGCTTCGATGGAAGATCTTAAGACGAATATAGCCAATCTTACTATGTTTTCGGAAAAGAATAACAATAATAATGGTGGTGAAGTTCCTCATCAACATTTTGATCTTAAGTCTCTTGAGGCCAAAGTTGAAGGATTTTGCCTTCCTCATCTAGTTAACAACTTTCATGGTCCAAACTTTTGTTAATCATATATAGTTTCATTTTTTTCTTAATAACTAGCATCTCACTAGTTAAATTGTTTACAATTGAATAACATTGATTTTGCAAAGAAAGTTTATTTAGAGTTAAAGTTTTTCATTTCAATAGATCGATCAGTCGTAATTTCTGATTTTACATTATAGTGAAATAAATCAAAATGATCATTCATGATATTTGGTTTCTATATCAATTACTTTTTTTTTGACAGCTATATCAATTACTTGTACACGGAGTAATATTCACTATTTGGCCTTTATTGGAATCGCGAATTATATAATTTTGTGTTTCAATGTAAAAATTTAGTCCATGTTAACCATAGCTGATTTTATTTGGAGCACCACAAGAAAATCATGCTTTCTGAAAATATATAAATATAATAGTATGAAATGAAATTTTAGATAATAATAATAATAATAATAAAAATAATAAAAAATAATAATAAAATAATAATAATAATAATAATAATAATAAATAATAATAATAATAATAAAGATCACGTTTTTTATAAACTCTAAAGCGAATTAAGAAACTCATCTCATGGGTTACACGGCTTACCCTAGACAAACTCCGATCTTATGCAATTTTGTTGATTGGAAAATAGTACAATACTCATTTGACTTTATAATAAATACATGCGTTTATGACACTTAACATTGTATCGTGTCTTATATAGTTATATTGAGTTATTGTTGACATTGTATAAGATAAATATAATTACTCTGTCAAGCTAAGCTAAGGTATGTCTTTAAAAAGTACAAACTCAAATAATCTTTTCTTCTTGTTCGACTTTTTATAAGATGATGATAAAATATACACCGTACACGGTAAAAAAAGAAAAGTTGTGTCAAAAAATGCAAAATAAGAATATAATCTACACGGAGAGGGATTCGAACCTACGATTTATAATGTCCGTGTATCAAGCCAAAGCTAAAACATGTATGTAATTCGTAAATGTTTATTAAATTATTATACTAAATGTGATCTAACTAAGACTTCGAGTCTGTCACCTCAGGTGGTTTAGCTGGCGTATGTGATTTACAAGCTATTACATATATTCGAGGGTTTACCCAGTGCGCACCGAAAATAGCGGCTGCGTTTCCTGGTCATAAAAAAAATGTGATCTAACTACATAATACAGTGTATTTATTAGCAATCGAAAGTAGACGATCGTCTTTGCTAGCCCCCGCAACGACGTATAATGAAGTGGTTGATCAGAGATTTAGAGAGATCGATTTTCACGATGATGAGCGGCTTGCTTAGCAATGTGGCTATCAGCAGCTTCAGAAGCCTTGGCAACATGCATATCCATTTCTGCTTCTGCTTCTTTTGCTTTCCTCACTTCTTTTGCTATTTCTTTTCTGGTTTCTGCTTTTTCTACCTCTTCCTACAACCATCAACCATCCATGCTTTATTATTGTTCGCAAATTCTTAAGAAAGACGGTTTCTTTTTTTAGATTTAAGGGAAAAGATACTTTTAATTTCTCATGCTTCATTATATAAATATATATATCGGTTTTTCTAAAGGGTATACATTAATAAATCGAATATGGAAAGATTTATAAGATGTATGGCTTTATAGCAGGGGCGAACTCACATAGTAGCGAGGGGTGGCGATCGCTATCCAAACTTAAAAAATTGACTTAGAAAACGTATTTTTGCTACCCCAAATATTGTTGATTAGTAGATAAATGACTGTTATCTCACTAAATATATAGTAAATATCATGTGAATAGTAAATCTTTTATTTTCCTACTTGGTAACCCGGGTTCAAATCCCATTAGATGTATTTTACTATTTTAATTTTTTTTATACCCATACATATAATCTTGGGTTTCCCCTGCTTTATATGGAGAACTGGAAAGATTCAATTAAAGTAAAAATTCCTCAGCAAATTTTAAAAAATATGAAGGAAAAACATGAGAGGTATAAAATATAATTTCATATTAAAAAAGGAAAAAAAAGACAAATGAAAAAAATGGAGTTTATTGAACTTATAATTGACCTAACTTAAGACCACCCAATTTGAAAATGACCGAAATGACTAAAACCTCATATAACCTGGACCGACTCAATTTGATCAAATATATAAAAAATCGTGAATGACCCAATCCTAAGATGACCTAACCCATACTCAATATGATGATCAATTTAACAAATCTAGGTGCACATTTTTTAAAGAACCTCTCGATAAACTAATAAACTAAAAATATGCTCAAAAGTCAAAAGGCGAAGTTAACATCGAATTTATTTAGACACGCAAAATAAAAACGGGTAAAAAATTGATCGGGACAAAGAGAGTATAATTTACCTTCTCCTCTGCCCTAAGCTCTGCTTTTACCTTCTTCAGGGTGCTAAATTCATTAATTTTCTCCTTAATAGCTTGCATTTTGTGTTTGTTTTTCCGTTTATATGAAACTTGGATATGTATTACTTTTATGTCCCGGTAAATTAAATTACAAAGATTTTTACGAAGTTATATGTTATTTTATGTTTGAAAAAAATATTTGCTACATTTATTTATAGTTTTCTAATATTCTAAATTGATGGACGATGAGCTTGGGATTATAATGATGACATTTGTATGGCGTAATTTTAATAGTGGTTCTAATAAATTACACCAAAACGTGTGTTTCTTATTTGATTCTGAAATTGGATGGATATTTTTTGGTAATTGTTTTTTGTGATTGTATATTAATTTCAA
Organism: Silene conica; assembly: GCA_029255685.2. Taxonomy (NCBI): domain Eukaryota; kingdom Viridiplantae; phylum Streptophyta; class Magnoliopsida; order Caryophyllales; family Caryophyllaceae; genus Silene; species Silene conica. The sequence goes on from CM055314.2 coordinate 4,742,513, forward strand.
GAAGATCAATACAAAAGTTAGATCAAATAACAGAATATTTGAAAAAAATAAAACCTATTCATATTTTAGTAAAACGATTTTATACACTAATGTATAAATAGACCCAATCATCAAAACATCATGATTCATCCATATTAACAAGAAAAATTGCTGTCAAGTTAACTTTACAATGTATGTATGAAAGAATAAAGGTCGTCTTACCCAAATACTATGAACCAGGCGATTTTTTTCCCTTTTTTATAGAGATACAAGGGCGATTTTAATCCTGACTAAAAAATATAGTTGATATCAACGTTAAACTAAATAACTTTAACATAATGTAATAATGTAGGAGAAGGCCAAAATATAAAAACGCTAGGTAAACACCCTTAATATTTCAATTGATGAGGTAAAAAGAGAAAATGAAAATGCTAAAATATGACATTTATATCCTATCAAGTAATTTATTCTAGTTTATAACCCATTAGCTTGTTTTGTAAAGTCATTGAGTTGTGAATTCTCATGACATGGGTTTAAAACCTATTAGCATTGAATATCCGAATATGTCCGCTAGAGATCCATGTGATTTGTCGCATGTCTCCTTGTCAATCCTAGTTTAGTATTATCGGTAACTATTTTGTTTCTGGCAAAAAAGAAAACAAGTCCTAGTTCAGTATACTAAGGGCTTGTTTGGTTGACATAGGGAAATTAAAGTTCCCGGAAACTTCAAGATCACATGAATTTGCAATTCATGTGAATTCGCAAAAAGTGTTTGGTTCGCATATGGGAAGTTAATTCATGCGGGAAGTTCTATTGACAAAGGGGAACTTGGTGAGTAACTTTCCACATAATGGAGAAAGTAAATTCATGTGGGAAGTTCTATTTGCCATGATGTTGGCAACCAAACAACAACATGATTTTAGACTTCCTAGGAAGTTCAACATCCCATGATTTTAATGGGTAACCAAACAAGCCCAAGATAGTACAATTACTCATCATTAGTTGCTACATGGGATGTTGTTATATTGCTGGAGTTTGTAGTCGACAAATTGAGAGTAAAACTTAATTGAGCTAAATTGAGTGGAACTGAGATGAAATGAATTTAGTTGAATTAAAAGTTAATTTTGTGAAGAGATTAACTGAACATAATTGATTAAACATAAACAAAACTTACCGAAATACAGTCGAGCAAAATTGAAAAGAGCTGAAATTAAGCCAGAAAAAATAGGATGATCTTAATCTAACGTTTGCAGCACGGCGTGTTTGTTTGCAGCACGGCGTGTTTGTAGACATTAGATGGCACCAGCTACGCCTCGAGGATCCTGTCGGTGACGTGACTCGGGCAACTGATAAGGTGGACACTGAAGTAGAGTGTAGACCACTGGTCTGAGCTAATATCATTGTCGTACACTGCACGTCTGCACCTGCTGAACCGCTACTCCAACTTAAAGGTTAGCTACAAGGTGTTCGTAAATGTAAAGTAAAACCTAGAATGGATCGTCACTCTTAAATTGTAACCAGGCACATACAGGTCAATCGTAGTTAAATTGAATGAATCAATCAAATTTTAATAAATGAATGTCATTCTTGAACATCCCTACAGGCTACAGCACAAGCACTGTCAATAGCTATTACTTACATAACAGGCGATATCAATTGGCACGCAGCCCAAAACGCAAGGAACTCCAGAATGGAACGGGAATTTACATCACGAGACACAATTGAACACAAAACTTGGTCCCCGTGGGTAGACAAACCCAAGCTTCAATATGGTACCCAGGGATACAGCAGACAACAAATGATTTATCTCCCCCCTATCCTACCAATAAAACACCACAAATTTACAACCCTAATTACACACCCATGGTTGCTTTTCGAAGAACCTGCTTTGAAAATATTTTTTCCTGGTTTTGTCAGTGACTTCCATTGTTGCTAGTAAATCATCCCAACAAAACTTGGAGAGAATCTAATGCAGAATTTCTGATACCCTGTCAAGTGCATCAGCCGGAATATCCCTTCCTGGCACCGGTATCTTCAGGAGATTATCGTACCTGTCAAATAATTGTCGAGTTAGATAGAAACTAACTTGATTTTACTGTGTGGGAATAGGATCCAAGTTTAAGTCACTTACTCCTCCGGAGTGAACAAATCCTCATGTTCTGTGATAAAGGCAAGTAAAGCCTGAAAGGAGACATGAAAACAGTCATATAAAGGTGAAAAAGCCATTACGACTTTACGAGTGAGACAAAACTATCATCCCGAATTTCTGATATCAGACAATTACCTCAAATGGCAAGTTTAGCAGCTCAAAGTAAGTCCGCACACGATCTAATCTCAGTTGCACAGCTTCACTGTCAATCGACGGTATAGCTGCTAGTGCCTGTTACAGCAGTGTTCATGATTTGTTGTTCTCACAATCCAAGGCATGCACTTTGATTGTCAATCTCTCTTAATGTGTAAATAATGTAAAATGTGTATTCATATGAAAATATTTTGCTATGAATCTAATCATACAGTTTCATAATCTAGAATATACCCAGAGAACTTTTTTAAAATAAAATTAATTGCAAAAAACTGACGCATTAAAAGAACAAGGGTTCAAAATCATGAAAGTGGACAACGCTGTGTTTGCTCAGCCTAAAGCAAAGTTGCCAGATGCCAGCACTTGATTGTTATGGTACTTAGACACTTCATTATGGTAACGTTTGGTGTCTCCGGTATTCTGACTTCAGAGACAGCATGACACGATATTTCAGCACTTCATTGTAGTCCGAAACATGAAACTGTTTCACAACATAACGGTGCCCACGACACTTTGTAGCACCCAACAAGTCGAAGTAACATGAATGCACAGCCATGGTCAAGCCATTATGAATCGTCATGATTTCACGTTTCTGGAGTTAAGAATGACAAAAAGGAATAGCACTAACCGTGGCCACCATTAACCCTTTGTTTAGATGGAAGATTTGAAGGGGTAGGACAGGGGTCAACTTCTGTTATTTGGTTAGCAAAGTTGTGGAGGCAAGTAGGATTTTCTTACTAAAATGCAAAATATCTTTCCAACATAATGATTTTGCAAGGAAAATGACATTGGTCCCCTCCCCAGTTCCCCCTCCCCTCTTTTCCCCTTCCTTCCTCCATTTGTATCCACACAAAGGCAAGTGTCGAATTGACATCCCACGACTGACAAGAATGAGCTGACATCATATTACCCACAGAGAAAGACACACCTGTTCTACAGCAATGGAGTTGCGACATATCTGTTGGACTCCGAAAAGGTTTATTGATTTCATTTCAGCCAATGCCTGAAAATGACAACATTTCAAATTAAAACCAGATAGCAAGTGAAAGCCATGTTCACTGTTCACATATCTTGTCAAGCGAGTTGAAGTATACAAACCTTGATTGACGCATTAGCAGCTAGTCCACATACGCCACCAAAAATGTAACTTTGCTTTACCTTCGAGACAAAAGAAGCAATGGCTTCATCCCTTCGTGTTATCTGGTTTGTATCCAAAGATTACAAATATATAAAATTTAGTCAGGGCCCCAGCCACTTATTCGAAAAAAAAACAGTAGTTGTAGAACAGTAGGCCAGCAGAGATACCACTCAATAACCTTTTATTCAACCCCATCAGGCTTAAAGTTCTTGATTTTCTCCCATTTAATTCAATAAGCAAAATCCACTAATCTAGTACATTTCCTATACCTAAGGACCGTGGGAAAGAAATAACAGGAACCTTCCATTCAACATTTTTTTCTCTCGGGGGAAGGGGGACATCGCTACTACGCAAAAACTAAAGTTGGCATAGGCTCATCAAATACATCGATGAGAAACAGAATTAGACAAACGCAACTTAAGCAATGACAATACGAAAAAAATTCGTAAGCATGCAGCATTCTTTTCCTATTAACAAACAATGATTTAGAAATATGAATTTAAAACCATACCTGTGAAGTAAGAGAAATAACAAAATCATCCGGTTCTTCTGCATCAATGTCATCCACATATTCTCTACTTGTCATCCCCTGTTAGCAGTTTAAATTTGCCAGGCCATAGAACTGGGTTTAGTACTGTTTACACTCTATCTTAAGAGCTTGCAAAGTAAAGTCCATTCTAAAAGATAAAACTTCCTCCCTGCAAAAGGTAGTCACCATATACCTGCATATGAAAGACGGTCTCCAATTGCATTTCTACACGCAAGACCTTGAGGCAATCAACAGAAAGTTTCCTGTAATCATCAGCAAATGATGCCAGATCCTTTGGGGTGCTACTGACTTCATTACGGCGTGGTGTTCTCTGCTTAGTGCGCTTCTCTTTCACTTGGCTACATGCAACAGAGAATGTCTTTGCAAGCCTGTTGAAGTAATGCCGTTTCATCAAACATAATATTACTGGTCTCAATACTTCTGAGTTCATCCATGTACCTTGAACTCAATTATAAAAAATGAGTGTTTACCATATGCAAAAAAAAAATGTAGATTTAATAAGGGAAAACTATATTAAACAGAAGGTAGCCAATAGTGCAGGTAACAAGATCATTTATCAACGAAATAGAAAGAAGAATCAATAAAAGATTCTTGGGCTTGTCGATGATCAACTAACCATGTCATCATGAACGAACAGTGTACTTGCTAAAGAGCATGACATCTTTCTACAGAGAAATATTACACAGCCGTATACCTGGAAAGTCGTAACTAATTAAGTCATCTTTACATGAGAAAATAACTTGCCTTTCAATTGAATCCGCAACATATTCCAGTGAATCGCTTAATGAAGCTAGTAGAGTGAGTTTGTTGTCATCGCGAATTAAATTTTCCTGCACAAGCGAGGTATAACATGCTTCGCTATTTAAGAGTAATCCCATCAATTAATCTACGGTTCTAATGGCAAAAGATACCTTCACAGGAACAAATAATGAAAAGCACATACAACAGCCAAGAAAATTTACCTGCTTGATTGGCCGCAAACTAAGTAAAAGATCACTCATTTGTTTTTCAACCTCCATCCCATAGGCATCGGAAGGATTATTTTGGACATTGTCATATAGACATGAATTAGCAGGATCAAGCTTCATCAAGCTTTCAATGTCATGCCTACCAATCAACATGTAACTTTGCTTCTCAAGAACTGCCTGAAATAGAGTCAGAAACCTGATCAGGACATCAGGTGACCTGTCATATATGCCATTGAGGGGGAAGGACACATCATGTTACCCATCACAACAACAGCAAAAAATATTTTTCTTTAGATAGCAGTCCACATTTTTCTGAACCAATACAAATATTTCATTGTAATAAAAAATATTGTTCTTTAGATAGCAGTCCACATCTTTCGAGTCTCATCTCCCTGAAAAGAAGCAGCTCTATCCACCTAACTGCTAAGTGCAAAGCATGTCAATCATAACTTTTCTCCATCACAATCTTACTCCTTTTTCAAGATCTACAAATGTCAAACGTACTGTATGGCGAAAAACAAATGCACTTTGAAGTACAAAATAAAAGAGAATTACTCACCTCCATATATGATGTGCGACATCTTTCATATGCCCTTTCAAGAAAAGTTTGAACGTACGTCACAAGCTCAGCAGCAAACTTCGGCATTGCCTGAGCCCAACCAAAAACCTAACAGGAACCCACAAAAACGGTAAGCATGTTGTAAATGCAATTAAACCGGGAAAGAACTACGTTAGAAATAGACAATACAGCCAGGTTCAAGTTGAGATAAGCCAGTCTAAGTAAGAGTCAAATAAGTCTCTCTCAGTCTGTCTGTACTATGTTACCTGATCATTTTATTTCACCCTACTTTAGATAACACACTCTCTCTTTAGAGTTTAGAGTATGAAGTATGAACTCTTCAAATGCTCCAGTATAACGCAATAATATGAAGTCATACATATGTGTTGAAAATTTGTAGATGAGTCTCTGAGAACTATCTGTTTATATAAGACTGAAGTTCAGTGAGGGCTTAGGCTCTGTTTGGCAAGGCAAGGCATTTCAGGTACCTGATATGGTCAAAGTAGCTTATTTGACCAAAATTGCAGGTACCTTATTTTTCCGTAAGTGTTTGGAAAGTAACTTATTTAATCAAACATTTTTACCCCTTAAATCTATACTATTAAATAATTATCATATACTTTTACGTCAGTTCATCAAAAGCAGTTACCTTTTCAATTAGTTTTCCAAACAGTTTTTTTACATAATCAGCTACCTTAACAGTTCTTAATTTCCAGCTACCTTATCAGGTGCCTTTTCGGGTTTCAGTTACCTTTTCAGGTTTCATTCAGATAGACTTTCATCAGAAAACCACAAATAAAGACACTTCAATAATTCTTAGTTTCAATTGGTTTTAATCATTCACTCAACAATTTGATTAGCGTACCAATCAACTGGTGTGACCACCTTAAATGCCACCCATGATCCCCAATGGAAAACGATAGAAAAAATATAAAACGGCTAACATATACATCATCCAATATCCCCAGTTTCAGTGATACACTTATAAAACTTGAGCTCTATTTTATAAATTACAGCGCTCAACAAGCCCTCCTGAAGATCAATCTGTGAAGCTAAATTACCTCCTTCGCCAAAAGATCTATAGCCAGGAGTCCCTGTAGAATTGGTCGGCCATTCTCTACTGAGTGAGTATATCGAGCAGCAGCATGTGCACGAGGACGAAATGCTGCTGGACCTGTAGTGAAAATCGAAAAAGGTTATTCATACAGAAGGGTAAAAGACAAGTTGAAACTGAGAGAGACAATGCCGTTTGCAATATGTTGAAGGCTAATCTTCTATTCCTCAGTGATCACTATTTCACTGGCAAGAATCAATATCCAATCATTCAGGGGTATGTTTCTGACAGAACTAAAAAAGAAGACATTGCAGAAGAAGAAAAGATAATCCGCGATCCAAGCAATAGACTGATATGAGCAGTGAAGAGACTCCAACAACCATTCAACATGGAAACTTATCTCAACTACGCTTACTTAGAAACAGAAAAACAGCAAAATCATCATTTTTCCAGTAAGAAGGATAGTCATGTTGTTGAAGAGTTGTAGCATAAGATGATATTATGCACTATTGTAAGATTATTTACAGGCCGTAAGCCCATAATACTTGAAAATTGCAGGAACTGGGATATAAATCCAATTAGCCTTGTTAATGGAGGGAAAGGGAAGAGATGGGAATGGAGGGAAGGGGTTACCCTCCAAAAATTCTCCTTTGTTAGAAGAGAAATTATTTGCCTTGTAGAAGGGAAATGGAGGGATCCATTATCCGTCCCTCCAAATACCTCCACCTCCATTTTATTACCCAAACAAAGGAAACTGTCCCCCTCCCTTTCCCTCCAAATTACCTTATCCAACAGAAGGGTAAAGTAAAGGCTCCTTATACTTCCAATTTATAACATCTTTTGCACGATATGAGCAATGAAAAGTGCATCTGCTGCAATAGTTATCAATTTTAAATAATTTGAGGTTTTACAAGGTCATGGAATTTACTTGATATAGCCTGCTGTACACTTTTTCGGTAATCCACAAACAAAGTAGGCAAGAAGTGGTCCTTCACGAAATTCTCCACAAAAGATAGCAGTTCATCTTTCCTGCAGCAAAAAGAGATTGCAGCAGTATAATGTTAGCAAATTGCAAGATAAAATCCCAAAACTATTCCGTCCATCTTATTCTTATATAGTCCATTTGACTATTGTGGTCAAATGATGTCAATTTTGACTGAAATGTTCTCACAATATACAATAACTTTAAAATGATGATGTATAAATAGTTAATTTCATAAACCAAACGTGACAAATTTTAATAGTATCCGTATGACTTTGATGTTCACATACAATATTTGCCGAAGTAAAGACATGGCTAGCAAACAAAAAAAATTTAAAATAAATGTTGTCATCAACATTCCAATTTCATGAAACATATGAACAAAGTTCTGAGCATAGATTGGGACCAGGTCTTTGATAAGCAAATCTTAATTTAAAAACATAGTCTAGTGTATAGAAGCCAATGCAAGTTGAGATTCCTTTTAAAGGACTAAATCGCAGAATGATTATAATTATGTAAGAATAAATATTTGTGATCTAGATCTTAATACACATGAATCAGAGGAGGGGAGGGGAGGGGAGGGGAGTCCAAACATACCCAAGCTGGGAATACTTTCCAGGTAATATCGTAGCAACCTTATTTGTGAACTGCAAAGAACATAAAATAAGAGGATAAAAGACGGAAGGCTAAGGCTTTCATATTTATGAGATTCAAAATGGGAAAGGAAGGCAGTAAGCCCAAACCTGAAGCACAGGTCGATAAACAGCAGCAGCCAAATAGATACCTTCCTCAGGTAAGACAGCCGCAGATCCATATCCCTCTTGCGACATATTTTGGGCCTTCCTGTTCCAACTCTGGGCTCCTGGCAATTATTTATACAGTAAGACAGTATAGTGCCAACTGTGAAATCATCTCCCCAATCCCACATCAGTTGTAGTAAAGACCAGCATTTATTATGAGGAAGGCTTATATGCAAAGTGGTAAAAGCCAAGAAAATTGCCTAAAGTCAGAAACTAATAGGTGAGTTGAATATGACTTCTTCGTGCACATAAATGTCCAAATAATATGAAATGTAGGACAAAAAACAGGCCTATGTATTTTCAGGAAGTATTGATTAAAGGACACTAAGAAGGTGACATCCATGTTAGATAAAATTAAAAATTAAAAAAATAAATAAGAGGGATGGGAAAGAGGGGATAGCGTCCCAATATAAAAGCAGAGGGAGAAGATTAAGCTCTCAATCTAAACTCTCATAAGCAATCTTATCTGTAAAGAGGATAAAAATGAAGTGATAATGGAGATGGAGCACTTGAATCCAACTATACAATAACCTCAAAAAGGAAATTGTGAGCCACTCTAATGCACAACGATAGCAGAAGCAAAAAACATCACCTCACTATTTACGCCGAAGGCCAATTATTTACACGATAAATTTTTGCCATAGAAGATCGTAGCATGGTTCCATAAGTAGTCAAAGAAACAGGAAGCATAATTTGATGAAGGAAATATTGGACCTTAAATCTACTACAATCAAACAGAGGAAACTTTAAGCATTTTCTGTACCTTGATTAGGAATGGCTGATGTAGAATCTGTAAACCGGAAAGCAAATGTGAGGCCACCATCTGACCCATCCCTGTGACAGAACAGAATCAATTACTTCGAAGAAGTATATAAGCACATAAATGGAGAAGATGAACACATAAGGAGTAAGGACTGCTTAAACGACATACAATAAGTTATAGCTTCACCAAAGGAATCTAACACTAGACCCACGTAATCCTTATACAGACCCTCTGAATAGTTCTTTAAATAGATATGTAGGCATTGTAGCGCGGCATATACTTAGAAACTATCCACTAACGTATATGCAGGAAATGGCTCTGTTTCCTTACATTGCCACTCCACTCCTTTATCCATAAACTCTCTCTAAAGTCCGGGTCAACTCACTAGTAGCCCATTTCAGATGTATGAACAAGATTGATAATCATCTGCCCAAAGATTACAGATAGCTAACAAACGGTTTGCTACTCTAAAATTAATAAGTGTAGAAAACTCTGGAGACAACCAAGATATAGGTTAAAAAAATTCCTTCTGTGATCAAGAAGTTGAAGAGAATACTTTCAAGCACTATTAGGTTTAGGTCAGAGGCCTTCACTAAGAATCAGGTAATATCACGTAGAAGGTGTATATATTCAAGTACGAGATGGAACTCTGAGAACATTTTTTTTGTTTACTTCCATAAAAAAGTACCATGATGCGTAACATGATGTTAAAGGTTTATGAGTAACAAGAAGTTCGTTAAATAAAGTATCCTCATTCCTCAACAACAGCAAAAAAGCATACAGAGGAGTAATAAAGCTTCTCAAGATATCTGCTTACCTCTTTGCTTTAGAAGATCCCTTGCCTGAAAGTCTAGCTGTTTGCACGGCAACGTCAGCTGATGCAGCTTCAGGGGTTGCTCGAAGAATCTCACATATCAATTGTTGGCATTCACTCTTTCACACAATCAAAACACCGTCAGGAAAAACTATGAATACGTCGAAATTAATCAGCTTCACATCTAATAGAGAATAGAGATAGATACATAGAGCTGAAAAGAATTTAAACCAAGCATAAAGCATTAAGGAGGAGGGAAGGGGGAAATAGCATACCTGCAGAACAGTTAGTGAAAACCCAACAGTATAGCCACCAGTTGCTTCCGATTCAGTGTTCCAACTAACATCCACCAAAGACTTGGGTGTATTGATGTCAATTTGTTGACTAGCTTTCGACTCAAGGAGCTCACCGATAATAAGATGGTTTTCTAAACATCAATGAGATAGTCTCACATTCATGCATAAAACCATACACACAAAAATAGCCAAAAACTTCTACATTTGCATTTTCAATTCCACTCATCCACTTAGAACAAGGACGTTTTAAAAATAGTGAAACATGAGTTCTAGCTCACCAAATATCTTTATAATTGCATCCAGGATTATATTCAGAAGTTCTCTAGCAGCAGCCTGGGCTTTTCCTAAGGGCGCCATCACAGGTGTTACTGGACTAACAGCCAACAGTGTTCCACTGAGAGACATCCCATTTGCACGTTTCTGTTTGCACAACTGGTACATTTCTAACTGCCCCTTTAGATTTTGTAGCGTAGAAGAAAATGTTGTTAGACTAGTTCCTGTCCTGGATGAGCTCATTTGTTCCGCATAACTCTTGATCTTAGAAGTAATGACCTCCTGAATGGTTGGTCTCAGCCTCTGGCTATTACAATTTCAGGTTTCAACCAGGAATAAACAAAAATAAGTTAAGACAACGTGAGAGAAAGGTACGGGTCAAATAATTTTTTAACGGAAGTAACTCACAGACATTGAGAAAGCAGATGAGCAATAACAATCAACTGTAATGCACACTCACCACTTAGGAAGCAAGAAAACAGTGGAGGTACTTGTTGAAGATATCAAAAAAAAAAAATCTTAAATCACAGCCAAGAACATTAAATAAACTTAATGCGACAGAATCAACTCTACAATGACAAGGTACTGCATCCATTTGACACAAAAGGGAGATATCTCCTGCTGAAGACAAAAGCTACAGCATGGCATGAAGACCACACTAGCTCCTTTAAATACCAGAAGCAAGAGTGAGAAGGAAAGCTAAAGCCAGAAAATTTTAAGTCCCATCTTTTTTTATAGGGGGTGAAAGGAAAATGGACGAACTCGAGGTCACCAAGAATAAGAAATCAGCAGAAAGCGCGGAGGTAAAGCCTTTTAAATTTTAATGGCGGCTGGTTTAAGAGACTAGGTAGCATTCTGATTATGTGATGTATTTGCAAAATATACTACATAGTACCTATTGTAGCACACTTTTTTCAAACAATTACCTAAATACTTTTTTTTTGAACTATTACCTAAGAAGAAATATTCGTAGTCAGAATACTACGAAAGTACGAAGTCCTCATATCCAACCATTTTACAACTGCAAGTTTGTACCTATTATACACTTCTTTACTTCTTCACTGCCACTCCTCTCTCCCTTTCTGGGTTTTTTTCTCTTTTGCCATGGTTTCTCTTACTTACCATCACTGCAAGTTTGATTCTTTGCTCATTTCTCCAAGTGCTCCTACTCACTCCATTTACACGTTTGTTTAGTTTAAAGAACCCTAATTTTTAGTTTCATTCCTGAATTCCTCTCACAAAGCTAAAACCTAAATAATGATGAACATCAAGTTTTTTATTAACTTGAACTTAGATCTGACAAGAATAACCTTAAAACAAGAGCAAAATATACACATTCGAAATTCACCATTAATATGACTTTAAAATAGAATAACAAAGACAAGTCTTATATTACTCAGCCAAAGTGAATAAAAAAGATAAAAACTTGTTGATACATACAAAAAGACAACACGCAAATGTGGACACCATATGAAGAAAATACCTAGAAATGGCTATCCAAATACGACACTGAATTTTAATTGATTTACTTGCTTGCTACTTCTTCAACCGTTGCACCATATGGGTTTCCAATTGTGAGTGTTGGGGAAATGAAGTTCAAGGTTGTGTTGGATTGCTCCAATAGAAAATAAATAGGTAAACTGAAAGAGGAAACGGAAGGCAACAGAAGCCAAACAAGAAAGTAGAGACGTTTGAGGAGCTGTGTTTAGAGTGGCTTGAATTTAAAGAGCATAAATCGGCCCATTTGCATTTTAACGGCGGTTGACGGCTGGCTTAAGAGACTAGATAGCATTCTGATTTACCAAAATATTTTACAAGAAAGAACTTATATTAGATAGTTGCTTGAAAAAATGGTGTTATATAATAGGTAGTATACTTTGCAATTTTCCCTTATAACAACTTGTTAGGGAATGCCTCGTGAACAAATTCCAAAAAGGTACAAAAAACTTGGCTTCTCTTAAAAGAAGCTGACACAACGCCCTATCCAAAAAGATGCCATTATCATGAGGCAACCAAATCATCATAGCACAAAATCAAATGTATCACAAAAAGCCCAAAAGAATTTGAGGAGGATATATGACGACAAAGAAGAGTGTAAATATCAACAAACCAAGTTAGATATGACACCAAAGATGAATAATATAATCAAAGCAACCTAAGGAAGCCAGCCATCTCCCCCCCCCCCCCCCCCCCCCCCCCCCTCTTTTTACATAGTTAATGCATACATGCTATTGAATTGCTGTTGGAAGCGAGAAGCTCAAAAATATATGATGGTTGATTGCTGTGACACGTGTCTTTGGAAGCAAAGAAGCACTTTTCTATCTTTCTAGAGTTCTTATTCCTTATCAATGCAACACACAAGTAGGGGAAAGCCTTTTATGAAGAATGTGGTTACCATATTATAGCACCAGCTGCAGCAACCTTTCCAAGCTTGCACAAGCATTCAATCAAAGTTTGAAGATACTTCACATCTAGTGGAGCATCACTCTTCTGCACATCTTCCTGAAACCAAATGAGATGTAACTATTGAGAAAAAGCAAAATCCTGTAAATTCTTTCTGAATAACTGATGAGATCTAACTTCCCATACAAGAAACTCATCAGGTGAAGCTGCGGAAAGCCATGGTGGTATTTGAATAGATAATATTCTGCCATTTCTAAGGCCAGTATCCCCTCCATTGGCCCTTGCATAACCACCGAGTGGAATTTCTTTACCTCTCAATCTTCCCTCTTCGTCATGCCCATCATAAGAACTGAAGAAAGTATATCATAGTCAAACATAAGTACAATGTTTACCTTAGAAGAAGAAAGTCCTAAGACTCCTAACATATAATGAAATAAGGAGGGTAAAGCGGAAAATTCATCCCGACATAGAACAAAGAAGGCCAATGCATTTTTTTATCAATTAAAAAGAATAGGAACGATAAAAGGGATAAGAAGAAGAATAGATGTAATATAATTCCCAGTTTCAGAAATATAGAAACAGAACCCTCAGAAAAAGCCTCGTCGACATGCCGAGATAGTTGTCAACGGAACTAAATCCGAAAAAATGAAAGGATCTGTATTAAAAATATTAGGTGTCTCTCTGTCACTCCCACGGCAAAACAAGTCCTACCAGAGTACCAGGTGTACCATTGGTTTCTTCAAAAGCACAACACTAGTTTATATGCTTGAAAGTTGAAACAGTGTGCTAAGATTCCTGGTGAATAATTGGTCTCTATAAATCTCTAAGCTGAGGGTCATTCCCATTTATTCTCTAAGCTGAGTGATGCGCGTGCGATCTGGAAGTGGATTTTGAGTTGGTTTGTTCTGGCTATCATCGATTGCCTTGTGTAGGGATGTTTGCTTGGTTCAAGGCAAGAATTCACAGAAAAGACTGGAAAAGGATGGAGTCTAATTTTCAAATTAGCTACTGGTGGCATATTGAAAGTGCTAATACCGGTTTGCATCCTTTCTTGGCAAATGTCAATACGTCATGAGTTCAATTCTTGGAGGCTAAAACTTTTTTGTGTTCCTTTTCTTTAATTTCAACTTAAGGTATTTCACCGAGTAAGTTATACAAATATAGTTCGGAGTGAATAAAGGAACTATAAGTCTATAAGGGACTAAACCCCCGAAATCACTAAGATGAACCTGTGTGAGAGTTATGAGTTGGCTAACAATAGTGATCGCGATGATGATGAGCTAATGAGTGGCCTCAATGTATAATTCCCAGAGGTTTTTCTTTTTGTAAGAAATAATTTTTTCCCTTGATATGGGCAAATAAAATGATCACCAAGTCCTTATAAAAAGATCAAAATGTGCTAAGCATAAAGGTTATGAGGTACTAACCGTCACCAAAGCATACCTACACAACAAGAGATCACTCATTAACCATTGACTTTGACACTCCTAGATAAGTATGGGAATAGTGACATATAGCGTCCACGATCCACAATCGCCACAGACTCACAGGTGAAGGCAAAATGCGCTAAAAAAATATCTGAGAACTGCTGCTATTTATTGGCCATTGCTTGGGTGAGAAGTTATCACGAACACTATAGAATAGCCAGCTTGAGGTGACCAGACATGATGGATTCTTGCTCGATCAGAGTCAAAAGGATCTCTAAATGTCTATCAACAGTTAATTCATAAATCACAGCGGTAATGACATTCAAATTATGATTAAAGACAACTTAAAGGAATTGATTATTCTGACTAAATGAACAAAGTACACAAGTAGACCTTTGTTTTCAGTTTTTGTTAGACCTTTATTTTTAGTTTTCATCTCTACAATTCGAAATAATAAATGTGGTGTACATTAGTGGAGCTCTGAAAGTCTGAAACTTTGCATTTTTTGTGCTGGTCCTTTGTTTACATGGCATCGCCCACTTGTCTAATCATAAACAACCAACATAAAAGGTCCAAGATGACACAATCATTATGAGAAAAAAAAAAGAATAGAAAGAGAAAGCAATAAATAAGCATTGTCTACTCCCTATCAACTTGGTTATCAAGTCTACCTGAACTTGTCCGTATGGATAAAGTATGTGAAATACTCATTGATAAAGACATAGATGTTGTCATTGTAACTTCATCATCCCTGTCAAGTATGCTTAAAGAAATGGAGTTGGGATTAAAAAGAAAAGGTGTTTCCAACATGAGAACTCATTTGCACGATATATAAAGCCCAATAAACAACTTTAAAACAAACCAGGTGCACAACTCTCCAAATGGGGTAAAAGAGGGAACATGACGAGCTAAGAAATAACACAATAACGACAACAAGAAAGCTTCATAGTGCACAAACTGAGTGGAAGACAATTAACCACAATTAGTAGTACTTGTCAGGGAGGGGGAAACACGATCAGTAGTCCCAGTAAACAACTTTAAAACCAAATCAAATGGGAGTCAGTCTCTCACATGACAAAAGAAATATGAGTTGAAAATAATAAAATCAGAGACAGCAAGAAGAAGCCTTCTTACTATGCCGGCTGAGTAGAATACTACCAAACCACACTTATGTCAAAGTATTAGAGAGGACCCCCTAAGGAAATACACAATAATATTTGAAATCCATCAGAATGAATCTAAATGTGCAAGATAGCAAGGACCAAGTACAGAAAAAAAAAATATATACATACCTATAATCGCCATTGTTATAAAGGTGGGCATGTAAGTCCTCTAACACCTTATAGAAGAGAGTGCCACGTAACTTGGTTAACTCGGATCTAACATCTTGTAATGCACCAACCTGCGCATCAAATATAGATTACAATATTGCATTATGTACAAAAAAACATGGAAGCAAGATTATGATATTACGAGACTTATAGAAACAAATTAGTAAGTTGGTATGCAGCATTGATCAGATACAAATCTAACACAACCAAGGTCTGACTACTAGGTGTGCAAGCTGAGCATGTGCTCAAGGACTCCTGATTTCAGGGGCCAATAATCTTGGTATTTTTCAAGATTCTGACATATTTTGAAGAAATAGGAGGATGAAAGGGGAATGAAGCTTAGTACATTTTAATACACCAAAAATCACATACAAAACCGTCTTTGTGAGATATACTTGCAACTCAATCCCATGATCCTAGATTCAGCGAAACACAACACCAATTTTGTGTGTGTGCAATTATGTTACTCAGACTCGTTTAGAGGTATTTAACACCGAGCATATCCGAGTCTCAGACTTGACTATTTTCCCGAAAAACATTATAATATTTCGGCTTAAAATGAGGTGTCGGAGTGTCACATGGGTACCTGAGGAAATAAGAAGAGTCGGAATAATAGGTGTATACTGTATACGGTATCTCAACCTGAAAATAATTACGCGTACTAGTACACCAATTAATTCATGGATTAAGTCGTTCGCAAAGTGCACTGAGGTATACTAACGCCCTGAAATTCATTTTTACAATGCTTAATTAATTAAGACATGGATACAGGAATAGAGGCCAGACAATCTAGACAAACAAACAATATACTAAAAAGTATAAGAAAAAGATGTAGAAAAGAAGTATCATAAAAATATAAGAAAACGCGTGAATGAACAAAATGGAGAAATAGACAACCGTTTGAAGACCTTCTCTCTCGAGCATCAACGAGGATTGAACATGCAATTGGACTGCAGCATAAAACTGCTTCTCAGCAATAAACTTCTCAATGCGAGCTGGAATCTACATTATATCAAAAAAAGAACAATGAGATAGCGATTGTTAGCCTATTCAGTATCAGATATTACTTCAGCTTCAAAGTAAAAGTCTAAGAAGTGCTCAGCAAAAGTCAGCATAACACAGTTTTCGAAGAACTTGATAAGTTGATAGAATGGATCAAAACCTTGTCTGACTGAGACTTCATGTCAAGTATATAGATTAATGAGGGGAAGGCCAAGCATCGATTGTAAGAAAATACATAGAAATATCTAAAAGCACAGGATAGTACTCCCTCCATTTTCTTGAATTAGCCACATGAATTACCAAGGTTACTGAATTCGCTCGGTGCCCTACGAATCGCGAATTGTTAAAAGTGAATTCCATCATGTTGCTTACTGAAAATACATATAACACACTTTCCATAAGAGCGAATCGTGAATTGGTAAGGACGTCTTCATAGCGAATTCGGTAACCGTGAATTTGCCTTTCTTCTCACAAAAAGTGGGCCAATAGAGATTCCCTTCAACAAAATAGAGGGAGTAGCATTTACATAAAATGTTCATGAAGACTATATACCTTAGATAGTCCCTCGATCTGGTCTAAAAGAGAGATTATATGACGCAATGTAACAGAACGATACCATAACTGATGCAACTGCTTGTTACGCGCACTAAGACGTTTCTTTGCTTCAGACAGATCAGTCCTTAAGACTGAAATACTTTCTTCAGATTCGCTAAATAACCGCAAAATCTGACCATATAAGAATGAGAGTTAGAATTATAAAACTTAATTTAGTTATTCGGCTTTTGAAAATAGAAAATGTAAAAATTGTTATCATTATCACTTTCAGTTAGCAGTGATATTATTATCGTTTCTTTACAAGTAAGAGAGTATAACAATAAAAAATACCAAGGAGTCACATCAATAGATGGTAAAAAAGGTATTCTTTCAAATACACCGAGTCTATGTCTCACGGAAAGATTATTATCACCATTAGATTGTGATCCTAATACTTAAATTTATTTATCAATTTCGATAATATAATCTTGATAACAGCTTCAACAGGTAAACCCAATTGAACTTTTGAATAATGGCAAGCCCAAACAAAAGTTTTCATGACTCAGTGAGTGGGAATGGAGAACGGAAGCATGGAGTGCTAACTTTAATTTGTTCTGTTGCAACACCCCACCCCACCTCACCCTCCAGGTATTGAACTTCAACGTAGAGACAAATAACAAAAAGTTCATCTAAGCTCAGTGCCAAATAGTATGGGGAAAGTACTTTCTAGTTAATGGTGTCATAGAGTACCTGTTAATATAGGACCTACTCTATGACAAAACAGCATCAATTCTTGTCACAAGTTTGAAGTACATATAAAAGATACCTGAGAATAGTTTTGAATTGCCCGGTTGAAGCCACTGTGATAGGCATGCACAACTTCATTAACAACATCCTCAATGACATCATTGTGCTCCTTTAAGACTTGTAATTCAGTTTCCCGATCTTTTGAGGTCAATATATGGACCACATGAGGCAGGGAGTCAAAACGTGCCGCAGCCCAGCTTTCCTCGATTCTGGATAGGTCCTCCTTTAAGTACTACACCACATAATACAGTAATGATATATATTTACCCACACATAGATGTGAATTAGAAGAAATAACAAGTTGTAACCAAGTTTGACACATTACAATCCATCTCATTCACAATTGAACGGAAAGATCAACAAAATTAAACATGTGTACATGTCCATGAAAGTTTGGTACTCTAGCTTTTGTTCTCCTATCAATGACAATCAGAATATTTGACAATTATCTATCTCAAATCCTAGAGGTAGTTCATAACTATAGGCTCAAAAATTCTATGATCGACAGAACATTCAGCCCACTCGAGGGAACAATTTCTTCGCGTTTGAATATGGCATCCACAACCTCGGCCAGTTAGGACCATAAATAAGTAAAGAGGAGCCCTTTGAAGCAACAAAATGCTTCTTGACATTCGTACTTGATTACATTCATACAATTGCATTGTATAAACTTGTCTCAACGTTATACTTACAGCTTTATCAGAAGGCACAGGAAGTCCATCAAAAAGCCCCATTTCGGACGCAAAAGTTATCAAAAACTGGCACAAGAAAGCTTCTCCGAGGCCCAATAATTCAAGTACACATGATCATAATCTCATCGCAATCCAGCTGAGATAATCAATCCCAATGCACATGATATACCAGTGTGGATTCGATTCCTTAACCTAGGATGTCAAATTCACTGAAATTCAATAAATAATATTCAATGTCCAACGTAAAACTATCACTACTATTTCAGCTCAATTAACCGAAAAACAAAATGCAATTCATCAAACATCGACATAATGTCTAAATTCATGCGAAAAAATATAGCGAACGAAATCAAGATTGCGGAAAATAATCAAAATCAAATTAGAGTAACAGAAAATGTAGATTTGAAAATCGACATTTACCGTAGAATGAGCAATGTATGAGGAGGAGATAGAAAGTTGAATTGTGGCAGAGTTAGAGGATTGAAGTAGACGATGTAAGAAATTAGGGTTGAATAATTTCCAGTAAATTAATCGATTGGATAAATTTGGGGAAGAACAACTCTCAACGGTATAAAAGAGTAAAAATGGTGGAAGATGGAACTCATGGAAGTATGGAAGAATAGAATGAAGATGGATAATGTTTGATTGTTTGTTACGGAGTTGCGGCACGACGCACGGCCCGGCATGGCCCGATGCATGACGGGTCAAGTACGGCCCGGTTCGGCACTTGAACTTGAAGCCGTAGACTAGAGATGGCAATATGGGCTGAGGCACGGTGGGCGGCACGGCCCAGCACGGAGCACGGCACGGCACGACCCGGCCCGGCGGCGTTTTCGAGGCGGCACGGCACGAGCACGGTCGGGCTACTTCCGGGCCGCGACGCACAATTTTCGAAAAATCCGTGCCTAGATACGGCACGGCGGGCCATGGCACGCAACAGGCACGTCGGCCCGGTCTATGGCACGGTGGGCTTCATTTTTCACAATTCAATCTATCTCTTATTCTATTTCTCTTCTACTTATCTTAAATTCTTAATTATAGTATATAATTCTTACAATTATAAATAACAATATAACTTATAAACATATAAAAATCTTATATAAAATAATTACTAATATAAATAATTAGTTATATAAAATATTTAATAAAAAAATTTCATCGTTTCTTAATTATTTGATTAAATCGTACACATTAAAAATACAATAAAACAAGTGAACAAGTAAAAAAATATTTTTTTAAAAAAAGTATGTAGCACGCGGGCCGGCCCATAAACATGGCACGATCGGCCCATGGGCCAGGCACGGCACGGCACGCAAATCCACCGTGCCATGGGTGGGCCGCGGCTGGGCTTTCAGTCACCGGGCCAGGCACGGCACGGCACGGTGGGCCAAAAAGCACGGCACGAATGGGCCATTTTATAGGTTCTGGCACGGTGGGCCGGCACACGGGCCGGCCCAGCACGGCCCACTGCCAACTCTACCGTAGACGCCTAAAGGTAGAAAAGTTGGGCCAACAGTGTTTTTTTAATACGTTTTTTACCACGAGTCCTCATTTTTTCGGTACACATTTTACGCAACGCAGTACACTGTTGATAATTTTAGCCCTCTTATTTTGCTTTTCATTTTCTCTCTCTAGTCTCTCTCTAATGTTTTCTCTCCAATATCAAAATGTGTACTGGAAAAACTAATTTATTTTCTCAGTACATTTTTCCTCGATACAGGAAAATGTGTACTGCGAAAATCAATAGTATAAGTATTATTAGTTTTATTTTATTTTTATTATTTTATTACTTTTTTGTACCCTATATATCATGACGAGTAAGGGCAATTAACTTTTTCGGTTCCTGTAGATTTGTTGGAATAAGTACATGTTTTTCTTTTCGGAGGTCGGTATGGTCCAGATCTATCACAAGCATATATCTACAATCCACGCTTTGCATTGAACGTATAATTTATAATGATGGCCGGTATCTATGCGTTCGTTTGGAATTCCAAACTAATGTCGTACTGCGTGAAAAAAATTAATTATATTTTAGTAATGTACTACCTTGATAATTTTTTTTGAGAAACTAAAATTATTATTTTTACGTACTACATTAAACACATACAACGTAGTACGTGCAACATTATATTAAAAAAAAGAAAAATAAACAAAAAAATAATTGTACTGCTTTGAGTAAAACGGAAAAAAACACAAATTAATGAAATACGTTTGTAAGATTGTTTAGTACTAATTGACAAATATTGATGAACTACGTATCTAAACAATTGAACGACTAGGTAGTATTAAGCAATTTACATACATTGATTTGGTTTCTAAATCAATTGAAGTACTACGTAGTATTAAACATGTCAATTCGTTTCTAAATAATTAACAATGATTCTTCTTTTCATGTTGATGAACAAACCCCTAATTAAAAAAGAAACTATATTATTAAAAAAACAATCAAATTAATAAGTAATACTCCGTATAAGATTAATGAATTAATTAGTTATTCATCACTTGAATAATCGTTCATAATTGTAAATTTTTAATGGGTGGAAGAGGAAGGCGATAGAGATACACATTGTGTATGGAAAAACTCATACACGATCAATCACAGCGCGCCACGTGTATAATCATAGTTAATTTGCATGAGTTAGTGTTAGGGTATATTAGTAATTATATAAATATAGTTAACTTCTTAACCACATGTAGTTAGCATAATTTAGGAATACTTGTTATTTTGTTAAGATTTTATTATGTTTTAAGTAATTTATTATTTTTTTAAAAATATTTTGTTATTTTTTGTATTTTAAATTTTCGGGAATATTAATTAATGATATTGTTGGATTTTTTTTTTGTAAATTAATATTCCGGAAAATAATTTTTTTCGTATTTAATTAATTTACACGATTTTTTTTGTATTTTATTAATATTCTGTTGGAAATTATTTTGTAAATGAATATTCTGCAAATTAATTTTTTTTTGTACGTAGTTAATTTAGAAGTTTTTTTATTTTTTGTATTTTATTACTATCCTTTTGGAAATTATTTTAGTAAATTAATATTGGTTTTTTTTTTTATTTTAATAAGTTGACTCGTTTTTTTTTTTTTTGCGAAATCGTAGGAGTCGAACCTGGGATAATTGGCACACAAGCTAATGTTTGCATGTAGAGTTTTAACCATTTAATCAATGGTATCAACACGTCTATTTATGAATTACAGTTGTTAATATTCTGAAATTACAGTTTAAAATATAAAAAAAATCGTTTTTTTATGTAATGATTTCGTTTTTTATAATTTAATGAATTTCGTTTTTATAAATTTAATTAATTTTCGTTTTTTATTTAACCATTTTTGTTTTTTTTTTGTTATTTTTTGAATTACGATTTTCCAAAAATATTTTAGTAGAGTTCAAAATATTGTACTTTTATTTAACACGTAATAAAATACTAGTGTAACACCCGTGAAAAATCACGGGGTTGTGTACACTTATTTTTAAAGACGACGTCGGTATATTTATTTCAATATATAACAATTGTGTTTATTCTAACGAATTGTTTTTTAACGGGATGTTTGAATATAAGATATATTCGGTGAAAAGGTGAATTTCCTGATGCACTAATATTCGAATAGCTATTAGTAATGATGATAATATTTGGAGTACTTATGATAACATTAATGAATAAGCTATATAAGAAAAAACAATAGACGAATAAAAAAAGATTAAATAACTAATAATGAGTAGTTTGGAAAGTTACTGTCTTTTGATGAATTACTTACGGAACATAATTTGACGGGCAAATACGATGAACAAAACAACTGATCAGGTACAAATATAAATTAAATGGGTGTATTAAAATTCGATAACCCAACACGAAAATTACAGTTTCTCGAAAACCTCCTTGTAAACAACATTTGTTGTTGTATTAGTCATCCCTCCTTCTTCATCAAGAAGTAACACTTTTAGACCTTTCTTACTCGTGGCCCTGTATATAGCAACGTACAGTTGGCCATGGGTAAAGACTGGTCTTGGAAGATAAAGTCCAACACGGGATAGAGATTGACCTTGACTTTTGTTGATAGTCATGGCGAAACAAACTGCTAAAGGAAACTGTCTTCTTTCAAACTTAGAACCCGTGCAAATTGCATGGAAATACATGGTTGAATAATTTTTAGTTCTATGTAAATAAATGTTTAAAACATATAAAAAATCGGAATAATAGTGTTGTTAATATGTTAAAATTAGTTAGACAATAATTCTTTATTTGGAATTATAGAGTAATATTTGGTCTCGCCTTTTATATGAACTTTTTTTTATAAATAAAAACAAAAGCGGAAAAAACTGTTGAAAAACATAAAACTTGCATTTCAGGAAAATGCCTGTCCACGCAACACACTGTCATAACATGAACATGCTCATCAATTTTCTTAACCCTAGGAATATGTAAGTGTGAAATGGTGTAAAATGTTTCCTTCTAATTTTGATCCGAGCTTGTCTAATGGCCATTTTTTGATAACCAAAAATAACTTCATCAATTCTACTTTGGTTTAACCCCAATGGTTTAAGGTATGCTCCATCTTGAGTTGGTCGAACTGTTTAACTTAGTATTGCTTCCAAGTAGGGCCAGTTTGACTTCCAATCGTTCTCAGTTATTTATCTTTCCCCATTGTGTGTGATATATCTGGAGAAAATACAAAGGTAAAAAACGCAAAATGAGTTAAATTATTAGTACTCCATAATATAAAAACACAGACCAACGTTCAAGAATCACAATTATTTATAATATCCAAAACTCTAGCAAAGTAGTTCCCCGAATGAGTAGGAAATTGTAGTTGTTTTATTAATTCACATTCCTTGATCATTAAACCTACATGCAAATAATTAGCCAAGGAGGCTCGGAAATTGCAGGAATCTCATTATTAGCTTTGAAAAAAAAGAATAGTAGTTAAATTGTTTTGACTTTCGATGATGAATGGCATATTTAGTTTTAAATCAACTCATTATTTGGTTAACTGGTTCACTGGTACATATTTAGTTTAGTTCTATAACAATGTATGTAGATTGAGAACACAAATAATAGTGTTACAATATCAGTAGGTTGATATTGAAAACAATATCTATGGATTGCTAAAAAATGATTAACCAAAGGAATATGCTCATCCACCCATTTTTATGCTTCTGAGTCATTTGTATTATTGATATACAAAAGTTTTAAGTATATTAAAGTGAAAAATAAGAAACACCAATGTCGAACAAAAATGAAATAACCTACAATATTGTAATGTTTCCTCTAATTCATGCAACTAAAGTAACTAAAACCCAATGTTGCAGGCAGTCAAATTATAATTACTAAATCTGCAAGAATAATCTGATGGATTGTGGGTTTTATTGCAGCTGAATCCCAGAGATACGACTTGGATGACAGCATGCTTCAAAATACCAGGAGTTAACCGTGTCCACATCACGTGGCGGTCTGTGTCGACATATAATCGCCATCCCGTCCATCAATAGCATTTCTACAAAGCCAATGTCACAGTCAGTTAGGCGCTTGCTGTTCTTGTGCCAGTTTTAATCACAACAAAGCCAGCAAACATCAACATAATTCCCTGTTCCACATGAAAAATAACATCTTACTCTGTCCTCGATGCTCCTGCAGATTTGAAATCGATAAAAATATATAATCATGATGACAGAAATCCATCAGTCGTATCTCTGGGATTCAGCTGCAATAAAACCCACAATCCTTGATTTCAACATTTCAACCTACTGATATTGTAACACTATTATTTGTGTTCTCAATTTCAATCTAATTCAGCTGCAATATTGAATTTCTCCCCAAGTTCTAAGAAACTATGGAATCGTCACATCAAATAAAGTCAAAGGAATACCCAAATGTGCCTATTACTCTCGTTTCCACACCAGTGTCTCCATCCGGTTGCCACCTTGCCAGGCCAAAATCACCCACCTGACATATACACAATCCACAACGTCAAAATCATCGCAAACTTACCTTGTATGTCCGTATTGATAAAACTAATAACGTCTAGGCGTGTTCTTTCCAGTTTTCAAAATATCCACGGCGAATTTGGAAGGCTGGGAAGAACGTAAAAAAATGGAAAGAGTATTTTCTATGAAGTTGCTAAATAAACGGCATGCAGTATTACATCATTGCTAATGTAAAACCGTCTACCACGCGTATGTACCAAGATGAAAAAATGTACTGTTTTCATACCAGTGGCTCATAATCATGGGTGAGCAAAATATTGTTAGGACGCATGTCTCGGTGAACAATGCAGCCAACTCTGCACTCTTCGTGAAGATATCGCAGCCCCCGGGCAGCTCCGACTGCAATCTTCTGGCGTGCATACCATTCAAGTGGAGCCCGAGTCCTCCCTGCAATAGTGAAATCATTCAGCTCAGTAAGTTCAGAAAGCAATTGGAACATTTAGATATCAGAATACAAAGAAACATACTGCACAACGATAACAATATCTGCAAAACGGAATGGACAGAGATAAAAGTACATTACCGTACAAATGCGTGTCCAGGGATCTGTTGCATATATACTCGTACACCAGTAACCTCCTTTTGTCCTCAATGCAAAAGGCTGGGATTCTCGGAATTCAATAACCATGTTAAGGATGACTCGGCCGAGATTTAAAACCATGTTAAGGATGAAGTATAAAAGTTCGGACTTAAGACCTACTGTGTTCGTCTCAAAAAATTTTAATTACTCATCAAAAATAGTATATTAAATAAAATTATGAAGGTCGGGTTAAAAAAAATTGAGTCAAATATAAAAGGCTGGGATTCTCGGAATTCAATAACCAATCATGAAAAAAATATAAAAAGCCAAATAAATTGAATTGGAAGCAGTTAGGGTGAATTACCTAAAACAATGTCATTTCATGGGCATAAGGGATATGGACAATTTGAGAGAAAGAGTCGGTAAAAGATTGAGTCTGTACTTCGTGTATAAGCATTAGACAATAATGTTATACTAAATGAAACTGATAGCAATATGAATTACAGATTTATACTTTCATCCAAAAATTAAAGACGGTAATCAAGTCAACCCAAGACTTTTATGATTCACATGATAAATGTGAAGTAAAGATGGAATTGGACCCGCATCATTAGCCAACAGTGACCGGACTACCATATGATAACCATGGTAATGCATAGAAAAACTATATCAAGAAACTTATCCTCCATTAAAGATATATAATTAGATCTAAGTAAGCAAAATCAGGAGTAACGCAATACCATTCACGCCATATTCAACCTTTTGGAGAACTCAAATATTTTGCTATGAAAAGAAAATTACCAAAGGGTATTACTTTCATTAGTGATGACTGTTTCATTTCATCTAGGTTTTTTTAAAACAATTTCGAAATAAAATGATAAGAAATGATGAATAATAAATACTCTACAAATTATCTAGCATAGAAACACCTGGGAAAAAAATCCCCTACCTTCATCAATTGAGAGCTCCTTAATATCCCGAATCTTTGTCAACGTCCAATTCGAGATCACTCTGCAAATTAATAAGGTATCGATCATATCCAAAATTAGTCAACTGATCTAAGTATAATAAACTAAACCTTTGTTAAAAATTCAACCAATCTATTTAATCCCACAAATTATATCCCTAAACAATGAATAGCCCCAGTTCTTTAAATTACATATCGAAACAATGAAAAAAAACCCAGATATAACAATACAGTATTCATTAAAAAAGATAAGTAGAGGAAGCAGCGAGAAAAAGAAGAAGATAACGGCGGATGTTTAAGAACAAATGTTATTAAAAACAATTAAATTAAAAATAACCGATGAATAATGTTATTAAGACTATTTCCGCATTTTTAATCAAAATCAATAATTAAAACAAAAATCAAAAATGTTTTGAGTATACAGACCTACATAATCACCCATAAAGAGATAATTAGTATCAGGAGAATTGCCGCCAATACGAAACAATTCAATAAGATCGTAAAACTGCCCGTGAATATCTCCACAAACGGTCACCGGGCACTTGACCGGTTGAACATTCCACTCTTCTACCAAAATTGCCCTCGCTTGTTCGCATAATGTTTTCACATCCATTTCCGACAATGGTTTGCACTCCATTAATTGCTCTATTTGCCGATCTACATCCCCATGCGACGGCATCGTTTCGTTGATTGGATTAATTTGATTGATTTTACCCTATTTTGGAAAGTTAGGGTTAGGGTTTGGGATTTTGATTTGATTTTTAATGAAACATGTGATTGGATTTCAATTTGTTGGATTGAAATTGAAATTAGGGTTTGTGGATCAAAAGGGGAGAAATAATGATGCCATTAATTTGGGCGAAATTGAGAAGAGGGGTAGGATTTGATTTGGGGATTTCACTGGTCAAAATGAATCAAATTGAAACATTTTTGATTTTGATTTTTGATTTTATGATTATGATGATTATATTTGGTAAAATGAGAATGAGTCAAATTTGGAAGGATTTTATTCTGATTCAGTTTTTGTATTTAATAATAAAGAAATGATTATTAAATTATTAAATTATTAAATTAATGTGAGGTGGCATAGATGTGTGAATCTGATTGGTCTATAAAAAGTGAAAAAGCTGAGGATGAATGTGAGACCTCGAAATACCCAATGCTGCGATATGACTGCGCCACGTAGGCTGAAATCCATCCTTCTTTTATAGTAATAATGATGATTACAAAATCTCACATTTTCCACCATATCTCACTACAATAGGTAACTAAATTATGCTAAATATAATATTTTTTTTAAATACAACCTAACAATAATAAGATTTATTCCCTAAATATCTTATTTAAAATATCTTAAAAAAATTCATTATATGCAATAAGATTTTCGAGAATATTATTCTAGTAGATTTTATTCCCTAAATATATTATTTTAGTAGATTTCAAAATATTAACAATTGTAATTCATAAATAAACGTGTTGATACCCATGGTTAATTGGTTAAAATCCTGCTTGCAAACATTGATTTGTGTGTAACTTATCCCAGGTTCAAACCCCACTATCAACATTTTTTAATGTAATGATTTCGTTTTTTCTAGTTTAATGAATTTCGTTTTTTAAAATTTAATTAGTTTTCGTTTTTCAAAAAAATTGTTAATTTCCAAAATAATAATTTCTGGAATATTAATTTTATTAATAACTAAACCAATTAAAAAAAATCGAAAATAAAATAATATTATTACTTAAAAAATTGTTATTATTGATTAATTACTAACTAAAACAAATATTTAAAAATAAATTCCAAAAATATTAATTGATTTACATATTACAGAAATATTTATTTTACAAATAAACTCATTCAATTTTGTTAAGAGAATAAAATTTAAACAAAATTACCAAATTTCCTAAGTTAATGCTAACTACACTTGTAAAATTACTAACTCCCCTGAAACTAACTAATGTGGTTTAAGTCGGGTTATCTACGTGGTCCGACATGATTGGTCGTGTATGGAGTTTTCCATACACAATGTGTATCTGTAGCCTTTTCCGGTGGGGGAAGGTAAAGGTTTCAATATTAGAGAGAAGGAAAAGAAAATTAGGCCTAATATTTTTTCTAGGGAATGGCAACAAGTGGAAAATTTGGTGTAAAACGTACTCTATTGAGTAAAAAAAGTACCGCGAAAATAAATGCGTTTTATTTTTGGTTAAAAGAAGGTTTAACACGATATTTGGTTAATTGGTTTTCCCAAAAAGAGGCTAATGACTAAACTTATCCAACCTTGCTTCACTCAACATAAGTATTTTAGGTGCTTATCCTGATCAATTACTAATCATAAAACCAAGGTGCGTAGGGGTGTAACTGAGCCGATTTAAGTTCGAGCACAGGTGGGCTTGGAATCGGCTCAGAAGTTTGAGCTTGTGCTCGGAATCGGCTCGGTATCCGAGCTTAAAAAATCAAAACTCTGAATCAGCTCAGATTAGGCTCGAGCTCTATTCGAGTTCGGTTAAATAATTTTTTTGCTTTACATTTTAATAAATTTGTAAGTCAAAATAAAAATAAATATATTTTAATACAAATGCAAATATAAAATACTTATCATATATAAGAAACATATGATTATAAATGTTGAAATGACATTTTATTAGGAACAATAACTAAAAATAGTAGATAAAATGAGTCTAACCGAACTTCCGATTTCGAGCTCTACTAAGTTCGGAATTGGCTCGGATTTGGTCCACCCCTATTCGAGATCGGCTCGGAATTAGTTTTGACCGATTTCGAGCCGAGCTTTGACCGAGCTGATTCTGAAGGCTCTACAAGTCGGCTCATATCATTTATAACCCTAATAGGTGCGTATAAGTTTAAGACCGGTCAAAAGCAGACCAAACCAAACCAATTTGAATAGAAGACTGAAAACAAAAAATATGATGGATTAACTTAAATTTTTTGAGACCCGGACTGAACCCAAAATATCCGATCCGATCCCATCTTAAATAAAAATAGATCGACATTATAATTGAGTTTGTAATGTATTTTGAAAATAAAATGTCCATCCTCTAATAATTTATCGTATTTGCTAAATCCCGCACGTGATATTACTTAAATCCCGCACACTTTGTTGCCTTATTCCGAATTTACCCTTTATTTAAAAAATCTCTCTTCTCTCCTTTTCACCACCAACCAAGTTGCTAATAATTTGATAATTTAACAAATTATGAATTTTAATTTGCACAGTCACAAGTAATTTTGTTATTCTATCAACAAATTTATTAATACCCTTCTTTTAATTTATTGAATGATGTTTTTTATCTTCAAAAAAGTGATTTTTACAATTAGGGTTTGAAATTTAGGATCTCCTTTTCACCACCAACCAAATTGCTAACAATTTAACAAATTATGGATTTTAATTCGCACATTTACAAGTAATTTCGTTATTCTATCAACAAATTTATTAATACTTGTATTTTAATTGATTGAATGAATGTTTTTTTTAATCTTAAAGAGCGTGATTTTAACAATTAGGGTTTGACATTTAGGGATTTTGGATTTTGGATTGTTGAAGGTGCATCAGTTTATGACGGCTGATGTTGGGTCGGTTTTATCGCAGCAGGTGGTGGTGCGTTCTGTTTGTGAGCGGCTGGTGGTGGGGCGAGTGGTGGTGGGGTAGCTAAGCATATACGTTTTTTTGAATTTCTTTGCTTTTGAATTGTACTTTCTAATTGTGTGGGAGAGTGAGAAGGGTAAAGTCGGAATAAGATAACAAAGAGTGTGGAATTAAGCAAAATTTTGTTTGGGATTTTAATTTGCACATTCACAAGTAAATCTGTCTGAATGGATTTAGACCCAATAATCCCATAATCCATTCTTCCGAACAGCAACTAAACTTGCTTACCCCTTACCCACGTACCCGCCGGCGAAATCTGAGGGGGCGTTTGGTTCGCGCGTGGGTATGGGTTTGGAATCGGGAATCATACCCGAGTAGTATAGGTTTGGAACTTGATTCCTCTTACCATGCGTTTGTTTCAATTTTGGGTGGAATGAGGTTGAACTTTATCAAAGTTAAAAAAATCTAAAATACAACATTACAAAAAAAATTTTGATATTGAAAAATCATGAAAATAAGGATTTGATCAAATAAATGTAAACAAAAATCATTTAAAATATTGCATGCAATTTTTTTTATGGCTTTTTCCATGGGTATCAATCTCATACCAACCTCCCTTGGGTATCCGCCGTATCCCATACCTTGTGGATTTGAGGTATGACTCGTATGAGTATAAAACCCCTATTTTTGCAAAACAAACAAGTAAGGGCGTTTGTTTCGCGCATGGGTATGGGTTTGGAATCAGGAATCATACTCGAGTGCTATGGGGTTGGAACTCCATATCCGATACCTTTGTGTTTGTTTCAATTGTAGGTGATATGAGTTGAAACTAAGTTAAAGTTGAAATATGTAAAATTTAATACTTTAAATAATAATTTTATCATATAAAATTATGAAAATAAAGAATTTTATCAAATAATTATATAACATGTTTCGTTTTAAATACGTGTTAATATTTATTTTTCACATTTTTGATAATTGTAGTTTGATACCCATACGGCCATACCCACCCCCTCCCTTGATATGAGAAACCCATACCTCATGCGTTTAAAGTATGGATATAAAACCCTCGAATTTGCTACAATTGGTCTTGCTTAAGACGGGTCGGTTTGAGAGACGGGTAATGACACTCACAAAACGAATAGGGGGACAAGGTGGGGCACCCCATGTGCTTCCCTCCCTCCTCTAAGTGGCTATTTTGTGAAGTAAAATGATATTCGTCTTAAGTTTAAGACGGATAGTGTCGGTCTGAAATAAGAATTTGTGAATTTGCTAAACTAACACGTGATACGGGTTTGACTCATTCAAACCCCATACCTTATATTTTAAGGTTTGAACCAAACACCCTAAGACCATCCCCAAGCAGTGGTCACGCTAACTAGGTCACGACCCGGTTTTACTGTTAATTACACCTTAATTATCTTGACCTACTTTTACCCTCCCAAGCAGAAGGTCACGACCTAGGTCATCAACCCAATCATTTTCCACGTTACATCATTCTCAATCATTTCTCACATCCTCTACCCCACTTTTCTCTCTCTCACTTTTACAATTATTTTCCTCACATTATATATATTTAGTTTTTTCTTAACATTATTTTTCTAACATTATTGTCCTAACATTTTATATATTAAATAACCCCGGTATAATTTAAAAAGGTAAAAACACGTTTTTATTGAAAACAAATAAAAATTAGTAAAAACATGATTCGACACAAACTAATATGCTTACATTAAAAAAAAAACATTAAATACTAAGGAAAAATGCATCTAAAATTGATTCTAGTTACGAAAGTTTTGCCAAATATGGTCAATAAGATCATTTATCAGAGCGATATGAGTGACACTATCACGAATCTCGCCATGAATTTGTACGAATCGTTCTTGTGGCGACCTTCCAAGGCAATTTCTTACTTACCTATGTGTTTTAAAAAGACAGTTTTAAAAGACGAATTTAAAAGACGATTTTTATTTTAAAAAGACGAATTCCTTACTTACCTATGTGTTTTAAAAAGGCAATTTTAAAATACGAATTTAAAAGACGATTTTTATTTTAAAAAGACGTATTTTAATCGATTTTTATTTTAAAAAGACGAATTTCTTACTTACCTATGTGTTTTAAAATGACGATTTTAAAAGACGAATTTAAATTTAAAAAGACGTATTTTAATCGATTTTTATTTTAAAAGGACGAATTTCTTACTTACAAAGACGATTTTAAAAGACGATTTTTATTTAAAAAAGACGTATTTTAATCAATCCAAAGACCTATGTTGATTTCCCAACCAATAATAAAATGACACCTATTAGGTCAATAACTAGGTTGATTTCCCATACACATGGTCACAAATTGACCTTTTGTTGATTTTGGTCACAAATTAACCTTCAAAGGTTGCTAATGACATAATTAACCATGACCAAGCAAGGTCATGACCTACCTATTGACCTATTGACCTTGCTCGCCTGCTCGGGGATGATCTAATGTATAGGTTTTGCTCATTACAAATGGTTAAAACAGACACCCCTGAAGGGCTTGCCTCACTTTTCTTATCAAGTTCCTTGAAGCAGCACAGAAATGGCGAAACTGCTAAGAACAATACCATTTCCACTTTTAACACTTCGTCCAAAATCACATGTTCTCTTCCCCACAATTCTCCTCTCCCAAAAACTCAATCTCCACCATTCTTCATCTTCTTCTTCTCCGTTTTTGTCTTCCCGTCCTCTCTGTTCTCTGCCCGCTTCAGCCCCCCCTGCCTCGACCGCTGACCCCCACGACCCGATTAAACCCACAAACGGGTCTCTTCACTGGGTTTCCCGAACTGCTTTATGTGGGGAGTTGGGTGAGGCTGATGTTGGTAAACGGGTCACTCTTTGTGGGTGGGTTGCTCTTCATCGGATTCATGGTAGCCTCACATTTATTAGTCTTAGAGACCACACTGGCATTGTTCAGGTTTTTCCTTTTTTCTTTTTCGGGTTTTTCTCATTGTTTGACTGATACTTATCACTTGGGTTCGGAGTTCGTCGGCATCAAAATTGCCATTGTGGCTTCCCTTACATCGGGGAAATCGATACTTTTAGCCTAGGAATTAGATGCCATGCCGGGTTTTTTAATTCTGTTTGATTGCCTGTAACGCTAGTAATGTTTATTTATTCCCTGTCCCGTTCATTTGTTTACCTATTCCCCATCCTGCCCCGTTCATTTGTTTACCTGTTCCATTTTTGGGTTCAATTAATGGTTTACCTTTCTACTTTAGTAATGATTTTGATGGGCAATTTGATCTTCCATACTCAATTTCGTCCATTTGTCATCTAATTATTGGCCCCTCTTCTTTTCTTGGTCTTTTTGCTAAAGCCAAAGGTAAACAAATGATCGGGGCAGAAGGAGTATATATCACGTTGTTTGTCTTGGGTGTGTGAGATGGTTTTATAGGAGCAACTTCTCGTTTGGCGGTCTAGTTGATACGTTATATTTCTCTCCTTTCTTGACGTCTTTGTAGCCAAACCATATCGTTGTTTAGTGGATTGTGAGCCAACTAGGGTAGTAGTATTGCTCGGGTGTTATATTGAATCAAAGGGAGTTTCGGGGTTATAATTTAAGACCCGCTCCAAAACTTGATAGATACTATTGTCCAGCTGATGCATATTTCTAAAAGCTTACTTTTGAACTTCGCTAGACTGTGCTAATGATGGGGGTAGATTATGGATGATGATTACTGGATAGACGAATAAAAGGAATGAAATAAGTAATATTGTCTTGAGAAGTATCATGCTGTTTAGCAATGGTTGCTTGTTTGGGAAGTGTTCTTACTATCGTACAGGCTAAAACCTTGTTTGGAACCTTTAAAATTATTCTACTTCTCATGATCCCACCCAATCTATTGTGTGTTATTGTAATGTTGTTCCGTTAACCTTCATTGTATGACAGTTTAGCTGTATAAGACATACAGTTGGACCTATCTGAGTTCTCGACCATTTCAACAATGAGGGTAGATTATGTTGATCTTGGCTTAGGTCTAGCCCATCTAAGATACGTTATTTGTTCATTGTGACTAGATTACAACACTCCCCAATGAGTTTCCCCAAGCACATTCTTTGGTGAACGATGTAAGGCTTGAGTATGTGATTGCTGTCAAAGGAGTTGTCCGCTTACGTCCAAGTGAAGCTGTCAATAAAAAGATGGAAACCGGGATGGTAGAGGTATGTATGATTATATTTCTTTTATTTTGGTTTTAGGATGTTTGTTGGACCTTATGACCTTTTATCATCCAATCTGGAAGGGTTGACGCTCCTAATAGAAGTTCTTTCTGGTATATATGTGAAAATGATTGATAAAATAAATTATTAACTATGACTTGTAATCGTAGAGCATATACGCAACTAGAGGTGTTAACGTGCATAAATAAATCAGCGACTGCCAAAGCTCATCACAATCATGTTGACATTCATTGGCAGGTTGCTGCTGAGCATGTCCAAGTCGTGAATGCTGTCAGGAGCAAGTTGCCCTTTTTAATCACCACTTCCGATGATGTAAAAGACTCCGTGAAGGAAGAAATTCGATTGAGGTAGTTTTTCTGTCAATTTTCCATGTAGTGTTTATATTATGTTGGATTTCCATCTACAATGGATCTGAAGCTTCACTATTCTTTAACTTTCATTCAATCTTAACTCTCCTAAACGATAACCTTTGAGGCACTGGGTTGATGTGATTGTGATGTTGTGGTTAGACCACTCCCACACAACGTTAATTGGGAGGTCATGACCTTGTTGGGTAATCTTAATCCATAGATAAGCAAAAAATTTGGATGCTTTAAGGAGTGGCCAAGGTAAAAAGAGGTCAATTGATTACCTCTTTTCCTCAAATTGACCCATTTCACGACCTTCTAGCCTTCTAGGTGTCACTCATCAAAAGACAAAAAAAGGACGAAGAAAAAAAGAAATTGGCAAGGTTATTGAATTATTTTACCGTGTTTGTCATATATGCGCAAATATGTGTTTGTTTCACAAGGTTGAACAATTAGAGTATGTTTGGATACCAAAAAATGAGGGAAAGGGAAGGGAGGGGTAAGGAAGGAAGGAAAGGAAAGGGAGGGAAGGGAAGGGGAGGGAGAATGGAGGGGTAATATTCCCTCCAAATATTTCCTTTATTGGAGGGGAAATAATTTGGGTTGAAGGAGGGAAATGGAGGAATCCGTTTTTCTTTCTCTCTTAATCCCTCCACCTCCATTTTGCTATCCAAACAAAGGATTTCTCATCCCTTCCTTTCCATCCGAATTCCCCTATCCAAATACACCCTTAGGCGGGGTATTGAATTATTGTTGTCATTAATTAAGGGATATTGGTGTCTTTATTTTTACAATTTCGGTTACGAGTTACGACCATTAAATATAACCGTTAATGTAATTGTTTTTTATGTTTTTTAATTATTATACTAATTTTAAATTTTTTTAATTTATTATGCGGATTTATTTCCTATTTTAAAATTAAGATATTTAAAAAATTAGAAAAGTAAAATTAACTTACTTATAATTTGTTGGTAAATAGTAATCGAAAAAGCAAGAGGGGGTTTGGTGGGCTAGAGAATGTGGGAAATGATTGGAAAGGTTGGAAAGTGAAAAATGATTGGGTTGATGACCTAGATGGATGAGAGGATGCAAATGGGTCAAGATAAATAAGGTGAGATTAAAGAGTAAAAATGGGTGGTGATCGAATTAACTTGACTCTTGCGTGGGGGTGGTCTTAGAGCATGACACACCTTGTCCCAACCTAGGTTTCTCAAAGGTGTGGGTAGGACACTTTTATATCCGTATTTATTATATCACAGGTTACCCACACTGTCTGACCTCTTGTTTCAGTTATAACATTTGAACTTTTGATTGTTAAATCTAGATTGAATGGAACCGAGCTGTTTTCAAAAGAGTAAAAAAACCCAAGCTTGATGTTCATATTTTTAAGTCAATTGACTCAGACCGACACAGATTCTATTTAATCCCTTTGCCATCCTATATGAATGGAGAAATGTAGGAGTCACCTTAAAGTTACTCAAAGACATGAGATCAAACTACTTTCATAAAGGGTCAAGGTTTCTGGCCTGATGAAATTCCATGGATTTATTTTTCATGTTCGAGTATCAAGTATTCCACTAGGGTATTTTAAGAAAAATGAAAGGTTCAAGCAACTTGTTGGAGCTTAGTTACTTTTGATGTAGCTGCATGTTTACATGTACTTCAAACATTTAATTGTTCTGATTGTTTCTACATATTTGTGCCCTAACTCTTTTACTGTACGTGTGCTTCACTTCCTTGGTGCCTCTTAATTATATTCGCATTCATTTGTTCGTAGCTCGTAAGAACAGTCCACATGTGAACACACTACACAGTAATTGAGCAATTTTTTAATCTCCTCGGGCCTCTGCAAAAACTATATTACATTTGCCTATATGTCAATGTAGATACCGGTGCTTAGACTTGCGTCGACAGCAAATGACTTCGAACATAATTTTGCGACATAGCATTGTGAAACTATTACGAAGATACCTGGAAGATGTACATGGGTTTGTGGAGGTCTGATATTTTTTCTACTAATTCATATATTTCCTTTGTAACGTTTCAACTATCTTTTAGATATTCATAATGATATCCTGATATTTTTGTTGGATCTAGGGCAGATTGAGACTCCAATTCTCTGTAGGTCGACCCCTGAGGGTGCACGAGATTATTTAGTGCCTTCAAGAGTTCAGGTATTGGCATGTTGCTCTTTTTCTGATGTACTGCAAATGAAAGGTTGACTGTAATACTGTAATAGTCAGTTTTCCAGTTGCTTTCTAATAAGTGCTACTTCTACTCACCTGAATATATATGAAGCCAGGGATGTTCTATGCATTGCCTCAAAGCCCTCAGTTGTTCAAGCAAATGCTAATGGCCTCCGGGTTTAATAGATACTATCAAGTGGCAAGGTAAACTCAAGTTCAGTACTTTATTAAATTGTTAAAAATTACTCTTAATTTTTGTTAATCACTTTTTCTAGAATTTATAACGTTGTACTCTATAATTTGGGGTACTTGAGCTCATTCCGAGCCAGGACATAATCTTGCCATCATTAAAGCCTGGATTTGTTATTAGTATGGGTCAACAGAAGTATAAATCCAACAAAAAAATGACCCCAAAGAAGGCAATTTGTTGCCGAAAAACAAAATGGATTTTTGTGATAGGTGTACGATTTCATCTTTGCTTCAACCCTGCAGGTGCTTTCGGGATGAAGCTCTGAGAGCCGATAGGCAAGCTGAGTTCACACAACTAGATTTGGAGTTGGCCTTCACTCC
Source organism: Silene conica (assembly GCA_029255685.2). NCBI lineage: Eukaryota > Viridiplantae > Streptophyta > Magnoliopsida > Caryophyllales > Caryophyllaceae > Silene > Silene conica. The sequence continues at coordinate 4,779,584 of CM055314.2, forward strand.
TTTGGACGAGATGTTAAAGTTAAATGAAGATCTTATAAGAAAGGTTTGTATGCAAGCTATGCAGTTGACGCCTGAATATGATAATTTGAAAAATGTTATAGAATTTAGGAAAATGTTGACACTGTGTAGCTGTTGATAGTATATGCATCTCAGTGAGGTCTTGTGTATGTAATTACATGCTCCTGTTTGATATAAGATCACATGCATTGTTGTTTCCCTGAATATTCTGTGGCTGTTCCTCTTTCATTCATTGAATAGACATGGAGGATATAGGCATATTTGCTTATAGTATACAGGTCTATGCTTATCACCTTGTCATTCCGTCAGCGATTTGAGAATTTTTACCAAGGAAATGAGGGTTATACTTTGTTACGGCGTTTTTCCATTTCTAACTACCCTTTTTTGGCTCTAGACTTTGAGTAAAATGGATTAAATAAAATGACTCATCGTAAGCTCTTCTTCTGATGAAAAGTGGCCATGATTCATGCCACTCTTGACACAATTTTTTTTATTATAGGGGAATTCGTAACCGGATAATGTCCTTTTTCTGATGTAAGCTGTGTAGATCCCACACCACTTACCCAACCATATGCTCTTTTCAGACATTGGGATAATCTTTTGTTTTGGTCCTATAGCTTTACGAAGTTTGATGAAGTATTTATTATTTCCGAAATGTCCTTTGTTTTTCCCTTTGAATTCTAGATTATATGTCTCATTCACCATGTGTTCATGTACGGTCCTTCCTCAATCTGCAATTTATCTTGTATGTACTCTTGCGAAGTTACACTGTTTTCCCAGTTCCAACTTCCACATCACATGATTCACATAAGCGGTTCCATAAAATGGTTCTTGTTGCTGCCTCCGGATAAGTTTTGCCAAATGTTCTAGGGTGGTTTTAATTATTGTTACATCCCCTGGGAGCCCAGCAAAGTTTGTATCAGGCCTTAAATTTGTGTCTTTGTTTCTTATTCACGCCAATGTAGTCTTAGCTTGTGCAGAAGTAGTCAGTAGATCTAAAATGTCAGTATCTCTAATATTAACCTGGCTAGTCTTGAACTGTATGATTCTGTAGTATACGCAACTTTTGTTTTCAATAACCCATAAAAGGTTACCTTTTACTATGGCCATGTGACCTACCTGAAGACACTTAAATTTGAAGCTTCTTAAAACATGAAACGGATATATAATTGTTTGTGCTCTACAGGTCTTCTGGGAGATCAAAGGTATTGAGCTTCCAAATCCCTTTCCAAGGCTTACATATTCTGAAGCAATGCGTCAGTTTGGATCGGATAAACCAGATCTTCGTTTTGGTCTTGAATTAAAAGATGTAAGCGTTTTCGTCCTGTTTGATTTTCATGGCCAACCTTTTAGACATGTTCTTGGGAGTAGTTATTAAAAATAAAATGAAAAACATGTTTCCATGTTTTATTACAAGGTTTCACTTATTGCCTGTTATATTTTGTATTCTCTAGGTTCTCATAACACTACACATTCTTGAGGATTTCTTGAACAACGTATTATGATGTTTTGCATAAGCAAGATACTTGGTTACTTCACTTCACTTCCAGCGATTAACATCGCATCATATGTGGCCTTGAATATTGTTAAATTTGGTAATCTTTGTAGTGATTAGCGTAATAGATATTGGAGATGTAGATGGTCTGAAATCTGAATGCTTGTGTTCATGAATAGAAGTGTTAGTCCAATTTTGATTGGCCCTGTTTCTCGAAGCTCATGTGTTAAGCTACTTATCTCATTTAAACCGATACGAATTCTTGAGCAAAGAAATTGTCCGCGGAAGCTTCTTGTAATCTTTAAGAATAATCTTGAATGAATTAATAACTTTGGCAATGTATGGAACGATCTTTAGTGAATCTTGCTTGATAATGATGAACGATGGATAATGAACGGTGGTTATGATATGCCGTCGGTGGTGGTCCGTCGGTGGTGATGGTGGTGATGGTTGTTTTTGTAGTTGTGACGGTCTTGAGGTGAATCCTCAAGGTAGAAGGATATTTGTTTCTCAACGGTTCGGATCAACACTCGATGAGTCCTTAAGTTCTTTAAGTATGCCTTAAAGAAAACTTGTAATTTTTGATTGATTGAATAATTAACTTAATAACAAGAAGAAACATGTGCCCTATTTATAGGTATGGCACACGTCCCAAGCACACCACACGCCTCCCAAGAATCCGACTCGGATTGGGAGTCCTAAAACCTATCTAAATGGATTAAATATAATCCTTATTAAAATAAACTCTATCCTAGGAATTAAAAAGAATTAAATATCTAACCCTAATAACCCTAGGATAACAAATAAGATAGTTGTTAGTTTGTAACAACCTTGTAACAAACTCCTAACTACCTTAACAAACTAACAAACCACAACAAACTTATAACAAACTTTCTTAACAAAAATAAATATAACGTAGAAATTAAAAATACTCCAACTTCTTGTTGGAACCCAAGATAGCCGAGCAACCCAATACCCGTGACCGAGCAATGGCCGGACTTTGAGCAGCCCATGACCGAGCCATACACGGCCCATGGGTCGTGCCTCTCCAAGTTGGGCCGTCCCCAAACGCTTAGCTTCTCTTCGACTAGATTCGTTTCTTGATATTACCTTATTAGCCCAAGGTCTTAAAGTCCAACGAACCTTTATTAGACAAAATACTAGCCATAAGATAATTAATGCCAAAATAGCTAATATAATCTGTCTCATCATCCTTTGCTCATGATAACGAATCGATGCCCTATCCATATTCGGATCATAAACAAGGTGGATTAAGAATTGCGTTGCTTCAACTCTTCATAGTACCTCTTGTATACATTTCCAAGTCTAACACTCGGGCATGGGTATGGGTGTACGATATAATTTCATTTTAAGCCAAAATATGTAATTTTTCTTATAAAATAATCAACATTGACTCTTGGCATGCACGCGAGATATTTCTAAACTAGTCAGAGTTACATTCGTTAAGAATTAATTTTTGTTTTGGAAGGTTGACTTCCAACATCAACTAGTCAGGACTCAGGTTTCTCGTGATGCAGGTCTCTGAAATTTTCTGTGGAACCTCATTCAAAGTTTTTGGAGATGCACTGGCCAGTGAAGGTGTGATAAAAGCATTATGTGTACCATCCGCTGCAAATGTTTATTCGAACACAACACTTAAGAAGGGTGTTCTCTATAATGAAGCAATGATATCTGGCGCAAAGGGATTGCCTTTCCTGAAGGTCTCAAGTGATGGTATGCAAATTTTGTGCACAAGTGCCAAAAGTTATGATCAAAGCGTAGCCCTGGAGACAGGATAAAGTCAAATTGCAAGTTTGTGCGAGATGAGGAAAGTATAATTGTATGTTAAAACAATTTTATGGATTTGCAGGGAATATTGAAGGAATTGCTGCTTTAGCGTCAGGTTTAAATCAGCAGAACAAAGATAAACTACTGAGCTTGTGCGCTGCTGGACCTGGTGATCTTATCTTGTTTGCTGTGGGTTCGGAGAAGTCCGTGAACAGAACTCTGGATCGACTAAGGCTACATGTAGCACGTGAACTGAATTTGATTGATCATGTATGTTTGCCACTGTTATCTTAGCTGTGATTCTGCAGTTCACTATGATATGTATCATCCTCAATTGCTTATACTATTTTAAATTCTCTGCCTCAGGCTAAGCATTCAATACTTTGGGTGACTGATTTCCCGATGTTTGAGTGGAATGAGGATGAGCAGAGGCTGGAGGTTTGTTGCAATATCAGGCTCAATCTTTCTTTAATGTTGCTCAATGAATAATTAATTACTGATGGTCATTGATCGACTATATTTCAAATTGAAGTGTCTTCATTATAGTTGTTGATTATTATGCCGAGGTTCGCCATCAAGTCCTATCCCTGATTAATGTAACAATTACAATTCTTGAGCATATTTTTGGTAAAAGTGTATTTTTTTAAGCTGCCAGTTCTTGAACTAGGTTATGAGTACCATCATTTAAAGACTTTACAACTTAAGCTAACTAGAATTCTTGGTAACAAAAGGCAGGTGCTTGATGCCAATATGGTCTTTCTCCCATATCTCTTAGAAGTGCCAGATCCGGGTGGAGGGAGGGTTGCTTGTCCTTAATCAGCACTGCTTTTGTTTGTGATTCTAACTGGTGATCTCGGACATGCTTTTGCAGGCTCTGCATCATCCATTTACCGCGCCCAACCCTGAAGACATGGGGGATTTGTCCTCTGCTCGAGCATTAGCCTATGACATGGTTTACAATGGCGTAGAGGTAATGTCGTCCTCTTGTTACTGTATTCTTCTTTTTAAGTAGTGTTCTATTGCTTTCGATACTAAAAGGTAATTTCAGATTGGAGGAGGAAGTTTAAGAATATTTAAGCGCGAGGTGCAAGAAAAGGTTCTAAAAATTATAGGCATATCATCAGAACAGGTAAATCAAATCCCTAATACTGATTGGTTTAGCTGTTTTATAATTATGTTATTTTCTTTGCATTTCACCCGTTTGTAACTTAATAGTAGCTGATATCTAACTATACCCGACTCATCGTAAAACGGTGATAAACATTAGTGCACAAAACATGTTCTTTCAGTAGTCTCTTTTAGCTTCCAGCATCGAAGATTATTCACATTTGTCATTGTTCACACTTCACAGGCCGAAGAACAATTTGGCTATCTTTTGGAGGCCTTCGACATGGGTGCCCCTCCTCACGGTATATTCAATTATCCTGGACATGTTCGAGAATTAATAGCACTATAAATTTCCGTTTTCCCCGAAATTCTCTTTTACTTGCAGAAAGGCTGTTAGGTATTTGATGAGATTTTGTTGAATGCAGGAGGCATTGCTTTTGGGTTGGATAGACTAGTGATGCTTCTAGCAGGAGCAAGTAACATAAAAGATGTGATTGCTTTCCCAAAGACTACCACAGCCCAGTGTGCCTTGACCCGGGCGCCTTCTCAAGTCGATCCCGAGCAGCTCAAGAACCTTTCTATTCAACAACTTATTTAGCTTACATCACTCGCGCCTTTGTCACGACACAAGAGATGTCGTGCATTTATTGGCAGAGCCTGTTTTAGGGTTTTGTTACTTCACTCCACATTTTTATCATACACCGGAACAAATATAGCATTCTTTAGTATTTCTCTTTTTGAGGTACAAGGGCAATGTGAGGACTGAAATGTTTCAAAATCAGCTTTCAAATCCCGGTTACAGCTTGTAAGTATCGCTCATTGTCATACTCCCTGAATACGACTCATCAATAAGTTTTGAGCCATAGGCAAGACTCGATTCAGCCGAGAAGACGTGGCATTTTCATCGACAAAAAAATATGGTATTTGATGTGTAATGTGTTCCACAATAACCAACTGTGTAAAGGCACACAATTTATTACAAATCAACAAAAAGGCAACTATTGGCTATACAAGCCGAATTATACCTCGACTAGATGCTAACAAAATTCAAATCCGAAACTACAAAGCTTATGGAGGACAAGCGGAGAAAGCACGCGAAATATATCACCAATCCAGAGTAACAGGTCTAACTAAATGGCTTACTGAGGAAAAATAAACGTTTGTACCACGTCACAAGCTTTACAAATGAACAATGCTGAGTATAGAGCAGATGATGGATTCCATTATCATATGCGTCAACGTTTTACTGCAAATATGACGATACTGAAGCCAAGATTCCGATTCTTTTGACCAATTCAGTCGATATTCAAGCTTGAGTAGGGCTCAAAGCCAACCTGATCACCAAGCGAGAGGGCAAGAACAGCACGTTATCTCTTTGTATTAACAGTCGATGTGATCAAGCGAAAATGGCGGAAAAATAGGGTGATTTACTCCCATGTATTGGATACTTGTAATGTTGTCATAAATACACAAATGAGGCATGAATGGATTGTAATATCATCACTTTCGGAAAGTGGGAACTATACATAAAGTGAAAAATATAGTACATAGATTTACTGAAATATACTACTCACAGAGCAATCGTCATGGACACGCCAAATTGTCTCGCCCAGAAGGTTTGCCACCGACAACACTGTAAGCTGGGGGAAGTAATTTTTTTCCGAAATAGGGATCGTATTTGTGACGATTACTTCTTGAAATAAACCACTTGATAACCTTTCTATTGCAGGGGGACTACAATCATAGAGAATAAACAGAAGTCAGGAAAAGGGTTCAATCCATATCCCATTATCAGCCATATAGTATATTGAAAGAGATGGTTTCATGTTCATATACTAATAAATCAGCCATTTCGGTATAGAAAATATCCCAGTTCCACTCCCATTAAAAATACTTGTAATAATACATGTAATAACTAGCAAATATATTAGAAAATTATGGATGAGCCCAAGATAATACTGTATTATACGGAGTAATAATCATAATAAAAAAAAAACATAGTCGATTAATATTGTACAGATCTTAGTTTCAAAGGCGAAAGGCAGGAGGGGCAATGGCAACTCATGGCGAAAAGGCGCAAGGTACAAGGCAAATGATATCTCGTAGACACCAAGCACACTGATTTTGCAAATAAATTTGTATTTCCAAATACATCACCTTTTCTGGGATTTTAAGTGAGGACTAAAAATTAAGGATAATGTGGTAAAGGGAATGGAATAAAACAGAGGCAAAAAGTATGGAACTTGCATAGCAATGTGCCTTGTTAGCTGACAAGGAGCACCGAGGCGTTTTGGCGAGTGTCTCACCTAGCCTTGGGCGCATGTTTTAGACTACGGTACACATGAGTGGCACACATATGCTATCACAATATAACTTCTTTCCTTACCTAAATACAGCATGCGTAGCACATGCATAGACTTCCCGAGCTCCTTCTTGATGTAAAAGCGCTGCTCCTTTGGCAATCGTACCTACAATACATCAAGGAGGACCGCTTATGACTTTCAATCTACAAAAACAGATAAGAAAATGACCGGGGCACAAAACTGCAACCATTAATCTTCAGTCGCAAAACCATTGTCAATCGTTGGTCTAGAAAATGAAAGTGGCCTAATTAGTCTCTTATATGGCAATTTTACATTACAATTAGGTAAAACAGATGCCACGGCATAAGACATAATCCACAAATAGAACATTTAACAATGGATTCCATTGAAAACAGATAGTTATCAAATACTATGAGCCCGTATGAGGCAGCCTCATAGTAGACATACTCATTAATCTAATCTCACATTTTACCTCACTGTTCTGTTAAAAATTATGATGAAGGGCTGGCTTTCACCATAAATTTTTCTTGGATCAATTTTTTTATTGTTTTAAAGTTTTTTTTTATAAATTTTTCTTTGAAATTTCTCGACCAAAAAAAGGAATAAAAAACTTAAAGAGGACAATCAATTTCAGCTTTATATTTCATATGCTCAAGAAAAGACCACGTCGCTTTAATCACCTCTAATATTTGTTTCAAAATCTGCCACTGTCAAGAAAAAATGACAAAACTATAGCCGAAGGCACATTAATGTTACCTCACGTTTCATCTTACAATTTTGTATCTTTTCGAAATTATAACTTTCAAAAACTAACAAAACGACACAATTGTATGAATGCAGGTATTGAGCAATGGTAGAAAAAAAAGTGTGTATCATAAGGTAGACCTAGTAGTGGATGAAAAGAGGGAGAGGATATCTATCGGATGTGGATTTGGGCCATTGAAAGAGCTTATAACTGAAGAAACACCCCAACTTTACAAGAGTGACCCAAAATATGTGTCTACTGCCTTTGATCGCCATGCACTTGGCCTAAGGCCCATCGACTCTATGAAACTCTTCAATTCTCCTCCCATATAATATAAGGCTAGGATGGTAGTTTGGATTATGAAAGTTGCGGACTTGCGGGTGTGATAGGGCATCATTCACTAATACCCCTGAGTTTGTACCACCTTTATATGATAATTTTCGTAAAATTATCAATTAGTTGCAATTACTCAAGGGAACTGACCTGCTGTGTCAATCATATCATCCACCATAACTGCCACCTTCCCTTTCACATCACCAATCAAATTCATCACCTACGAAAGAATTGTAATAAGCAGAAATGTCAGGAAAGAAGAGAATAAAAGCAAATTAGAAAGTGAATGCATATTTCCTATAAGCCATTTGCACTGTAAGCCACACCAATGGCAACTGACGAATTAATAATTCTTCTCAGACTGGAAGCAGGTGACTGCAAAATGGACGTTTCAACAGACATTGACAAGCAATTAGTCTGTTACAAATGAAACAGCCAAGTAAATACCCAGTTACAAGTTTACAGCTATGACTCCACGAGACTGGCAAGTGGCATGTCATTCATTTAATAGGCTTGCCAAAGCGTCTACCGCCATAAGGTATCAAGCAATGATAAGTTGAATTGATAATTTCAAAGGATCAAACATTTAAGGTCAACATTTAAGGTCATAACATGTTAATTTTTAAGTTGCGTTTTGCTTAAAAGTCAGCTAATTGGGTTTGCTTACGGTATACGCATATGATAATAGTGTGTATCACAACAAAATAACAGAACAGTTGACCATAAGCAATGCCACAACCATTTGACTAACATTTTTTGTTAATGAAGCTGTTCTCAAAATGAACACAATAAGATAGTAAATTCTAGAGACTACTTCCGTAGGCCTAACAATTGTAGAATATGCCAACGGACAATAGTGTTGTCTCCTAAATTTATGAAACCATCTAAATGATGTTCAAAAAGAGATACTGACAAATATTAATGAAGTTTGATGGTGTCGTTGACAATCTGTCAAATGCGAAACTCAGCTGTACTAATTTAGTCATCCAAATATACCCATCACTTCTTAAACTTAGATGAGTAATTACCTCCGCAACATTGTGCCCTTGTCGCCTTTTATCAACTATGGCAAGCGGTGCATCAGATAATTTTTTCGCAAATGCACGTGCTCTAGCAACTCCACCAACATCCGGCGAGACTACCACCAAATCATCTGAACAAATCATCTTGCTTGCTAGATAGTCAAGTATGACAGGCTGTCAGCAGACAAATAGTTTCCACAGGTTCAGATATAGACATGGAAGAGCAGATTTTAATCCCAACACGAGTGTGAAGGACAGGAATGAAGGAGGGGTTTGTTGATCTTACTTGACCGTATACATGATCTACTGGTATGTCAAAGTAGCCCATTGACTGCCCGGAATGAAGATCACAAGCAAGAACTCGATTAGCACCTGCTTTAGTTATCAGATTGGCAACCATTTTGGCTGCAATCGATTCTCGCCCTTGTGTCTGAAATTGGACAACACATCAATTACACTTCACGTTTTGGATTGTGCATAGGGGTAAGATTGTGAATTTGATTTCTTGTTTTATATATATAAAAAAACTTTCGCTAAAAGGAACGTGGAATGTCTTTTCAACACTTACTTTTCGATCAGCTCTAGCATATCCAAAATATGGAATAACGGCAGTGATAGTTTTCGCTGATGCTCTAAGGCACGCATCAATCATTATCAACAGTTCCATCACGTTCTCATTTGCAGGCGGGCATGTGGGTTGAACTAGGAAAACATCACACCCTCTGACACTCTCTTGCAACTGAACATAAATTTCGCCATCAGCAAACCGTTTAATGTTTATTTTCCCCAGCTCGAGACCCATGTAGCATGCAATTTCCTGTCAGGCAGAACAGGTTATCAACAATCGGTCCATGTTAGTATAAACCTAGGTAAAGGCTTATTTCAAGACACTAAAGTTTGTTCTGCATGTACAAAAGGTTTCTTCATATGCGATGTTAAACTATCAGTGAATGAGTTTTTTTTAACTTCTGTCCAAACATAAGCTGGAACAGTTTAAGTTACTTCACAGGAAGAGAAATGCGAACTGCAAAGTGTTAAGAATTAGTAACCTAAGGGGATTAGATTGTATGCTGCCCGCTCATTTCCACTCAACCGATAGAACCTGAAAACCAATCACGCTCATTTCTTACTAATCAAATCAATCCTATAACAAGTCCACAAGCTACAACCTATCCACACAGCGTCCCAAACTAAATCCCGAAGCATAAACAGATTCGACAATAGAAAAGTGATGGGAACGCGTACCTAAGACAACAAAAGCGAATGATAAACACCTTAACTTATTTTAGATGGTCAGCATGACAAAAGTACAGGGTAAGAATAGTGTACGAACTCTACGAAGCATATGATATAATCTTCTACTATTATTAGCATCTAACATTATAAATCACTCCATATCACTTTGAAAAGTCTAAATACTTCACAGTAAAAGTCTGTCTTGAAAACGTTTTCCCCGCCTGTACACTACTCATCTTTCCCACTCTACTTAGCACTAAGTCCCCTCAAGTCTCAAAATTTGAATCAGAATAAGACTGACACTTGTATATCGTACCCGAGTCTTAGTAATATAGATCACCACTCACTATAACAATTTACAAGGGTAGTTGAAATGGATATAGAAGAGCTTGGCAACACATGGTTTCCTCTCCCACATGTATGTGACTACACTACAAGTCCCTCAATTGTAAGGTTATCTACTTGAACTAGACTTCTTCAAACCCTACATTGACGCAATCACGCAACCCTCTCTACCTATGGAGGATCTTAGTTAGGTCAGAAACGGGCCTGGTCCGCAGCTGAATTTTTAAGTCCATTTACATCTCAATGAAAAAAGTTTATCATCTCCCTTGACTCAGTGATTGAGTGTAAGTATTCGCGCACAAACTTACGTTTCAAATCCACCCAGCCCCTCAGTTTTTTATTCCAAGATACACTACTGTGCTGACCGCCTACAACCATATACCACTTTCTGACAATCAGTCAATAATCCTTAATTCATTAAATAACAAAAATGAAGCAAAAACTAAAAAGAACAACCCATTTCACCTGAGAAAGAGCTGGATTAGCTGTACCGGAGAAAATCCGAAGCCGGGTATCATTCTGATTAACAGAACCCTCCAAGAAAGAAGGAAATGGCTGCCGTATTCCAACCAAAGGTGTATTTCTAGGTTTCCCATTTTCCACAAATTTCAATTGCTCACCCAAATTACACCTCTACACAACACAATTAACTTATCAATATCATTAACACAATAATAAAGATTAAGGCTTCATAGTAAAAACAGAAAAAAAAAACACCATTAATACAAAATGAAATTAAGCACCCAAAACAGTAAAGTTCAAAATTTGACAGCAAAAAGAGAGAATTAAGATCAAGAAATTAACTAATTAAGTACCCAAAACAGTAAAGATTAAAAATTGACAGTAAAAAGAGAGAATTAAGTGGCGAAACAGTAAGGATACAAACTTGATGGTAAAAAGAGAGAAAGAAAGGGACTTACAATGGAATTTGGAGGTGAGAATTTGGAAAAGGAGAGTTTAGAGGATGAATTAGAAGTAGAAGACGGGAGAGTAAAGTGAGTGAAAGTTCTTGAGGAAGTTGAAGTCGGGCAACCAAGTAAAGACGCCATTTTTGAGTTTTGCGAAACCAGGAATAGAATAGAGAGGATCAAAACTTGAGAATTGTCACTCTAGTCAACTGCTACGTGTATTTGCTTTTTAGATTTTTCAAATCTTTATTACGTATTGTTTTGGATCAGATTAAAATTTTAAGGATTAATGGATACTCCCTCCATTTAAATTCAAATGGTACTTTTGGATTTTGTACACTATCAACAAATTAACGTTCGGTATCAATTTTCTCCTAATACGTAACAGAAAATATATTCATGCGAGATCTTGTTTGATTCGTCTTCACGAGTACATTGAAAATATCTAACTTTTATAATTTTTGCGAATATGTAGCTAAAAATATTTAGCACGTAAAACGTGCGTTGGCAAACGTGAAAAAACAAAGGTGCAAACTATGGGTGTCCTGCTGCTCAAAATACTTTAAACTCTATTTTAATTACCAATATTACCAATTAATGCTCTCATTCGGTTTTATTATAATATATGACCTGTTGCAAGCTAATAAGTGAAGAAACTTTTAACTCTTCTCTAACCTGTCTTTCTCTTTTTACTTCTATGTTACTCTATTCACCTAATCACACCATTAAAACATGTTACAATAAGTTAATAAAACAACAAATTCTATTCAAAGCAAATGAAGACATTAGTGGGTTATATTAGTAGTTAAAATAAAATTTAGAGTATTTTGAGCAGTTCATTTATAGTTCGGAGTATTTCTATCAATTAATCCAAATTTTAATGTTCATTAAAATGAAATCTCGTCGATTTTTTCCGTGTTATTAGTCAGTACATAAAACCTGTGCCATGTCATTTTTCATTAGTTTCAATATTTAAGAATTTTTGTCTACAATAGATGATTTTTAAATAAAGTTCTTAAATTAATCCCACTTTTTCATTAAATATGTATAATTAATGAATTATTAATTTTTAGTTGAAAATAGAATTATTTAAATTTAATTGGCTATGAACATTTTTCAGGGCTAATATTAATTACGCTCCAAGTTTCAATAGGTACAAACTGAAGTTTTTATTTTAGATCTCGGTTCTTAGAATTAAGAACAAACTTTTACTTGTAATGGAAAAACTTTATTTTTAAGTTCTTAGTGTCAACCCCAAGATAAAAAAAAAATCACTATTACTATTGCTCTTAATTTGAACTTTTTTCCAAAAAAACTTATCACTTTGTATGATATATGTCGAGGACTCGAAGAGTTAACACATGACGATTCTCCCTTTTTTTAGTTTTTTTTAATCCCTCCGAGTCAAAGCGTTGGGTTCTGTTTCCTTTTTTGATGTGAATTTAGTGATGATTCATCTTTCCCTTTTTAGTAACTTTTCATCGAGTCACAGTGTTACTTCCTGTTTTTCTTTTGATGCGAGTTTAGTGATGGTTCATCTTTTTTGTAGTCCAAAATCAATTCCGTGGGAGGTAAGATGTTTAATGTGGTTTAAAATCATTTTCTTATTTTTTATGAAATAAGAAAATAAACCGACAGTGTGACTTAGAGGAAGTTTCATGCAATGCACAGCTTAAAACAAGAGTTGCAAACAACTCATACTTGTCATTTTGAGAGGAAAAGAATCGAGACCGCGGCAAATAGGCCAAAGTAACTATATAGGACCAAATTGCTCAACTATTACAAGCTAGATGGCCTAACCAAGATATACAACTACTTCAACCAGGTACAATGCTACTTATATTCAGAGTCTGAAGATGTTTCTGAAAGAAAAAAGTCAGCAGCAGTCGGATGTTCGGGTTTAACTTCACTCTTTATCTGCCTCTGAGAAACACCAGATTCCGTCTCCGTGAAATGGAAGCCCAGTATACCTCTATACTCTCCTGTTCCAAGGCAACGATTACAGTACGCTAGCCCACTGGCACCGCATCTCTTGCACCTAGTAAGACAAATGAGGTGTTCAAGCTCAAACTATTTATTTAATGGCAAGGATTAGTGGTGACTGGCGACTGGTGAGATGAACCTAAACCATGTGAGTAGTCGAACAACTCAACAAAACTCACCATTTTGGCCATTCACCTTTTGGAAGCATCATTAGTTCAGTCGAATTTGTCCTGCCTGCACCAAAAAGTTATGTTGGGGTAGAAGAGCAATGTCTTGCCTGACTTTCGGTTTAGATAGTTCATTCATATGGTATTAAAGCCTATGTGTAAGGAAGGTGCGCAAAGATAGGACCCGGTTTAATTCCTTGACTAAAATTTTGCGACCTAATGACGGATGAGCTAGGTAGCACGGACACTTCTCTTAATTAGCCGTCCCGTGTCCGACACTCGTTGGACACATGGCTAAACATATTATAGTTTAGAGGAGGAATAAAATTTTAAAAAAAATCGATTAGAAGATTATTTTGGGTGGAAAATGAGAATTAGTTAGAGTAAAGGTCGAATTGTACCTTTACTTGTTTAGATTTACCTTCAAATACATGATAAAATTAAAATTATACGTTATTTATAACCACTATATATTTTATTATATTTAAATGTCGTGTCCCGTGTCCTAAATTTTATGGGATGTCGTGTCCCGTGTCTATGTCGTGTCCGTGTCCGTGTCCGTGTCCGTGTCCGTGTCCGTGTCCGTGTCCGTGTCCGTGCTGCCTAGCGGATGAGGGCAAACATGCCAAACCTGTCTCAACCTCAAATTCAGTAAGAAAAAAATTTATTGGAAACACACTCCCTTAATCAAAACATTCTGATCTTAGTTTATAAAGGCGCATCAAGCGACGATGAAAGGCAAACGTGTGTGCCCTTGGCACACGAAGCGCATTGTTTATGCAAATGAATTTGTATTCACAAAATAAATCTTAGTGCAACAATAACTTTTTGGGTTTTAAAAAGAGCTAACATTTAACAAAGTAAAAGTCAAGGCTAAGTGAAAAACACTATGAAAGAATTAGAAGACAAAAAATGGAAAATGAGATTAATGTGTGACTCGCTAGCTGTGAGTTATGCACAAGATGCACCGAGGCGTTTTGGGTTTGGCTAGTGCCTCTACGAACTTCCGTGCCTAGGCGCGCCTTTTTAAGCCACGTTCTGATAAACTAGCACTTTCTGCAATTCTGCTAATCCAAACACAGTTTCGAGAAAGCGCGGGGAGGTTAGAGGATCATACATAGCAAAGATTTAGAGTTTTATTCTGCATGTCAAGGTTTACTAACTGATTCTAACATTACTTAGCAATGTCATGCCTTGACAATTGACATCTTTGCACCAGTACATGCACAATATATATATATTCTTAGCACCATGAAGATTCTATATGCGGTATATAGCCAAAGAAGACCAATCCCACGACCCCAACACGGATTGAGTACCAACGAGCAATTCAAATTTATTCCCCGTAGACATCATAATTCGATTCACTAAGGATGATTCATGTCGGGCGACCCCAAAATATTTTGGAACTAAGGCTCTGATGTTGTTGTTGTAGACATCATAATTCGATAAGTTCGATTTAAAATCTATAAAACCCCTTTGCCTTTCATTTTCTGTTTCACTCCACTTCCGTTTTTTTTCTTTTCTTTCTTTTTTCTCTTGTTGAGATAAGAGTTCACTCATGACGGTTCCAAATGATATTCATGTCAGGCGACCCCAAAACATTTTGGGACTAAGGCTCTAATGATGTTGTTGTTGTAGAGTGTAGACATCATAATTCACATTTGGACATTTGGTTTATACAGCTACCGGTTCCTATCAACAAAGAAAATTGCCTTTCACCATACCGAATCAACCATCAATGTTAGATTAACTTAGCTTAATGGTATTTTTAATATACATATTTACATATTCAGTCTAGAGTCCACAATTTCTTTGTTTCGTTATTTTTTCCTGCTCAAAAAGTATCCACTTTTGTTCTAGGTTTTCGACTTTGTCTATGTCAATTGTCAAAGTGGCACTTTTAAATACTTCTCTAGTTCTCTCGCATGCTACTGAACCTCCCTTTAAACAATGTCAATCTAAAAGAAAAACTCTAAAACAATTATGCCTCTGTAATTTGATACTCCGTAGTATACGAACAAAAAGACACCATTGTTAGTTGGTTTCAAAGAACACTAGCAAATGGCACATAAAAAGAATGCAGAAAATGAAAGTACCCTTTCCCCGACAATCGCGACAATCAACCTTTCCACTACCGCCACAATCAACACAGGGGTGCTCCGGTTTTTTTCTCCTCATTTTCCGGACATTTGACTGCAGGAAACGCAGAGGGCTTAGCAAATTGCTGATGTATTATTGTGACGCAGGAGACAAACACATTAAGATCAAAGTAACATCACTGATATTAAGGGTACCCTTTGTTTTACCATTTGTTTATTGCATTAGAACGCAATTATTATTATGAGTCATCCGCGAACAACCTCTATAGCAAAGGGGGACGCTTCATATACCCAATCACACAACAGCATTACCTAGCCACTCTGCTAATTGCGGGATCCCTTCACGCACTAGAGTAATATCGTTGTTCTGATATTAACTGCATCCTCAACCAAATACACTATAAATCCTCTGCTCATTGGTAGGACGAGATTACTGACAATCTAAGCAAGCACATCTACAATCTTATGTTCATGGGGTTAGCTCTCATTTCAATTTTTTGTGTACTTCACAGTTCACATTCACATTTTATCAATAGTACAAAATGATACTTCCTCCATTCCAATCAATTCTATACATTTCACTTTTGGACATTATCATAAGTCGAATGAATCTTCGACACAACTTCTAATATATTAGATAAATGATAGTCATGTGAGATCTTGTTTAAATTGTCGTACCGAGTACATTGGGAATATCAAAGTTTTATAATTTTTATCGATATGTAACTAAAGATATTTACAAAAGAAAACGGGTATTGACAAACGTGAATAAAGCAAATGTATAGAATAGATTGGAATGGAGGAAGTACAATTTTCACCACCAAAATCCCAATTAGAAATCAACCACATTTCTATCATGAGCATTACTATCTACCTTCTTTTTTCAATATTCTCTTATACCTTCTCTTCTCACAACCGATTAAAATATCTTTTATATTTGGTTGATGCACTTGCCTTTTGACCTCACACAATATATACTCCCTCTCCGTTCATCTTTCCGTTTCTAATAGGAATATTAATAATAGTTGGGCCTCAATCATCACCTTAAGTTTTTGGTCGAGATGGTTCATCTATCACGGTATTGGGGAGTCTGTGCAAACTAACCACTCTTCAATCCCAGCGGGCATTTGAGTGAGGGAGCGTAATAGGAATATTAATAATAGTTGGGCCTCAATCATCAAGATTTTGGTTGGTATATCAGTTTCAATGCTAGTTGAGTGTTGGTTCCTTTTTCTTTTATGCTGATAGCATCATCTTCTATCATTGTACGGGCCGGGTGACCGGGTTTGCACTCATGGGAGATGGGAGAGTTCACTCCACAAACTCAAGTAGTTTCATCCTAAAACCAACTGGCGATACGAGGAGTAACGGTCAATATGGACACTCAAATATGACAACTCTTTATGGGTTAGAGTCATTCTTCTTCCAACATAACTAAATGCCCAAATGAAAACCTCAAAGACCCGAAATTTAGCATAAAGTTCCAATCTTTAATACACTATTCAATCACAAATATGAGCTCAAATACATACATACAAAAACCCTAATAAATGAAAGAACAAAAACAAGGATAAAAGAAAGAATTGAGAAGTTTACCTCAGTACGGATGATTAACGCAGGTTTGGAGATAGAAAGAGGACGAAGATGTGGCTGAGTTTGTGATTTACGAGGAAAAATATCATCTAGGTTTCCTATGTGTGAACATGAAATGGAGCAATTCCCTTGTAATCTCAATGAAGACGATGATGATGCTGTTAGTATTGCACCCACCATTTTTTCTCAACTTGTTCTAATCTATCTTCCTTTCCCATGGTGGACTATACCATGTACAATTATAACCGCCAGTGTTTAGATTAGGTAAACGGATTATTCAGGTCGAGTTTGGGTTTCGATCATCCAGGTTTATTAGTATCTGGTTAGGCGGTGACATTTCGGGTGGATTGTTATCAAACTCGTCATAACTCATCTATCTCTATAAAAGGAGTAGATTTTCCAAGCCTGTTATTGGTTCCTTAGATTAAGGAAAATATGGCCCACCATCTTTCAATCTAAATTAATTTCCTGGGTATATTCTCTCCTTAACTTCAGAATTAATAATTTTGTTCCAAAGTTCTCTCCGTATCTTCAGAATTAATAATTCTGTTCCGTAATTTTGTTCCGTAATTAATTCTAATCCGTAATTCCGTATTCTGATCTTTCCTCATTTCTATTTACTTAATCGATTACAGACTTACAGTAGTACATTTCGTCATTGTCATAATAAAATACGATATGTTCAAATTATTGTTAATTGAACATTTAAATAACAATATATAACAGTCCAATAAAATACGATAATCCAATAATTAAATCCAAAATACAAAAAATTACAAACTGCAAAAATAATTAGTTTAAGAATTAAATTACATTTTATTTTCCAATCAAATAAAATACAAATTAAAATATCAAACAAGATAAAATATGATATACAACAATCCAATATATAAAAATCCTGTATATTGGAAAAACCAAAAAACCTGCACAAAAAAACGTCTTTTTGTTGAATTTAAATTAAAATACAATATACAACGCAACGGTCCGATATTATCAAAATGATCACATTCCGCCAATATCATCATAAAAATAAAACAAAAATCCATATACTATAAAAGCAAATACTTCATTTGAGGAAAGAAAAAACAAACTATCCCTATTCCCCACCATGTAATTAATTAACCTCTCTTCTCTCCGCTATCATTAAAGTAATTAATTACCCTCTCTTCTCATTTCATATTATTTTTCATATACATATTCATATATTCATATGTTAAAAAGTTTATGATAAAAAAATTAATCACATTTAACCTTACAATAAAAAAAAATTAAAAAAAAATCAGAAATCTATATAGGGGACAACAAATTTTAATAACAAAAAAAATTACAATTCCGGAAAATTAACCTCTTAAATACCTTGACAAATAAAATTAAATTGAAATTTTTGTATGAAACGGTCTCATACTCTCATACCATAAGACGATCAACATATATAATATGAAAAATCGTTTATAAGCACTGAAGGAACAACTTTTTATATGAGACCGTATCTATATTAAATTTAACACTAGGCCCAAATTTTAAGATTTTGATGAAAAATAAAACCCAAAAATATCTATATTTCCGAAAATATGCAGCAAAAAAAAACAGATGGTCATTATTTAATCAAAAGTGGTCACTACTTATCAAAATGTGATCACTTTCCTACTGGTCGCATGTGTGATCGTCGTAAAGTAGAATTTCGCAAAATGGTAAATTAAGGCTACATAAAATAATACGAGTAATAATTATTATTAAGTGATATTGTCGACTCATGCATATATATCGATCCATGTTTTTATGGTTGCTATTAACCCTAAATATATATCTCTACAAGCTCAAAAATAGTAAGGGTCAACAAAAATATACAATGCGGTTTTATTATATATAGTTTTAGATTAAATATTATAGATTAAAGGTGTAACCAATGGAAAATAACTAATTTCAGGGGCCTGATTTCTCAAGTGTTATATGATAACTACGTTATCGACCTATTTCTCGTCACTATTTCCCTCTACTTTGTCCATTTTTATGTCGGTTCTCCCATATTTATTCCCTTTTTATCCTTAAATAACATTACATGCTATTTTCATGCGTATTTTATGTTTTTGTAGCATCGTTGTGTTATTATAGGTGTTTCGGGATCTTTACGGAAGTTTCGGGAAGCCTACAAGTCGAGAATCCGAGTTTTGAACCATTCCGGGTGTTCCTAGTTCAAAGTCGGGTGTAACTTGGACAGTCAGGTGTTCCTACACCCACCTAAAAACCCAAGTCAGGTGTAACTCAGGCAGTCAGGTGTTCCTACACCTAACTTGTCCAAGCTACACCCAAGAGGAGCGAAGAACAAGACAAAACAAAGAAGCCGGGTGTAACTAACCCCCATCCGGTGTAGCTAGGCCACGGCCGGTGTTTCCTACACCGGATGGGCCTCTTCTTCGCGTGTTTTTGTTCTTCTTAAGTGGGCTTTCACCCCCACTTAAGCCTTTGTATATATACTCTAATTTTCAGATATTTTGTATCATACACTCCACATTACAAGCTTAGAATATATCTTCATCTTTACCTTAGTATTTTTAAGTAGAAGCAAGTTTTTAGGGTTTGGGTTTCTTAAGGAGATTGTTCATCCTTTTTCCGATCATCCTTGTTCCTAATCTTTTGGTATTATAATCCTTACCTTAATCTTTCTTTCAATCTTTTTAGTTGTTTTAATTTCATTTATTTTGCCCTTTTCATATCTCACCTCTTACATGCTAGTTGTTCTCATAACTTAGTTTTAATTGCTTGATCATATGTTATTAGCATCTATAATTATCAAAAACATGTTTGTCATCATTAGATCGCTTTTATTTATTAGTCTCGAATGCCTAAATATGATTAGTGAGTAGACCCCCTTCTACGGGGTGTTTTGACCTTAAATCATGTTGACTTCTTAAGATGGGTGTTGTGTTGGGTTGTAAAAGGTGAAGGAGTTGAGGTTTACCAAGGGGCTTGACTTGTTTAATGTTTGACTTGGGCTTTTGAATCGGGAGACTTTTAACCCTTGACCATCAATGAGAATTGATTAGGTTAGAAGTTGACCACCCTAGTTAGGCTAGTTATCGACCTAGATTGAACCCGAGAGGGGGAATTTGGGTTGGGTACCCTTGATATTCGGTTGGAAAGCGGTCCTTGAGAGAGGAAGTGGGAAGACCGGGATTTGGCTTGTTTTGATCCTTTGGCCTAGGAAAGAGGGGGTTGGGGTTTGGCCAACCTTAGTCATCTTAATCCTAGAACCCGGAGTAGTCCGACTCATGAACCCGAGAGGGGTATGGGGAGGCATTTCTAGTGATACCTAGTGAGCCCGAGAGGGAGTCTTGGTACGAATTAGAGGAGTCACCTCTCAACCCCGTTACCTAAAACAACCGAACAAGCATCTATTAAAGGAAGTCGCATGTGAAACGGTTGAATCACCTCCTAGTCCCTTCTTAATTTGAGTAATTCGTTTTAATCTTAATCTAGTT
The DNA here is from genome assembly GCA_029255685.2 of Silene conica. Lineage (NCBI taxonomy): Eukaryota > Viridiplantae > Streptophyta > Magnoliopsida > Caryophyllales > Caryophyllaceae > Silene > Silene conica. The sequence goes on from CM055314.2 coordinate 4,800,229, forward strand.
TGCCTTCCTTACTTTTGTTTGCTTTTAGTTATTAATTTTAGTTCCTTAATCTCAATCAAACTCAATATTTATCCGACTTAGCTAAGCATAAAGGTAAAACGAGAGGTACTCAACAACTACTCCCTGAGGATCGACCCTCGATTATTTGCTACGATTTATCGTGCACTTGTGAGGCTATTTTAAAGCTATCATTATACCTTAGGTACCATTTAATTTCAGGTTGCTTATTTGTTCAATACCAAACACTTACAAAAAATCAGGTAGCTGTAATTTTGCTCAAATAACCCAATTTGGTCAAATAAACTACCTGAAGTGTGTTCCGAAACAGAGCCTTTATCACGGACATTTCTATGTGCCAAAATGCGGAAATTACAAATGAATCTTGAAATTTTAAATTCGTAACAATAACAAAGGTAACAATTAAGTGAAATTGGTTTATTATATTCCGTGCAATTGTTGCACGGGTATAAAACTAGTAAGTCATAAAGTAGTAACGTTTAGGCCGGATTGGATAGGTCGGGGATAAGTCTGTACCTAATAATAACATATAGGCCGGAGTAGCTAGGTCGGGTACATTCGTGGCCGAGTCAAATTTTAGTCATTTGTTGAGGTTTTCAGGTGCAAATCATGTCATTATGGTTAAGTCACCTTCGTCAAGTCCACGTAGGTGTCAACCGTGCTACTAAAAATTGGTTATTACATATATCTTGAATTATTGTTGCCTAAAATGTTTCTTATTTACGGGAGGCTTTGACTTCTTTTCATGTCTGCTTGTTACCCACCCCGATTTCATACTCGTCCTGTAACTGTGTATTGCTTGATTTTCATACTTCAAGTTTCAAATGTAAAGTAATGTCAATGATATGAGAAATAGGAATATACAACGAAGATATTACCTCACACTTTTCTTATTTTTCAGCATAATTATATTTTTTTGAGCATATGAATATTTTTTTGAGTTTGTGAATATTTTTTTTGAGTTTATGAATATTTTTTTGAACTTATTACATTAAACTTTATTTATTTTTGAGCATGTGTATTTTTTTTGAGCTTATAAAACTTTATATGTTAGATTTTAATTATTTTTTTTGTTAAAATTAAAATATAACTAAGTTTACATGTAATGTTTTTGAGTTTGATTGTATATTTTTGAGCTTAATGTTTTAATAACTTAACTCAAAAACTTTATACCAATACTTAGGGCTGAGCATAGGTCCAGAACCGGACCGGACCGAACCCGAAACCGAATTTTACTAAATTGGGGACCGAAGACCGGGCCTATAAGGAACCGGTCCTGGACCGGACCGGACCGGTAAAAACCGGACCAACCCGAGACCGGACCATTTGGACCGATTTCACATTTGATCAAATTTTCTTATTTAACTAACAATAAAATTTTTGAATAAAAACCCATACTCTAATTTGTATTACTTTGCACATCACTTAGAAGAACACATAAGTAATAACTAGCCAAAATAACACATTAAAAAACTTTAAAATTCAGAAGTCAAAAGTTCAATAATCACAATCTTGACTCAATCCGGTCCTATCGGTCTGGACCGAAAATTTTCGGTTTTGGACCGGACCGGACCGAAACCCGAACAACATAAATAGTTGGACCTAGGACCGGACCGAAACTCAACCGGTCCGGGTTCGGTCTGGACCGAACGGTCCGGGTTCGGTCTGGACCGAACGGTCCGGTTCGGTCCATTTTTCCGGTCTGGACCGAGTTTTGCTCACCCCTACCAATACTCATAATTTTTAAAAAAACTCAAAAATACTATTATAAATGCTCAAAAAGTATAAAGTTGGTCATATTACATCGGATGTATGGTCCTCCTACTGCAATGACACGGCTAATTCTATTTTGAATTTTATAGGCTATCTTCAATTTTCAAAAATCCGAAAAAATAACCAAATAATTCCGGGTTTTTTTGTTGAAGTTTGGTATAAGAGTAATAAGTCTGGCCTAGTAACTATTACCTCCAAACATAGGTAATGCATTACCTACCTCACCCTATCAGTAAAAATTACCCATCACAAAATTTCCCCAAATCTCTCTTCTTTTAGTGCATCTTGTCATCTTGTCATCTTGTCATCTTCTCATGTATATGCCAAACCAAAGGTCAGGGAAAAATCGCAGCTATAATAAATTTGATGGGTAATAATCTCCCCCAAACAAATCTCCCCCTCAATTATTTAGGGTATACCAGGCAGACCCTATAGTAGTTCTTGGCTTCCTGCTCCCCTTCCTCAGTATCTCTACTTCAGATTGTTAACATTGTTCCCTTTCAATCTAAACCTGAATCTCTACTGTGCGATAGCGAGGTTTAAATCAAGTCCCCTAGACTCGACTCTTACAATGTATAAACATACTTCTTTTACTCCATGGTGTTTAAATGTCGGACACTGTCTCGGAGCTTCAACTCTTGGAGCAGGAATGCGAGAAAAATACACTTCCATGAAAACGGAATTGCCTGAACCTGAAGCTACTGTTTTACAGCAAGCAAGTGAGGCTGTTTATTTTCTATGTACAATAATACAATACATTGGCAACAATTACAAATTGAGCTCTAACACCTCTACCACATTCCTCTGCTAGTTTTAATTACTAGAAAGTAATCAAAAAAAAATTCTACCTGCAAAATTTAGGATGCACGGAAGGGGTCGGAATATATATACACATTCACTCAAGCCGGGAACATCTCTTTAGCTCGGTCTTGTACTCGATATCCTTTCTAGTAATGCAAAATATTCCAGATTGCTCATCTACTTTCTCAATCAGAAGCTTTAGCAGTGGAACTTTTGACAGGGTTTTGCATGAGCCTACCATTACTAACTTTTTCTGCGAAAAAAATACAGCTTTCAGCCTGTCATTATCTTTTGGTGTTTGGTAGTCTGATAGTAAGATTGCAGATTTGCAGGCAACGACACGACGAGGCTCCTGAATAAATTCTGATTTCTCAGATGTACTATTTTGGGACGTGAACCGGAAAGTCAGTGAGTGGTTGTACTCACGAGTCTCATGACAGGGTTTCAAAACCCGTCAGCAACAAAAACTGACCTCTTATCCCCTAGCAGGTCTTGCTTGTGACGGACTAATCCCGTCACAAGCTTGTGACCTCTCACAAAAAGGTAAAGGGGACAAGGTGGGGCATCCTTCATGTGCTTTCCTACTCACCTCTCATGGGTATTTTGTGAGAGAAAACGGTTGCAAATGAGAATTTGTGCTTATCCCCCATCTACACCCAAAAGAAACCAGTACAGGATACAGTCTTAACTAACCAGTTCTAATATTCGCGCTGTAATTGTCCAGATTTATAACATGAAGCATAGAGAACCTAAGAAGGCTTACCTTTGCACGTGTTAAAGCCACATTGATTCGATGCCAGTCACCAAGTAAAGAAGATGAGTAATTCCTTGGATTTTGAGCCGATCTAACAAACGAAACTAGTATGCAGTCTTTATCCCTACCCTGAAAGAGCAAAACCAGAAAGAGCAATGAAAAGTGAAAAACAGGCTACCATTGGAGAAGCTTCAAAATATACTCAGCACGAAAGACGTGATGGTTGATATGAAACTAGCATATAACAGCAAGACGGGACTAACCTGGTATTTATCAATAGTATGGACCTCAACAGCTGTGAAGTTGAGAACCTGCCGGATGAGATTAGCCTGGGAATTGTATGGAGTAATAATTCCAATTTCCTCCTTTTCAACACCATGGTTAGCTAATGCTTCAGTAATCTGAGGATAATTAACAATTATAAATCTGAATAAAGCATGAAAAATTTCTTTAATTGCTGTGTTAAGGACACAGTCAGCAAATCCCGAGTCCAAAACTGTTAAAGTAAAAAACTTGCCTCAGCCACGATATGAGCTTCAACTGGGTTATTGACAGTCTTCTGATCCCTAGTCTCTAAGGCAGGCAATTTATCTAAACAAATGAATGACTTTGTAAGAAACACAGAAATATCACTAGTAAATACTAAATGTCAGGAACAATAACCAGGATATCGACAGACCTGTGTTAATAAATATTACTGGCTTACTCGCATCCAGAACCTGTCATATTCATCACCGTATATTAGTGTAGCTTCGAGGAATCAAAGTAAAAGATTGCGATTATATTAACTGTTGCAGGGAGCAATCAAGTTTTATTATCATCCTTACCTCCTCCAGCCATGGCGATAGGGATCCTCTTTTCAATAATTTAAGTTCTGCATTCTCTACATCTAAAGAGCCACATCGAAGTCTGTCGCCATATATAAGGGCATTCGAGAGTTTCATGATTCCTGCACACATCCGGTACTGCATCACACAACAAAAGCATTTCGTTTTATTTAGTTAATACTGAATCATTCAAAGAAAGAAGAAACGCAAAGAAAAGAAAATATTACAAGACATTTAAAGTTAAACAAGAAATTTAAGCTGACCTGACTTTGCAGAGCTGATATTGCTTGGGGATGTGCTTCGGATAGCCTGCGAAATAGGCTTACAGACATTCCACTTTCTCGAGCTTCTGGACTCTGAAGAATCAAAGTAATTCAGGGTTTGAAGAAACTGCTGAAAAAGTTGAATCGAAGACGGTTGAAGACATACCTTAACAAGAGGTGGTAGTTGATAGTGGTCTCCGACGAGGACAAACTTGGAACAAAACATCAATGGCCCCAAAGACACCTGATAAAAAGGCATGGTGCAATATTTCGATTATCTTCTAACCACGCTTAGACAATGCTCGTAAATTTTTCTTCCATAAGGTAATGCTCAGAAACTATGTAACAGTAGAGTTAAGATCCTCATCAAAGAGCAACAAACATACAAAACTTTAGAACTATCACAAGCTATTGGTTTTATACTTTCAAGCGTTGTCGATGCTAAACCTCACTATGTCACACTCCTGATGTCTTGTGTTCCAAACACTCTAATACCTTGTGTTACTTGGACTTGGGTACAGGTGTCAAACACGGGTACGTATTTAAGCATTGGACTCACTATGACTCAACTTTCTGGACACGTCTTTGAACCGGAAATTTAATAATGTCTGAAATATTGTCTTTCAGGAGTTAAATAGAGAGACGTTAAGAATTAAGCCTGAACATAGTAAAAAAAATCAAATACTGTTAAGCGAAGTATCAGATTTGGTTAGGGCACATACATCAAATCATATCAGTAAATGCTGTCTCAAACACGAGTATAGCCATAGAAGTGAAGAGTCGTAATAACATACTAATGCCCACCAACGGAACATTGTGTCAAACAAAGATAAGCAGTCATACCGGCAGGCTAGTCTGTCCAGCCTCGTCAATTATGCACACATCAAATCTCTTACTTGCAAGCAAGGGGCTAGTTATTCCCAGACATGTTACTGCAACGACCTTGACTTCATCCAACTTCAATTTGATGTCTTCTACACTCTGAATGTCCATATCTGCATACGATTCACAAATGATAATTCTGAAGCTAGACATACCCTAATTTCAGCGTAGTTGTTGATTACAAACCTGAAAGACAATGGCCCTCAACTTCTTTGTGCACTGCCTCACGTCGACCAACACGTACAAAATCTATCCCCTGAAAATTTCACTCTTTATTAAGTCTGGGGATTTTTTTGAAAGAACCAGTATGTACACTGCAATTATAAAAGTGCACTCATCGGATGTATGCAAATAATGCAATTTACCTCTAAAGGACCCATAATAAAACTTGCATTTTAATACTAATAACTGGAGGACTGGATGTTACTTGACAGAAGGAAACTACTTGATGGAAGAACCAAAGCGGTTTTGAAAAAGGACGAGAACAGGGTGAATTTTCCCACAAGGTTCAATGATATCTATATGCTATGTAGAAATCTCCAGACAAGACACTGTTTAGTTTTAAAATTATATATGGTAAACTACCAGCTTTTCTTTTGCCTTCTCCTTCCAAAACATAACAGAAATAGAAATGACCTGGGATTTCAATTTGATAAGCAAGTTATCAACAGCTGAATTTGTGTATGATGTAAGCAAGACTGATGCACCCCTCATCAACAAAGCCTTCACAGCATATACCATTGTAGATGTCTTGCCAGTCCCAGGCATTCCCAAAACAAGAGCGTAGTCTTTTGCAGTGAGAATCTGTATCAGGAACATAGTTACAACACTTGAGTTACATGCGACAATACCAACAGGAAGCCATAACTTAAATGTGAGTTTTTATGTAGTCCCCCCTTGACGTCTGTGGTAACACCGTCAACTTTGACTGATAAAATTATTCCCGCTATATACACTTAGTTTAAAAATATGATATAAATTGACAACCAAAGTCAAATGGAGACAATAAAATAGGATGGATGTAGTACCAATATACGTGAAGAGCCAACAAGGAGATACAAAGAAGTGACCAGAAAAAAATGAACCTATAGAAAAAAAATTGCACCTTAATGATTGCCCTTTGCTGATCAGCATTTAAGTTCCTCTCAGAGCAAATATAGGATATTGCTGGGTCTTGGCTGAGTATTGACCCGCTGTCAAATCTTGGAGCCTAGAAAACAGCATTGTTAAGTGATATTGCAAAGAGATATGGGCCGCGAGTAAACAGTAAAAGACACATTAAAGGCTCACCTCAAGATCCACAATAAGCTTTCTCAAGCTTTCACTTTGTGCATTTTGAAAAAATAGCTGAACCAAATTAAACCTGTAGAGTAGCATGTAATAGGAATATTATTAATAATAGTTGGGCCTCAACCATTACCTCAAGGTTTTGGTTAAGATGGTTCATCTATCATGGTATCAGAGCCAGTGTGACCAATGGACACGAGTTCGAATCCTGACAACCTCAAAACCCCTCAAAAACTTACGAAGTGGAAACCTAGCACACGGTATGGGGTATGGGGGAGCCTGTGCAAACTAACCACTCTTCAAGCCCAATGGGCATTTGAGTGAGGGAGCGTAATAACTAATAGGAATATTAATAATAGTTGGGCCTCAACTATTTAAGGTTTTGGTTGGGATGGTTCATCTATCAACATGTACAAGTACTTTTATTGTAAATTAACAATCTTTGATGGAAAATACAGAAAAGAATCACTTTCGGATAGTCACCTCATTGTACCAAAAGACGATGCAACTTCATCCTTGTCTATCCGCCACACCTCATTTTGAAGATCTTGTAACAATGATGAACGAGTGCTCCTTGGAAGCCTCAGGCGCTTTGAAAACGCCAGCTAATTGTGAAAGAAGAAAAGACGAATCGTTACATTTGGCAGAGTATGAAATATGAAGTCATACATCATAAGACAATGGTAACAACAATGACAGTAATGTGAAGGGAATAGAAACTGCAAATTTATCCTTACTGAAACATGAGAGCGACTGATATCTATGATTGTCGCACTCGCAACTGCAAGACAATTTGATTCACTGCTCAAGATCTGTTTAGAGAAAATAATAACCAATCATAAGCAAGCCTCTTATGTTTTGAAAGAAACATACCAACTAAATTAGTTATACCCTTTTGATTAGGAAAATGTAACCTTACATATTTAAGGAAGGGAAAATAAGTCACAAAATGCTGGTGGTCAGATGTTCAGCATCTTGTTTATAGGGTTTAAGGTGCATATGATAAATTGTTTGCATAAGCAACCCCTAATATCGCTACATCTACAAAATCTACTACTTTCAGATGACAAGGATGCATTACCACACGATCACCACTGCGAAGACTGCACTGCAAATCATTCTCTGGAGAAAATGACCCATCTGTAGAAGCTTGAGTGTGCGCTCGGTCGCTAGGAAACGGAGTATCCTTATGAATGAAGCGATACACAAAGCGGACATCCTTAGTGGAAGTCAGCATATGTTGCTCATCTGATCCATCGAGAATAATAGAAGAGAGGCAACTTGAGACACTTTCTTGACTTGACACACGAGATCTCCAGGTCAAATTATTTGAAAACTGAAACCAACACATGTAGAAATACAATCCCTCAAATTTGGCTGCATGAGCTCCGTAAAACTTGATACTGCCTTAGGGCTCCATTTACACCAAAAAAATTACATCTTTACCTGCTGGTCATTAGCTTCAAGGTCAACTAGACGATTCCACTGATTAAAGAAAAGTTTATGAGAGCTTGTTAGATGGGCAGTCAGTGAATCAAAAAGGTCTCCCAATCCACTACTCTCAGCATTACCCCCGTGCATCTGTGGAAAACAGATTCAACATCAACAGAATATTTTCTTCGAATGTATTGGAGATTCTGAGCTGATTAAGTTAGACGTTTACCTTGTGATAAATGGTACAAGAATTGAGATGACGACAGCCTTTACACATATTCAATGTCTACGAAGAATGAACACAAGAATGAACACATCAATCCGGAAAAGCTTTGAAAATAAGGTAAATGTTCTACATTTAGAAATACCTTGAGCATTTGCGGCAGTTGCTGGGCCATTGAGGCCTTCATGATATCGTGTGCTAGTTCATTACGGCGCATGATAATTCCAATCAAATCTGATCTCCGACAATTTATTCCCTTTGCAAGATTAAGTATATACTCAATAAATATACTGTAAGTCTGTAATATACAATATGCATATCAAATTTTTTCCCCAAAACAAGGCAAAAATAGTGAATATACCATTGTCAAATTTGTCGAAAGGTAATACAGGAGTCCAGAATCAATGCTCTGTGAATATCTAACGAGGAAACAACTTATCAGCAATCATTTGATTGAATCTCTTAACGCTGTTGTGACGGTGAGGAGAAAGTTACTGCATACCTCTCAGACATGAGAAGAATGTACAGGATCAACTGGGCTGTGTGTTCCATCAGGGTCTGTTCAAGAGATAATTTAGTGAGAAGTAAGGTCAGAAACAAAGTGTACTACTTTCTTAGAGTGTTTTGAGGAATCTTGCCTGACCACTGGTTGCTTTACCAGTTTTGAACTCTAGGGGCATCATCTTTTCATCAACATGGTTGCCATTGGAGAAAGTTTTTACTCGAACAGAAGCATCAATCATTCCTTTTAAGCCATATTTTGGTGCCCATACCATTTCCTCTATATCAACTACCTGCTCAAAGAACCCGGGTGTATTTGCAATCAAATGGTATGTACATAAAATCTAGCTTCTGATTGGCTTTATAAGAACTCTAACGTTGATGTGCTTCGATTAAATGAAGAAATGATAATGCAGAATAAGCATGTTCATTGTAAATAGATTTTACAGAGTAAACTGAGAAGAAAGCACTTCCAGAATACCACTAGTGGCGTACAAACACATTGGCCAACAACAGTGTCAAATCAATGAGGCAGTGACGCAGATGTATGCAGAATTGCAAAATATAGAAAAGTGACTAATAAAAATGGATATCTAATGGATAAAACCGTCAAGTAGACAAATATAGATGCCATACATCAGATATATTCACTTTTACAAGTCCATCACTGGGTCCAAAATCAACAGTTGGTTCATTGAATTTCTGCAACAAGTTTGAACAAAATCAGTGAATTACTCAATTACTTCTGAAAATGCTGCAAAAAGACGAAACAAAAGATGGAGCCCCTCAAAAGCTGCATGTATGTAACAATAAAGGGAAGTGATAAACTGTCAAATCAGGGGATTGAGATCCAAATTTCACGAGTGAAGATTATCTTCGGTTTTTGTTAGATTTATTTTAGGTGGAACAATTTTTTTGTAAAGTGATATAAACTGTTTATTAATGAATTTGTCTTCCTATGCTCAAGAACATGCGACAAATTTCAACACAAATACTTTATGATGAATGAGAATGCTCAACCTGTGATTTCATGAAGAGTCCTATCCAATTGCATATTTTCGGGATGGCTTCATTCAACGTCACCCACACATCTTTTTCCTGCACTGCAAATCCACACAGTTTATAACGCTCATCAAGTAGAACAGGTAACACCTAATAAAGTATAAATGTTCATACTTGTATTCATAGACTGGAGTGATTAGCTACTCTACGAAAATAACCTTTTGGTGGACATCTTACCTCCACAAGCATACAAGCTTTCAATGTTTTTCTGCATGACAACCTTAGAAAATTCTAAAAGCCGCTCAACAGTGGGGTGCTCCATTATCAGCCCAGCCTACAGAATCAAAGACTGTAACATCAGTGAAACCTGCTCTAGCAATTTTTTTTATTATATAATGACATTATGATAACCACAGTACCTGATAAATTTGGTGCAATATCGTGCCAATTAATGCTGCAGTTGAATGTTCACTGCATTTCAGCCTCTCATCCAAAACAGCTCGTCTTGAACAACTGAAACTACCAGCAATCTAGAGAAAACCGATTACTAATTGGAAAAATTCAAATACCAACTAAAATTGAACCGATTGAAGCATGACTAGCCAACGATGTGATTGGCTATTCTCTTTAGGTGTCAAAGGAGGCACAATGCTGGTGAACTATAATGGAGAGGAAGTATTCAAACATGCGACCATTATCATATATAGTATCTCCATCTCAATCACTAGGCTAAGACATCTATGGTACTACATTTCAGTTGCTCAGGCCAAATGATGAATAAACGATCACAAAGAAAGAAAATTACCCGAGTGCCTGAAAGTAGCAGGTTTGGATGTACAATCAGAAGATTTTTCTCATGATTCACATTACAGTTTCCCTGATCATCGAATTCACCAATAACTCTAATTGTGTCTCCAGGCTCAATTACACTATAAAGCCTGAAAAGTATAAGAAAATATGAGCATCCAGCTGCCTTAGGGACTGCCAAAAGCATTTCTGATTCTTTACAAGGCATTCAACAGAAAGTTAAAGTGGAAATAAAGATCCAATTACCACAGACACCATATTGAAAGACAAAAAAAATTGCTTACCAGTCATCCCACAGATGTACACAATGTTCCTCACCACTTTGCTCAGATAACACACGCAGAACCTAAAGATTAAAAAAACAATCACACCGCATACTACGATGAGTGAATGATTTGAACACATAACGATTTCCTATAAAACCACAAAATAACCTTCACTGAGCACTGAGCTCCATCTGAAGTGGGCGCCGCACGCTTCTCTGTGACCTGCAAAAACAATACATTAAGTACCACTTAGGACCAAATGAGAACCAACAACATCAGATAATGTTTCTCAAAAATGAATAAGAAAAAAAGGGGAAGGAATGAGTAGAAAGGCACGAAAGATACATACCTCTAAGACAAGAAAACAAGGATCAGATGGTCCAACTTCAACCTCTTTTTGTCCCCTAACTGCTTCTTCCTTTAGGGCATTGTTACCATTAACAGAATTTCCATCTTTGGTTCGGGTGCAAACTTTAAGTGACTGCGGGTGTCCAACAGATGGTGTCCCTTCAATGGTAATTGCAGTTTCTACTTGATCTAGAAGTTCAAGAAGAGCCTAAAATATATTAACGGTAAATAGCCATAAGCAACACAGATTAAATATATTGCAGCAAGTACAGTTAGTATCTTCAAAATCAAGAGAACCACCACCATAGTAATCAACACAAAAGCCAGATTCATTGGTCAGACCTAACAGAAAAAAAAATTGTAGCACATTAAAAGGAAATATTTGTGGGTTGTAAGAACTGCACTCACTTTTTTGTGTTGTCTTAATCCCGTACATTCTCGTAGGCCTGTCTTGTGATTAGAACTCCCAGTAGGCTGCACTACAAATATTATACATCACAATGATAATTCACAGCAATAACATCCTAAAACAACTTACACAGTGGGAAGCAAATTACCTTGTCAAGGCGATACGACAGTGATGGTGGAGTTCTAAAAGGGCTCTGTGTACTTGTACCAGCTGAATTATTCAACTCGTTGGCATTGTCACCTCTGCCATTTGCGTCAATGTTCTGACCTCTACTCTTGTCCTTTGAGGCACCCCCATTGGGTAACAAGGACTTTTCATGAGTATCCAGCCTATTTACAGAACTCTGCAACAGATCAATAATTTAATTCAATAACTGAGCCTAAATGAATGCATTATGACAAAGTAGGCTATTAGCAGAAGCAATAATAATAATTATTACTTTATCATCTGACAATTGCTGGAAACTGCACGAATTGAGCCGAGAAGCATCAGCTAATGCCTTCACCACATCAGGAGCAAGCCTTGAAAGGGATTGAAGGCGCTCGTTGACAGGTGAAATCTTCCATGTCACCTCGTCCCCACCATCATCTTGACTAAGCTTTATTATCTATACATACATATCCACTTCACCAGTCACCGCCATAATTTAAGTAAAAATCAGACAACTTTATGCTTCAACAGGTTACCAATTTATTGCAACAATACCAAGTTACAACACCTCATTTGCATCATTGTACATCATAGTAAATAAACTCAAAACAGAACATTGCCATAACCATCTCAGTTTAACCTGTAATATCACGACTCTACCATCCTATTTCATTCAGTAAAGTCACTCAAACCCTCACAGTTGGCTACGTCAATGAGGTGGCAAAAGTGGATACCACTCCGCATCCACCCATGTTAGCGGGGCAGGTAGAGGCATTAAATGTGTAACCCACTAACCCGTTATAGACAATAGGTCAGGGGTGGATTCCACAAAACAAACACACACTATACGCGTCTGGCATCTCTTGTACACGACCCACATGTACCCGCCTTATACTCAACTACCCACGCCACAATATAACTTAAAACACGAACTTTAACATCCTCTTAATCTCGACTAAAACACCCAAACATACGCTGATAACAACATCAACTTAAAACATTTCTTTCATACCATCGTTATTGCAAAATTAACAAAGAAAAAACATAAAGTTTAGTATTTTACCATGCCAGGCGAGAATTTGAAGCGTTTCTTAGGCCCACCCTTCAAAACATCGGGCGAAACCTCGGTAACTTCAGCAGAATCAGTAAGATCCACCGAAGTACTCTCAGACCGGAAATCCAATCCATACCTGGTGTTTAACCCCAATTCATCAGGAAAACCCCTAATTTGCTCTGAAACACCGCCTTTTCTCACATTTTCCCCAAAATCAACCCCATTTCTATGATTTCCCACATCACCCTTCTCACTCACAATCAAATTCGACCTATTTTCAATCACTTTAAGCTTCTTCAATCCAGAACCCACTTTCACCGAATGCGAATCGAACCCATTTCTAGAGTTTCCCACATCAGCCTTCTCACTCAAAACCGAACCCGACCCGTTTCCACTTGATTTAAGCTTCTTGGGTTCCGGACCATTTCTAGGGTTTCCAACATCACCCCCACTACCATCTACAACCCGGCTACCCCCACACTCCCCACCCACATCATTTCCAATTTGTTTCGACCCAGTATCGGGTAACTTAGCGGGATTTTGGGAAACGCGGCCGAAGAAGTGCTGGATTCCATACTTGGTGGGAGGAGGGTGTTGAGAGGAGTTGGATTGAGAGGGTTTCTTTGAAGTTGATGATGATTTAGGTTTCCTTTTTGGTGGCATGATCTTATTGGTATGATTTTCAGTACAAATTTTGATGTGCAGAGATTGAGGGAAGTGGAGGTTGAGACTTGAGAGGAAGAAAATGGGGTCAGGGAAGGAAGATGGGAAGGTGTGACTTGTGAGAGACTGAGAGTATTGGGAGTGTTGCGCGGGAATTGTATTTTGTGTTTTGTGTGTCGTTTTTCATTCCCGCTCATTTCTTTGTTGGGCTTTCCTTTGAATTCATTAGGTTTTTAAATGTGGGTTTGGGCTGAATATTGGAATTGTTATTTACTTCTTTTATTCCAATCAACTAGGTTTGAACTCGTGAAATTCACGGGTCTGCTTTCAAAATTTTACATAAATATCTGTAGGAAAATAAGGACAAACCTTTATGCGGAAGCGATCGGATCGTTGTGTTCACTAACTGCCCACTACCGTATATCGTACCTCCGGCGGCTACTAGAGTCCCAGAATATTTCCACACCCCAAATCCCAAGTCTCGTAACGATGATAGACTTAGCCTCTAGAGATTGTATCTTTGTGCCTGTATTATGTGTTGTCTCCGTTTACATTAATACAATTTTTCTCTATTTGTATATATGTAGATATCACATATGGGAGTTACAAGAAGCAAATAAAATCACATTAACTTAGCTGACTTAATGTAATTTATTAGCATGTTAATTAGAGCAATTAAGTGGAGTTGAATGTGACCGTTACATACATGGCCGTTATGAAATTCAATACTCCCACTCGGCCACACAACCGAGTCGATGCTCCCACTAGGTCACTAAGCCAAGGGTTACGACACTTGATCACAAAGTCAAGATAATTATTTTACTCGATCACAAAGATACAGAAACACACTTGGTCACACAACCAAGTAATTTACAACACGCACAAAATACGTGAACAACCTCTAATGCTTCATACGGGAAATGGAGTGTGCGACCAAAAAGTAACAAAATAATGTTATATTAAGCTACCATCAAACTAACATAACACTTTCAGATTATCAATACCCCAAATCATTCAAACATCACCGTTAGCATACATAGCCCCTATATGCTATCATAATCATTTAGTTATATACACAATATAACCCCTTGCCAGGAAATTATGGTGAAGTTGAATTGATCATTCCTCCGATACTAATAATAATCCATCTCAACTTAACTGTTTTCCTAACATGATCCGTTGAACCTTAATCTTTTAGGCTCTTAGAATTCATATTAAAGTAGCAACATCAAGAATTAACTTCATATCATAGCTCCAAGTCATAGGGCACCGAACAAAATTGGACAACACAGTCCATAGGATCACACAGTGACAAAGTAGGGAATCATTGTCACTCCAACGGTCGACTTACTAACACACATAGTATCATATATGTGTCACAACATAGCTCCCACTACGGTGGGCATATCACGCTTCCATGTCGTGCGAATCATAAGTCTAGATACTACTCAAGTATCTAACTCAAGCCACTAGATTGATACATATATTCAATATGACACTTGTGATTCAGTTCAAAGCTTAAGTATGAAAATAGGGTGTCTTGTCATACTTCGACTACAAAAGTCTCATCATAGATTTACTAAGGCGACTATATAACGAGTCAATATATTTTCCATACAACTCATGTACAAAGATAATCTTGAACACTCACTAAGTGTAAATCTGACTCAGTCTCATCTTGCCCACTACACAAGTGACGAGGCGATTACCTGTGTGACTAGGCAATCTAAAAGCTTGGTGATATCTTATGTGCCTCATCATGCAACAAATGCATATGAACATTTTCAAAAGATACAAATCTTTATCCAAAAAATGTTCATCCACAACTCAACAAGATTAAAACTTAAGTTCACTTTTTCGCACAAATTAGCTCAATACATGAACTAATTAAGAACACATCTTATTAAATAATGCGTTAACCATCTTGTTTGTTAATCTTACTTGAAGACAACTCTTAGTCCTACACAAGAACTAATTTACTCTTGTCACAAAAGCAAAAAAGTAAAAAAAACTTGATTACGTATCATTGTGCTTGTAGAGGATTGATTAGGTAACAGATACTTATCAATCACAAATTGACGTTCAACTATGTACTAAACAAGGTACACGTCAAAAAAAAAAACTACACTAGAACAAGAAACAATACTTAATCGTTCCTTGCTTTTGAGCATAAGTTTAGAAATAAAAACTTTATTTTTCTTCTAAATACCAATATGTCACCAATTAACAAAGAGAAACTTATTCTCCAATGTAATTTTGACATAACACATTAATTCCACCATTCCAACAAAACATCAAACAAATGATTTATGGAATTTGAAATATATTTAAAAAGTTCATTCAACACATGAATAAGCTAATACTCAAATATATATCATCTTAATCATTTGAGACAAAACTCAGTTGATCAATTTTGCAAACTTTTTCTGAGAAACTTAATATGAAATAGTCTTTTTATTCATTTGAAAACAATCCAAATAAATGACCAAAATTTAGAACAAAAGCGGAACAAACATTTGAGAACATATCTCATAATAATCTTAAACCTTATTGCCATAATCGTTCATTGTCACAATGTCTTTCTACTCTCGTAATAACAATCCATTTTATTACTTGGCGAAAAAAAAACTCACTTTCTAAAAGTGATAACTCCCACTTACTAAAAAATGGTTCGAAAAACGAATAGAAGGAACAGCTCCCACTATCGTCCGTCATGAGCAAAACACCTTAATGATCGACTTTACGTTAATCCTTAATTATAACTTGACAAACGAGTTAAAATTTACTCATCAACTCTCATATTTTACTTTGGATCATGGAACCACTCCCACTATCCAAAATATAGAGAGAAGTTAAACTATCCTTGGTGTCTAAACGGGTTCACAAAAATTATCCCACTCACCAAGAGATAGTTACTTCTATTGTAACGAATACAATACATAGATCTACTAGCATTCGACAACACTTAGAAACACATCTAAGTGAATAAATATTGTGGGTCACTTTATACACAAAGTTTGACAAATGTTCAGATGAATGATCAATCTACTACCGAAAACTAATGTAGAGCGAACAAAATTTCCTTAAAACATATTTAAGGAATTCTTCTTAATCTATAAGAGCATCTCCAATGGTAAGCTAGTTCCTACTAGCTTACCTTTGCCAACAAGGATTTTTAAGCTACAACATTTTAAAACTATAAACTACTACAATGGTAAGTTAGTAGTGTTGTGGCTTAGATGGACCCATATTTAATACATTTACTTATTTTACGTAAAAAAATAAAAAATGAAAACACACTCATATTTCCGCATGTGTAATTTTAGTTGGTAAATTTTTTATGTAGGGTCATTTGAGCTACTAGCTCCATGGAGCTAGTAGCTCATTTTAAGGTACTTCAAAATAAGTGCTCAAATGGTTAAGCTACTTGCTTGAAATCTTTTTTATTTGCAAGCAAGTCCTTTACATGAACCATTGGAGATGCTTAAAGAAGGAAACTTGATCATTATATCTTATCTATATAAATAGTAAAACATTTAATCCATCCTCATTAAGCCACCTCATCACATTTAGTTTTTTTTTTAAAAAAAAGGTAAATGTGGGTCCCGCAGCAAAGAAAATGAATTTAATTTCTGAAAAACCGCTATGTTTATGTTGGTACGTAAATAATTACGTTTTATGTTTCGTTCGTACGAAAATATTAATGTTGTTTCAGAAATCGCAGTATTTTGATTAAATAATATTAATAATAAATTACACCAATTGATAAGAATAAAAAATTTAAATACTAAAATTTAACTACAAATGAACTAAAAAATTATAGAACAATATATTTTAATTCCAAGAAATTAATTTTGGAAAACTTTTGAACAGCTTATAATAACAAATGTCTTAGTTTTATATTAAAAAAGAGTTTTAATATACTTACGAGAAGTATAATTTTTTTTTTCCGATTTTAAAGTTACCATGGTCAGATTTTTATCGTCAAATGACTAAAATTCATCAGCAAAGTTACAAAAATTAATACTAAAATTCCGCCCAATTATATCGTTTATGTTTTGTTAATAATATTTATAAACTATTTTTTTTTAAAAGATACCCGTGCAATTTTGCACGGGTTTAAAACTAGTTTCACTTAATCATATATCAAGTGATGTACAATTTCTCTCACCTAAAACAACACAATGTCATAGTGTTTAAAAATTGTATGATCGACGCATATTTTTTTTCCTCATTTACGTTTTGAACATATCAAACAATTATTCACAACCAACACATATACTAAGAGTTCTAACTCTAAGTTTGAAGTTGGTTTCCACTTTTATCATAAAATGTTCCAACATATCAAACATTTTATAAAATGACAAAATAATTAATACACACTCATTAGCGTGAATCGATCATGTCAAAAGAAGGGAAAAAACATACGATCTCATGATGCATCCTTAACATTTAACTACCCACAAATAAAATAAAAAATAGATTGAAATATAAAAAATAGAGACATGGACCATACATGATAATGTAATCAAATAAATGAATAAAGTAATGCGGTAAACATATATACATGACCAAACACATAGCCATAATGAACTATAAACATGAGGTTAAAATTAAAAAAACGTGATTTCCAATAAACTAATTATTGAAAAATAATGACACGCTATAGGTACGTAGAGAATTAACAAGTCAAAATAGCACAAAGCCTATTTGAATTGTCCATCAACAAACAATGGATTAAACAGCTACGAGTTATAATAATTCTCGCTCCGTTTCTAAATCCACACAGGACAAGAATTAACAGGTGATGCAAGCTAAGAAACAAACATATAACTCGAATTGTTGGAGAATGGTATTATTTAGCTCAAAACTAACATAAACCAAACAAATAATATCTCCATACTTTTTTCTCGTCGACACTAAGTCCGACGTATTAAACAGTACCACATATTTATTCTAAATAGTAAGAATAACATAGACTATTAATAATCATACCATGAGACTTTTCTCCCGGATAAGTTTTTGAGACATTTACTAAAGATTAAGTCTACTTACGACGAAAGCTTTTCCATATTTTATTCCAGAATCGGATGGCAAACAAATTACCATGGAAAAATAACTCATTCCGTAAACCAACCACGTGTTTAAAAAACATTTCACCTAAGAAAAATGAAACACGGTGACAATACTCAAATACTTCGGGTCAAGACACACAATCTTGTCTCCCACGTCAAAACGAAATTGACTTACACGTTATTCTTACGCTACATAAGCTGTAAGACTTGTCTCAAAATAATTTAATAGATCTCCATACAAAATAACACAATTTTGCACGCATCAAGCTTACTATATTTGAATAAATAAATACGGGTAAAAGCATAGATTTTCATAATCTTACTCATTAGTAAGATATTCAACCTCGATTAGATAACAGTGATCACAATTTCTCAAATCGTGATTGTTAATAAGATACAAAAATCTTAGAACTCTAATTATCAAAGTTCAAACGCATCACTATGGTGAACAAATCACCAAAAAACAAAAAAACACTTGTTGACATACACAACTATATGGATGGAGGCACAATTCCAATTAAATTATTAAAATTTCTTCATTTATATTGTTCGTTCGAAAATTTCGCTATACTCATAATCATCACAAACGCAATAAACTAGAAATTTCAACAACGTAATTAACTCTCTTGAGATTAAATGAAACAAAATCACTTAACCATTTAAAATACGCTAAACAAATTAGCTATTACCCTTATAATAACGGCTAAACAAATTAGCATGAACAATAATATCATTTTGATATTATCAAAACACTATGCAAAACAAATTTGCACGTCTCTAAAATCAATTAAAAAAAACTTGATCATAACACATATGACAGTTTAATGAATTATTGATACACAACTAATACGTATTTAATTCTTTTCTCATCTCCCATGTAAAAACTAATTTTACATGTACCATTATTATATATATCACTAAGATATATAAGATTTTTTTTTAATGTAAAACACATTTACAAGTACAAGTATACGACGAAGACATAAGTCATTTCGTAAAACAAATTTACGATTACTATTATATCACAAAGATATAACGCTTGTATATAAGTTAGAAAATCTCATGAACAACAAATGTCAATAAGATATTTCTTTTTATGAACTACAAAATTACACAATTTTCACAAGATAAAATAAACGAAACGAATTCGTAAATTTTAACACTATCTTGTAAAATATGATATACCACATAATTATGAGTAGCATATACAAATCGAACACGGAGTCGAAAATTAGTATTTCTCATACTCATAATATACTCGATAAGACAATTTAGACAAGATCTCACATGACTGTCTTTTATGCTATACATTGGAAGTTGTGTCGAAAATTTTCTCGACTTATGAAGAGTGTCAAAAAAATGATATGTATAAAATTGTTTGGAATGGAGGAAGTAACGTGTGTGGGGACTTATGCGGGATTAGACTAGTTATATAATAAATTTTTGTAAAATTTTAACTTTTAGAATTACATGATTTTCGACAACGTCTATTAAACATCATCTAATATCGTGTGTATGGTGAACAACGACACCAAGCCTCCACTTTTGGGGGACCATATCTGTCGGGACTATCATCATTATCATTATATTTAAAAAAGAAGGATGTTAAAATGCTGACGTGGCGTACCAAATTTACAGCATTGTCTATTTTAAGGTTTCTCATTAAGTTTGGGCATCTTATGGACAATTCAACCAATTGGAAGCAACCGACTAAGCAAATAAGAGAAAATGACAATAATGTATTTGTTTACTAACTCTAAACCTAATACTTAATTTGTTCAACTCATAATTACGTGTAGGAAATAGCTACGTTAAATTACATTGAAACTAACTCCTAACACTTACGTATAGAAAGAGTAATTGTCAATTTTAAGATTTCTCTCTAATTTTCTCTCTATCTAAACCCTAATTCAACATCCGGGGGTTGTCGTCTACCTTTTTGGTGGAGGTAATCCCCAATTTTTCCGTTTTCATTATTTTTTACACTAATAACTTCTTGCCTCTCCGTCCTTTATTGGAGAATTGTGCTCACCTTTTGGTGAGTTTTGTCCTCACCTTTTGGTGAATTTGTCCCCATCGTGTGGTGAGATTTTTCTCCTCTATTTGAGAGGTTCAAGAATTAAGTGGAAGATCGACGCTTCATTATTGTTGATTCTATGGAGATAAAACTGTTGTCAGATTGCTCGTTACAAACTTTTTGGTCAAAAGAGCTCGATTCTTGTCAATGTTTTAGAAAATTTGGAGACCCTCTTGTGAAAAGCCGCAGAAGGCGATATGTTAGAGGATGTGCGGAAGCGTCTCATGAGCCCACCAAGTTCATAAATTTTCTGTTGATCAAGAATGTAGTTTATTGGATTTTAATCGTTATGTGTCCTCTCATTCTTGACATATGTTGTAACTACCATGAGACTTATAATTAATGAAACGATTTTTCCCTTAAAAAAAAAACATATAGAAATAGTTGCTTTAACTTTACAAAACAATTAATCAGTTATTCTTATTGGTATACTGCTTTAATTTACATTCCAGCTAAACTTTCTGCCGTCAATTACGCTCAAACGCATCATTCAATCAATCTTCTTCCGCAAACCCTTTCGTTTCTCAGTGCTGCTCGAGAACTTCACCAACCAACTACCTCTTTTTCTTATCTTCTTTTACCTTCTAATTCCTGTAAATATCGTTTCTTATTCATAAGTTTTCTCATCCAGCAATTATCATCCTCTAAACATTACACTTTATCTTCTAAAATCTCAAGAAATTGAATATGATATTCTCCGATGGACATTGCTTACTATTAGCCATTAGCCAACTCAATTTTGTAGTTAGATTTACCCATATGAATATCACAAATTCTTATTTGCAACGGCACTATCCGTCGCAAGCTTGTGACGGATACTGTTTTCTCTCACAAAATACCCACTTTTTCTCTCTCTCCAACACTATTCACGTGGTCTCCTTTCTCTACTAACTCATTTTTTACCCATTTTATCTCACAAAATATCCGTTACAAATAACGACCCGTCGCAAGCAAGACTTACTATATGAATATAAGGGTTGTGCACAAGTGAACGAGACATGATTTCAAAGATAAAAAGAGGAGTGAATCAATTGAACTTCTATTCGTTGATGTAGAGATATGTTCATTAATTTTATTTCTTAATTCTATTTTTAGGGTCTTCAATTATTAATCCACGTTGTTTTATTTTATCAAAAAAAAGTTTAGAATTTCTTTTTCATATTAAATAGCAAACTAATTAATCCGTATTGTTTTATTTTATCGTCTTTGGCAATAATCAATTGCTCATTTAAGTGTAAAACAATGGCATTATCGGTCATTCTCGAGCACTCTTAAGAGATTCGAATAATGTCACAAACAAAGCTACAAAAAATGAGCTGGCGATTTGATTACATGAATCATATAACCCATCTATATAAACAATTTCAGCAGCACTATTCAACAGTTCAAAAACCCAATACAATGCGAAAATGTTGCTCTCCCTCCATTTCAATCATTTCTTTACCTTTATAATTCTTTGTAAGGGATATTACAAAAGTAAACAAACGATTGGAACAACAGAAGTATAAGTTAAATTGTAAGAATAACTTAGACAGTTAAACATCAATTAATAACTTTCAGCAGCATATATAAATAAACGTATTTGCTTATTCATGAACAATTCTTACCCTTTCATGGACGAATAATTTAACACGAGAATTTCTACGAAACGTTTCGACTCAGCCTCTGATGAAGAAACGAGATCATGATGCGTAATTAATCAAAGAGAAACTGGTGCAGTTAAATACAGCACACCCTATCCGCCCCTAACAAATTGAACATGGAGGCTGCAGTCAATCAGACTTATTGCCAAGCGGAAAAATCATTGGCGGCGGTTATATATCTAATTTCCAAATTTGCTTCTTGTTAATGATCGGAGACTTTGACTGCAGAGACGGGTGCATATCATATTATCAAGAATGAGCTAAATGGGAGAAGCCACAGGAAAGTTAATGGTATGACAGAAACTAACTGATCATTCAGATATGGACAATCTAAAGCACCAACTACTACACCTAATTTACTGAATCATCTAAACCAAATGGGCTACTTAATCCAAAATTAGCATAAAAAATGCCATACCACAAACAGTGCTCTAAGCCAAGTAGTGGCCTGTGTTTCTACTATTCTCCTTAATTAATGTGGAACACTTTTCTAAGAGTCAAGAACACACATATTATCTTCCCTATGTTTACAATTTGTGTGAAAAGAACATAAGGGCAAGTGCAATGGTGAGCAACAAGGTTGTAGCTAGAAATTGTCACTTCATATTTTTAAGCTACTCCCCTTTTAAGCTACCATCACACCCAATGGTGAAGCAATAGTCATTGTAGCTTAAATGACCCCACAATTTTTTTAAACTTTTTTTAAAATTTTAAAGTATACAAAAAACAAAAAACAATAAATCCATATATTAATTGTGGATCTTCTTAAGCAACTAGCTCCATGGAGCTAGTAGCTTAGTCCAAGCTAATCCAAATATAGTGGTACAATGGTTTGGCTACTAGCTTACAAGTTTTCATATTTGCAAGCAAGTCCCTTAGCTAAACCATTGCACTTGCTCTTGTGTGTGAAGTATGAGTAACATTTAAGAACACACATTGTAAACATAAAATTTATAAATAAGAGTTCTCAGTATTGGTCCAGGTATTAAAAGAGAATTTATTTATTCCCCACATTATTTAATATTAGTCGTTTTGTAAACAAGCCCAGTTAGACCCGCCATAGATGAACCAAGACATACAACTTCTATACAACTATATGATTGGGTACCCTAGTGGGAGGTACAGATTGTCATAGAGTCGTGTACATGTACCTAGACTAAGATTTCGCACTACGTGGTAAGTCGTGTCCTATTATATTTGTTGTCTAGTGAGTGAACATGGAGTTGGTCACCTTTGCGTGACACTGAGTTTCTGAAACTAATTTAGATATTGTGGTATCAAAGAGCATAGCTAAAGTTACATTCTGGCCTAATAAATTGTATTATTTTCGTTCTGTCATTTGAGGAACTTTGCTTTTAAGCATGCAACACATTCAGCCTAAAATGATTGGTCGATAACATAGGCAAACTGTGGGTAACTTATTTTCATTACATATGTTTACATATCTTAATCTATTTTTGATATATTATCTGTTTCTACAATGTTTAGAATGTGTGATGTGGCTGAGAGAACGTCGAGTTACTCCGCACTGATTGTGGACGTTATGTACTTATATTTACAACATGACATGTATTTGTTTTGGATGGGTATATCAGTGTGAGCTAACGAGTAGTTTGGAGATCCTACTCTGTATTTTTACTATCTTTATTTTATGGTTTTAGTCTTGTACACTTTTGGAGATTTTTGTTTTAACCCGTTTTAGAAAAGTAGCATTTGTTTATGACTAACCATTTTGGATTTTTATTCTTGAGAATTTTATATACTCCATTTATCACAATCAGAACTTTTATCTTTGTGTTTTTAATCCCGAGTCAACAATAATTGCGACATCATATTGCATTAGATTTTATAGAAAATTACACTTTTTCTTCTGTTCTTCTTAGGGATGTCAATGGGGCGGGTCTTGGCGGGTCTCGCCCCGCACCCGCCCCACGTGGGGCGGGTGTGGGTAATGATTTGGTGGGTTGTGGGGCGGGGATGGGTTACAAACGCATCATTCGTCGCGGGGCGGGAGCGGGTATTACATGAGACCCGCCCCGTCCCACACCCACCCCGCTCGCCCCGCCCCACATGTCCCCGCCCAACTTATACCCACCTAATAAATAATAATATCTAAAAGCAATATATATAGATAAAAAAATGTAACCTAAAAGATTAAAAAAAAATTTAATAAATAAGTAACCCCTACCCAGTAGTCCAATAAGGCCCAAACAAGTTAGTAACCCCTACCTGGTAGTCCAATAAGGCAATAATCACTAGTTCACTACTCATTATTCCGTATTTGGGCTGCTGTTTGTGCATGTGTTTCGTGGTATATTTGTATGTAAAATCGTTTCATGGCTCAACTAACGGACTCTTGTTAATTGAATGTTAAGGCATTTTGCGAAAACTTAGTTGTATAAGTAGTACGACTAGTTATTTTAGATTCACGATTTACATTTCTTTAGGAGTAAGGCGGGTCAACGGGTCCCCGCAGGGCGGGAACGGTTTCTAGAGGTTCAACCCGCCGCGGGTCGCGAGGTGGGTACGGGTGCGCATTAAAAGTTCGCGGGGCGGGCGCGGGTTGATCCCCCTTCGCACCCGCCCCGCCCCATTGACATCCCTAGTTCTTCTCCGTCCTATCATTTTTTCATATCCAAATGTCGAACACAATCTAAGGGTAACAGTATCCGTAAGATTCTCAAAGTTTCAAGACTCTGCCACATCAGCTTTCACTAACTTTTATTATTTCTTTATTATTCAAACTCACCTCAGACCCACACAAAACTTTATACATTATCCGTTAGACTCACCTCATACTCTACTTTTCCATTTCACTTATTTTTCTTTTTAATACATACTTATTAAAATTACTTCTAGTGGGGTTAAAACCCACCAAAGTCTTAGGGTGCGCTTGGATTGAAGCATTTGGGGGGGGGGGGGAGAATTGGAAAGATGTGAAATCCATTGTTTGGTTAAGAAAATGGAGATGGAAGGATTTGGAGGGAACCTCAAAGTCAATTTATTTCCCCTCCAACATAGTCTTAGTGTCTTAAAATAGCACTCTTAAGACGATTCGAATAATGTCACAAACGACGCTACAAAAAATGAACTTGCGATAATAAGCCTAACATGATTACATGAATCATATAACCCATCTATATAAACAATTTCAGCAGCACTACTTAACAGTTCAGAAACCCAATACAATGCGAAAAGGTTGCTCTCCCTCCATTTCAATCATTTCTGTACCTTTTTAATTCTTTGTAATGGATATTACAAAAGTAAACAAACGATTGGAACAACAGAAGTATAAGTTAAATTGCAAGAATAACTTAGACAGTTAAACATCAATTAATAACTTTCAGCAACATATATAAATAAACGTATTTGTTTTTTCATGAACAATTCTTACCCTTTCATGGACTTTTTTTTCATAATTTTTACACTGCAAACCCTTAATTAAAAAAGAAGAGAAAAGTTTTTCCCTTATTTTTTCTCCCTTCTTCTAACAAATTAATCAAAATATAAACAAACATCATCAATTAAACTAAACAAGTAATTAATCTAATTTCATCAATAATACATAAACTTTTTAAATTGGGAAATTTGGGCAAGGGAGGCTGATGGTGGGGAAGAATATAGTAAATGAAAGATGGGTAAGGCTGGTAGCGCAGGTGGTTTAAGGGGTTGAGCAGCGGTAGCTTTATTAAATTGACAAATACGGACTATACGGTAGCTTTATTAAATTGACAAATTAGACGGAAAATGAGAGTGTAAAAATGAAAATGGTAAAATGGTCATTCACGTCATTAATTGAGTAAATTATGTCCGTAAATAAATATACCCTAAATAAATTGAACGCCAAAAACATTGCATTTCAGTAAACTACTCAATAACCCATCTTATCTATATAATTACTAAATCATTTCAGAAGCCCTCGACGCGCCACCTCATCAATGCAATTGTGATTTTTTTTAATTCTCTCAGGTGGGTCCCGCAATTTCTTTTATGAATTTCCTAGGAAATAACCGCCTGAAATTCTAAATATATACCTGATATCGTAGTTTAAGAAATACTGTATTACGTAACATTTTTTTATATAAATTTTTAAACATGAAATTTTACGAAAAACTCGTGTAAAATTGCGTAATTCATTTGCACAACTATTTTAATTTTACAAAAATAAACCGTAAATTTTACGTAATGATTAATAGCGGGATTGAATATACCTGTGGATAATTAATAATTTGCACAACTGTTTTAACATTAGAACGGTTTATGGTATTAAAATTTTAGAATAAACCGCAATTTCATTTATGAATTTCCTGAGAAATAACCGTCTGAAATTCTAAATAAATACCTTGTAACGTAGTTTAAGAAATATTACGTAACATTTTTTATATAAATTCATAAACACGAAATTTTAATTTCTGGCAAGAGTATACCCGTTAAATATATACCGGTGCATTTTTGCAATCGAAAAAAGCGACAATACTAAATTTAAAAACAAAATTGAGTAAAGTTAAAAAAATCCAATAAATAATTACAATACACAATATATCGATATATATCGATGTTCTTAAAAGTTTAAAAGTATACCGGTTAAATATACCCGTGCATTTTTGCAATCGAAAAAAACATAATAGGTACAAAATAAACCTTGAAATAACATCTATATCGATTTAGGAAAACAATAAAAGAATGAATATATAAATACCATTATTATTATCATGTGCATTTTAACGTATTATCAATATAATAGAAATTGAATGCACAATATTCACGTATTATTGACGATATTCGGTAATATTAATTATCCACCATATTTTTTCTAAAAATATACCCGTGCAATTTTGCACGGGTTTAACACTAGTATAATTAATTAGACAGACGTCCTTCATACTTAGTAAAAAGGACAATTTTGAACAAATTGATATACAAAACTACAAGATAGGAGTAAAAATTGATAAACCTACAAAGGTCCACTACAAAAATTATAGCTTTGTTAATCTTTTAGAAAAACGCCCACTACAAAAATAACCTTCTATACATAAACCATATTACATCCGTGCATAAATCAATAAATGCACGGATAATGGATTACACGCTAATTAATCCCTTTACTATAAAAGGGATAGCTTTTAGAGGCTTCTCATTGGCCGCATCATTTAGGGTAGATGGGTCCTACCATCATCTTCTTCTATTTAATTAATCTCTCTCCACCATTTTTTTTTACAAACTTTCGATTTCAAAATATTCATTTTCATATTTTAAGTTTATGATACAAAGTTTATTTACATAAAATTTTATGCAAAACAAAAAGAAAAAAAAAATGAAAAAATGTTTTGAAATTCATATGTTTAACGATTATAAATTAATAAATCTCAAACTACTAAATTAAAAAATAACAACCAAAATGAATAATAACAAACAAAATATAGACAAGTAAATTTATATAATTATACACCAAATTTAACACGGAGATCCAATTTATAATATTTTGATGAAAATAACCAAAAGAAATCAATTAAAATTAATTATCGGAAATAAAAATCATGAATAATCATTTTGTAGGTTGAAAAAATCAACCTTATATATGGTCAGGTTATTTTTGGGTAGGTAGATAGACGGAGTTTATATTATATGGTCGTATTCATCCTACACATATATATTTGAGTCGTCTTAAATAAAAATTTGTTTATCTTTATATTGTCGAACTAACGCTTTGTTTTACCTACATTTAAGTTAAGCGTATAAATTATTTATACATGTTAGATTGATATAAATGTAATCCTAAAATCATACTTTTCTTTTAAATATATTACTTACTAATTAATTTTTTCAATTTAATACAAATAAACTCGTGCATTTTTTGCACGAGAGTAAAACTAGTTAGGAAGTAAACCCATAAAAAACCTGGTTGTGCCCCTGCTTATGTGCATTTTGTTTATACGATACACGAGTAAGGTGTTAACGAGCCGAGTCGAGGCCGAGCTTGGCCTTACTCGGCTTGTGCTCAATTACCAAAACTCGAGTTCGAGTTCGAGCCGATCTTACCCGAACTTGAGAAAAATGCGCTCGTTACAAAGCTTGCGATCTTTAACACGAGCTCGAGCCAAACTCGAGCCAAATCGAGTCTATATTATAAAATTGCTTATTTTTTTTTATTTTTTTATTTCGATATTTTCAATAACAAGGTTCGAAGCAAATCAACAAGATATTTGATATATATATATGCTACAAAGATATAATAATGATAAAATATTTTTTATAAAATATGAGCATTACTTTATAAAATATGATTAATATCTTATGTTATCTCAAATGTTCGAGCCGCTCGCGAGCTTTTCTAGTCGAGCCAACCTGTGCTCGGCTTGACTCGTTAAGCTCTCGAGCTTGAGTCGAGCTCACACGAGTTTTGACCGAGCCGATCTCGAGTTGCTCGCGAGCAGTCTCGTTTCATTCACAACCCTATACACGAGTGTAGTGTCCAAAATCTGTCTCACCATATTTGCGTTAAACCAAGTTACTAATCCGATAGAATCCAAAGCTACTAGTCCTAGAAACCAACACCAGGAGCATCTTATCTCAGCATTTCAGACGAATGGACGCTCCATATGTCCACGACAATCACTTGGTACCAAATCTGGACTGACAAACCTAGATCATACAGTTTGGATCGACATACTGATAATATTCAGAGTTTTGTAGTCGTGGACCAAATTTCTGCTTATGGTACCCTTCACGTGCATCTACTACATTTACGTGCATATACTATAATTAGTCTAATCCCTCTAACAGTACAGTTCCATCAACAACCCAAATTCGATCTCCTGAGAGACGGTTTCTCAAAAATGGTGAACAACAACGAAAAGAAATACATTTCAGAAGAAAAACTAAAAACCCACAACAAAAAAGATGATCTTTGGATTTCAATTTTAGGCAAAATATATAATGTGACTAATTGGGTTGATCAACATCCAGGTGGTGAATTACCATTATTATATTTTGCAGGTCAAGATGTTACCGATGTTTTTCTAGCTTACCATCCTAAATCTTCTTGGTTATATCTTGATAAATTCTTTACTGGGTATTATTTAAAAGATTACAAAGTTTCTGAAATTTCCAAAGATTATAGGAAATTGGTATCGGATTTCCGAAACATCGGTCTTTTTGATCAAAAGGGTCATGGGATTATGATTTTGATGTTAATTACATTAATTATGTTTTCTGTTGGTGTTTATGGTGTTTTAATTAGTAATCTTTTTTCAGTCCGTCTTGTTTGTGGTGGATTAATGGGGTTTGCATGGATACAAATTGGGTGGATTGGGCATGATTCTGCACATTATCAAGCTATGATAAACCCTAATTTTAATTCATTAGTACATTTTGTTTTAGTGAATTGTATGTCTGGTGTTAGCATTGCTTGGTGGAAGAGGAGTCATAATGCTCATCACATTGCATGTAATGCACTCGAGTTCGATCCCGACATGCAACACCTGCCAATTTTCGCGGTTTCTAATAAGTTTTTCGACTCATTAACATCGTATTTTTATGAAAGAAAGATGAATTTTGGTTCAATTTCTCGGGTTTTGGTAAAATACCAAAATTTCACATTTTATCCGATTTTCGCTTTTTTGAGGATTTTTATGTATGCACAATCTTTTTACCTATTGTTGTCTAGAACAAAGGTGGCTAATAGGTTTAAGGAGCTTCTAGGGTTAATCATCTTCTGGATCTGGTTTCCGCTCCTCGTTTCATCCTTGCCTAATTGGTTCGAGCGAATAACCTTCACTATCGTGACGCTTGCAGTGACCGGGATACAACAATTTCAGTTCTGTTTAAACCATTTATCTTGTGACGGTTATTTAGGCCCTCCTAGCGGGAGCAATTGGTTCGAGAAGCAAATAAGCGGAAGCCTTGATATTGAGTGTTCGCCTTGGATGGATTGGTTTCATGGCGGTTTACAATTTCAAGTCGAGCATCATTTGTTTCCGAGAATGCCTAGACACCAATTAAGGAAAATACAACCGTTTGTCAAGGAGCTTTGCAAGAAGCATTGTTTGCCTTATTGTTCCATGTCCTTTTGGAAGGCTAATGTTGTGACCTTCAACACGGTCCACGCAGCTGCGATTGAAGCTCGAGAATTTACTAACCGTAATCCCAAGAATATGTTATGGGAAGCCATGACTACTCATGGATGATGGTCGGATGGGTAATCGACTCAGTTAGACAGTAATTTGGAAGCGATTATAAAAATCGTCAAGTTTTGTATTTAGTGTTCTTTATATGTTGTTCTTCATTGGTTTACGTCTCTTCGTCAATTAGAGTTTTTTGGCATGTTAATCACTATATTGTTCGGATATTTTTCCCCGAATTCCGAATACATTATTTTGCTCGTATATAACAAGTCAAGGCAAGTAGAGTTGAACAGCAACCTGTCACAGTTCGCTCAGAATTAGCACGTGACAAACGGCTAGCATTCTTTTACTATAAAAGGAATATAAAATGAAGGTTTTTTTATTGATTCTTAATTTCAAAGTTGAAAAACTAACTTTTTTTATATGTCCCACCTTTCATCACTCAATTTTTTTTTGTTTTGTAACTACTTAAATTATGTTTCCAAATTTAATAACACAAACTATGCAACATCATACATATACGTTTGTTATTACTAATACAATACAATATAAACATTCAAAAATTACAAATTAAATAATTTCCAAATACCAATTGACTATAATAAAAATAATCTTCACCAAAAAAGTTAAAACTTTTTCTATGATATTACCAATATAATATTAAAAAATATCTTATCAAGTTATTTTATGTTATTCAAATATTTATTTAAAAAATCTCAAATGCCGAAATCGTTTTAAACATTTTTTTCTCAAATAAAGAAATTACAACAATAATTACTGCAAAATTCATAATCAATAATATTTTTATAGACAGGTAACCGTAATCACCAATATTTTTTTGCACAAATTTATAAAGCTTGATTATATATATTGGTAATACTTCCATATACAAATAGAATCCATAAAATTTACGGCCTACGACAATTACACTTTTCCATCATTTCCCTTTAGGAACATATATTTATCCTTTCGGGTCAAGTTTGTGCACTCAAACCCCAATGTGGCTGCCATTTTCCGTTGAACATCGTTTGCGACGTCATATGAACTTTTACCACCGGAGCAAGTATCTCCGACCGACAGTTGGTCCAAAAATATCAACTCATAATGACAAAAAGGATTCATAAAAAAGAATATCGGGTCAAAACCTTTCCACCCTCGAACGGTAGTTGGATGGAATAAGGTAGGCTTGTAGTTTAAAGCTACAGGTACGATTCGATCAGTTAGCTCAGCGAATAAAGCACTGAACCGCAAAAGAAACGGTTCACGACACGTAGTTCCCTCTGGACAGATGAATGTATCACCCTTTTTAAGTTCATCCTCGATCTTTTTTGCATCAAGGTCACGGTCTCGAGTTAGACGAATAGTCCGAAGTGGAGCAATGATTTCGGTGACTCGTGAAAGCGAGTAACTAACCGCCGAGATCTTTCTTCCTAGTACGGTAGCAATAACGGCCGGGTCCATGAACGCGCGATGGTTACATACGAGTAACACGCCACTAGGAGAGTCGGAACGCAATGATTTAGGGGGATCGCCCTTAACTTTAGTAAGTATGCCGTATAGTAGATTTTCATAGGGTAAAACACATATTGGTAGGACGAGCGCGATCACAAAGCGGATGATTGCGATAATTACACCAAATGGGAACCACGCGAGGATAAGGAGCGCAATGGCGGGTTTAGGGAACATTACAAGGCGGCCGTCGTGGAAAATGACGGGTTTTGGTTGGTTTTTATGGGATTGTTGTTCTTGGAGGTCTTCTGGGAGTTGTTTCTGCGGTTCAAAACATTAGAGTATGAGACTCAATTCTAAATATTGTTCAGATAAAAAAGAACATACATC
This sequence comes from Silene conica, assembly GCA_029255685.2. Classification (NCBI taxonomy): domain Eukaryota; kingdom Viridiplantae; phylum Streptophyta; class Magnoliopsida; order Caryophyllales; family Caryophyllaceae; genus Silene; species Silene conica. The sequence goes on from CM055314.2 coordinate 4,832,448, forward strand.
GGATGTAATACCTCCAATTTTCTATATTTTGAGCATATATGAATTTTTTTTGAATTTATTACCTCAAACTTTATTTGTTTTTGAGCAAATGTATATTCTTTTTTCGGCATATTAAAGTCTATAATTTATATTTCAGTTTTTTTCGTCATAACTCAAATTCAAGAAAACTTATATGTAATATTTATGAGTTTTATTGTGATTTTTTAGAGTTTAATGTTTAAATAAATAAAGTCAGGAACTTTATAGTAAAATTCATAATTTCTAAAACAAAACCCAAAAACTTTACTATAATGCTTAGAAACTATAAATTGGAGTTAATGCATCGGATGTACCATCCACCTACTGTTATTATCAAGTTATTCGAATGACCTTATGCTGAATTAATACGGAGTATTACAAAAATGAAATTAGTACGAGTTTGAGATCATTAATACCATTGTCATGACTTTACTAATTAAGCTAATTGACCTGTATTCGAAGAATATATTTCTAAAATACCCATTACCACGCCAATGTATCACGTGTTAAAACAAAATTAATACGGAGTACATACCAGCTCGTTTTTAGAAACCAATGTCTGAACCTGACTCGAAACAATATCAACATTTGTAAGCAAGCCGGTAGCACGGCCAAACCGGTTCACAACAAGCTCACCGGCAATAACCTGGTCCGCACCCAAATGTTGTTTAGCAAACCACTCAACCATAACCCTTGGACTTTTACTCACTACAACCTTTTTACCATATCCACTAAACACCCTCCACCCATCCATATTAATATGATCCATATAAAACTTGGGCAACACGGCCCGACCCACAAACTCAATTTCGGATATCCGAACCCCCACAACCGCTATGAAAACGGCAAGCTTAAACCCGGCATCTCTCAAACCCAATAGGCCAAGGAAACGCACAATGGGCCAAACTAGGAGAAGTAGGGCAAACCGTATTAGACCCGAGGCCTCGAATGCGACTAACATTAAATACGGAAACGGGTCGGGTTCCCTTATTAAACTCCCTTCTAGCTCTACCACATTAGACTCGATTGGTTTTGTTTCCATAACACTCATTTCTTTTTCAACTATTAAACGTGGTCTAACATATAAGAACATATATAGCTAATATATAGATGAATTATATAAATTTTACTGTTGAAGCATTCAATGATTTCAATCCAACAATATTCGTTCAATTAAAATAAATGATTTTTTTTTAAAAAAAATGAATTATGAGTGGTTTATAGAATTAAAGGAAATTTCGTTCACTGCACGATGGATCGCTATCTAATTTTTTTAATTTAAACAAGATCTTCACTCATATTTTTTCTATTGCAATTATGGAATGAGTAAATTAATTCAATAATTGGGCTTATATTTTTTTATTTCAGATGGCAATAATTATCATGTCGTATATATTAATTGGATAAACGGGTAGCGAGGCGATTTAACAAGTTGCGTAATTAATTGTGCATCGTGCTAGGCACTTTTTTTTTAGTAATGATGAAAGAGACAATAATATTATCCAAATTTACATTTGCGAGTTGTGACGGATTAAAAAAAACTCATCCAAATATATAAAAACAAGTCATTGGTAATTCGTTCTAAACTTAGGAAAACATAACAAATCACCACATAAGTTTGATACTATGTGAAATTAAGCTCTTTGACTTATAAATGTAGCAGCGCCATAAGTTTATCTCAATATGCAATTAACCATATATCTTATTTATAAGAATGGATATACTAAATTAAATATTTTCATATTATTAAAAATCAAAATTATTGATCACATATTAATTTTAAATTCCTAATTACTAGAATGCATGTTCAAACAATTTTTTAATTTATTTTGACGAAAAAAATATTCATAATATGAGAATTTTGGTGAAGTTACAATGAATAGTTATGTGACAAATTTTTTTTATTTTTTAAAATTTGGTTCACGTTTTTTTGTAAATATGTAAATATTGTATTTAATTTTATTACATATATTTGAAATCATTTTTAGAGTACTAGAAAATAATAGGTTTTAGTTAAATAATGGTAGAAAATTTAATTAGTGCTTAATTGCACATTTTTAAAAATTTATGATGCAAGTGAAGTCAAGGGGTTGATTTGTACAATTGCACATAGTACATACACAAGTCATTTGTGATTCTCAAAGTAGTTTTAGACTCTTAGCCCTACCAAATTACTAATAGTGTAAGGGGTCGTTTGGTTGCTTCATAAAATCATAGGATTTTTAAGGGTCTTGTTTGGTTACCCATTTTTTAGAAAAATGGAGGAATTTAGAGTTTCATAGGAACTTAAATTCCTCCATAATATGGGAAGTCGCTTACCCAACCCCCTAGGTCATTCCAACTTTTTGTGTTTTTTATAATTGTTAATTACTATTTTATTTTTGATAAAAACACACTTTTTTATATTATACTTCTTCCTTGCCGTCATCTTCAATACACAATTTTTTTATCACTGCAATTTCCATCTTAATTCGGAACATGTTTTTTTACCGTTTAATTTTTGCGGCGTAGTTTAAACTACTTTTATTTATGTTACGAGATTTTATGATAATAATTTCGAAAATAGTCACGTTTTTATGATATATCTCTCGTCAATTTAGTGAGAGACTGTCTCTAAAAAGACCTGGTGTCGATTGCTTAGGACATAGGCACGTAGCCTGTAGCCATATCAAGTAGAGTACGTAGTAAGCACATGCACTAACATGGTTCAACATATACATTATCTATCGTGGTGTATTTCGCCGACCTTGTATATATTGTATCCAACGGTAAAATAGTATTTACAAAAAAAAACATGGGAATTAAGTTATCCAACCAAATAACAAGCATGAATTTATTTCATGGGAAGTGTCAATTCCTACATGGTAACCAAACAATTTTTTTGTAAATCCCTTGAATTACACGTGGGAACTTAATTCATGGAATTTACTACTTCCACATGAATTTAATTCCCATATGAACCAAACAACCCCTATGGTATTTGCAATTCAATATCTACAATTTTACATGTTGCATTTCTATATCTACAATTTTCAAAATCATTTAGGAGTATGATTCAAAAACGTTATGAAGAGTGCTACTCTTCTGAAAACATATGGAAACATTTGCTCTATATTTTAAAAGTTTAATAGCAAAATGCATACGATATTTTTGAGGTTTGCTATTTACACGAAATATTCAAATTTTAGATCCCGGAAACTTTAAGAGATCATAACTCGTGTTTACGAGATCTGACTGTGACATTTTTTTTTCAAATAGATCGTATGTTTGAGAACAACTATTTGGGTAAAATAAATGTAGTAGGATCCCATGATTAGGTGTTTTCGTAGGTCAAAGTTTTTTTGACCGAACAAAGTTTGAGTGATCATATCTTAACTTAACTTATATTTGCTTAACTTAACTTATTTTTGCTGAACTTTTCTGAACTTATTTCTGCTGAACTTAATTTGACTTATTTTTTCTGAACTTAACTTATTTTTGCTGAACTTTTCTGAACTTATTTTTACTGAACTTGACTTATATTTTAGAGAAAATTGTTGATTACAGCCTTATAAAAACCACTTTTTGAAACTTACAGCCTTATTAATTTTTTTTTGAAACTTATAGTCATAATATTAGTTTTCTTTGAAACTTACAGCCATAATATTGTCTCCGACAGAAAACCACTGCCAAAATGGATTTTCCGTGACTTAAGATGATTTTTTCGGACTAAAATACCCCTCTCCTTCCCCTTCCCCCTTCTTTTATCTATATTGTCTTCAACCTTCAGTCCCCAAAATCAGATTCCAACATCCATATTTCCATTTTCTTTTCTAACTCTTAATTTGTTCAACTTCTCTAATTCACTCCTTTTTTTCAAAATCTATCCTAATTCTACATTGAATATGTCCAATTTCTGTTAAAATTAAGGTTTATAAATTTTCCCCCAAATTCAAAAAAATTAGGGTTTTCTTCAATTTTAGCAAGATGTCTTCAAATTGGTCTGAGAGTAGTTGTTCCCCTTGTAGACGCTTATGCTATTGTGGTAACCCATCTGTTGTTTTGACTTCATGGACGAATAATAATCCGGGTAGGAGGTTTCAAGCTTGTGCTACATATAACAAAATTACGAAGGTGCGTGGCTACATATAATACTTACCCTTTGCCTTGGAGTCGTCAAATGAAAGCTCGTTTCTACTACTCATCATCAAATTGCGTAATATTCAACTAGAATGATGAATTTACTGCAAAATTAGGGCAAAAAAGAGTGAAATTTGGGGGAAATCTGGGAGAGTATGAAAGGGAGAGGGTTTTGGGGTAAATGGGTGGGTAAATGAAAGGTTAAAGGGAATAGTTAAGTGTAATAGGCGAAAATTAGAAACAAGGGCATATCGGTCATTTTTTGTCAAATTTGGCCGGAAAATTGGTTTTGAGTCAATTTTCAAAGAAAACTTATATTATGACTATAAGTTTCAAAAAAAAATTAATAAGGCTGTAAGTTTCAAAAAGTGGTTTTTATAAGGCTGTAATCAACAATTTTCTCTATATTTTATGTAGTTAACTTATATCTGCTTAACATTTATGAACTTAACTTTTCTGAACTTAACTTATATGAGTCTAACTTTTTCGAACTACATAAAATTGACTTAAATAATAATAATAATAATAATAATAATAATATTTTTTTTATATATATAAATATAGTATGTTCATTATCTTACTTCATTACATAATTAAAAATAAATCACATATCACAATTTTTTTAATAACCTATTTCTCTATTATCACAATATTTTAATAATCAATTTCTATATAAATATAGTATGTTCATTATTGTACGAGAATTATTGTGTGTAATTTTAACCCGTATATTTTTTTGGAAAATCCGACTATTCTAAAAAAATCGCACATGAGACGTCTGTACGAGAGAATTTGTGGGCATGGGTATTTGCTTAACTTTTCTGAACTTATTTTTGCTTAACTTTTCTGAACTTATTTTTGCTTAACTTTTCTGAACTTATTTTTGCTGAACTTAACTTATGTCTGCTAAACTTTTCTGAACTTATTTTTGCTGAACTTAACTTAACTTATTTTTTCTGAACTTGACTTATTTTTGCTAAACTTTTCTAAACTTAACTTATTATTTCTGAACTTAATTTAAATTAAGCAAAAATAGTCCAAAAGAACGGGCCTAACTCATACAACTTGCATAACGGGTGGTATAGGCCATGGATCGTCCAAGAGTGATAATTAAATGAGGATAGATAATTTTGTAGATCTAAAGAAAGGATTTTATTCTTATTCAAATTATTAAACAGTCACAAAAATAAGGAAAATAAAATATTATTTCCTTATTTCATGGAATAAGATATTGTATCTTAAGATATGGAATATATTTAAAAGATACTAGTCTTAAACCCGTGCAAATTGCACGGGTAAGCTTTCAAAAATTTGCTACTATATGAAAACATAAATATTTGAGATTAGTTTGTACACTAATTATTATCGTCTCTTCTAAATTTAATTATCTTTGGAAATAAATTTTAAAGTAAAGTAGTAAAATAAAGTTCTTTTTTTGTTAGCAAATTTAATTTGCATATGTAATAATTGTGTTATAAAGTTATATTTAAGACTATATAGATGTGAATTAAAAAAATTATTTGCAATTAACATAAATGATATTTTAGGGTCAATTAATAAGTACTTCTAATATAATACGTCATTTTCTCGGCTAATGTTGAGTTTTACTATGTTTTGTTACTTGGGCGGCTTTAAAAAAATTTGCTTGGTATAAGATGAAATAAAACTATTTGGATAAAAATTAACACGGAATTAGTGGAAATGCAGGGATCTGAATAATTGCACACTTGTACAAATTGTTAAACCCGTTTTTCATTTAGTGAACCCGTGTATATTTAAAGTAGAAATTTTGACCCATGGTTCATTAAGTACAAAGCTTTAATTAGTAATCAGGGACAAAAGTAAAATTTTGAGCCGTGCACGTTTAAATTGAAATAGTCAAATTGTTAATCCTTGAACCCGTGAAATTAACAATAAAATATTTAAATAAATATATAGTAACTAAAAGTAAACGATAATGTTATATACTTCTAATTATATAAATAATCATTTATATTCAAACTACCTAAACAAACAACAAAAATATATATCTCATTTAGTTCAAAACTTCTATTTAAATACAAACATTACAAACGTGGTCAAATTGCGCAAACATGTTATTTTAAATATTTTTATTATTTAGAAGGGATTGAAAAAGATGAATATATTTTGTATCAAGTCATTCAATTTTAATTTGAATTTTTACAATTTAAAAAATTTAGAGAATGTAATAAACATCGAACCTAACAAAGTCTTCGAAAAATATATTGTTAATGTGTAAAAATATATCGACAATCTTTAACAATTGCTATCGAAATGAATTAATACAGTGAACCGAACCACTTTTATGTAATCCACCAAACGAAGCGATAAGTCTAATTGGATAACTCGTCCAATTGATACGTAAATATATTGGGCTTATGCATTGACCAATATGACCATCACTTATTTTTTTTTACACTTTTCTATTTAATTTTAACCTACTTTGCTCTTGTCTTCCCACTTCCCACCATGTTTCCCAATCTCCTTTAATGGCTTTAACAAAAATTCACATCCCTAATCTCGCTACACCTAAAATGCGCCTCCTTTCTCTAGATTACTCTTGACTTTTAATTCTTCTTTCCCTGATAAATTAGCCCTCTCACTCAAAATATATGAAATTTTAAACGTCTTTTCCCTCTTACTCAAGATCATCATTAATCAAGTCATTTAATCTAAGGGTATAAATATAATCACTCAAACTATTCTTGTCCAATCTAGACGACGATTCCCCGTTTTCAATAGGTAGTTTTGTATATGCTTACCATTATCACGTTTTTTCAATCATTTTTATTTTCAGGGAAATTAATTTTTTACCTTTTTAAAATCCTAATAATTTCTACAATCTTAATAATTTCTATACTCTATATTAATTTTCATTTGATGCAAATTTAACATATTTAAATATTTTGCACCTTATTTAAAAATTGTTTATGTGAATATTTTACTTATAGCTTTGTAGATCTAATACCTGTGAATCTGTGATGTTGTGAATAATTTACTCACAGATTTAACTATGTAATATTTTATTCATAAATTTGTTTTTGTGAATAATTTCTATAATTCTTTTTTTCATTTTTACGTCATTATTATTAGTAGTTGTATTTTTTATTCTTCGAGTCTTTTTTTTTCCTTTTTCCATCAAATTGACAAAGTGTTATTTAACAGATTTGAATATTTACTGGTGTTTTTATTAAGTTTATGTTACTGTATATTAAATTTGAAGATTGGATTTTCAACATTTGATTTTGTTATTTTATTGTTTATCATAATCAAGTTAACAAATTTCTTTTAATATTGAGCAATTTAAATCGTGCGGCACACTATTTATCGAATTTAAGTCATTCTCCTAAATTAAATGTAAAGATAGATCATGGTGGGCCCCTTGTATAAAAAAAATTAGAAAATGAGCTTTCAACCACAGTGCGACACGTAAGCACTGTGGTTGTTGCTTTTATATATAGGATGTGACTAATTCAAATATTTTTTAATTTTATTTTCTCAGGTACTTATTGGATTTTTTGGAAGATAATTTTAAACAACATAATTTTCGAAATTATTAGAACAATATTAAGGCTCGATAAAACTACCAGAAAATGTAGAATAGGTAACTCAAAACATAGCTGATAAGTTAACTGACTATATAAAAATTTGTTTTGTAAACTGGCTGAAAATGACTTATTTGGGCAAAATGTCGTAAAAAATATGATAATTATTTAATATTATAAATTAAATGGGTAAAAGATGGAAAATATCTCATTTTAGGTACCTTATTTTTCAAATGCTACCCGATATAACAATTGATTTCATGTAGGTTATTTGGTCAAATAAGTTATCTACCAAAAACTTTGATAAATTTTGGTTAAATAAGCTACTTTAGTCTAATAAACTATTTAAGGTGTCTTACCAAACGGAGCCCAAAACTGAAAATTATTTATTGAAAAATCAGCACTTTCAAACTAACTAGTTTTAAACCCGTGCAAAATGCACGGGTATATTTTAAAAAAAATGTGATTGATAATTAATATTACCGAATAGTGTCAATAATACGTGAATATTTTGTATTCAATTTCTATTATATTGATAATACGTTAAATTGCACGGGTTGTTTTCAAATCGTACAATTCTAAATATGTATCATCAGAACTAAATTATAAAAGTTCATAATTTTTTTTATATCTAACGTCTATACACATTTTTATCAAAATTTAATTTTGTTTTATATCTAATAACGTTTATACACTCTTGTTTCATTGTTTGTGACTTGATTTTCGCAAGATATTTCAATTGATGATATATTTTGGACCAACATTTTAGTCAAAATGGTGTGTGAGATATATTTTGGACCAACATTTTAGTCTTTTTATAAGTATATATTTTGTTTTGCGGTTTAGTTTTAACCGTTTTGTTGATGACTTGATTTTCGCAAAATTAAAATTTAAATATATGCTTAAAACTAAACCATTCTTGGGTATATATAAAACGGTTATACTGTATTATATTTAATATTTTAATTTTGATGATTAATAGAATACAGTTTATATATTTTGGACCAACATTTTAGTCCTTTTTTAAGTATATATTTTATTTTAATGTTTAGTTTTAACCGTTTTGTTTATGACTTGAATTTCGCAAAATTAAAATATATGCTTAAAACTAAACCATTATTAGGTACTATTGGATATATATAAAACGGTTGTACTGCATTATATAAAATATTTTATTGCCGTAAATTGTTTATAATCGTAATGGTTATTTTAAGTATTTAAATTGTTATCTAATCGTTTTAGACGGGCCATATATATTCGATTATCTAATATTTAATTTTATGTTATACAAATTTACCGTTTTTTGTAGAAATTCATTATTTATATAAAAATTCATGATTTATATAAAAATGTTACGTAATATTTCTGAAACTACGATATTAGGCATTTCTTAAGAATTGCAGGCGGTTATGTTACATGAAATTCATCAAAATCCTTATGGGACCCACCAGAATGGCAAAAAAAATAAAATTAAATCTTGTGTTGATGAGATGGCTCAACCACAGCTTCAGAAATGTTTTTGAAATTATATAGATAAGATATGAACTGAACTAATTTATAGTAAAGTTACTATAACCTTACAACAACATTGCTTTGATAAAATCACCGGAGGGTCTCACTAATTTAGTGAAAGACATAATAGGGAAATAAAAATTTCATTGCGTCCATCAACCTATCATGTGACAGGTCTCTCAATACCGCTATTAAAAGACTGTGTCTCTGAAATTTTTGTGTAAAATCAAATTGTTAATAAGATCAAACATACTCCCTCCTATTCTCAATAACTGTCCCATTGTCCATTTCCGTCTATTCACCTAAATGTCCCATTGTCTATTTTTGGTAAATATTTACACTTATTTTAATCACTTTAATTCACAACAATACCCCACCTTACCCCACAACATTACTTATTTTAATCACCTCTACTCACACTAATAATCAATAATACATTCCATCTCTCCAATCTTCCCACCCCACACATTACTTTACATTAAACAAATGAATTCCTTAATTCCCGTACCCAACCCGAAATGGGACAGTTATTGGGAATAGAAGGGAGTATAAGTTAATCATATGAGAGGTCTCTCAATACCGCTATTGAGAAACCGTCTCTCTAAAATTTTTGTGTAAAATCAAATCGTTAACAAGATCAAACATATAAGTTAATCAATAGATAAAATTTAATAAAAGAGTTAGCGCTACCAGGTGACGTCCAATTTTGACATCATCCTCACACATACACTAAGCGAGGATCTCATATACAACAAGTGAAAACTCGATCTAATAATAAACGGGGCAAATAAGAGGGTGATGCCGAAATTGAGCGCACCATTCACTAAATGCTACCCTGATGTAGGGACGGACCAATTAAAAATGAGTTCCCAAAGATTTGGTTAGGCCGGACCCTGTACCTAACCCCGACATAAAATCAATCCCTACCACGACGCAGCTTAAACATTATGTATATATAGATCTGTAAAATTAGGGTACCTCTTAGGGTATTAATGGAAATGGAATCTATCGTAGAGATAAGACCGTCTTATAGTGAGAAAAGTAAGTCGAGTGACGACTTAGGAAAAACAATGTTGGTATGGAAGGACGTGTGGCCGTGTGGGTGAAGGTGCATGGCGGTAGGAGGAGTACGTCAGCCACCCGACCCACCATCTTAGAAGGGTTAACAGGATATGCGGAGTCGGGTCAGGTACTAGCTGTCATGGGCCCCTCTGGAAGTGGCAAGTCTACTCTCCTGTAGTCCTGGATGCCTTGGCAGGTTGCATATTTTTTTTCTCTTTTATTTTTGTTAAAAAATATTTAGTTGTTTTCGGAGTAAATTAAAAATAACTCCCTTTTAAAATAGGGTTTTTTAAAATTATTCCCTTATATAATTTTTTCTAAAATTACTCCCTTAGAATACACTTTTATTAAAAATTGCTACAAAACATCAATTTGGGTATCCTATATATTTCGTATGTTTTTGAACTTATTCTCCATTGTTAGACATTTCAAAGTATAAATTTGCTATGTTACAAACGGAATCAATTCATAAACTTGATGAATAAGTCAGTTGAATTAGAGTTTTGAAGTAATTTTTGATAAAAATACATCTTAAGGGAGTAATTTTAGAAAAAAATTATATAAGGGAGTAATTTTAGAAAACTGAATTTTAAAAGGGAGTTATTATTAATTTACTCTTGTTTTCGACTTATACGGACTAGGCTGTCAATGATATGAGCCGGCGTGACAAGCCCTTGCAATCAGCTCGGTCAAAGCTCGACTCGTGCTCGGTCAAAACAAGTTCGAGCCAAGCTTAACTAAATACGAGCTGGCTCAACAGCTTGTTTAGGCTCGTTTATAATTATTTTGTATAATTTTGTTTTTTTAATATTAATTTTATTTGAATTATATGCTATTTAGCCATTTATAAGTGTTACTATAATATATTATTTATTGTTTTATAATTTTATTGTTATTCAAAAATATTTATAGTTAGTTAAATTTAAAAAGTGAGAAATTGAAAATAATATAAAGACAAACGAGCTTGATTTGAACTCAAGCCGAGCGCGAGTTTTTATCGAGCCGAGTCTGAGCTTCAATTTTTTAGGCTCGAGGAGTTTCAAGCCGAGCCAAGCTCGAGCTATAAGTTTCGAGCCGAGCCCAAAACTCCCGAACCACCCGGACTCGGGTTCAGCTTGGCTCGTTTAATGCCCTAAAATTGCGGAGTATGTCTTAGTTAGTGGTTGAGATAAGGATATCTGAACGAAGCGTTAGGCGGGGTTCGCTTTAACCCTTTCCCTTTTATTATACATGTATTAGGAGTAATAATGAAACGAAATAACTCAGAAGTAGCTTCTTGAATTTAATTCGGTCCACCTCATGTGAGTTTGACTCGAGTTTAGGCTCAGAAACCTTAATGAGCCAAGTCGAGTCGAGTTAATGTCTTAATGACATGATTATATCTTTGTTTTATCACAATATCATATACTATATATGCAGGGAGGTTAGGTTCGAATATGAGACGGACCGGAGACATCTTAATCAACGGTCGGAAACAAGTTCTTGCTTTTGGGACGTCGGTAAAGATAAATACATATTCATATTTGTATTTGCTCAAAATCTCATTTGAGACATCTATAAATAATATTAAAAGGCATGTTGAGTGCCTTATTTTCAAGTATTTCAATTTGCTAGCATGTTGTGATGCCACCTCACAACCAATAAATTTACTAAACTACCCTTCCACATATACATAGACCTTACTAAAATTTAGTACTTCGTACAATAAATGTTATTATATCGTCATTATTCTTAAATTAATTGTGCATAATGAATATTTCATTAGTTAATTATCTAATCTTTACAAATTCTCATCCAAATTTCATACAAGTATTTTTTAATTAAAATTGACATTTTAGTTGATTTTTTTGTAATAGAATATGTTAATAAATCAATCTATAAAATCTAATTAAAAGGGTAGCCTAAGAAATATGACATGACAAAATTAAATGTGATGTGGCAACTTTAAATGTGGCATGGCGAAAAAAAGTGGCATGGATTATCAATTTAAGAAAAAAAACATACGTTAAAAAATTAAAAAATATAAGCTTTAAACACAAAAAAAATTAAACCATTGATTTTCCTTTCATAAGTTTTGTTATTTATTTATCTTTATTAATTAACCATTATTTCCTTTATTTAATGAAATGACTTTTTAATTTTTCTTTTATTTACTATATATACCCCGTTTGTATGCTCCATATTTCTTTATCTTCCTTCTATTCATAAAATTTTGAGGGAATTAGTTGCAAAAAATTTCATATGTGACTATTATAACAACCGTAATTTTCAACTTTATTCAAAAAATTAGCACTAAAGTATACATAGAAAAGTGAATTGTTATTTCATTTTTATATTTTTATTATGTTTTGAATTAATTATAATCTTTTTAGTCATTATTTTCTGTGTTTGTTTTAATATTGCAGAAAAATGAATTTTTATCTTTAGTAAAAAAAATTGGTAGGTGAAATATACCTAGAGAACTAAATTAATTATACGCTTCTTATTTTTACTATGTTTTGAATCAATTAGAATCTTATATTAATATTGTAGGAGGTTGAATTTTCAACTTTAGTAAAAAATTGCCAGGAAAAGTATACACAGAGAACTAAGTTAATTATTCGCTTTTTATATTTATTATGTTTTGAATCAATTAAAATCTTATCAGTTATTATTTTTGTATTTACCTTAATATTACTAGGGGATAACATACTCACATATGAATAACAATGCACGATATTGAAAATAATAGCTATGGATTTTCTTTATAGATTTTTTCTTGGTTTGAATGACTCTTTTATTTTTGCCGATTTTTTTTTTCTTTCTGCAATGGTGTATTTGAAACATTGAAAGGTAACAAAAATCTTTAATAAGTTGTTGACATGTTACATTATTGTCTTTCACTCTTTCATACATGTTACATTTTGTTACTATTCATAATAAATTTCAATGCAATTCTAAGATCGTCGCTTTAAAACAACCAAGCTATTCACATTTTGGTTTGCCTATCGTCCTAAATCAAAAATTGGAGTGTATTAAACATTTGTTTTAAAATACCGCTCCCTCAGTCGTGTTTGTTTTATACAAATGATTGAGAGGGCGGACTAGTCAGTATAAGTTATTTACAAATTAAACACTTAAACACAGTAAATTATATGTTCAAGTTTAGATGTTAAGTGATATGTGAATGCATGTTAAAAGGTTATACAACCAGATTTGAAGGGTTCATAAGCTTACTTAGTGTAGAACTTCAAGTAATGGCAAGATCCTCCTTCCTTACAACCCCTTTCTTCTTCTCCTTCTTATTCTCTCTTCCTTACTCTATCTTATTTGTTGTTTGTGTGGGAGAATGAAGAATGAAATCTGGTGGGAGGGTTGAAAGTGGCATGGGAAAGGGGGAAACAAAGAGGAAAAGTGAACTTTGCATGTCTAGACAAGTGTCCTAATGCATAAGCCAAATGTCTAGGCATGCATTGGTCCACATGTCTAGACATGCATTGGGACTATCTTTTTAAATGGATAAACTAATTGCTCGAAAAATCTTAACAATACAATAAAATAATAAACTAAAACAGATAAACCCGTGAAATTCACGGGTTACAAAACTAGTTTATAAGATCATATATTAAAAGGATAAACTAAAATATCAAATTAATGTGACATGACAAAAATTTATTGTGACAGTCCAAATTTTCGGCATGACATGACAAAATTTAGTGCACATAACACTAATCGTCTATACAATATAAATTTACTAATCTAACTCTTTCATATATACATAAAATATACAAAAATGTTTTATAAAAATATCATTATTATCATCATTATTTTTAAATTAATTGTGCATGTTAATGTTATTTCATGAGTTAATAAATTGTAAAAGTGATATTACCTCTACAAATTCAGGTCGTATGGTTAGATTTATGAGAATTAAGTTTTTTAAGTTTAGGACAAGTAAATAGAAAATAATCCGATGAGTAAAAATCTCACTATGAAAATAAACCCCGCTACAATATTATTAGAAAAAACAAGACTAAGTACCTTATAATTGACGTGTCATTTAAAATTCATTTGCTAAGGCTATGTGCCACATGCTTATATAAATAGAAAAATATAAACAATATTAGTTTCAAACACAAAAATAAATTAATCAGACTTTTTATTTTCCAATCACAATTATTAATCTATCATATCTATTTAATATTAGTAGAAGCGGGTTGTAAAATCAGGTTTGAGTATGTACTGTACTAGAAGTCTAGAACCATCTTATTAATCCGATCCAAAGCCGAATCTTATCTCTCTTATATCCGTGTTGATTAAAACGAGTCAAATATCTCATCTATATAATTGCAAATTCATTTAGAAGGCTATGGTTGAGCCACGTCATCAACTATTTTTTTTTTTTTTTTAAATTCATCATGGTGGGACCTGCAAAATTGTATAATGATTTTAATTCGAAATAACTGTCTGAAATAATAGTTTTACAATTATTACATAACACTTTTGATATAAATTCGTAAATATGAATTTTTACGAAAATTGTCAATATGTATAACATGAACTTAAATATTATATTAGAAAATATAATAATTTCGAAGTCGTTTGTGTAGAACTATTACATAACAATATATATCCAATACATAATTACAATAAACAATAATAATTAACAATTTATAGCAATAAAAAAAACTACGACAATACTAAATTAAAAAACAATAAAAACAAATTAATATAACAACCAAAAATAGTATACAAAATCTACAAATTAATATCATCGATTGAAATATTTTGCGAAAATCAAGTTATATATGAACAAAAATGTATAGACGCTAGATATAAAACAAAATCAAACTTTGATAAAAAAATATATACACGTTAGATATAAAACAAAATTCATAAACATTCATGATTTTGGTGGTTTACTTGCGGATGAATAGGCCTACGTGACACAAGATGATTCATTAATGACAACACTCACCATAAAAGAAGCAGTATACTACTCTGCCTTGCTTCAACTACCAGACGCAATGCCAAAAGCAGAGAAGTTGGGTCGTGCTGAAATGGCCATAAAAATGATGGGTTTACAAGATTATGCCAACACGACAATTGGCGGCCGGACAACCACCGGCATTAGCGGCGGACAGAGAAGAAGAGTGAGCATTTGCATGGAAATTTTGACACGGCCGAGACTTTTGTTCCTTGACGAGCCTACTAGCGGACTTGATAGCGCTGCGTCTTACCATGTTATGAGCTACCTTGTTGCGCTTGCTCGAGAGGAACAAACTACGGTTGTTGCGTCTATCCATCAACCTAGTGGCAACGTTTTCGACCTCTTCGATAATCTTTGCCTTCTCTCTTCTGGGAAGCTTGTTTACTTTGGACTTGCCCCGGATGCAATCACGGTATTAAATCGATATTTTTCGTGTTAGTGTTTACTGTACCTGCCTTTCATGCTGCACTAATCGGTAGAGCTGGATAACGTAGCGGGTCAGCCCGGCCCAGCCCGACCTCGCATGTTACGTGGGACTAGACTGGGCCAGCCCAACCCAAGTAGCGAATAGGGCCAGGGCCAGGGCCGGATTTTGTCAGCCCAACCTTGTGTGAAATGCAGCCCAGCCCGGCCCAACCCACTAATAAAACTAACACAACTAACACAAGTACAGCCCGCAAACACAACTAGCAGCCCTACAGGGTTGGGCCTGGTCTGACTTTTCCTGGCCCGGCCCAGCTCTATATTATTCTAGGGCAGTGTCAGGACTGGCTTTTTTCAGCCCGGCCCGGCCCGACCCAACCCATTGTACAGCCTTACTAATCGGTATGATCGAATCAATTATAATGTATAACTTGAATTGATTTCTTGCAGTTCTTTTCCTCAAATGGTTTTCCATGCCCAAGCATGAGAAACCCATCAGATCATTACCTTGAAACAATCAATAATGATTTTGAGTTAGTAAGCACCTTCAATTCTTAATATCCGATATCTTAATCAAAAGTTTAAGCTTAAGCCAGGCCAGTGTAAGTTCGATATTTCTATATTAACATCAAACAATTATTTGTCTCATTTCAACAGAGAGTTGAGGAAAAGCTCAAAACTGAGAAGGCGATAAACTTTCTTGTCGAGTCTTACAAGTCATCGGAAGTATACCAGCAAGTTCAAACTCGAGTGTCCATGATGCAGTGCCATGTGAGATCTAGAATTCCTAGAGAAGCGTTTCTTTGTTCATCGTTTTATTAATTTGTTCTGTTTCATGTAAACTTCATGCTGGCAGAGCGAGAGAGATATCAAGAATCTAATATCTTCATTATGTTACCGTGCAAATGTAGGAAGGCGAGGAGCTCGAGAGAGGAAGCCAAGCTAAGTTTATGACACAATCACTAGTACTAACACGGCGCTCATTCGTGAACATGTACAGAGATCCAGGCTATTATAAACTTCGACTAGTTGTTCATGTTGGAGTTTCCATTTGCCTTGGCACCATTTTCCATCATCTTGGCAACTCCTATGATTCCATTCAGGTCTTCCCTCTTTAATTATTGCGTTTTGATACAATTCTTGACGCAAATTTTCACCCGGGATCATTTGGAAACAACTTATTTGTGTTGCTAACATGCGGTTAAGGCTGGATCAGTAAAGCCGACTCCAGGATCTACTATTTGCGCGAGCCTTTGGGATACCGTGGTCATGTTGTTGTTGTTGTACTAATGTTGACAGGCAAGAGCTGCGTTTCTAGCATTCGTTGGGGGATTTTTGACTTTCATGTCGATTGGAGGATTCCCTTCGTTCGTGGAGGACATGAAAGTAAGCATTTTATGTGTTTCATACTTACGTTTTTTTTTAATGACGAGGGGGTTGAATCACCGAGTCCATACATTTCCGCACTACCACATGGACCATGTAAGCCACTTTTCGGGGGCTGCAGTGGCCAAATGGTAATGTCTCCCAAGTTTGGTACGAGTACTTTTTTATTCGTAAGAGTCAGGAATCAAACCCTGACCAATTGTTTAAACGATAGGAGCCTGAAGCTCTTATAACTAGCTATCTGGTTAAGCAAAGTGAAACCAAATGGTGTTAGTCCAGGGATAATTAAGTTAAACCTTAAAGCTTGCAGAAATGCAGCAACCGGAGCGATAGACCACCTGGCTACTGCAGCCCTCGAAAGGGGTGGTTTACATGGTCCATGTGGTGGTGCGAGAATGCATGCTCCCGTGATTAAACCCCTCGTCACCCAAAAAAAAATGGAACAATTTAATTGAATTGACGGATTTATTATCATCTCGAAACGCAATGGGGCGGACCGATGAATTGACCTGGTACATAAACTTGCAGATATTTGGAAGGGAAAGACTAAACGGACACTACGGAGTCGCGGCATTTGTGATAAGCAACACATTATCATCCCTACCCTACCTGTTCATCATCTCAGTCATTCCCGGGGCAATGGCATATTACATTTCAGGTCTCAGACGAGAATTCGATCACTACATCTACTTCGCATTGCTTCTCTTCTCCGGCATTACAGTTGTCGAGAGCCTAATGATGATCGTTGCGAGCCTCGTCCCTGATTTCCTGATGGGAATTATTACCGGTGCCGGAATCCTTGGCATTATGATGCTTAATAGTGGCTTTCTACGTCTACCTAACGACATTCCTAAGCCAATTTGGAAATTTCCGTTACACTATATCGACTTTGGTACTTATGCTAATCAAGGATTTTACCGTAATGAGTTTGAAGGCCTCGTTTTTTACCGTTACCAAAACGGAGCTCGCCGGGATGTTACGGGCGAAGATATATTGAGGAATGTGTTGCAAATAAGAATAGACTTTTCTAAATGGGTTTATCTTGGCATTTTGTTAGGCATGGTGTTTCTATATCGCGTCATTTTCTTTGCGATAATTAAAGTCGCTGAATTTCGGAAGAATTCACGTCGTACCAATTCATAATCAGGCCGATATCAGCTAGTCTAACTCATATTGTGTAGTCTGGGTGTCGTTTATTTGTAATCTTTCGATTAACTAGTTGTTGTCTTTTACTACGATGAACTCATGAAAGCCATAATAAAGACCATGAGGCAACTTTGGTCCTAAATACTTTTTATAGATGTACATTTTTGCTCAAATTACATTTATATAAAATTTTTGGGGTTTCTAGTAGGAGTGATCATTGGTGCGGGTCGGCATTGCGAACCTGAACTCGGCCCGGCTGACCCGTGTCATGACCCATCCCGGACCGCCAAGGTTAAGATACCGGATATGGGTCAAATTTCTGGAACCCGACCCGGCTACAGGCTCGTGGATATGACTCGGCAAACCCGCTCCTAACCCGTGAGAGATGAGCCGCCCACCCGGCTCGCTGACCCACCCCTTTTCCCTACCTAAACTACCCGTTGAGTGTACTAATAATTGATTTGCAAAAATTTTAGAGAGACAGTCTCTCGACAATGTTAACGAGAG
The DNA here is from genome assembly GCA_029255685.2 of Silene conica. Taxonomy (NCBI): domain Eukaryota; kingdom Viridiplantae; phylum Streptophyta; class Magnoliopsida; order Caryophyllales; family Caryophyllaceae; genus Silene; species Silene conica. The sequence continues at coordinate 4,851,156 of CM055314.2, forward strand.
ACCTCTCACATGTTAAAATAATATTCTATTTTCCCTTTTTTTTTATACTATGTCTCCCACTAACCTAGCGAAAGACGAACTTTCAGGAGACTTACTGTAATTAATTGAATCAATTAGAAAATTTAGTTCCCTTATTACTAGTCCTATTAGTCGCTGTCATTAGATATATTATTTTTTTATTTTATTTTATTAAATCACATAATTTTACTATAAATACCCTATTTAAAAAACACAATTATCACACAATTCATCTACTCTCTTCTAATCTCTTCTATAAAATTCTCTTCAATTTCAAGTTTAACATAATTATTAGTTTATCAATATAATTATTAGTATACTTTTCTTCTAATAATTTTTTTTTATTTAAAAATACTCTCTTATCATGAGACAGTTGATTGAACACCATCAGGAGAGGAAGAAAGACCTGCATATGGTTTTTATTGATTTGGAGAAGGCATATGATAGGGTCCCGAGAGAAATACTTTGGTGGGCTTTGGCGAGAAAGGGTGTGTCAAGAAAATATATCGACCTCGTAAAGGACATGTATGAAGGGGCTAGTACAAGTGTTAGAACTAATGTTGGGAGAACGGAAGAATTCCCCATTACCATTGGTGTGCATCAAGGTTCCGCACTTAGTCTCTTTCTCTTTGCTATAGTTATGGATGAGTTGACAAGGGATATTCAGGACGAGATCCCTTGGTGTATGGTGTTTCCGGATGATATTGTGTTGATTGATGAGACGAAAGAGGGGGTTGAGAGAAAGTTGAAATTATGGAGGCATACGTTGGAGACACGTGGGTTTAGGCTAAGTAGGAGTAAGACCGAGTATGTGAGGTGTCAATTTGCGAGGCCGAGATCGACGGCGGTGGGGAGCATTATTTTCGATGGAAAGATTGTTGAGGGGTCAGATTCCTTTAGATATCTCGGATCTATTATCCAAAAAGATGGAGAGTTAGACGGAGATGTGACCCACAGAATTAAAGCGGGATGGATGAAATGGAAAAGTGCTACGGGGTTTTTGTGTGATAAGGGTATGCCCCAAAGATTAAAGGGGAAATTTTATCGTACGACAATTAGACCGGCCTTACTTTACGGCTCGGAGTGTTGGGCCGTGAAGCAGTGTCACATTCATAAGATGAGTGTGACAGAGATGCGTATGTTGAGGTGGATGTGCGGCCAGACAAGGAAAGACCGGTTAAGGAATGAGGTGATTAGAGAGAAGGTAAAAGTGGCCCCAATAGAGGACAAGATGATGGAAAACCGACTAAGATGGTTTGGCCATATGAGAAGGAGACCTATGGACGCACCGGTTCGGAGGTTGGAGACCTGGGGTGCCGAAACGGTTGCTAGGGGTAGAGGGAGACCTAAACAAACTTGGAGAAGAGTGATTGAGCACGATATGAGATTTCTCGGGCTTCAGGAGGGGATGGTGATGGAGAGGGCACTATGGAGGGATATGATACATGTGGACTTCTAGCCTTTGATGTTTTTATTAAGTTTTCTAAAAACATTCCTGTTTGGATTTGTTACACTTTTTTCCCCAAAACTCTTATTTTAATTTTTACTTCGTTTCTCAAAATCACTTTAAACTTTATTTTTGATTTATTTTTTTGGGTTTTTATACATGTGATAAGTTCGATTTAAAATCTATACAACCCCTTTGCCTTCCATTTTTTGTTTCACTCCATTTCCGTTTTTTCTTTTCCTTCTTTTTTCTCTTGTTGAGATGAGAGTTCACTCATGACGGTTCAAGGAATGATTTATGTCAGCCGACCCCAAAACATTTTGGGACTAAGGCTCTGATGTTGTTGTTGTTGTTGTAAAAAATACTCTCTTAAGTTTATAATTCTCTTAAACTTCTAATTTTTATCCTAATATAATTGTTAGTTTATTTTTATAAAAAAAAATTAACAAAAAAAGATCGTGAAAAGTAGATTATTTACTGAAAAAGATATGCAACCTTCCTTTGTTTGAACCTACTTTGATAGGCTCCGGTTCCAAATACGAGCAACCAATTCTATTATATTCGGAAGTTATGTCAAGCAAATAAGATTGCCGTAAAATATGCATTTACTTCCGGTGACCACTACGGAAGTAAGAGCCGTCATTTATGAAGAAAACATGGTATCACGAGAGATAATTATTTCAGCGGCAATCCTCAACAAACAAACTTAATATGTATCGTCATTTGACGCTAGCATGATCATGACATTAACCGTAATAAATTAAATCGAGTCATTTTAAATTTAAATATCTATTTCCGTCATCATTATGTACGTGATTTAATTATGTAATTTAATTACAAGTTATCGAATGTACATTTTAATTACGGAATACAGAATAAAATATGAAACTTTTCGATTACCCACGCATTAACATTTACTCCCTACATTACTTAATATTAGTCGTTTTGTAAACAAGCCCGGTTAGACCCGCCCTACATGAACCAGCAAGGCATACATGTTCTATACAGTTATATAGTAAGTCTTGCTTGCGACAGGTCACCATTTGTGACGGATATTTTGTGAGATAAAATGTATACAAAATGAGTAGTGGAGAAAGGGGACCACAAGAATAGAATAAAATGTATACAAAATGAGTAATGACTAAATTTAATTGAATGGAATGAGTTGAATTAAACTAAACTAAATTTAATTGAATGGAATGAGTTGAATTAAATTAAATTGAATTGAATTAAATTGACTGAAACTAAGAATTAATTTATGAATAGATGAAATGAACATTACTGAATAAAGCTGAAATAAGCTGAAACTAAGTAACAAAAAAGAATAGGGTATACTCTTCAAGTTACTATTACAATAGTTTGTTAATAAATTGATTGCAGTGGGATTATATTTTAGTTTTAAAATATGTACGTGCCTCGAACTCCATCAATCATTCGGAGTATTTCGTAACTATGTATTTATACATTATCCTTTATTTGTTATGGATGCAAAATCTCCAAATAGAGAGTCAAAACTCAAAATGACCATTTCGTATGTATGTTGCACGCACGTACACATTATGCTCTATATCATTATTTGTTATGGATTAATATATTTTTAATTATTTTGTCCGGGAAAATGCATATCATGAACTTGATTCTTTACTCTCGTATATCCTCCGGCTTTGCCTAGCTTTTCGAGCGATGCAGCAAAGCCAGATGCAGATGTAGTTTTAAACGAGAAGGCGCATTTTTTAACTCTGTTATGTTTATCTGATCATGTTTATGATTGAGGTTGTGATAGGATGTTGCACACCTATGCAAAATACCCTAATGATAAATAAACTAATGTAGTGTATAGCGCTTGAATTCCACAGAGAGCTCGGTGGTTGTCAATAGTTGTTATGAGACGAATTTTATCTAGGTAGGGGTGACTGGTGATTGGTTGAATTGTGGGTATAAATTAAATATAAAACAATAATAATTAAAAGATGTCTAGGAAATCGGGTCACACACGCAAATATAAATATATAAAATAGATTAACTCGGAAATAGTTAGTAAATTATGGGTTTAATTGTTTTAGGCTTGATAAGATATCAACCTTGCGGTATTGACATCAACCTTAGACCGTATCCTAGAGAAACTCTCGTTTATGAGTAGGTCGTCCTACTATGATAAGATAGATAATTTAGGTTAAATCTGACTTATGTTTTATTGATTGATAAGGTAGTATATTTATACACCATACACAGTAAGCTAAGTAAGCCCAATACAATAGGAAGGCCCAATACAATGCTAGCCCTAACACCCCCTAAACTGGAGCATGGAGATCAAGAATGCCCAGTTTACGGAGAAGGAAGTCAAATTGGGAGGACGATAAAGCTTTGGTGAAAATGTCGGCGAGCTGCAAGTGAGTGGCAACGTGAAATGGCTTGATCAAACCATCCGATATAGCGTCGCGAATAAAATGGCAATCGATTTCGATATGTTTGGTCCGTTCGTGGAAGACCGGATTCTGAGCAAGACCAAGCGCGGATTGACTATCAGAATATAAATGCAAAGGCCGCGGAAGAATAATGCCAAGGCTAGTAAACAAACTCACGAGCCACTTCAACTCACAAAGAATAGCTTCCATGGATCGATATTCGGCTTCAGCGGAAGAAAGAGACACGGTCGGCTGCTTTTTGGACTTCCATGAAATAGGTGAATTACCAAGGAAAACAATCCAACCAGAAATGGAGCGGCGAGTCAAAGGACATCCAGCATAGTCTGAGTCACACCACCCGGAGATATGAAAAGTGCTATCAGAACGTAACAAAATACCCTGGCCCGGTGTACCTTTAAGGTACCGAACCACACGAAGAGCTGCATCCATATGCTCCTTACGTGGCTGATATAGGAATTGAGATAAAATGTGAACAACATAGGAGAGATCGGGACGAGTGACCGCAAGATAGACCAATTGACCCACAAGACGCCGATAAGGTTCGAAATCATCAAGCACAGCACCCGTAGCTAATCCAAGATGATGGTTCTGCTCGAGAGGAGTAGCCACGGGTTTAGCGCCCAAGAGACCACACTCGGAAATAATATCGAGAGCATATTTGCGTTGGCAAAGGTATATGCCCTCGGAGTTACGAGCCACCTCAATTCCCAAGAAATACTTCAAAACACCAAGATCCTTCATGTGAAAACAGGTGCCCAAATAGGTTTTGAACAAGGTAATCGCAGCAGAATTATTCCCAGCAATAACGAGATCATCCACATAAACAAGAACATGGAGACAGACCTCGTCTTTAGAATAGCTAAATAATGAGTAATCAGAGTAAGATTGAATAAAGCCATAGTCCCGTAAGGCAGCGCCTAGTTTAGCAAACCAACACCGCGGCGCCTGACGGAGGCCGTAGAGAGACTTACGAAGCCGAGATACCTTACCCTCTTTACCTTTGCTAAATCCGGGAGGCAACTTCATATAAACCTCTTCGGATAAATCACCGTGCAAAAAAGCATTATGCACATCCATCTGATGAATTGAAGTTCCCACTTATTAATAGCAGCTACGGCGAGCAAAGTACGAACTGTCACCATCTTAATAACGGGGGCAAATGTTTCGCCGTAATCAAGGCCTGCAATTTGATGATTACCAAAAATAACCAAGCGTGCTTTAAAACGCTCCACACTCCCATCGGACTTATATTTTATTTTGTACACCCAACGACAACCAAGAGCCTTCTTATGTGACGGAAGGTCCGTAAGTTCCCACGTACCATTATTTTCAAGAGCAGTGATCTCATCCTCCATAACCTTACACCACCGCGGGTCCGTTAAAGCAATACGGAAACTTGGTGGTTCAACACCCACGGTGACTGCGGCAAGAAACTTACGATGGCAAGATGAAAAATTACCACAATGAAGATAATTAGAAAGGGCGTAGGGAGTAGTACCTGAGGGAGGAGTATGCGGTGAGTCAAGGGGAGTGAGGGCATTAGTGGTGTCAACAACATAACCATGAAGATGAGGTGGAGGGCGTTTGACGCGTTTGCCGCGGCCAAGCTCACTAGGAGCATTCCCAGCACCCGTATCCAGCGCTGCAGGCCCACTGGAATCACCAGTATCCAGACCCACGGGACCATCACGAGGCTCACTGGAATCACCATTACCCAGACCCACGGGACCATCACTTACACCAGGTTCGTCGTGGGAAATGGGCTCGGTATTTGGACTAACTGAGGGACCCTCACTGTCAGGAATAGACGAAACAGAGGGCTGTAGAACAGCATCAGAAACTGAACCACGAGCCTCATGAGCATACGGAAAAGAGGTCTCATAGAAACGAACATCCCGAGACACAAAGAATTCCCCTGTGTTAAGGTCATAAACTTTCCATCCTTTTTGGGTATGTGGATATCCCACAAAAACACATTTACGACTCCGCTTAGCAAACTTATTACCCCGAGCCCGTTGATCATGTACAAAGCATAAGCACCCGAAAACACGCAAATTGATATAAGAGGGAGCCACACCAAACAAAATCTCAAAGGGAGTCGTATTGTGGAGCAATAAAGAAGGGGACCGATTAATTAAATATGCTGATGTTAAGACACACTCGCCCCAAAAAGACAGCGGTAAATGACCTTGAAACATAAGGGCACGGGCAACATTTAAAATGTGGCGATGTTTGCGCTCAACACGACCGTTTTGTTGAGGCGTGCCAACACAAGATGTGCGGAATAAAATACCATTACTTAAAAAATAATTGGCCATATGTCTAAATTCGGTTCCATTATCTGATTGTACGACCTTAACACGAGAAAAGCAAGGCAAAGCCGGAGGATAATATACGAGAGTAACAAATGAAATTCATGATATGCATTTTCCCGGACAAAATAATTTAAAATATATTCATCCATAACAAATGATATCGAGCATAATGTGTTATGTTGTGTGCGTGCAACATACATGCGAAACGGTCTTTTTGACTTTCTATTTGGAGATTTTGCATCCATAACAAATAAAGGATAAATTTATATAGATAAATAGTTAAGAATTATGATTGATGGATGAGTTCATAGCACGTATAATTTTAAAACTAAAATAAAATCTCAGTGCAATCAATTTATTAACTAATTATTGTTAATAAACTTAGGAGTATGTCCTATTCTTTTGTACTTAATTTTAACTCATTTCAGTTTATGTCAGTTTTATTCAGTTCTGTTCATTTTATTTATTCATAAATTAATTCTTACTTTTATTCAATTCAATTCCGTTCAGTTTAATTTAAAAAAATTAGTTTAATTTAGTTCAACTCATTTCAACTGAGGCACTACTTCTTAATTTTGGGGTACTCCATCACCAATGCATATATCTATATCTATATATATACACATAATACATACTACTTCCTCATTCAAACATTTTCATAACTACGTACTAATTAATTAACCTAATTTACACTCATCATATACCTTTATCCTCAGCCTTTATTCCATATATTTTTATCAGCTTGCTTGGTACTTACAAAAATGGCAAAGTTGAAGCTGAGCAAGTCGATTATCATGTGGTTGGCTTTGGCCGCCATTATGGTGGCGGTTGCCGTCTCTGACGAAAACAACCCGATTGAGACAACGATGACTGGCACGGATCTGAGCGTAGAAACCACCAATGTTTCGAAAAATGTAAGCACGGATCCCCTCCGCCATTGTGGTACCACCGCGAACGTGAGTAGCGGGTGTGCGGCTTTAACACCCACACCTAAAGGCAACCTTGAAGTAGCTAAAACCGTCAATGTTACAGGAAGCATTACCAAACCCACTTAAATCATATATCCTCCATAAACTACGTACTCGAGTGTCACATTTTCTACTAATTAAGCCCTATCTAAAACCACATGCACCTTCACATTTATTTCTTTGTCATTTCTTCATTTTTGCATTTTTAATTTGATGTTATAATAATAACTTATTGTGTACTTTTTATGGTTTCTGTTTACTTCTATGTCATATTGTTACGAGTTAAATATCTTTTTTTTGGTTGAAAGAGGGAATTTATATAGCGAGTACGAATCGAACTCTTAATTTTATGGTTAAAATTGAGGTTTTACCTACTGCTTTTACTTAAAAATTTGGATGAGAACTGAGAAGATGAGCACGTAATAATAAGTATTACCTCCTTTTGTTTCTTATAATTTGAATGGTTTGTTACTTAACAAGAAAAGTTCTACCTAACTATCATGATTTTAATAAGATATGTGTCTGTAAGATTCATCGGTCGTTAGTAGGGACGAAGTTAGGACGAAATTTGTACCTGGATCGATTTCTGTTTTATCGATATATACTTATTTATTAGGGCACACCAATATGTCAACGTTTTTTATATTTAATAAATATTTTAAGAGAGTATATATAAAACATACTTATAGAATTATTGAATTATGTACTGCTCTTTTTCTAACAAATTTATTCGATATGTATAAAAGATTATTGATACTAGTTTAAGCAATAAATAAAATGATTAAAATAGTTTATTGCTTGATCAAAACAATCAAATAGGTACATTATTATATACAATAACTTAAATAAATCATTATTATATACAATAATGATGATTTAAGTTGTACAATCAAATGGGTATATTATTATATACAATAACTTAAACAAATTTATAACACATAATTTAAGTTATATATAGTAAAATGTAACTTAGGCGTAAAAGTTAGGCTGGAAAAACTTCAGCTTTGTTTTTTCTTTTGGTAGAAGTAAAAAAAATAAAATAAGCCTCACAATTAGGCAGCCCCTTTCATAAGGTTGTGAGCAACCTTGTTAAGGTACCTAGGTACAAAACTAATCGTAAACAGTGAAAAGAAGGAAGCGCAAATCTAATATCCGAAATGATGCCCTGGATACTATATGAAAGTTTAGTCGCACCGACCAATTGTTGGATGAGAGAAAGACAGCCCGAAGAGATATCCAAATGCATGATATTCTTGGAAAGCGCCTAGGAAATAACATGTTTGGCCCATCGATTCAGCTTGAAGAGAAGATTCAGCCCGAAACTTAATAACATAGGTACCAAAGATGGTATACCATCCAGGATGGTAAACAATCCAACCAACTGAAGCAAACAGAGATGAGTTCCAACATGCATCCACCTTGACTCGTAAAACGCCACAGGAACCTTGACCTTTGATAAGATAAGAATGAAAAAAGTCTCGAACAACATCAGCCCCCGACTCCACAGGGAAGGGAACCTCCGGAATCATCTCCAAAGTAGAGGACGCCAAACTGGCCGCATACCTTTGCATCTGAAAGAAAGAGCAAGGCGAGGGAACCTCACCAGAAAAGATAGCGCAGTTCCGCATGCACCAAATACTCCATAACATAGAAATGAACTGCAACAGGAGCTCCGAAGAATCATTTCCAAGCGAAAGGGAAAACTGAACCCAATCAAAATTCCAATCATTCAAAGAAATAAAATGGGTCATATCACATCTAATTCCCAAGGATGAAGAGGCCCAAAACCGCTTAACCCAGCAGCAATCACGAAAAAGATGTTAAAAGAGTTTCCAAAGAAGAATCGTTACCGCATAAAGGACAAGTAATAGTCATAGATAGAAATATTTCTTCTATCAAACTCCGCTCTCACAGACAGAAATCCCGTAATAATGCGCCAAACCAGAATCTTCCACTTATTAGGTCCATGAAGGCGCCAAAGACGTTTTTTTACAAAAGAGACGTGACCTCTCACATATGCGTTTACTTAACCCCTGCTTACATTTATCTTTTAAGTAGCGTGAAAGAGCAAGTCCATAACCTGACTTGACCGAATAAATACCATCACGACACAGCTTCCAAAAGAAACTATCCCTTAAAGTCGACTCACAAATGGGAATGACACAAGACCTTAGTGGCCCATTCCGTATTAAAGATCTCACAGACTAGATTCTTCTTCCAAGTTTCTTCAGGGTAATGAGATCAACAATAGTCCAATCCCGCATATGAGCGAATCTTTCTTCTCAAGGATTTTCCAAGCCACCTTACCCAAAAGTGCTTTATTCATGCATTTAATGTTCCGAATGCCTAGACCACCCTCTATTATGAGATTTTTACTTCTTTTATTTTTGATTTCTAAGGGGTGGCTTGTTTAACCGGTTGCCCTTTCAACCTATTAAATAAGTTAAATAATGGTAAAGATCAAATTAACCCGATATTTTTGTGTAACTATCGATCGGATCTGGATTTTATTGGATTCTATCCAGATCCTATCCATTGTCATCCTCACCCTTAGAGGACAAAATTTTCGAAGTTTTTAGTTAAATTTTCCAAATTTGTTTCTAATATACATTATATAATTCAAGAAAAATTATGAATTACCACCTAATATGTTCCATTTTTTACAAATTACCACCTAATATATTCAACTTTACAAATAACCACCTAACTTTCTTATTTATCCACACCAATCTAACTTATTTTACATACTTAAGACGGTTTTGCGTAATTATCGACTCGATTTTATTTTAACGACTTCCGATTATTTTTTATGACCAAATTACCCTTACTAATTATTAGACATACCCTTTGACTTCCTAATTCCTTGTATCAAATTCACCATTAACAAACATCTAATCCCTAACCTTAGAAATCAATTTAGGGATTTCTTAAATTTTTTCACTTTCAACACAATTGCTCTATAGTAACATTCAAAGGAAAAGGAATGTCTACGATGGGTGTGGAGTGTGGACAGTGTAGATGAGCAAATATACATTTCTTATGTCACTGCTAATCGGTTATAGAGTTAAGATTCTACAAGTTTGTATCTGTTGCCTTAAAACTATTATGAAAATTTATGTATTGAGAAGCCTTAAATTTCCGGGTCGGGTTGCAGTATGTCGTTGATGCTCTTTTATCTACCTTCGAAAAGGAAAGAATGATAAACTATTGTAGAGCAATGTATTCATTGAAGGTAAACTACTGTAGAGCAATGGTGTTGAAAGAGAAAAAAATTAAGAAACCCCCGAAATTGATTTCTAGGGTTAAGGATTGAATGTTTGTTAATGATGAATTTGATAGAAGGAGGGTATTATCTCCTATAATCTCGGCCTAATAGAGCCGTTGCATCCCACTCAAAGCTCCAAAAGAGCTGTTATACAATATCTCCAATATATGGCAAATATACCAGAATTGCCATATACCTAGTTTGTAATTATTCCTTTCCGTATTTACATATGTAATAAGCTTGTATATAAGCATCTCTATGTAAGTTGTAATGGCAAGAATTCTGAATAAAATCTTTGAGATACAATTCCTAATATCGTTTCTAATATGGTATCAGGCTTAAGGTCTTAATGAGTGAAAAATCACAGTCTCCGTCTCCGTCCAAACAAATCACGATGCCGGAAACCGAAACCCCAACTCCCGAACAAAAACAAACCTCGAATTTTTCCGTTTACCCTGTCGAAAATCCGGGTACTCGTATCAACCAAATTCTCTTTACGGGCTCCAACTATGATGCTTGGTCTTGTGACCTCCGTCTCGCACTCCTCGCTAAAGAGAAGCTTGATTACATTGACGGCACAATTTCCAAACCGGCCGACACCAACTCCGACTACAAATCCTGGCGCTCCGCGAATAATTTAGTCACCGCCTGGATCTTCAATTCTATTGATCCAGATCTTAAGAACTTTATCTCTCTCAGGGACGAGGCGACGCAACTATGGGTTGATATCAAACATCGCTTCACCATGGTAAATGACTTTTACCCTCAAATTTTTCAATTAGAATCTAATATTCTTGCGTGCAAACAGGGTCCAACGGAGACTATTATGTCTTACTACGGTCGTGTTAAGAAACTTTGGGATGACTTACTCGCGAACGATCCAATTCCCTCCTGCAACTGCAATCCCTGTCGCTGCAATCTGGTCTCCCTTCTTGACCGCCGTCATGAAAAAAACGGGTACGCTCTTTTCTTATGGGACTTGATACTCGTTTCACTATCCTCCGCTCACATATCCTTGGCACTGACCCTCTTCCCAATATGAACCACATCTATAGTCGCCTTTTACAGGAAGAGGGAATGCGTAATACAATTAATTCACAAACTGAAACACGACCCAAACCCATGATATTTGCTGCTAAAGCCAATTATGGCTCTCGTTTTAACGGGACTGGGGGGGCAGGGGAGAATCGAAGTGGGGACAACATGGGTGTTCTTACTTCTACATACTCCTCTTCTAAACCCACATGTCTTGCCTGTAATCGACCTGGTCACTCGTTTAAAACATGTTTCCGTGTCACCGGAAATTTTCCTGAATGGTGGGGGACAGACCTCGTGTACCTAACTATTACCCTACCCGATCTCCTGTATTCGGTGCACACCCTTGCCCAATTCATGAATAACCCAAATGTCGATCACTGGGATGTAGCCATTCAGGTCATTCGCTACACTAAGAAATCTACTGGCCAAGGTCTACTCCTCCGTTCCGATAGTGATCTGACTCTTAACGCATATTGTGACTCGGACTATGTCAGCTATCCTCTCACCCGACGCTCTCTCATGGCTTACCTCGTCTTTCTCGGGTCATCTCCCATATCATGGAAAACAAAGAAACAGTCTACGGTCTCCCGCTCTTCCTCCGAAGCCGAATACCGAGCCATGGCATATACCACTTGCGAGCTTAAATGGTTAAAGGGACTCCTTGAATTTCTTGGTACCCCACATCCGCAACCTATATGCCTCTCGTGTGACAATCAATTTGCGCTTCACATCGCGAGAAACCCGATTTTTCAAGAAAGAACCAAGCACATCGAGGTTGACTGTCACTTCATTCGCGACGAGATACTTCGGGGTATCATTGCCCCCACTTACCTTCATACTCGCGAACAGCTTGCTAACATATTTACAAAGGCTCTCGGTCGCGCACCGTTTACACACCTCTTATCCAAGTTGGGCGTTTCGGACCTCCACGCTCCAACTTGGGGGGGGGGGGGGGGGTATTATCTCCTATAATCTCGGCCCAATAAAGCCGTTGCATCCCACTCAAAGCTCCAAAAGAGCTGTTATACAATATCTCCCATATATGGCAAATATATCAGAATTGTCATATACCTAGTTTGTAATTATTCCTTTCCGTATTTACATATGTAATAAGCTTGTATATAAGCATCTCTATGTAAGTTGTAATGGCAAGAATTCTGAATAAAATCTTTGAGATACAATCCCTAATATCGTTTCTAATAGAGAGGGTAAATTAAGAAGTCAAAGTGTATGTCTAATAATTAGTAAAGGTAGTTTGGTCATAAAAAATGATCGGGAGTCGTTAAAATAAAGTCGAGTCGATAATTACGCAAAACCGTCTTAAATATGTAAAATAAGTTAGATTAGTGTGGATAAATAAGAAAGTTAGGTGGTTATTTGTAAAGTTGAATATAATAGGTGGTAATTTATATTTTTTCACCCTTTAAGTTCTACTTCTAATTAACTCCGCCAGACTGTCAATCTTCTCTATTATGAATAGGGGTGTAACCGAGCCGATTTGAGTCAGCTTAGAAGCTTGAGCTCCGAATCGCTCGGAATTATCCGAGCTTAAAAAAATCAAAGTTCTGAATCAGCTCAGTTTATGCTCGAGCTCTATTCGAGCTTGGTTAAATACTTTTTCTCTTTACTTTCTTGAACTTGTATGTAAGCCAAAATAAAAATAAATATATTTTAATACAAATGCAAATATAAAATACTTATCATATATAAGAAACATATGATTATAGATGTTAAAATTACATTTTATTAGGAACAATAAAAATTACAAAATGACAAAATAACTAAAAATAATAGATAAAACGAGCCTAACCGAACTTCCGATTTCGAGTTCTACTAAGCTCGGAATTGGCTCGGATTTGGTCCATCCCGACTCAAAATTGGGTTGAAATTAGTTTTGACCGATTTCAAACCAAGTTTTAATCGAGTTAAATCCAAGAGCTCTATTAACCGACTCGGATCATTTACAACCCTAATTATGAATGCCCCTACTCCTATAAGGATAAAATGCCTTTCCAAAAATACTTCAACTAGGGGAAAAAGCTAGGCAAAGCTCGGGTATAACAAATCGAGTTCATGAATTTTGCGGACAAAATAATAATTTAAAATACATTGATTCATAACAAATGATACCCTGCAAAATGTGCAGTGAACGTGCTAACGTGCGTGCAACATACATACAAAATGGTCATTTTGACATTCAATTTGAAGATTTGCATCCATAACAAATAAAGGATATATAATGTATATAAATGCGTAGTTACGAATTATGATTTTTGGAGTTCATGGCACGTACAATTTTATAACTAAAATAAATCGCAACGCAATCAATCAGATTAAAGTTCTGTTATTTTGGATTTAATTTCACGTCATGTCATTTCGATTCAATTTTGCAGTTTAATTCATTTTACTTTAGTTCAACTCATCTTTGCACAAATAAACTCTTACGTATTTCAACTTAATTTAATTCATGTTCATATAATTCAGTTCATTTTAACTCTTCTCGATCAAAAAGACAAAGTCTAATTTAACACAACTTTAGTTCCTTATTTCATCATAACTACGTACTTTTAGTTGATTGCAACAACGGAGCAACTACTTCATAATTATGGGGTTTGGGGTACTATCTAATTAATATATGTAGTTGATGGCAACAACTACTCCGTACATACTTTCAGCCCAATGCTTATATCTATATATATACACATAGATACATACTACTTCCTCATTCAAACATTTTTATAACTACCAATCAATTAACCTAATTTACACTTTTACAGTCATCATTTACTTTTATTTTTAGCCTTTATTCCATATATTTAAATGGCAAAGTTGATGCTGAGCAAGTCGATTATCATGTGGTTGGCTTTGGCCGCCATTGTGGTGGCAGTTGCCGTCTCTGACGAAAACAACCCGATTGAGACGACGATGACTGGCACGGATCTGAGCGTAGAAACCACCAATGTTTCAAAAAATGTAAGCACGGATCCCCTCCGCCATTGTGGTACCACCGCGAACGTGAGTAGCGGGTGTGCCGCTTTAACACCCACACCTAAAGGCAACCTTGAAGTAGCTAAAACCGTCAATGTTACAGGAAGCATTACCAAACCCACTTAAATAATCAAATATCTTCCTTAATCTACGTACTCGAATGTCACATTTTCTACTATTTAAGCCCTATCTAAAACCACATGCTGACATGCACCTTCACTTTTATTTCTTTGTAATTTCTTCATTTTTGCATTTTTAATTTGATGTTAGAACAATAACTTGTGTATCTTTTATTGTTTATGTTTACTTCTATACAAGTTATATTGTCTCGGATTAAATATCATTTTTATTTTGCTAGCTAGAAAGAAGCACGTTTATATACCGAGTAAGAACCAAACTCTCAACTTTAAGGTTAAAATTGAGGTTTTAGCTACTTAAAGTCTTGTAATTTGGATGAGATCGCGCTTCTTTTATTTCTTATAATTCAAATGGTTTGCTACTTAACAAGAAAAGTTTTATGTACTTAATTACTTATCGTGACTTTAATAAGATTCATTGCTCATTGGACACTCCTCGACGGTACAAAGTCAATACCTCCTTTTCACGTGCATTATGTAAAACTTATAACAAAAAGCCGAGTTGGATACTACTACTAATAATAGTTAAGATTTTCCAAAATATTACATATTATAATGTATAATTCACATTTGTTGATGATCAAAATACATGTTGTTCTACAGTCAGGGACGGATTTGGGGTGGATAGGGTAGGCAAGTGCCACCCCCAACATAAACATAAGAGTAATTTCTGTATATAAAATTCACCAAATTGTATTGGGCTTAGTGATTAAAAGTGGTTATAACTTAGAAGTTTGTTTGGGCTTAGTGATTAAAAGAGGGATTTTCTAAAAAAAATTGCTTTATTTCACCAAACATAACTTTTTTTTAAAGGCTATTTAACATATTACTACCTAATAAGTCCAAAGTTTTGCATATTACTACCTAATATGTTAAATTTTTCAATTAACAACCAAGAATGTGTAAAACCTTACACGACTACTACCACCTTGCCGAAAATTGCTAAAAATTGACGGAAGTCGGTGTCTTCCGTCCTTTTTTGATTTTAAATCCAAAATAATTCCCATCCTACCCCTTTTCCTCTTCTTCCTCCATTATACCCTCTTTACCTCTACTTCCTCCATTAAAACCCCTTTTTTCCTCTACTTCCTCCATCATCATCGTGTTCCAGAATTCATGTTCACCATCAATCAACACCATCATTCACCATTACCACGATTTCTTCACCATTTAGACTCCAATCACAATCATCATCATCATTAATCAAAATTCAATTCACCTGCAAATCACCATTTTTGTTCTGCAACTTCGCTCATTGCTCCATATCACCTCCTTCATCCTACAATTATTAATCACCACATATACTCCATAACCATTCGCAAAACCGTGCTCCATCCTCAACCTTGGCCACCAACAACAGACACCACGACTTGAGCTCATCTTAATCTTCAATTCATGCTCGGATTCGAAACCCGGCATGGAAATAACCTTTGACAACCCAGAAATAAACCCAATTCAAGATGGAGGCACCGAAACCCGAACACAGCTACCTAGTCCAGCCTCCTTCGATTTTTGGATGAAAATGATGGCAGACATATAATAATGGGAGGGAGGGAGTTAAGCATAGTAAAGAAGGAGATATACATTTTAGGGCAGGGAGACGGGAATATTAAAGGGAAGGGTAAAATAGTCATTTGACTTATTTCGACCATTTAAAACTAACTTAAGTTCGGTTTCCGTTAAAAAGGTAGCAAACTGAGTAATTAGGTGCAGTTTTAGGTAATAAGATGCATAATTAATTATATTAGGTAGTAATATGCAATTTTTTAAACTTATTAGGTAGTAATTTGTCATATTTCCTTTTTTAAATACTAATTATGAAAAGAGCTCCTTATTTCATAATTATATACATTTAGTTGAGGGCAACAACTGAGGCACTACTTCTTAATTGTGGGGGTCCTCAATCACCAATGCATATATCTATATCTATATATATACACACACAAACATAGTACTTCATCATTCAAACATTTTCATAACTACGTACTAATTAATTAACCTAATTTACACTCATCATATACCTTTATCCTCAGCCTTTATTCCATATATTTTTATCAGCTTGCTTGGTACTTACAAAAATGGCAAAGTTGAAGCTGAGCAAGTCGATTATCATGTGGTTGGCTTTGGCCGCCATTGTGGTGGCGGTTGCCGTCTCTGACGAAAACAACCCGATTGAGACGACGATGACTGGCACAGATCTGAGCGTAGAAACCACCAATGTTTCGAAAAATGTAAGCACGGATCCCCTCCGCCATTGTGGTACCACTGCGAACGTGAGTAGCGGGTGTGCCGCTTTAACACCCACACCTAAAGGCAACCTTGAAGTAGCTAAAACAGCCAATGTTACAGGAACTATTACCAAACCCACTTAAATCACATATCCTCCATAAACTACGTACTCGAGTGTCACATTTTCTACTAATTAAGCCCTATCTAAAACCACATGCACCTTCACATTTATTTCTTTGTCATTTCTTCATTTTTGCATTTTTAATTTGATGTTATAATAATAAATTTGTACTTTTATTTGTTTCTGTTTACTTCTACTAGTTTTAAACTCGTGCACAAAATGCACGGGTGTAATTTTTGTGCATGGGTATAATTTTTCGAACACATGAGTGGTTGGTTATACACAATAATTATTGTTTTTTGTTCAAGATTGTCTTAGTTTAAGACGACTCTCACATATGACTAAAATAAAAGTGGAACGAAAAAGTACATACGAAAATAAAACATAGGTGGAAACAAAAAGAGGCCTATAAACATTTATTAATATTTATTAACTTAGACGATCTTAAACAAAAAATACGGTTAAAAATATACATTTATAATTTATTTATTTCGTCAATTTTTTTATATTTCCGACGTAATAGGGAACTATAAATATTGAATAATATTTTTTAGTTTTTTCTGTTTTAATCATTGAAAACTGATATTCTATTTAATTTAACAAAATTAGACCCCGTTAGTTAATGAATGACTACTTTAAATTTATTCGACAAATCTTGCTTGCAAACGTTGTAAATTAAAACGAAGGGGGTTAATAATGACCAAGTATATGTTTAACAAATTAGCAAAAATGAACAGAAAAAAAAAAGAAAAAAAACTACTTTCCAACTATTTAATTATTTGACAATTTTTTATTGTTGTAATTTTCTTTCATTTAGTAATATTAGTGATTAAAATGTAAACTTAAAGATTATGGTGGATAGTTTGGAAATAAAAAAATGATATTAGGTGGTGGGGTAGGGTATGGAAGAAATTAATTATTTTTTCTAAAAAATGAGAGCCAATAGGATTCCTCTAAATTCTACTCCTTTTATATATAAGAGATGTCATATTGTTATGAGTTAAATATCTTGTTTCTGGTTGAAAGGAGGGCGTTTATATAGCGAGTAAGAATCGAACACTTAATTTCATGGTTAGAATTGAGGTTTTTGCTCCATCTTTTACTCATTAAAGTTTAGTAATTTGGAAGAGAAAACAACAAAATAATAAAATGCTAGTGTGACCTATCAACCTAAAGATTACAACTTTGGAATTCAATTACATTTGACCCGAGAAGGTTGGTGGAAACTCCAGTCTTGTGATGCATCAACGAGGTCCCTTGAACGTCTTCAAAACTCATCCTCAGAATCTTCTTTCGAAATAAATTACATTACTTAAAATTACTTAACCAAAATCCTATTAATTACATTCTATGTAAAAAAAAATGAAAAAACGAAAAAAAAAAAAAAGGAGATACGGGATATCATTAATTACATTACCGATCACTTTTTCATCATTACAAAAAAACAACCAAAACTAATTAAGGCCACGCTAGATTACATTACAATCCCAACGCTTAAAAATATTCATCGAAAAATAAGCAATCGTCAACAATATATATCAAATATCAAATTTACAACAGAGAAACAATTGATTTACATTAGATTACACCAAAAAGAGCAAAAACAAAAAAGTACAAATGGTTATATGACAATTAGAATTACTACACAAACTATTAGCTATGTCGCCGTGACTCCCAAACTGCAATTAGCAAAGGTAGTTTGGTCATAAAAAATGATCGGGAGTCGTTAAAATAAAGTCGAGTCGATAATTACGCAAAACCGTCTTAAATATGTAAAATAAGTTAGATTAGTGTGGATAAATAAGAAAGTTATGTGGTTATTTGTAAAGTTGAATATAATAGGTGGTAATTTATATTTTTTCACCCTTTAAGTTCTACTTCTAATTAACTCCGCCAGACTGTCAATCTTCTCTATTATGAATAGGGGTGTAACCGAGCCGATTTGAGTCAGCTTAGAAGCTTGAGCTCCGAATCGCTCGGAATTATCCGAGCTTAAAAAAATCAAAGTTCTGAATCAGCTCAGTTTATGCTCGAGCTCTATTCGAGCTTGGTTAAATACTTTTTCTCTTTACTTTCTTGAACTTGTATGTAAGCCAAAATAAAAATAAATATATTTTAATACAAATGCAAATATAAAATACTTATCATATATAAGAAACATATGATTATAGATGTTAAAATTACATTTTATTAGGAACAATAAAAATTACAAAATGACAAAATAACTAAAAATAATAGATAAAACAGAGAAACAATTGATTTACATTAGATTACACCAAAAAGAGCAAAAACAAAAAAGTACAAATGGTTATATGACAATTAGAATTACTACACAAACTATTAGCTATGTCGCCGTGACTCCCAAACTGCAATTAGCAACCAACATACAAGCACCGCCTGAAAAGTCTTACTGTTCACCTTTCTCGAACAATATCAAATGGATCACCACGGGAACAAACATAAAGAAGAAACACAATACAAACAACACAAGGTCAGCAACCATAAAAAAAACATAGGTAAAGTGCAAATAGAAAAGAATAAACACCATACACCGTCACATCTGTCCCTCCCATACTCCGGGAACCAGGATTCGAATCGCAACCCGGTATCCGACTACACATCGCAACATGTAGCCTTGCCAGACACTCATGGCAACAAGTGAACCATGCACCCCGCGAGTGGTATATTGCAACCTAGCCATCACAATCTCCGCTCATCACAATGAGCAAACCCAACTCTTTAATGTGCATGCACACCCCCTTATGACGGGAGCCACAATGGACGAACATGGAAGTGAAGTCCATCTTTCGATAATCGATCTACAAACCACCTCATACTCCATACCACTATGCAATACTGCAAACAGATAATCAAACTATATCATACAACAACATATCCGAGATCATCACAACAACAAACAACACAATTGACTGGGTAGGGAAACCCTACTCGAGCATATTTGCAGCATAACCAGAGTCGGCCCTAAGGGGTGTCTGCTGGGTTAAATGACAAGGGCCCAAGTTTAGAAAGGGCCATTAAAGTGAGCCTAGAATTTGTGATTTTGTCAAATAGAATTTATTTAGAGGCGACAATCATTGACACGACCCGAAAATACGACACGAACCCGACACGAAATTAGCGGGTTCGGGTCAAGCTGTTTCAACCCGTTTACGTAATTGGGTTGACACGGACACGACTCGAACTTATATGGGTTGGGTT
Organism: Silene conica; assembly: GCA_029255685.2. Lineage (NCBI taxonomy): Eukaryota > Viridiplantae > Streptophyta > Magnoliopsida > Caryophyllales > Caryophyllaceae > Silene > Silene conica. The sequence goes on from CM055314.2 coordinate 4,871,327, forward strand.
CGGGTTGGGGTCTTGCGACACGAACCCGACACGAATAACCCATTAATTTAAATAGGTTATGATATATCCACTAAATGGGTTATAATCGGGTTATGTTATTTTGAATTTGAAATAAGATATGAAGATTGTCTATTCTTGCTGTAACTTTTAATTTTGAATGCATTATATTTATATGGGTTGGATGGGTTAAACGGGTTTAATGGGTCGAAATTGATCTGTTAAAACTTAAATGGGTTACACAAGTCGGGTTGGGTTATTGAAAAAATAAATGGGTTGGGTTAGGGTTGATACATGTGACCCGTTTATCTAATTGGGTCGGGTTAGGGTTGAGGGGGTCATGACTAGGGCTGAGCAAAAAATCCGATGATCCGAATTGATCCGACATCCGATCCGTATCTGATCCGAATTATTGGATATCTGATCCGAAAAGTGGTTTGGTTTGGATACCCGGTATCCGAAATATTTGGATATCGGATCAAATATGGATATCTGGCTTAAAAATTTGGATATCCGATATCCGAAAGTTATCGGATTGAATATCAAATATCGGATCGGATATCCGATATCCGTGTAATATCCGATCCGTATCCGATATTTGATCCATAAATATTAAATAACACTAGCTAATTTCATCTCACTCAATAACCGTCATTCACAAAACCGTAAATAACCCTCGTCTACAAAACCTTAAATTTTAATTTCTTTTCATTTACAAAACCAATAATCAACAATTCCACATTCACAAACCCACATTTTCATTTTTATTACGCTACTTTTCTTTTTTAGTACAATTTTGACAATATATATTTACATTGATCGGATCTCGGATATTCGGATAACTGATCCGAAATTTTCGGATAGTTTTGGATACTAAATTTCGGATATCCGAACATTTTGGATCAGATCATGGATACTAAAATTTTAGATTTTCGGATCGGATATCCGATCCGAAGTAGGGTTTCGGATCGGATACCCGATCCATACTCTGCCCTAGTCATGACCCATTTAATGGTGACACGAACACGAACCCGACACGACCCGACCTGTTTGCCAGGTCTAAATTTATTACATGTAAATATTAAATTAAGGGATGTGTTTTAGTGATTATACATCTAATCAAGTAATAGATGGCCATGTGTTTTATTCTCCATACATGCCTTTTTTTTTTACCACTTTTATATTTTTTTGGAAATTTATAGGCTCATCATTTTGTCATTTACTTATATTTTAGTAACCTAATTCGAATTTAAATAAAATAACATCATTTTTAACATTGAAAAAAATTAGTGTTTTTTTTTAAAAAAAATTGAATTGTTATTTTTTTGTTTTTTTTTGAATTGTACTTAGACAGAGTCAACTAGGGGGAAAAGCTAGGAAAGCCCGGGTATAACAAATCGAGTTATGCATTTTGCGGACAAAATAATAATTTAAAAGACATTGATTCATAACAGATGATATAGAGCATAATGTGCAGTGTACGTGCGTGCAACATACATACAAAATGGTCATTTTGACATTCTATTTGAAGATTTGCATCCATAAAAAATAAAGGATATTTTATATAAATAAATAGTTACGAATTATGATTATCAATGGAGTTCATGGCACGTACAATTTTAAAATGAAAATAAAATCGCAACACAATCAAATTATCCGATTAAATAAAGCTTTGTTTTTTTGGATCTAATTTTAGCTCATTTTATTTCGGTTTAGCTTTACAGTTTATTCAGTTTATTTTAGTTTAGCTCATCTTTGCACAAATTAACTCTTCCTCCAATTTAGTTTAATTCATATTCATTTAATTTAGTTCATTTTAACTCTTTTCAATCAAAAAGACGAAGTCTGGTTTGCCACAACTTTAGTCCTTTTTTTTTTTGTGACGAAGGGTTTAATGTCCGAGCCATGTATTCCCGCACGACCACATGGACCATGTAAACCACCCTTTTAGGGGCTGCAGTGGCCAAGTGGTCATCGGCCCAACTGGTAATCGAACCTAAAATCTCTCAACTCCTCATTTCTACAAGTTTTAATGTTTAACTCAGTTAAACCTGGAAACTTCTGCATTTCTACAAGTTTTAAGGTTTAACTCAGTTACCTCTGGAAACTTCTGCATTTCTACAAGTTTTAAGGTTTAACTCAGTTACCTCTAGAACACCAGCCTGATTAACTTCAGTACCTTATTTCATCATAACTACATACATTTAATTGATGGCAACTAATAGGAATATACGATGGTTGAGGCCTAACCAACTATTATTAATATTCCTATTACGTTCCCTCACTCGAATGCTCATTGAGCTTGAAAAGTGGTTAGTTTGCACAGACCCTCATACTGTGTGCTGATTTCCATTTCGTGAGTTTTCGAGAGGTTTTGAGGTTGTCAGGATTCGAACCCGTGGCCTTTGATCACATTGACTCTGATACCATAATAGATGAACCGTCTCAATCAAAACCTTAAGGCAATGATTGAAACCCAACTATTATTAATATTTTCCTATTAGCAACAACGGAGCAACTACTCCATAATTGTCGAGTTTGGGGTACTACCTAATTACTCCCTCCGTTCGATTCCACTTCGCAGGTTTCTATTTTGTACACTATTCACAAGTGAACATTTAATCTCAATTTTCTCCTAATACGTAAGAGAAAACATATTCATATGGGGTCTTGTTTGATTCGTCTTTACGAGTACATTAAAAATATCTAACTTTTATAATTTTCGCAACTACGTAGCTAAAGATATTTAACATGTAAAATGTTCGTTGACAAACGTGAAAAAGCAAACCTGCGAAGTGGAATCGAACGGAGGGAGTAATATATATATGTAGTTGATGGCAACAACTACATACTTTCAGCCCAATGCTTATATCTCTATATATACACATAGATACATAGTACTTCCTCATTCAAACAATATTATAACTACTAATCAATTAACCTAATTTACACTTTTACACTCATCATTTACTTTTATTTGTAGCCTTTATTCCATATATATTTTTATCAGTTGCTCACTTACAAAAATGGCAAAGTCGTTGATGATGAACAAGTCGATTATCATGTGGTTGGCTTTGGCCGCCATTGTGGTGGCAGTTGCCGTCTCTAACGAAAACAACCCGATTGAGACGACGATGACCGGCACGGAACTGAGCGTAGAAACCACCAATGTTTCCAAAAACGTAAGCACGGATCCCCTCCGCCATTGTGGTACCACCGCGAACGTGAGTAGCGGGTGTGCCGCTTTAACACCCACACCTAAAGGCAACCTTGAAGTAGCTAAAACCGTCAATGTTACAGGAAGCATTACCAAACCCACTTAAATAATCAAATATCTTCCATAATCTACGTACTCGAATGTCACATTTTCTACTAATTAAGCCCTATCTAAAACCACATGCACCTTCACATTTATTTCTTTGTCATTTCTTCATTTTTGCATCTTTTTATTTGATGTTATAATAATAAATTTTGTACCTTTTTTTTTAATTTCTGTTTACTTTTATGTCATAATGTTATGAGTACTCTTTTTTTGGTTGAAAGTAGGGCATTTATATAGCGAGTGTTCCGAGTAAGAATCGAACACTAACTTCATGGTTAGAATTGAGGTTTTAGCTACTTCTTTTACTTAAAGTATAGTAATTGGATGGGATGATGAGTACATAATAATAAGTAGCTCCTTTTGTTTCTTATAATTTTAATGATTTGTTACTTAACAAGAAAAGTTCTACGTAACTATTATGATTTTAATAAGATATGTGTCTTTAAGATTCATTGGTTGTTACTCGATGGTACAAAATCAGTACATCCCTCTCATTGTGCATTATATAAAACACTTATGATAAAAGGATTGATTTCCATGTTACTACCCATTATAATTAAGATTCTTCAAAAACATACATATTATACTTTTTTTTAATTCAAACTACTACCTATATAATTATAAATCTTCCCAATTGATAGCTAATAAATCAAATTATGTCTTAATTAACCACTGTAAGATAAATTGCAGTAATGTTTCTTCTATTAATTCATTTCTAAAACGATCTACCATTAATCAATTATATATGTAACACCCCTATTTATCAACGAGACTTCGCAAAATTTTCCCGGTAAATAAGTATATCAAATTAACACCAAAGAAAAAATTTATTTACATTAGATTACAGTAGAAAGAGCAAACGCAAAAAAAGGTACAAATGGTGATATGAGTAAAGAATTACTACACAAATTAGCTATGTCGTCGTGACTCCCTGACTGCAACTAGCAACTACTCACATACAAGCAACACTTGAAAAGTCTTACTGTTCACCTTTCTCCGACAACATCATCAAATGAATCACCGCAGGAACAAACATAAAGAAGGGACACAATACAATACCACACAAGGTCATCATTCTCAGCAACCATAACAGAACATAGGTAAAGTGCAAATAGAAAAGAATAAACAACATACACCATCACCCCTGTCTTTCCCATACTTCAGGACCCAGGATTTGAATCGCAACCCGATATCCGACTACACATTGCAACATGCAGTCCTGCCAGACACCCATGACAACAAGTGAACCACCCCGCTAGTGGTAGACCGCGGCCTAGTCATCAAAAACTCCGCTCATCGTGACGAGCGAACCTAGCTCCTTAATGTGCGTGCAAATTGATTTAGACTAATTAAATTAGGGTTTGTAAATTGTTTTCTGTTTTGTTCCTTTTCTTCCTTATTCTTCTTTTTTTTATTGTTACACAAGTATGGATGCTAGTTCTCGTATCGAATTTATCAAATCCGTCAAATCCATCAAAATCTCCCCTCACAAAATTAATCAAACTTATCAAATCCGTCAAAATTACACAAGTATGGATGCTAGTTCTCGTATCGATCGAGTAATAATTATAATCTCTACCTTTATTAATTATATTATATGAAATTAAAAAAGTGATTTAAAATAATTAAATTAGGGTTTGTATAAATTGTTTTCTGTTTTGTTCATTTTCTTCTTTATTCTTCCTTTTTCGATTGTTATTTGGATTTGCTCAACATTTCTATCGGAAGTCCAAATGAACCAACCACGACTGCTACATCATCCATGGCACTGGATACGAAACCTTAAAGGGTAACAATTACAAAAGATTCAGCAAAAAATCGCGGTGCGAAAGATTATGTGTAAGGTGTGAAAGAGACCAGGGTATCTGCCGCGGAATTGTGAAAGAGACCACAATTGGGAAGGTATGTATTAGAAAGTAGGGAGATTTAAGTTCGAAGATGCTGATAGTCGAATACTCCTATATCCTACCAATCAATTAATTCTTTAACGTTTTTTCGCCGGATCAATCACGATGGTTAGTGGCTGAGGTCGAGGAGGCGGTAACAAGGTGGTAGGATTGGGAGAGGCAATTGGATTTAGGGAGAAAAATAAAAATTGAAAATATGAAATTAAAGGGGTAAAATGGTCATTTCCGTCCATAAAGAGTAACTCATCCATGAATGACCACCACCCATTTTTTTTAATGTATAAGTTATTTAGTTATTTATTTATTTATTTATGACAAAGATTGTTACAATAAATATTTAAATTACATTGGTTTACAAATTAGAATGTAGTATTTGTGGCATGAAATTAATTAAGGGATAAATATTAGAATAATAATTAGATATTATATAGTAGAATGTAACTTAGGCGTAAAAGTTAGGCCGGAAAAACTTCGGCTTTGTTAATATTTTAGTATATATATATATATGAGATTTTTACTTCTTTTATTTTTTTACTTCTGGGTGACTTGTTTAATCGGTTGCCCTTTCAACGTATTAAATAAGTTAAATAATGGTAAAGAACAGATTAACCCGATATTTTTGTATAACAATCGACCGGATCTGAATTTTATAGGATTCTATCCAAATCCTATCCATTGCCATCCTTAGCCTTGGAGGACAAGAGTTTCGAAATTTTTGGTTAAATTTTCCGAATATATTTCTAATAATTTACCATTCACCTTTAAGTTCTAATCCTAATTAACTCCGTCATATGGTCAATCTTCTCTATTATGAATGCTCCTATTCCTATAAGGATAAAATGCCTTTCCAAAAATACTTAGACAGAGTCAACTAGGGGGAAAAGCTAGGCAAAGCCCGGGCATAACAAATCGAGTTCATGCATTTTGCGGACAGAAATGTGCAGTGTACGTGCGTGCAACATACATACAAAATGGTCATTTTGACATTCTATTTGGAGATTTGCATCCATAACAAATAAAGGATATAATGTATATAAATACATAGTTGCGAATTATGATTGCCGGAGTTCATGGCACGTACAATTTTAATACTAAAATAAAATCGCAACGCAATTAAATTATCCGATTAAATAAAGTTTTGTTATTTTGGATTTAATTTTAGTTCATTTCATCTCGGTTCAGCTTTGTAGTTTAATTCAATTTATTTTAGTTCAGTTCATCTTTGCACAAATTAACCTTTTGGGCTTGTTTGGTTGACATAAGGGAATTAAAGTTCCCGGGAACTTCAAGAGCACGTGAATTTCCAATTAATGTGAATTCGCAAAAAGTGTTTGCTTTGCATATGAGAAGTTAATTCATGTACGAAGTTCTATTGACCAAGGGGACTGGGTGACTCAATGGAGGAAGTAAATTCATGTTAAGAGTTCTATTTCTCATGATATTGGCAACCAAACAACATTATGATTTTACACTTTTTAGGAAGTCCAACATCCCATAATTTTAATGGGTAACCAAACCTTTACTCCAACTTAATTTAGTTCATGTTCATCTACTTTACTTCATTTTAACTCTTTTCGATCAAAAAGACACGAAGTCGAGTTTGCCACAACTTTAGTTCCTTATTTCATCATAACTACATACTTTTAGTTGATGACAACAACGGAGCAACTACTTCTATTTGGAGATTTTGCATCCCTAACAAATAAAGGATAATGTATATAAATACAGAGTTATGAAATACTCCTTATGATTGATGGAGTTCAAGGCACGTACATATTTTAAAACTAAAATATAATCCTAGTGCAATCAATTTATTAACAAACTATTGTAATAGTAACTTGAATAAACTTAGCACATGTTCAACTCATTTTAGCTTTATTCAGTTCTGATCATTTCATTTATTCAAAATTAATTCTTACTTCCATTCAATTGAATTCAGTTCAATTCAATTCAATAAATTTAATTTAGTTTATTTCAACTCATTTCAACCGAAAAAAACAGGAACGACTTCTATTAGAATATAAAACGAATAAGGAACTCAAACTATCGGTTTAAGCTTTTGGTTGAGTTGCTTTCTTGACATGGTATCAGAGCTATGTGAACGGTTCGAATCCCACTCCCCTAAGCCCAAAAAGGAAAAAAAAAACGAATCAAGGAACTCCAACCATCGGCTTAAGCTTTTGAGATTTGACTAGTAGGCCCGCAATCGTAAAGACAGTACATAAGACGAACTTTACGATTGGAGAAATACAAGAAAAACCAAAAAAAAGAAAATCAAAATCTCCGTCTCTTCTTCGTCTTCATTTAGATCTTCATCTCCGCAAGGTTGGTAAGATAAATGAGTATTAAGACTCGCGAGAAAAGCTCCGAACAAGAACGTTAATTTTTTTCGGACTTGTTGGAAAAATGAGTTAATTTGCAGGAACTCTATCGAACCTGACAAATATCAATAAGACGGAAATTATCGGTTAAAATTTCAAGATTTGGAGAACGTTAAGTTTTTCGGACTCAAAATTTAATTTAAAAACCACCTTAAACGGAGAAGAAGAAAATAATCAAGATTCAAAATAGAGAAAAAGACACCATTGTCATAAGTGCTTATCATTGAAAAGGGAATTAAAAAAAACAACAAACGTTTTTTCTTTTTTTTTTTTTTCCTCTTCTGAAAAATCAAAATTGTTAATTAATCATTGAAAAGGAATTAAACTTTTCGCTTTTTTTTTTGGAATAATTCCACCGGTGGGTGGAAATTTCCGACCACGCACCGGTAAGAATGCGGAAGTGGTTTTAAGAGATCTAAGGGACAAGGCTCTGATACCATATTAAGATTATAGAAAGAGCTCCTTATTTCATAATTACATACATTTAGTTGAGGGCAACAACTGAGGCACTACTTCTTAATTGTGGGGGTACTCAATCACCAATGCATATATCTATATCTATATATATACACACACAAACATAGTACTTCATCATTCAAACATTTTCATAACTACGTACTAATTAACTAACCTAATTTACAGTTTTACACTCATCATATACCTTTATCCTCAGCCTTTATTCCATATATTTTTATCAGCTTGGTACTTACAAAAATGGCAAAGTTGACGATGAGCAAGTCGATTATCATGTGGTTGGCTTTGGCCGCCATTGTGGTGGCAGTTGCCGTCTCTGACGAAATCAACCCGATTGAGACGACGATGACCGGCACGGATCTGAGCGTAGAAACCACCAATGTTTCAAAAAATGTAAGCACGGATCCCCTCCGCCATTGTGGTACCACCGCGAACGTGAGTAGCGGGTGTGCCGCTTTAACACCCACACCTAAAGGCAACCTTGAAGTAGCTAAAACCGTCAATGTTACAGGAAGCATTACCAAACCCACTTAAATAATCAAATTTCTTCCATAATCTACGTACTCGAGTGTCACATTTTCTACTATTTAAGCCCTATCTAAAACCACATGCTGACATGCACCTTCACATTTATTTTTTTATCATGTCTTCATTTTTGCATTTTCAATTTGATGTTAGAATAATAACTTGTGTATCTTTTATTGTTTCTGTTTACTTCTATACAAGTTATATTGTCTCGGGTTAAATATCATTTTTATTTTGCTAGCTAGAAAGAAGCACGTTTATGTACCGAGTAAGAACCAAACTCTCAACTTTATGGTTAAAATTGAAGTTTTAGCTACTTAAAGTCTTGTAATTTGGATGAGATCGCGCTTCTTTTATTTCTTATAATTCAAATGGTTTGCTACTTAACAAGAAAAGTTTTATGTACTTAATTACTTATCGTGACTTTAATAAGATTCATTGCTCATTGGACACTCCTCGACGGTACAAAGTCAATACCTCCTTTTCACGTGCATTATGTAAAACTTATAACAAAAAGCCGAGTTGGATACTACTACTAATAATAGTTAAGATTTTCCGAAATATTACATATTATAATGTATAATTCATATTTGTTGATGATCAAAATACATGTTGTTCTACAGTCAGGGACGGATTTGGGGTGGATAGGGTAGGCAAGTGCCACCCCCAACATAAACATAAGAGTAATTTCTGTATATAAAATTCACCAAACTGTATTGGGCTTAGTGATTAAAAGTGGTTATAACTTAGAAGTTTGTTTGGGCTTAGTGATTAAAAGAAGGATTTTCTAAAAAAAATTGCTTTATTTCACCAAACTTAACTTTCCTTTTTTGGCTATTTAACATATTACTACCTAATAAGTCAAAAGTTTTGCATATTACTACCTAATATGTTAAATTTTTCAATTAACAACCAAGAATGTGTAAAACCTTACACGACTACTACCACCTTGCCGAAAATTGCTAAAAATTGACGGAAGTCGGTGTCTTCCGTCCTTTTTTGATTTTAAATCCAAAATAATTCCCATCCTACCCCTTTCCCTCTTCTTCCTCCATTAAACCCCTCTTTACCTCTACTTCCTCCATTAAAACCCCTTTTTTCCTCTACTTCCTCCATCATCATCGTGTTCCAGAATTCATGTTCACCATCAATCAACACCATCATTCACCATTACCGCGATTTCTTCACCATTTAGACTCCAATCACAATCATCATCATCATTAATCAAAATTCAATTCACCTGCAAATCACCATTTTTGTTCTGCAACTTCGCTCATTGCTCCATATCACCTCCTTCATCCTACAATTATTAATCACCACATATACTCCATAACCATTCGCAAAACCGTGCTCCATCCTCAACCTTGGCTACCAACAACAGACACCACGACTTGAGCTCATCTTAATCTTCAATTCATGCTCGGATTCGAAACCCGGCATGGAAATAACCTTTGACAACCCAGAAATAAACCCAATTCAAGATTGAGGCACCGAAACCCGAACACAGCTACCTAGTCCAGCCTCCTTCGATTTTTGGATGAAAATGATGGCAGACATATAATAATGGGAGGGAGGGAGTTGAGCATAGTAAAGAAGGAGATATACATTTTATTAGGGCAGGGAGACGGTAATATTAAAGGGAAGGGTAAAATAGTCATTTGACTTATTTCGACCATTTAAAACTAACTTAAGTTCGGTTTCCGTTAAAAAGGTAGCAAACTGAGTAATTAGGTGCAGTTTTAGGTAGTAAGATGCATAATTAATTATATTAGGTAGTAATATGCAATTTTTTAAACTTATTAGGTAGTAATTTGTCATATTTCCTTTTTTTAAATACTAATTATAGAAAGAGCTCCTTATTTCATAATTACATACATTTAGTTGAGGGCAACAATTGAGGCATTACTTCTTAATTGTGGGGGTCCTCAATCACCAATGCATATATCTATATCTATATATATACACACACAAACATAGTACTTCATCATTCAAACATTTTCATAACTACGTACTAATTAACTAACCTAATTTACAGTTTTACACTCATCATATACCTTTATCCTCAGCCTTTATTCCATATATTTTTATCAGCTTGCTTGGTACTTACAAAAATGGCAAAGTTGAAGCTGAGCAAGTCGATTATCATGTGGTTGGCTTTGGCCGCCATTGTGGTGGCGGTTGCCGTCTCTGACGAAAACAACCCGATTGAGACGACGATGACTGGCACAGATCTGAGCGTAGAAACCACCAATGTTTCGAAAAATGTAAGCACGGATCCCCTCCGCCATTGTGGTACCACCGCGAACGTGAGTAGCGGGTGTGCCGCTTTAACACCCACACCTAAAGGCAACCTTGAAGTAGCTAAAACAGCCAATGTAACAACCCGACCCACCACTATCGTAACACAAACCCAATAAGATGGGTGCACACTTTTGGGCCCATTATTTGTCCTCAGTTAAGCCCAAAAGCACAAGGCCTTGTTACTAAATGGTGGGTGGGAGCTATTATAAACATATCACAAGCCTCACATTCTACCGATGTGGGACAACTTTCCTCTCATACTCTTGGGGTGTTACAAACTCCCCCACTTAAAGAACACAACGTCCTCGTTGTGCCTCAAACTTGACCATAGCCAAACCCAGAATCTTCCCTGCTAGGTGGGTGACCCGGTACTCCCGACCACCGGCTCACCACACGGTCGCAGGGTCGCTCTGATACCATTTGTAACAACCCGACCCACCACTATCGTAACACAAACCCAATAAGATGGGTGCACACTTTTGGGCCCATTATTTGTCCTCACTTAAGCCCAAAAGCACAAGGCCTTGTTACTAAATGGTGGGTGGGAGCTATTATAAACATATCACAAGCCTCACATTCTACCGATGTGGGACAACTTTTCTCTCATACTCTTGGGGTGTTACAGCCAATGTTACAGGAACTATTACCAAACCCACTTAAATCACATTGTAGGCACGTAAATTTTGTACAAGTGCCACGTCGGAAGTCAAATGTCAAATGTTGACTCGTCAAAGAAAATGTAAACTGCCACGTCGGAAGTCAAATGTCAAATGTTGACTCGTCAAAGGAAATGTAAACTAATGAAATTGACTCGGACGAGAATTAATTAAAGATAGTCCAATTTGATTATCTTTAGTTGATCCATTTGTACAAAGTGGCAAAATCCGGTAAATGGGTCAAATTCATTAGACGGGTTGAATCTATTCAAATAGGCCAAGATGACTACTAAGTCCACTAAAAAAAGGAGAAAGACTACCAAGTCCATTAAGGGTGGAAGAAACCCTTCTCATTTTCTATAAATACAAGACCTAGCTCTCACCTTGAGACTAGTGAGAAAATTACAAAGAAAATTACATCACAAATAAACCCTCTCTACAAAACCTCTTCCAAGAGAAAGCTAGAGAAAAAGGAAAACTACTCTTCGATCCGACATCAAGCATTCATCGTCGTCAATTGAAGAAAGGCAAGTCAAACTAAGTCAAGTCAACTAAGGAGAATCAAGTCTTCAAAATCAAGACCCTCCTTTTCATTTACATTTTGCGGAAATTGAATCAGTAGAATAACTAGAAGATTGTACCCTAAATCTTTTGAATTAATAAATAATTATTTTGTTACATTTGTTTGTGTTTTTCTTTACTTGTTTACAGATTAACGCAAATTTGTGTTTACAAATTTGGCACGCTCGGTGGGACAATTTTCGCTCTTCATCTCCATTCTCCAAGGATCAAGTTTAGTAGCAAGTTTCGAGACAAAGTTGCAGAATGACATCAAAGTCTCTACAACAAGTCTCGAGGGGGAATCTGTAGACACCGGAAATTTAATATTTCGTTATCTTTTAATGGTTTGGTATCTTTAACATTTAAAGATAATTATCAAAAATATTGTGATAATATCTTAGCATATTTCAGAATATTCTGCCTTCTCCCCAAGCCAATTCACTATAAATGAGATGTTGTGTTTAGGATTAGAGGAGAGCAGATGGATTAAGTCAAACGACCCCGTTTTCCTACTAACAAATTGTAGGTAAGATGGAATAAGTCACAAAACGACCCCATCCTCCCCTACGAGATTAAGTCGACAAGACCCTCGTAGCACTATCAAAACCCCCAAAACCCCAAATAAATTCCTAGAGATGGAATCAAGAGAATCCCGAAAATTGTAATCCCGCAATCTTTCGATTATCAAATAAATTCTTGTTTTCCGTATTATTTGTGTTCCTCGTTAATTAATTATTGCAGGTTTTAAATTTTATGGTTTACAAATTGGCACGCTCGGTGGGACGTCTCTACTACTCATCTCTCTTTCCGCAAAATCAAGCTTCGTAACAATCGTTTCAATGGCTTCCAGAAACATCGTCACTATGTCAAGGGGAATGGTGTCCAGATCTGATGACGAAAGCTCGGCCCGTCTCGCTGCATCCTCTGAAAGATCTCCTATTGGTATCTCCACAAGGAGCAAAGCCAGATCAATCATCCTCCGCACTGCTGCAGCAGGACTTCGTTCTGCACGGGTACCCACAAGGCCTCGGTCATCCAAGGTCGCTACCAATGCCGTCAAGAAATCACATGGCGCTGACAAATCTAGGCCCTATGAACATCCTGTGGTCGACTCTTTTTCGCACGTTCGAATCGATGCGCCTCAATCTGTTCCATCGTCATTTCGAGAGATGGTGCGTGATGCGTTTGAGAAAACAACTATCCACGATGGCCCGATGTTCGAGCTATTCACTGAAAACGGCAGTCACAGTAGCACTGGTTCTTCTCCATCGTCGCCACAGCGGTTTAGTCAGGAAATGTCGAGCCAACAGTCGTATTCCGTGATTGCACCCGTCATGGTCGTCGAGGGCGGCAACATGGAGGAACAACTCAATCAAATGAAAACCATTCTCGACGAGCTCAAGAAAGAAAATGAAGAGAAAACCAAACAGATTTCCGCCTTGACGAGAAAATTGGAAAAAAGACCCACGCCCTCATCTCAAAATGGTGATAGTGATGACACTAGCGACGAAGATGCCGATCGCGACAAGGGTAAGTCTTTTATTGCTAAGGACGTCCAAAAAATGATTGCGGAGGCCTTCAAGAATCAGTTCGAAGGAAACTTTCACTCCGTCGGCAATCATCGTTACGTCAAAGCTTATAGCAAGAGGATCGATTATTTGAGGATGCCAATCGGCTACCAACCACCAAAATTTCAACAGTTTGATGGAAAAGGCAATCCAAAGCAACATATCGCCCATTTCATTGAAACTTGCAACACCGCCGGCTCTGATGGCGATCTTCTCGTGAAACAATTCGTCCGGTCTCTAAAGGGGACTGCTTTTGATTGGTATACGGACCTAAGCGCCGAATCAATCAATAGTTGGGATGAGATGGAGAAAGAATTCCTCAATCGCTTCTACAGTACCAGACGTGTGGTAAGTATGACAGAACTAACTAACACGAAGCAATGGAAGGATGAACCCGTCATTGACTACATAAGTAGATGGCGTGCTTTAAGCCTCGAATGCAAAGATCGTCTGTCGGAAACTTCTGCTGTTGAAATGTGCGTCCAAGGAATGAACCTTGATCTAGTGTACATTCTCCAAGGCATCAAACCCAGATCATTCCAAGATTTAGCTACTCGCGCTCATGATATGGAGATCACCATCGCTAGCCATGGAGGACGACTTTTCACTCACTCGGAACCAAAAATGGAGCGAAAAGAATTTAAGAAAAACGACAAGGCGTCCAAGAGCGCTTCGAAGGAAGTTATGACGGTTTCTACTTCAAATCCAGTGAAAATTTCGGCGCGATCTAAGACAGATACAAAGACGTCGACATATTCGAGAGATTCACGGAAGTCACGACCGACTCTAAAAGAAATGGAGCAAAAGAAATACCCTTTTCCAGATTCTGATCTAGCTGGGATGTTAGACGATCTGTTGGAAAAGAAGGTGATTGAACTTCCTGAGTCTAAACGACCAAATGAAGCCGGACGGACAAATGATCCAAAGTATTGTCGATACCATAGAATGGTGAGTCACCCATTGGAAAAATGCATAACCCTCAAGGAGAAAATAATGCGTTTAGCCGAAGAAGGAAAAATTCTCTTGGATGATGTTGTTGAATCCAATTGTATTGCGGCACAAGTGGATGTCGAAGGTCGCAAGACATTTTCTCAGCCTACGGTTACAGAATGCACACGGATAATCCAGTTCGGAACTTTTGAGCCGATGATCATCATCATTCCCATAGAGTCTAAGCCCGTTGTAGCAACGACTTCTAAAGCGCAACGTCAAGAAAACGACAACGAAGGATGGACACTTGTGGCTAGGCGACGGCGAGGAAAGCAAAGTAGTAAAGTGTCTATGCCCAAACATCCAAGAGTGACTCGTGAGAAGATGGCAAAAATGTCACGAAAGGATAATGACATGTCGAGAGCTTCGCGGAATAGGGCTTTGAGAGGTGAATCAAAGTTGCGGCAAGGTATGACGTTGAGGGATTACTTCCCTGTCTCTTATCTCGATAAAGTTTCGGTGAACACCATGTCTTCTGTCGTCGTCGAGGAAAATAACGGTGAAGATGTCGCAACTAAGGAATCCTTATCGAATTTGGACAAGGGTGCGAAGATCGATGCAATATTGGGTGCGCTACCTACGCGTATGGGATGGCAACAAATGTTTCACTTGCCTGAAGAAATGCGTCAACAATTATCCCTAGCAATTCTTCAACCAGAAGCGTATACTGATAAACTTAAAGCTACGGGGGAGCCTGCAGACCAATCAAAGAAATGTGTTGCTTGCAATGCTGCTCTCGCTTTTACTGATGAAGATCTGTTACTCGGGTCAAAGTTGCACAATCGCCCTCTGTTTGTGTCAGGATACATTCGAGGAAAGAAGGTGGGACGCATATTGGTAGATGGAGGCTCAGCTGTCAACATAATGCCAAAAACCGTTATGGAAGAGATCGGGATTTCTGTCAATGAACTCGCCAATAGTCATTTGATGATTCAAGGCTTCAATCTCGGCGGACAAAGAGCAATTGGCATGATCCGTGTTGAACTCGCGATGGGAGATATGTCATCTACCACACTTTTTCATGTAATCGATGCCAAAACGTCATACAAGTTATTACTTGGTCGACCTTGGCTTCACGAAAACGGTGTTGTAGCATCCACTCTACATCAATGTCTGAAATACTATAGAGATGGCGAAAGGAAGATAAACGGTGATGTGAAGCCATTTTCTACTGCAGAATCCTACTTCGCTGACGCCCGATTCTACGAAGAAAATGACACGCCAAGCGAAATGTTACCGTCGACGATTCTTTCGACAGGAACTAAAGTTCTGAAGAAAGGGGACGACATCGAAATTCCAGTCACAAAAGAATCAATGACAGTTGAACGTCACGACAACATATCTACGAAGACGAATCAGACAAATGTGAAGAAAGTTGTTTCGACCATGCAGAAAGCGACGCCAATCTTTAGCTACGTGCCAAAAGCAAAGCGTAAAAATGGAGAAGCACCTTTCGCAGAATATACTCCGCAAGGAGAAATATCAACATCAACTAGAACAATCAACAAAGACAATCTGCAAACATTGAATGAGAATGTTGTCATTCCGGTTACACGAACAAATTGCCTTGCGACGAGTAGGCAACCATTGCCCGGATTCACAAAAGCCGAAATGAAAGAAGATGAAACACTTACTGAAGATTCAACCAAAGGCCGGTTCGACCCAAATGCTTACAAGCTAATGTCGAGGTCTGGGTATGACTTTAAAAATCCAACGCCTTTGGGGAAAGTGATTGAAGTTACCCCACATGGTTTGAATCAAACACAACAGAAGTTGCATCAACAAGGGAACAAGCTTGAGCTTGGAAGGGCTGGTATTGGTTTTTTGCCTCCTGAACCCGTAAGGATTTCTGCACGACGTAAAGCGAAGCAAGCGTCATCACAATATATCGTGGCGGCTCTAGTGGAAAATGAAGACGAGAACACGGAAGTCTTACCACAAATATCCGTTTTCGATAGACTGGGTCAACCGACTTCTACAACTCGTACATCCGTGTTCGATAGGTTGGGAGAAAGGGGGCAAACTTCAAGTTCCCCACTAGAAAAGCCAAATGCGTCAGTTTTCACTCGCATTGGACAAAAGGAGGTAAAGAAGTCGGTCTTCAGTCGCATCAGTAACTGTACGGTGCAGAACAAACGTCGACGAAAACAGGGGAAATCCTCGAAGTTAATAACTGCAATCGATCTCTCCAAGGGTACCCATAGTGTCGTTCCCTCTCGAATGAAGCGTCACCTTGAGGTGGAAATAACTATGGGGAAATCACTGAAAACAAAAGGACGCACCATCATTTTTACGAATCCACAAAAAGAGACAAGTTACGGAACGATCTCTGAGGATATCGTCGCCTCTAACCATGTTACGGCTCAGGAGTACCAAGATTCAGATGATGAGATAGAGGTGGGCGAAACTCCTGAAAATTTCGAAGATGGTGTCCAAGCAACAGTTGATGACTTGGAGGAAATAAACCTAGGCACAAGTGAGGAGCCACGACCCGTTTTTGTTAGTGCCCTTCTAACAGAGGGAGAGAAGATAGAATATGTTAATCTTCTCGCTGAATATAAAGATGTGTTTGCTTGGAGCTATAAAGAAATGCCCGGCCTAAGCCCAAAGATCGCAGTTCATCGACTAGCGATAAGAAAGAACGTTTCTCCAAAGAAACAATCACGAAGGCGATTTCGGTCTGAAATATTGCCAGAAATTGAAGCGGAGGTAAACAAATTGATCGATGCAGGCTTCATAAGAGAAGTCACATATCCCACTTGGATTGCTAACATTGTTCCGGTGCGGAAGAAAAATGGACAACTTCGTATATGTGTCGACTTTCGAGACTTGAACGACGCATGCCCAAAAGATGATTTTCCACTTCCCGTCACAGAAATCATGATCGATGCCACAACGGGACACGAAGCTTTGTCGTTCATGGATTGCACCGCTGGATATAATCAAATCCAAATGGCGCCGGAAGATGAAGAAGCTACTGCATTTCGAACACCTAAAGGAATATTTTGCTATAAAGTAATGCCTTTCGGGTTGAAAAATGCGGGAGCTACATACCAGCGAGCTATGCAGAAAATTTTCGATGACATAATGCATGACATAGTCGAGTGTTACGTCGATGATCTTGTCGTCAAATCCAGGAGAAGACCTGATCACGTAAAAGACCTTCGGACAATCTTCGAACGGCTACGAAAGTATAAGCTCAAGATGAATCCTTTAAAATGCGCTTTTGGTGTTAGCTCAGGAAAATTTTTGGGTTTCATTGTTCGCCATCGAGGAATTGAGATAGATCAAACAAAAATCAAGGCAATACAAGATATGCCTGAGCCATCTACACTCAAAGATCTTCGGAGCCTCCAAGGACGATTAGCTTATATCCGCCGCTTTATTTCTAATTTGGCTGGGCGGTGTCAGCCGTTTAGTCATCTAATGAAAAAGGATTCTCCTTTCGAGTGGGATGAGCATTGTCGTAAAGCTTTTGAAAACATCAAGCAATATTTGGCTAGTCCTCCAGTCCTAGGCGCGCCAATCCCAGGGAAGCCAATTATTTTGTACATATCTGCTCAAGAACACTCGATGGGGGCATTATGTGCTCAAGAGAACGAAGATGGCAAAGAAAAGGCTTTATACTATCTAAGTCGCACACTTGTGGGGGCAGAGTTAAAATATGCACCCATCGAAAAAATGTGTCTAGCTCTTATCTTTGCCGTTCAAAAATTGCGTCATTACTTTCAGGCTCACACCGTTCATGTAATTTCCAAAGCCGATCCTATAAAATACATTCTGTCAAGACCAGTACTCTCAGGACGACTCGCCAAATGGGCCGTAATCTTGAAGCAGTATGACATAGTCTATGTGCCACAAAAGGCTATTAAAGGGCAAGCATTGGCGGATTTCTTAGCGGATCATCCAATCCCTGAAAAATGGAGCTTCTCGGATGAACTCCCTGGAGAAGACGTCTTCTACACTAATGTACTCCCTTCCTGGCAGATGTACTTTGATGGAGCCGCTCGTCAAGATGGAGCAGGAGCCGGAGTTGCTTTTATTTCGCCAGAAAAGCATCTATTGACGTATTCATTCATACTTCCAGACTTGTGCACAAATAACGCCGCCGAGTATCAAGCATTGATCATAGGCGCACAAATGGCTCTTGAATTGGGATGCGAAGATCTCGACATCTATGGTGATTCAAAGTTGATAATCAATCAATTACTCGGCGAATATGAGGTGAAAGAAGATAGCCTTGTGCCGTATCACAGATTAGCTTCGAGATTGCTGCAAAAACTTAATTCAGTCTTCTTAAGTCATATACCGAGGAATGCCAATAAGATGGCTGACGCTCTCGCAAATCTCGCAGCCACTTTGGCATTGGGGGCAAGTATTCCTTCTTCAGTTCCGATTTGCAAAAGATGGGTTGTGTCGCCAGAAGGTGACGATCTGACAGAAAATGTAAATGCAATCTCTGCTCAAGAAATCACCAAAGAAGATTGGCGTCAATCGATCATAGATTACTTGGAGCATAGCAAATTGCCAAGTGACAAGAGGCATAAAGTGGAAGTGCGACGTCGCTCTTGTCGTTTCATCTACTATAAAGGAACGTTGTATCGTCGATCGTTCAATGGACTTTGGTTACGATGTTTGGATGAAAATGAGAGCTCACATACCATGGAAGAAGCACATGCTGGCATATGCGGCGCTCACCAGTCAGGACCGAAGTTGTGCGATCGAATCAAAAGAATGGGTTATTATTGGCCTACTATGGTACAAGATTGCATAGACTACGCAAAGAAGTGTGACGCATGCCAGTTTCATGGAAATTTTATTCATCAACCGCCAGAGCCACTCCACCCTACAGTCGCATCGTGGCCATTTGAAGCTTGGGGACTCGATGTAGTTGGTCCATTACCAACTAAGTCGTCCGCTGGACATCTATACATCTTGGCCGGAACTGATTATTTTTCGAAATGGGCGGAAGCTGTACCTCTTCGAGAGGTAAAAAAGGAGAATGTGGCAGATTTCGTGCGAACACAAATCATATATCGATATGGTGTGCCAAGGTTCATCATTACTGATAATGGCAAGAATTTTTTTAACAAACTCATGGATGCATTGATGGAAAAAATTCAAGTTCGTCCAACACAATTCTTCGATGTACAACGCGCCAGCTAATGGTCTCGCTGAAGCTTTCAACAAGACTCTCTGCAATTTGTTGAAGAAAATGGTTTCGAAGTCAAAGCGTGATTGGCATGAGAGGCTCAGAGAAGCACTTTGGGCATATCGTACCACATATAGAACGCCGACCCAGTCAACACCTTATGCCTTGGTTTACAAATGGGCTTGGCGGAAGGTGAAAATGACAAATTGCGTTTGGCTGAGCTTGAAGCTCTTGATGAAAAAAGACTTGACGCGCAACAGAAATTGGAATGCTACCAAGCGCGATTATCAAGAGCATTCAACAAGAAGGTTCGACCTCGATCTTTCCAGATTGGCGATACAGTCTTGGCGGTTCGGAGGCCCATCATCATGCCACGTAAGGCTGGTGATAAATTCACTTCCAAGTGGGACGGGCCTTATGTAGTGCAAGAAGTCTACACTAACGGTGCGTATAAGATCGTCGATAGTGAAGGAGTGCGTGTTGGTCCGATAAATGCCAAGTTTTTGAAGCGCTACTACGCGTAGGCCGATAAGTCCGCAATAAGCTCCTAAGCACGAGCCTAAACTGCAAAACCAACCAAAAAAAAAAAAAAAAAAAAAAAAAAAAAAAAAAAAAAACGTCTTCTTTATTTTTCAAAGTGTCGAACTACGTTGGCTTGATCTTGCGAGATACAAATTGTATTTAGCAAGTACGTAGGCAGCTTGGGTGAATATGTAGCTCAAGTGCAGCCACATCAAAAAAAAAAAAATCTCTCCATTCTCAAACCAAAAAAAAAAAAAAAAAAAAAAAATCCATTCACCCCAACAAAAAAAAAATCCATCTAAAAAAAAAAAAAAAAAAAAACTGTTTTTCTTAAGGAACTACGTTTGCTTGATCCTGCTGAGTATTATTACTTTGTAGGTACGTAGGCAACTTAAGTAAAATCCCTTTACTTAGGTGCGGCCAAACCCCCCAAACAAAATCAACTTTATTTCATTCGAACTACGTTGGCTTGATCTCGTAAGTACATTTACGTGTGCTTTATGGGTACGTAGGCAGCTGAAGTAAACAATCTGCTTCAGTGCAGCCACACAAAAAAAAAAAAAACAAATTCGTCGTTCTCAATACTTATGTAAACGATCTTCGACAAAACAAAAGTGAATATGCAAGATTTGGGAGAGATATATAACAAAAAAAAATAGCCTTGACTTGTTATTATTCATACTTCAGAAAAAAAAAAAAACACACTTCCAAGTGTCCAAAAAAAAAAAAAACGAAGTCTCTAAGACAAGACAAAATGAAAATACAATGAAGAATATCAGAAGGACCACTGCGAATCTTTAAACGTTTTAGAAGCATCAGAAAAGAGTTTCTCAGCATGCTCGATCTTCTCAATTTCTCGATTTGCGGTCAACACACGTGCTTCCAAAGATAACTTCTCTTGAGTCAAAGTTTTAAAAATGGAGGTTTGTTCAAGCTTCTTCCGCTTCGCATCAGCAATTGGTACAACTAACTGTTGTTTCACTGCCTGTGCTTCCTCCATTTTCTTCCTGAATTGCTCCTCTAACAACAAAGCTTCTTGGAATTCTCCTTCAAGAATCTCAACTTCTTTTGTTGCTTGATCTTCCGAAACTGCGGCATGCGAGATACGGTCGTCGATATCCTTAATCTGTTCTTCAAGTTGCAAGGGATGAGGCTGACTCACCATGTATTCCCCTCCCACAGATTGAAGATGCGAAACAGCTTTGAGATAATCTTTCACGTGCGCCTCGAAAGTTGAAGCATCAGCGTTCCGGGATTTTAAGTATGCTGAGAAGGCCTTACACTCTTTCTCCACTACTGGAATTTCGGCAGTAGAAGAGCCTAATAGTCGTTCTCGTAACCTATCAGCCATAGACAAAAACGCTTGTCGTTCAGTTTCAACGATCATGTTCTCTAGAAAGGACGATTCTTGGGCCGCTGGATCGAAGATGGCGTCAAGCATCGCTTTCTCGGTAGGACTATTTGGATTTAATGCAACGTGAAAATCTGAAAAATTTGCTTCAGCGTTCGACAAAGGCATAAAACCCTCTCTTGTGCTTCAGCAGAACGGAAAGTTTTGACCGCATCAATACCTTGAAACCCGACCATAGTTCCTTCAACAAAGGAGTGGCTAACAGATTTATGCGAACGATAATACTTGGCGAGCCACCCGTAAACATAGTGGGCAGCAAAGTAACCACAATACTTACCCGGTGTTGCTGAAATAGAGATGTCATTCAGACCTCGATAAATGCTCGCCAATACTGGTATAGCTAACGACACCATCTGGTTGTTCGCCAGCAGAGAAGCAACCTTAAAAACACTCGCTCGTATATGGCCAAGATCGCGAATGGGAAGGACAAATGCGCAGAGCCAACAAGAGAGAAAAGCCGCGAGATACGTTTGTCGCCGTTCAGCTACTGGCACGCCTAACATAAGAATAAAGTCATGGGTAGTCTCATTCCACTGTGAAGGCTCTCCATATGAAGAAAAGTCTTCTCGTAGAGTCGGGAGATATGCCTCCTCTGATGCTTTAGAGGCAGGAAAATACCGTGAAGTGCCTGTAAACCAAAAACGACACCAATCTTCGAAGGGTACCTTGCCGTTCTTTTTCGCAGAAAGAGAAATTCGATGAAACGCAGAAAATAAATACTTGCAGCTCGGGGGCACACACTCGTCAGGGCCTTGGAGTTCTTGAAGCGAAGGCACTACTTCGTCATAAAATAATCCCGTTAACGGCAGTCCGGTGATCGATCGAATATCCCAAAGACTGATCGAAATTTCTCCCGCAGCTGTCAATAAAGTGTTAGTCTGGGGGCACCAAAAATCACAGAGTGACTCAACTAGCTCTTGGTTACGCCGATAAAGGAAAAGTGAAGCATAAACTGCTTCATAAATATGGACGGATCTCAGACTCTTGCGACACTCACAAAGAATGTCTTCCAACCATTCCCAGTAGCGCGGAATGTAATGAAATTCATATCCGAACTGAAAATTGACGTTTCGTTGTACTTCGCCCTTGGAGTATCGAGAGTGTAGCAATTTCGAGAGGGACGGCGTGTCAACACTTTCTCGATGATGTGACGAAAGGAGAACTAGCAGAGGTTTTTCGAGATTTTCCCACCAGCAATCCAAATTGGGAGGATATGTCAGCGGCAACCATGACTCAGCAAAGGGACCCGTCATAGAAGGAAAGATGGTGTGATTAACTTCATTTGTCTCTTCGTCGTCAACGTCGTTGACTGTCGCTAGGTACCTTTTGCCAGTCGTCTGGGATACGCTCGTCTTGAAATGGACCATATTACCTCTGTTACAAAAAAAAACAACCACCCAAATTAAAAAAAAAAAAAAAATTAAAACAAAAAAGAGAAAAAAAAAAAAGGGTGGGGCCACGTGTTTTTGGTGGTTGTTAACCACGTACTCCGTATTACACAAACCAAAAAATAAGGGTTTGAAATTGATTTTGAGGACGGGAATGCAGTTGCGCAAATAATCAAAGCAAAATTAATCCCTCCCCAAATCAATTTAACACCAACTGGGAAAAGATGGATACAGGAATACAAACAAATAAACCAAGCCAAATTCATTTAATTTCCAAAATCATCCCCAATTCAATTTGACGTCAACAATAGAACAAATCAAAAAAATCACCCAAAACTCATATCTTCGTCGTTCTCGGGTGCCCAAACTGAGTCGGGTACTTGCAATAAACGGCTCACATGTCGATATCTCGGAGCTAGTGAAGCGGATTTTCCATTGAGTCTCAAAAGCAGAACATCATTATTGGCGAGGTGCCAGACCATTCGAAGGCGATAATGAATTGGGTTTAAGTCGGAAGTTACTTTCGCCATTCGACGGAGATGACGGCTCTTACTCTGAACAGTGACCATGGCGGGAAGAGCCCATTCGTTTAGCCAGAAGTAATAGTCGTGGGTACGTCAAGCAATGACAGAGGAATTTTCGCTCGTCGCCGTCGCTCCGACGAAGAAACACTTCTCTGTATACATGGAAAATTGGATTAATAATAATAAAAAAAAAAAGAGTTACTCACCAATAAAACGCAGAAGCTTCGGCTCGGAGCGGTATGGACGAGGCTTATCCAGGTTATCTCGAAACTTGATGAAAACGCCGAAGAAATTTGTGTCGCAGTCACAGAACTTGTCTTCTCGTCGTCGGCAGCAGAAGGCAAGCTCGAGATCTCACAATTGTCAATTGTGAAGAAATTATGAAGCTCACCCTTTCTTTTATATTCATACAATAAGACGGAGTTATGGAAACGAAATATTTTCGAGACCGTAATATGGAAATTCATCCTCTGGTCAAAATATTCAAGAGATGGAAAATATTGAATTTGGAAATTATTGACAAAGCTTTTTGAATTTGGTATTGGAAAGTTGCATCAAAATTATCAAATGACAAGTATTATACGTATCTCCTATCTATAAAAGGAAGGTCATTTCTAGACTTGTGATTGGCTGGAATTTTTTTATTATTATTATTTTTTTTTTTACACATTAACCAACCCCACTCTCTCCACTTACTCTCTCTCTAATTAATTACCCTATCTCCTCATTTCTTATTATTTTTCATATACATATTCATATGTTAAAAAGTTTATGATAAAAAAATTAATCACATTCAACCTTATAATAAAAGAAAATTTTAAAAAAAATCGGAAATCTATATAGGGGACAACAAATTTTAATAAAAAAAAAATTACAATTACGAAAAATTAACCTCTTGGATACCTTGACAATTAAAATTAAATTAGAATTTTTGTATGAACGGTCTCATACTCTCATACCATAAGACGATCAACATATATAAAAAGAAAAATCGTTTATTAGCACTGAAGGAACAACTTTTTATATGAGACCGTATTACTCTATAATTTGTGACAATTAAAATATATAAAGCAAAATTTATATACTATATAAACATAGACATTAAATTTAACACGAGGTCCAAATTTTAAGATTTTGATGAAAAATAAATTCTAAAAATATCTATATTTTCGAAAATATGAAAAAAAAATGGTCACTATTTAATCAAAAGTGGTCACTACGTATCAAAATGTGATCACTTTCCTACTGGTCGCATGTGCGACCGTCGTAAAGTAGAATTTTGCGAAATGGTAAATTAAGGCTACATAAAATAATACGAGTAATAATTATTATTTGGTGATATTGTCGACTCATGCATCTATATGCTATATCGATCCATGTTTTTATGGTTGTCTATTAGCCCAAAATATATATTTTTACAAGCTCAGAAATAGTTGGGGTCAACAAAAATATACAATGTCGTTTTATTATATACGGCTTTAGATGAAATCCATCATATATTTATCTAATGCAGAAGCCAAGCTGCTGACGTGGCATCACAAGATACAAGCACCGTCCTACGTGTCGCGTTTTAAAGCATCCTAACATATTGTCCAATAAAATTTCAATTAGTGAAATCAAATGGAATCACAAGATCACAAGATTGACGCCATATTTAGTAATTTAAATTAGTGCAAACAATTGATTTCTTTCATATAACCCGTGATTCCATTTGCAAGTATTATGGAATCAAATTGATTTCTAAATATAACAGACTGACTATTATACACCCATATGTATAACAGCCATATATATAAATTCCATTTTAATTTGACTCAATTTAATTCCATTTCAATTAACAATAACAATTAATTTGACTCCATAAATCCATAATTCTACAAGATTTTATTCCATCATATCATATACTTTACTAAAGCAGAAGCCAATCTGCTGACATGGATCACTAAAAACAATATTCGTCTGACGTGGCACGATTTCAGAGCTACTAGAAGATTTCCAAAAAAAAAATTAAAAAAATGAATATAGTTAATATTATCAAAGATTCTAATTAAGTAAAGTCTTTATTAATTACTAAAGTCAACAGGCCCATCCCATCCCATTATCATATTCCATATAAAATTTCATGATTCTACACGTATATGCAACTAATAGTCAACATTGCAATATTCCATAATATTCCTTAATAATATTCCACAATATTATGGAATATTGTTTTTAAAATAGATAGATAGAAAATCATATATCATATTCCATATAATGATTTAAATTAGGCCCGTAAAGTTCACGGGTCGGAATAATTACTCTTCCTCGGTATATACACTAATGTGAGCGTCGTAATATATTAGACTATATTTTCGATTTAATGTAAGACGACTATTCACGTGAATGCGAAACATTTTAACAATTACGGAATATTTATTTAATATAGTAAATGAATGGTCATTTAATAAATTTGGAATGTCTTCATGTAAGACGTCGCACGCAATAACTATTATTTACTATATGAACATCTTTACTAAATATAATCAAAAATACGTTTTTTTAACCCAACTATACATTTACTACTCACGTCTCATCGGATTATTTAGGTTTTATTTTTATGGTACGATATGTAATATACAACTTTATATTATATATGGGTTACATATTTTAAAATTGTTGTAATGAGTAATTAGAAGTATACTAATTCTACCGTAAGTCTCGATCATCTTAATGAACAACTATACGATGGCTCATGTGTACCGTCATACCGACATGTGTCATAAATAATTCGAAATTTATTTATACGTATATAATTAATCAGTTTTCTTTGATATTATTAATTACGATATTCATCTAAAATTAAAAAGAGACCACCGTAAATAATTAATTTGTTTATCTCCAATATTATTAACTATATTCATCTAAAATTTAAAAAACAGACCCGTGAATTTCACGGGTTACAACCTAGTTATCTATAAAAGTAACAACTTTTCCTGCTTTTTCATTGGTTGCTTAATTTTAGGAAATTAAAAACCTTCTTTCTCACCATATCCCACCACTCACACAAGAAGCT
Organism: Silene conica; assembly: GCA_029255685.2. Taxonomy (NCBI): domain Eukaryota; kingdom Viridiplantae; phylum Streptophyta; class Magnoliopsida; order Caryophyllales; family Caryophyllaceae; genus Silene; species Silene conica. The sequence continues at coordinate 4,898,061 of CM055314.2, forward strand.
TTAATTTTTCTTCATTTTACTTTTCTCCATTTAACATTCTAAAGTTACAAATAATTTTTATCTCCATAATAATAAAAAAAAAAAAAAAAAACTTTACTCCAAATTTGAAAATAAAAAAATCACTAAAATTCTACCCAGAAACATAAAATTCAACAATATTAAAAAAAATTGGACAATTAGAAGTAATTAACAAATATTTAGAGGTATGAAAAACGAAAAAAAACGAAAAAAATTATACAAAGAGTTAAAAATTAACAAACATACGTATATCTAAAAAAATGAAAAAAATACACGAGGAGATAAAAATTAACAAAAAATCGTAAACTAAAAAATGAAAGAAACGTAGATCAAAGATTTTTGAATAAGATCAAATAAACCCAACCCATAAAATTAAAAAAATTAAAAAAATACATGAGGAGATAAAAATTAACAAAAAAAACGTAGATTAAAAAATGAAAGAAACGTAGATCAATTTTTTTTGAATAAGATCAATTTTTTTTGAATCCAACCCATTAAATTAACAAAAAAAATATAAATTACGATTTTTAAGAAAATATAACAACCTTCGAGAATTAGTCAATTAAAACTACGTTAACATCGAGTAAAAAGATGCTCTTAATAACAATACATTATTATTTTCTTTATAAAATCATCCACAAATTTTAAGAGACTGCTATTAAAAATATTTCTATCATTTTACTTTCTTTTAGAGAGTAAGTTATTTAAAGGGTAAGATATAGAAATACAATACAATTTTTTTTATCTATTTTATATGGTTCAAATTTATTTGATAATGTCATGATTATTTATTTCAATATATATAATCATTAAAAAAAAATTAATTATACCAGTAAATCAATTATTTGGAGTCAAAATGATCCCCGAATTCATAATTTATATTTTTCTCATTTAAGTTCATATTAAATTATATTTGTACTACATTTTTAATATATTTACGAAATTTTTAGAAATCGACCCGTACATTTTTTGTACGGGCATAAAACTAGTGAGGTATAAAACCAAATATTGTGCGCAATTCGTGGACAATGACAAAGATAAAAGCTCATTGAACAAAAAAAACCACGCTCAACGCAACAATAAACTCATTCCTTATTTTGATGGCGTAAATGAACAAATTCGCTCAATTTCAGACCGAACTGTAGCCATTAAGATTCATAAGTCGAGACCCGATCATATACTACCGAAGTCACGTACATGACCAAGTCTCGAGGGGGCAATTTGTAGGCACGTAAATTTTGTACAAGTGCCACGTCGGAAGTCAAATGTCAAATGTTGACTCGTCAAAGAAAATGTAAACTGCCACGTCGGAAGTCAAATGTCAAATGTTGACTCGTCAAAGGAAATGTAAACTAATGAAATTGACTCGGACGAGAATTAATTAAAGATAGTCCAATTTGATTATCTTTAGTTGATCCATTTGTACAAAGTGGCAAAATCCGGTAAATGGGTCAAATTCATTAGACGGGTTGAATCTATTCAAATGGGCCAAGATGACTACTAAGTCCACTAAAAAAAAGGAGAAAGACTACCAAGTCCATTAAGGGTGGAAGAAACCCTTCTCATTTTCTATAAATACAAGACCTAGCTCTCACCTTGAGACTAGTGAGAAAATTACAAAGAAAATTACATCACAAATAAACCCTCTCTACAAAACCTCTTCCAAGAGAAAGCTAGAGAAAAAGGAAAACTACTCTTCGATCCGACATCAAGCATTCATCGTCGTCAATTGAAGAAAGGCAAGTCAAACTAAGTCAAGTCAACTAAGGAGAATCAAGTCTTCAAAATCAAGACCCTCCTTTTCATTTACATTTTGCGGAAATTGAATCAGTAGAATAACTAGAAGATTGTACCCTAAATCTTTTGAATTAATAAATAATTATTTTGTTACATTTGTTTGTGTTTTTCTTTACTTGTTTACAGATTAACGCAAATTTGTGTTTACACACATATCCTCCATAAACTACGTACTCGAGTGTCACATTTTCTACTAATTAAGCCCTATCTAAAACCATACAACTTTGGAATTCAATTACATTTGACCCGAGAAGGTTGGTGAAAACTCCAGTCTTGTGATGCATCAACGAGGTCCCTTGAACGTCTTCAAAACTCATCCTCAGAATCTTCGTTCGAAATAAATTACATTACTTAAAATTACTTAACCAAAATCCTATTAATTACATTCTATGTAAAAAAAAATGAAAAAACGAAAAAAAAAGGAGATATGGGATATCATTAATTACATTACCGATCACTTTTTCATCATTACAAAAAAACAACCAAAACTAATTAAGGCCACGCTAGATTACATTACAATCCCAACGCTTAAAAATATTCATCGAAAAATAAGCAATCGTCAACAATATATATCAAATATCAAATTTACAACAGAGAAACAATTAATTTACATTAGATTACACCAAAAAGAGCAAAAACAAAAAAGTACAAATGGTTATATGACAATTAGAATTACTACACAAACTAGCTATGTCGTCGTGACTCCCAAACTGCAATTAGCAACCAGCATACAAGCACCGCCTGAAAAGTCTTACTGTTCACCTTTCTCGAACAATATCAAATGGATCACCACGGGAACAAACATAAAGAAGAAACACAATACAAACAACACAAGGTCAGCAACCATAAAAAAAACATAGGTAAAGTGCAAATAGAAAAGAATAAACACCATACACCGTCACATCTGTCCCTCCCATACTCCGGGAACCAGGATTCGAATCGCAACCCGGTATCCGACTACACATCGCAACATGTAGCCTTGCCAGACACTCATGGCAACAAGTGAACCATGCACCCCGCGAGTGGTATACTGCAACCTAGCCATCACAATCTCCGCTCATCACAACGAGCAAACCCAACTCCTTAATGTGGATGCACACCCCCTTATGACGGGAGCCACAATGGACGAACATGGAAGTGAAGTCCATCTTTCGATAATCGATCTACAACCCACCTCATACTCCATACCACTATGCAATACTGCAAACAGATAATCAAACTATATCATACAACAACATATCCGAGATCATCACAACAACAAACAACACAATTGACTGGGTAGGGAAACCCTACTCGAGCATATTTGCAACATAACCAGAGTCGGCCCTAAGGGGTGTCTGCTGGGTTAAATGACAAGGGCCCAAGTTTAGAAAGGGCCATTAAAGTGAGCCTAGAATTTGTGATTTTGTCAAATAGAATTTATTTAGAGGCGACAATCATTGACACGACCCGAAAATACGACACGAACCCGACACGAAATTAGCGGGTTCGGGTCAAGCTGTTTCAACCCGTTTACGTAATTGGGTTGACACGAACACGACTCGAACTTATATGGGTCGGGTTCGGGTTGGGGTCTTGCGACACGAACCCGACACGAATAACCCATTAATTTAAATAGGTTATGATATATCCACTAAATGGGTTATAATCGGGTTATGTTATTTTGAATTTGAAATAAGATATGAAGATTGTCTATTCTTGCTGTAACTTTTAATTTTGAATGCATTATATTTATATGGGTTGGATGGGTTAAACGGGTTTAATGGGTCGAAATTGATCTGTTAAAACTTAAATGGGTTACACAAGTCGGGTTGGGTTATTGAAAAAATAAATGGGTTGGGTTAGGGTTGATACCATTGTTGTTAAAATCGCGATCCGGATCGTAGGATCGTACGATCCTACGATCCAAAAAGTGGAAAACGATTCAAATCGTCGTAGGATCGTTTTGGCGGTAGGATCGGTATAGGATCGGTCAGGATCGGTCAGGATCGTACAGGATCGGTCAGGATCGATGGTAGGATCGGTCAGGATCGTAAAATGTTTATTTGTGTTATAAATGTGTGAGTTTGTTGTTTTTCTATACTTATAGCTCTTAATTAAAGGTATATGCAATATGTTAATATGATTATTACAATTTTCATGTCATTTAATTAACTTTTAACATTATACATCACAAATTATACCAAATTCTGTGCATAAACTTGTTTATCTAAGCTATTTGTAGGATCTTACGATCCTACGATTCGATCCTGCGATCCGATCCTACCACCCCTCTTCGATCCAAACTAGGATCCCGATCCTGACAACATTGGTTGATACATGTGACCCGTTTATCTAATTGGGTCGGGTTAGGGTTGAGGGGGTCATGACCCATTTAGTGGTGACACGAACACGAACCCGACACGACCCGACCTGTTTGCCAGGTCTAAATTTATTACATGTAAATATTAAATTAAGGGATGTGTTTTAGTGATTATACATCTAATCAAGTAATAGATGGCCATGTGTTTTATTCTCCATACATGCCTTTTTTTTTACCACTTTTATATTTTTTTGGAAATTTATAGGCTCATTATTTTGTCATTTACTTATATTTTAGTAACCTAATTTGAATTTAAATAAAATAACATCATTTTTAACATTGAAAAAAATTAGTGTTTTTTTTAAAAAAAATTGAATTTTTATTTTTTTGTTTTTTTGAATTGTACTTAGACAGAGTCAACTAGGGGGAAAAGCTAGGAAAGCCCGGGTATAACAAATCGAGTTATGCATTTTGCGGACAAAATAATAATTTAAAAGACATTGATTCATAACAGATGATATAGAGCATAATGTGCAGTGTACGTGCGTGCAACATACATACAAAATGGTCATTTTGACATTCTATTTGAAGATTTGCATCCATAAAAAATAAAGGATATTTTATATAAATAAATAGTTACGAATTATGATTATCAATGGAGTTCCTGGCACGTACAATTTTAAAATGAAAATAAAATCGCAACACAATCAAATTATCCGATTAAATAAAGCTTTGTTTTTTTGGATCTAATTTTAGCTCATTTTATTTCGGTTTAGCTTTACAGTTTATTCAGTTTATTTTAGTTTAGCTCATCTTTGCACAAATTAACTCTTCCTCCAATTTAGTTTAATTCATATTCATTTAATTTAGTTCATTTTAACTCTTTTCAGTCAAAAAGACGAAGTCTGGTTTGCCACAACTTTAGTCCTTTTTTTTTTGTGACGAAGGGTTTAATGTCCGAGCCCATGTATTCACGCACCACCACATGGACCATGTAAACCACCCTTTTAGGGGCTGCAGTGGCCAAGTGGTCATCGGCCCAACTGGTAATCGAACCTAAAATCTCTCAACTCCTGCATTTCTACAAGTTTTAAGGTTTAACTCAGTTAAACCTGGAAACTTCTGCATTTCTACAAGTTTTAAGGTTTAACTCAGTTACCTCTGAAAACTTCTGCATTTCTACAAGTTTTAAGGTTTAACTCAGTTACCTCTAGAACACCAGCCTGATTAACTTCAGTACCTTATTTCATCATAACTACATACGTTTAATTGATGGCAACTAATAGGAATATACGATGGTTGAGGCCTAACCAACTATTATTAATATTCCTATTACGTTCCCTCACTCGAATGCTCATTGAGCTTGAAAAGTGGTTAGTTTGCACAGACCCTCATACTGTGTGCTGGTTTCCATTTCGTGAGTTTTCGAGAGGTTTTGAGGTTGCCAGGATTCGAACCCGTGGCCTTTGATCACATTGACTCTGATACCATGATAGATGAACCGTCTCAATCAAAACCTTAAGGCAATGATTGAAGCCCAACTATTATTAATATTTTCCTATTAGCAACAACGGAGCAACTACTCCATAATTGTCGAGTTTGGGGTACTACCTAATTAATATATATGTAGTTGATGGCAACTACATACTTTCAGCCCAATGCTTATATCTCTATATATACACATAGATACATAGTACTTCCTCAATCAAACAATATTATAACTACTAATCAATTAACCTAATTTACACTTTTACACTCATCATTTACTTTTATTTGTAGCCTTTATTCCATATATATTTTTATCAGTTGCTCACTTACAAAAATGGCAAAGTCGTTGATGATGAACAAGTCGATTATCATGTGGTTGGCTTTGGCCGCCATTGTGGTGGCAGTTGCCGTCTCTAACGAAAACAACCCGATTGAGACGACGATGACCGGCACGGATCTGAGCGTAGAAACCACCAATGTTTCAAAAAATGTAAGCACGGATCCCCTCCGCCATTGTGGTACCACCGCGAACGTGAGTAGCGGGTGTGCCGCTTTAACACCCACACCTAAAGGCAACCTTGAAGTAGCTAAAACCGTCAATGTTACAGGAAGCATTACCAAACCCACTTAAATAATCAAATTTCTTCCATAATCTACGTACTCGAGTGTCACATTTTCTACTAATTAAGCCCTATCTAAAACCACATGCACCTTCACATTTATTTCTTTGTCATTTCTTCATTTTTGCATCTTTTTATTTGATGTTATAATAATAAATTTTGTACCTTTTTTTTTAATTTCTGTTTACTTTTATGTCATAATGTTATGAGTACTCTTTTTTTGGTTGAAAGTAGGGCATTTATATAGCGAGTGTTCCGAGTAAAAATTGAACACTTAACTTCATGGTTAGAATTAAGGTTTTAGCTACTGCTTTTACTTAAAGTTTAGTAATTGGATGGGATGATGAGTACATAATAATAAGTAGCTTCTTTTGTTTCTTATAATTTAAATGATTTGTTACTTAACAAAAAAAGTTCTACGTAACTATTATGATTTTAATAAGATATGTGTCTTTAAGATTCATTGGTTGTTACTCGATGGTACAAAATCAGTACATCCCTCTCATTGTGCATTATATAAAACACTTGTGATAAAAGGATTGATTTCCATGTTACTACCCATTATAATTAAGATTCTTCAAAAACATACATATTATACTTTTTTTTCGCTGAAGATATTACGGTATATTACAATATACCGTAATCGAAATAATATTATATTAGAGCATAATGTATATTATGCTACTTTCATTAGAAGATACGGAGTATGGATCTTTGGAGTAGTATAAATACGATATCGATGTAATTGTTTCAGACGAACGAACTATCAATAACAATATAATTTCCGCTATTTCTATTTCTAATATGGTATCAGAGCCTCACGCTCTTGAGGCCTAATATATGAAATTCCGCGGCCTGCCGGTGGGCTTATAATATGCATTGCTCACCGGCGGGATTTCTTTTCCGATAATTTAGAAATTAATTTCTGAACGAAAAAAAAAAAAAAATCGAAATGTTTTTGCTTCAGTCACTTCTCCAATCCATCGATCCCGTATGACGGATAATCTACCGTTTTCTTTAAATTCAAGTTCGAAAAATTGCGGCGTTCTTGACCACGAAATTTTAACAATTCGAAAAAATTGATCGTTTGATATTCCGGCGGACCCGAAAAACGACATCATTTCCGTCCGACGAGGTTTTCTAGACAAGTTCGAAAAGTAGCGACGTTCCTATCTAAGTTTGAAGATCGGAGACTAAAGAAACCGTTTTTTTCTTCATATTTTTCTTTTTTTGTTATTTGCAAACTCATAGAATTTTTTTCAAATTACCATGAGTTTGAGGGGGGATGCTGAAGATATTACGGTATATTACAATATACCGTAATCGAAATAATATTATATTAGAGCATAATGTATATTATGCTACTTTCATTAGAAGATACGGAGTATGGATCTTTGGAGTAGTATAAATACGATATCGATGTAATTGTTTCAGACGAACGAACTATCAATAACAATATAATTTCCGCTATTTCTATTTCTAATATTTTTAATTCAAACTACTACCTATATAATTATAAATCTTCCCAAATTGATAGCTAATAAATCAAATTATGTCTTAATTAACCACTGTAAGATAAATTGCAGTAATGTTTCTTCTATTAATTCATTTCTAAAACGATCTACCATTAATCAATTATATATGTAACACCCCTATTTATCAACCAGCCTTCGCAAAATTTTCCCCGGTAAATAAGTATATCAAATTAACACCAAAGAAAAAATTTATTTACATTAGATTACAGTAGAAAGAGCAAACGCAAAAAAGGTACAAATGGTGATATGAGTATAAGAATTACTACACAAATTAGCTATGTCGTCGTGACTCCCTGACTGCAACTAGCAACTACTCACATACAAGCAACACTTGAAAAGTCTTACTGTTCACCTTTCTCCGACAACATCATCAAATGAATCACCGCAGGAACAAACATAAAGAAGTGACACAATACAATACCACACAAGGTCATCATTCTCAGCAACCATAACAGAACATAGGTAAAGTGCAAATAGAAAAGAATAAACAACATACACCATCACCCCTGTCTTTCCCATACTTCAGGACCCAGGATTTGAATCGCAACCCGATATCCGACTACACATTGCAACATGCAGTCCTGCCAGACACCCATGACAACAAGTGAACCACCCCGCTAGTGGTAGACCGCGGCCTAGTCATCAAAAACTCCGCTCATCGTGACGAGCGAACCTAGCTCCTTAACGTGCATGCAAATTGATTTAGACTAATTAAATTAGGGTTTGTAAATTGTTTTCTGTTTTGTTCCTTTTCTTCCTTATTCTTCTTTTTTTGATTGTTACACAAGTATGGATGCTAGTTCTCGTATCGAATTTATCAAATCCGTCAAATCCATCAAAATCTCCCCTCACAAAATTAATCAAACTTATCAAATCCGTCAAAATTACACAAGTATGGATGTTAGTTCTCGTATCGATCGAGTAATAATTATAATCTCTACCTTTATTAATTATATTATATGAAATTAAAAAAGTGATTTAAAATAATTAAATTAGGGTTTGTATAAATTGTTTTCTGTTTTGTTCATTTTCTTCTTTATTCTTCCTTTTTCGATTGTTATTTGGATTTGCTCAACATTTCTATCGGAAGTCCAAATGAACCAACCACGACTGCTACATCATCCATGGCACTGGATACGGAACCTTAAAGGGCAACAATTACAAAAGATTCGGCAAAAAATCGCGGTGCGAAAGATTATGTGTAAGGTGTGAAAGAGACCAGGGTATCTGCCGCGGAATTGTGAAAGAGACCACAATTGGGAAGGTATGTATTAGAAAGTGGGGAGATTTAAGTTCGAAGATGCTGATAGTCGAATACTCCTATATCCTACCATTCAATTAATTCTTTAACGTTTTTTCCCCGGATCAATCGCGATGGTTAGTGGCTGAGGTCGAGGAGGCAGTAACAAGGTGGTGGGATTGGGAGAGGCAATTGGATTTAGGGAGAAAAATAAAAATTGAAAATATGAAATTAAAGGGGTAAAATGGTCATTTCCGTCCATAAAGAGTAACTCATCTATGAATGACCACCACCCATTTTTTTTAATGTATAAGTTATTTAGTTATTTATTTATTTATTTATGACAAAGATTGTTACAATAAATATTTAAATTACATTGGTTTACAAATTAGAATGTGGTATTTGTGGCATGAAATTAATTAAGGGATAAATATATTATATAGTAGAATGTAACATAGGCCTAAAAGTTAGGCCGGAAAAACTTCAGCTTTGTTAATATTTTAGTATATATATATATATGAGATTTTTACTTCTTTTATTTTTTTACTTCTGGGCGACTTGTTTAATCGGTTGCCCTTTCAACGTATTAAATAAGTTAAATAATGGTAAAGAACAGATTAACCCGGATCTGAATTTTATAGGATTCTATCCAAATCCTATCCATTGCCATCCTTAGCCTTGGAGGACAAGAGTTTCGAAATTTTTGGTTAAATTTTCCGAATATATTTCTAATAATTTACCATTCACCTTTAAGTTCTAATCCTAATTAACTCCGTCATATGGTCAATCTTCGCTATTATGAATGCTCCTATTCCTATAAGGATAAAATGCCTTTCCAAAAAGAATAATGATATAGCGACACCGGGTGTTACTCAAATTGAGCGATACCCGGGATATTATTGTAATTTACTTACGTATTTTGTGTTCCCTCCATCAACATTCAAATTTTAAATTTATTGGTGGTCAAGGGTAGTTTAGGAAATTAATATTAGTTAATTAATTTTAGGGTTTTAAATCATAATCAAAGGCGGTCCCCACCGGTCTAGGCGGTCACCACCGGTGGACTGTGGTGGTTGGCGATTAGTGGTTGAAGACGGTCAGACATCAAATGAAATTGCAAAAAAGTAGTTAACGAGACTCGATCCCATGATCTCTTGAAAGAAATGTACATGCTATGCCACTCTGACCCAATCATCTTATTGTAATTTTGTTATATATATGTCAGCTAAGTTTTGAGTTAAATTAATATGTACCTATAATAATTTTTAAATATACTTCTAACTTATATTCAATGTAGCCATCATAAAATCAATATAATGCTCATTTAGTTAAATGTATTTGATAAAAAAATTGAACAATATATTTTTTGTACTTATAGTTTAGATACTTATATTACGAAATTACATTTATTATACGTCATATTATTATAACAAAAAAAATTTATGGACGTACAATATATTTATGACAAAGGTACATTTTATTTTTATTAGAGGTACATAATATATTACTATACTAGTATGGGTGCCTCGCTTCGCCCATGCTACCTCTATTTAGCATTAAAATATATTTTCAATTAATTAAAACTATTTTTAAGTTGTATAACTCATAAATTTATTATTAATATATTTTTCTATGAGACCTGGTATATCTTAAAATTACAACGAAATAAATTATGAGACAAATTCACTACGCCTACTATTAATATTCTACTTAAATCGATTGCTAGCTAATTTTCATATATACTTTATTTTGTTCATAGAATAGTTACGTTTATTACATTCGTTATTACTATTGTTACTTTCATTACACCCGATGTAATTATTGTTACCGGGCTACTTTTATTTACCAGTTAAATTTTACTAAATTGTTACTTTTATTACATTAGTATTTTTTATGAAATATGATTCGCTAAATTTGGTTAACATATATATTTACAATTGATATCTTAAAATTACGACGAGAACGAAGTAAAATTAATTAACAAATTATGAGCCACGTTCACCTATCCTCTTGTTAATATTAGTACTTTCATTACATCCCTTGTTAATACTATGACGTTCACTACTTTTCCGGTTACTGCTGTTTGTATAACTACTCGTGCTATTTTTACGGTGAACCCGTTAGTTCTATCAAACTCATGTATTTAAAAAAACTAATATCTTATCTTAATTAAAACAAAAACATTTAAAGCCTCCACATTCACCCACGTCATCACAATACATTTTTTCTTTGTGTAGTAGTTATTGAAACAAGTGGGGTCTTTGGTGGGCGCATTTCAATATCATGCAAAATATACGTACTAGGTATATATTACAGCCTTAAAATTAGTCAGTTAATTTGTCTATTCGTTAATTTTTATCATATGCTTCTTAATTTTATAAAATATTTAATTAATGTGTTTAAATGAAAGTCCAAATTATCAAAAAAAAAAAAATTAATACATTAAATACAAAGGTCAGAGCATCATAGTTTCTTTCTTTGACATACCATGGCATCATAATTATTATCTTTAACAATAAGTTTTGGTTACAACTGTTGTAAGTTGTAATGAAGGCGTGAAAAACACCATCACCTCCAAAAAAAAGTGTTGATTTAGTCGGATTTATACCTTCCGTTGTAAATTATTTTTCTTTTATAATGCATGTAAACAATACTTTTTGAAATTGGAAAATAGAGTGGAATTTAACATGGTTGTATAAATTCATGGGTGGTTTCTCATTTAAGATTGGTATACACGTGTACATAAATCGATGCTCTATCAAAACAAATTAATAATACTTCTATTTTTCCAATTTTTTGATACATTAATTTAGAATGAAATTCAAGTGAAATTTTATTGGATAATTATATGCTAGATACATTAGACAAGTTTATAAAAGTAATTTAGAAATAAATATTTCATTATTGTAATATTATTAAAAAAATTATATATTCAATTCATTGGATATAAATTATAATTACGTGATTATATTTCAATATTAATACATTTAATCAAATTATTGAATATTCAATCCCGTACAATTTTAAATATTCAATTCCGTGCAATTTGCACGGGTCAAAACTAGTTTACTTAAAATCGAATTGTTAATTATTTTTTTATACTCTCTTCGTTGTTCCTACTGTTACTTTCGTTACGTGTTGTCACTACTATTCCTAAGGGTGTTCATTCGCGGTTCGGCCCACCGAACCGTATATTTAAATCAGTTCGCACACGGTTCGGTTAGCTTAGGCAAAACAACAAACCTACACCGCATCGTTCCTAACGGTTATAAACGGCCCAGTTAACCTCTTTAAACGGTTATTTGCGGTTCAGTTACCGGTTAACCTATAAACGTGTTAAATATATATTTTTTCTTTAGTTTTTGTGAATTTTATCTATTGATTTAGTTAAAATTTTATTATATATTATAGTCAACGATAAAGATAATTAGTGAAACTTTAATATTAATCAATTTAACAATTTTAGAATTTGAAATCACTTAAAAAATTAAACGAAAAGCACTTTATATAATATTTTAATTTTTTGCTTACTTTTTTGTGAAACGATTCGGTTCGGTTAACCTCTTTTCTAAAATTGCGAACCTTAACCGAACCGTGTATATGATAGATTTAACGGTTCGGTTCACCGAATCGCTTTGTCATTACGATTCGATTAATCAAGCGTTAAAATGTATGGTTATTTTGATTTTTCCGATTTTCGGTTCGGTTTATGCTGAATACCCCTAACTATTACTTTCACTTCTACGGCTGTCATTATTTTTTTTTCACTACCGCCGCATTTATTATTGTTAGTTTTATTACCCCGTTGCTGCTAGTATGAGTTTTACTACTCGAGTTGCTATTATTGTTGTTTTTACTACTTACTTAGGTGGTTAATATCCTAGTAGTTGATTACCTAGTTGTATTAAAGTTATAAATTTAAATAAATCTGAAATATTAGATTATAATATTATTTAAGAGTAATAATAATTATTTTATTAATTAGATTACAAATTCAATGAATTATGAAATATATTATTTTTTGGAAATTTGAACGGATTTACTTACTTTTAATAGTTTTCAAAATATAACATATATTATTTTACACCTGTCAAAAAAAAATCTAACATATACTTATTTATACTTTAAAAAAACTCACAAAAAAAAAGAAACTTCAGAACTAAAAGATATCGCTCATTACCAAGTTTCACAAAATCACCTTCAAGGTTTACAAAATAAGGCGTAAAACATTGAAATATCTATATATAATAATAAAACAAAAAACCACAACACACTCCTTTTTCCCGCCCGGCGCCTACTTACTCACTTGCCTACCATATCTCTCCACAAATCCTAAATATTGATTTATTTCCCTAATAAAGCGAGCAAAACTTCAACCTTCCGTTAAAAAAAAAAGATATTCTTCAACTCAAGAAAGATTCACTTTCTTCATATCATGACCCATATTTTTCTCAACGCTAATTACAAAATTCTCCCCACCCTTTTTCATGTGTTCTTTATTCAACATTTATAATTTCCATGCTAACGAAATTTAGAATGGTTATATCGGTAATTTTCTCACACTTTCTTCAATTAGTTTTTTTCCTTTCTCGAGGTTCCTATAATTATTTATACAATGTGAAAATTAATAAGGATAAATTTCTATTATCAAGGAGCAACAATTTTGTGCATGGTTCCATCGTTATATTGCACTATAACTATGAATTTCGTCTTTTTATTTGTTGGTTTAGGTTTTACTATATGGGTAGATGTTAATTATATGGTTCAATCTTACCAAAATCATTCCCATGAATTGAATCAAGTTATCTTACTTATCCCGCAAAATTTAATTATACATTTTCATAGCATATTTTATTTTCATTTTTTATATTCATATTTATAATGCATATATTATTCGTTTATCGATCAGACAGAAACTAAGTATTTCACTTTTTTCATAACATACTCCAACTAAGATTGCCCTAGATTTGAATTAGTTTGAAGAGAAAAGTTAAATTTTCATGTACAAATTGATAATCTAAAACATACGTGCATGTCTTAGATACAATTATATGGTTATCGATAAGGTTATACATACGCTAACATATTTTTGGCTTTAACTCTAATTAAGAACTACGGAAGTTGGGTAGTTTCATTTTTTTTATCAGTTTGATTTTTCTGCGGCTTCTTCATAATTGTTTTTATAGATTCATATATAATTGTTGGTTGTAGATGACAAACTTAGACTTTGAGGTTTTGGATGTCATCTAAGGTTTTCAATAAATTTTGGGATATTATATATTCTGTATAAATTCACACAAGTAATTGAGGATATGAATTTGATGCTTCTTAAAGGCCCGGATGTTGGAATTGACAAAATTCACACTAGACTATCAAAAATTTGAACCTCATTGCATCATTAAATAAGTCCTCCCCCTCATGTGAAAGTTTTTTCTCAATAACGCTATTGGAAGACAGTCTCTCTAAAAATTTTGTTTTTATAAAATATATATTTACACACAACCATTTATTTGTGAAGTGTTTTTTACAATAAACGTATAAATAACGTTCTTAAACTGGAGTAAACGAAGTGTTCATTGTAGCTATCGTCGACCTTATAAGATTATTCACATCCATTATTGAAAATTCACGACCTTTTTAAAATTGACGATGTATTCTCTATATTTATGTTGTGACATTTTACACGTAACTATAGCTCTTTAATTATATTTTTTAAGGACTCAAGAAGTTATTTACGTTTTTTTCCAGACGAGTTTTAATCAAATATAACTAATTTATTGGATCATATCGCATATATATAGTTTCTTTTAAATTATCAATTAAGGTCAATTTCATGCAACGTGTTATATCTAATATTTTATAAATTTTCCTTACCCATTCCCGTGCATTTATGCACGGGTATTAAACTAGTACTTATATACATGTCATTGATAATCATTTAGAGTTATATACAATATAGAGAGCTAGAAATCAGGAAACAAAATATTACAATACTATAAACAAGGTAACAAACTATCCTAAACGTGGTAAAAGACTAAGAATCAAATAATTATAATATTCTCTATTTGACTAATTCTATCAGTCATGTCGTATATGAAAATATTATGTACCTCCAATGAAAATATAATGTACATTTGACTTAAATATATTTTACGTGCATACATTTTATTTTGTTAAAATAATATGACACATATAATAAATGTAAATTTTATAATAATTATGTAAACTATAAGTATTCAAATCTTTTGTTCAATTTTTGTCAAATACTCTTTAGTCACTAAGAATTAATGAATTATATTGACTTTATAATGAAGGTACATTGATTATAAGTTATAAGTACATTAATAATTATTATAGATACATATTGTTTTAACTCAAGTTTTAAGATACGTATATATAACAAAAGAGATATAAGTTTAACAAAAGATCCATGTGGCATTACTACTGGCATAGTGGTATTAGCAATTATGGCTCAACCTAGAGGTCATGTGTTCAAGCCCCACTAATAACATTTTTGAGGTTCCATTTGATGGTTGGCGGCCAAACCTTTGAACGGCGGCGGCGTTGACGGCCAACCACCGTCGGCCCCCTTGATGAACCAACTTATTGTCTAGTTTTAATTATTATTATCATTTATATTTTATTTTATTAATATGATAAATACGTGAATTACGGTTCTACCCTTTTGAAATTGGCGCAAATACGAAAATTTATTATTTTATTTTCTATTTTTTAATTAGGGTGTTACCGAAACCAGTAACACCCGGTGTCGCCCTAGCACTATCCACTTCCAAAAATACTTAGACAGAGTCAACTAGGGGGAAAAGCTAGGCAAAGCCCGGGCATAACAAATCGAGTTCATGCATTTTGCGGACAGAAATGTGCAGGGTACGTGCGTGCAACATACATACAAAATGGTCATTTTGACATTCTATTTGGAGATTTGCATCCATAACAAATAAAGGATAATGTATATAAATACATAGTTACGAATTATGATTGCTGGAGTTCATGGCACGTACAATTTTAAAACTAGAATAAAATCGCAACGCAATCAAATTATCCGATTAAATAAAATTTTGTTATTTTGGATTTAATTTTAGTTCATTTCATTTCGGTTCAGCTTTGTAGTTTAATTCAATTTATTTTAGTTCAGTTCATCTTTGCACAAATTAACTTTTTGGGCTTGTTTGGTTGACATAAGGGAATTAAAGTTGCCGGGAACTTCAAGATCACGTGAACCAATCTTATCTATATTAATACCGAATCATTTCTTGCATTTTCCTTCACCCACGTCACCTTAATCATGCCCTTTACTTTTCTTTTTTCTTTTTCTTTTAATCAAAAACATGGGACCCACAAAAATACAAATTGATTTAATTCCAATGTAAAGTAAAAAGTTCACGTTTTCGACAAAAAAAATTTATTGATTAGAAACGAATACGGAATTAATTACAACAAAAAAATTCAGTACAATTATTTGCAAAAGAATATAATATATAATACTTTAAAATAATAACTAAAATAAAATACAATGAAATACATGAACTGATACAATTTACAATTTACAATATTGTTACAAAAAAATACAAAATGTATATAAATATATGATTATCTCATTTTTAATTTATGTTCAATCACAAATACCGTTTCAAATGTCATGCGTAATATTTATGTTAAACCAAAAAATGAAAAAATTAAAATTTAAAAACTCACCTTAAACAAGGCTTTTTCTTTTTTTTAGAAAACGTGGGACCTGCCAAAATACAGATTGATTTAATTTCAATGTGAAAGTAAAAAATTTTACGTTTTCGACACAAAAATTATTGATTAGAAATGAATACAGAATTAATTACAACAAAAAAATTCAATACATATTTTGCATAACTATATAACTAAAATAAGACGCTTTGTATAATATTTATATTGATAATTTTATCAAAATTTTGTTATAATACCAAGTTAAAATGAAAACAGGTATAATTATAACATGTATTGAGACAATTTAAAAATTGTACGGGTTAATATTTAAATTGTCTTATAATTAAACTAATAACAATATTTTTAAGTAACCCGTGCATTTTTGTTATAATATCATGTTAAATTTGTTATAATATTTTGCAACAATAAATAATAAATTACAATAACAACTAATAAAATTACAATCAAATACATGAACTGATACAATTTACAATTTAAAATATTGTTACAAAAAAATACAAAATGTATATAAATAACTGATTATCTCATAAATATTCATGTTCAATCAAATATATCGGTCCAAATGTCATGCGTAATATTTATGTTCAAGAAGATATATTGTCCTATATGGGCTATATCTCATGCATAATATTTGATATTTATATATCGTACTATTTTAAAATAATATTTCTTTAAAAATTAATATCATCTATATTTTAATAATTCAACATAACATGAAAATAAAATCTAGAAAAGTCGACTAATCATCCATTGTCATCGTCATATATATAAGAATAAACTGGACAATGGAAAAAAACCATGACAAAATACCTAATACCATACCAGTTAAACTAAAAGTTAAAAACACTAATTTAATTTATTTTATAATAGCAAACGTTTTATGTCAAATGTATTCAATATATTCACATATCTTATCTTTATTAATAAAGAAAAAATTAAAACAAATATGTGCATCAACAACAATGATGAAAAAATTAATTAACGAAAAACCGCCTAGGTTTATGTTATGTACATGATTTGTACGTAAGTATTAAAAAATAACGATGGATTGTTGGTAAATCGATAAAAGCGGGACTCACAACAAAGATGAAATAGTTGAATAACGAGAAACGCCTTGGTTTATGTTCAATACGTAAACGATTTCGTTTATGATTTGTACGTAAATATTAAAAATAACGATGGTCGGTACGTAAAGATTAATAAATAATGATTTATGAATAATAATCTTATCTGTATAAAACCAATATCATTAAAATACCACAAAATTCTAACATAAAACTTCATGGATGAAAATTTTAATTACGGTAAAAAGTAATTATTCAAGAGTTTATGCGTAAAGCTTCACATAAATAAATATTTGAAAAAAATTGTTCCAAATATTAAATTAAAAATGCCACGATAAAAAAAATGGGATATTGAAATTGCAAAAAACATTCACAAAAACACGAGTAATGACGGGCTTTGGGGGCAGTCATATCTTCTTTCTCTGATAAAATAAAAAAACTATATTGATCCCTATAGTATGACCAACCTATTTCATTATCTTGAATAAGGGAAGTTGAAACTATCGCTTTCAAACCATCTCCAAAGAATTCGACATGTTGACAACTCTGATTGATGAGTGAGTTGTGACGATGAAAAAATGCATATATAATGAAGAAAATTTTGAGATTTCTGTATTAACATTTACTTATCATTGTATATTGTAATTCTGTTATGATATTTCAAATTTATATAGATTGATTGCGTTTTGATATACTTTAAATATAAACTGTATGTTAATATTACAATATTATTAGTATATCGGTCATATGAAATTATATTATAAATCGAAAATCGAAAATATGATTAATCATTATTATTCATAAATAACAATACTTGAACCTACAATCCCGTGAAATTTGCACGGGTTTAAAACTAGTTAATGTGAATTCGCAAAAAGTGTTTGCTTTGTATATGAGAAGTTAATTCATGTAGGAAGTTCTATTGACCAAGGGGACTTGGTAACTCAATGGAGGAAGTAAATTCATGTTAAGAGTTCTATTTCCCATGATATTGACAATCAAACAACATCATGATTTCACACTTTTTAGGAAGTCCAACGTCCCATAATTTTAATGGGTAACCAAACCCTTACTCCAACTTAATTTAGTTCATGTTCATTTACTTTATTTCATTTTAACTCTTTTCGATCAAAAAGACACGAAGTCGAGTTTGCCACAACTTTAGTTCCTTATTTCATCATAACTACATACTTTTAGTTGATGACAACAACGGAGCAACTACTTCATAATCATGGGTTTGGGGTACTATCTAATTAATATATGTAGTTGATGGCAACAACTACATACTTTCAGCCCAATGCTTATATCTATATATATACACATAGATACATACTACTTCCTCATTCAAACATTTTTTATAACTACTAATCAATTAACCTAATTTACACTTTTACACTCATCATTTACTTTTATTTCTGTTGGGCCCCAAAATAAGCAACTTTTGGGCCATGACACGTGGCAGCCCAGGAGAGGCCAATCTGAAGTCACACGGATTAGGGGCAAGAGTCAATCTCAGCCGCACACTTCTTATCAAAAGAAGCACAAGGAAAGAGTGTTGAAGAAGCTATTGAGCCCAAGGAGTAATTACTTATTCAAGCAAAGCCCAAAATGAAGGAAGAGATAGTTGTAAATGGACTGGGAAACTATGTAACGGCTGGGCCCTGCCCAGCAGTCTTTACCCAATGAATATTATTACCTTCTCATGCTCTATAAATAAGGAGGGATATTCATTGGAGAGGACTACCCGATATCCAACCTAGTGAGACCACTTAGGAACACCCCTTGCAATCCAGCAAGAACACCCTCCCTACATTGTAATACTTAACATTTCAGCAAGAATAATAACACTTCTTCTTTTATTTCTCCATTCTATAATTCGTCATCCATAATCAATAAGCAACCTTGTCATAAGATCACTATAACCTTACATAAACAAATTTGGTAATTTTTGACCGAAACATTTTGGCGCCCACCGTGGGGCTATAGTGATTGTCGTACCCAAAACAAAACCTCACAAGATCATCCTAGTCAAAAACTCAACAATGTCGGAAATCGCCCCAAAAACAACCAACCCCTTAGCACCACCCTCATCCGCCAGTAAAGCACCGTTGCCACCCACATCCAAAGTCACAACTCCACCACTATCCACAACAACCTTGGCATCAACCAGCGGTAACATCCCTACCCTGTCTCTAGCCAAAACCACTGTCACCATCCAACCAGACGCCGGAAAAAAGCCAAGCCCAAGTCAACTCACTCCCACTGTGGAAATGTGGCAAACAATGGCGGAAGCAATCAGCAGCCTGAAGAGGGACAACCAAGATCTGAGGGCACAAATCGCCGCCAGCACAGCAGCGGCCGCAGCAGAAACCGCAGAAAGGCATCAAAGAAGGGCCAGTGGAAAAAGGCCAAGGGAAGTCCCAGCCGAGATAGTCACGCGCATGGATCTCGGCAGGATTACTCCCCCAGAAACGATAACTCCCAGTGGGATGAGATTCTTATCCTACCCATCACCATCTCAAACTTTCACGCAAACAGGTAACGATGTCTTAAAAATACAATCCACGAACACTAACTTTTCACTTCCTACAGGACACTCATATCAGCAAGCCCCAGCCTGGCAAGCAGAGTCATCAACTAGGCTGTTTCCTTACCAGCAGCACAGCGGAGGAAACGGAGCGCCAGGATGCAGCTATCAGCAAACCCCATCCATCATCCACACCTCACAGTACGCCAGCCCTGTTCCGATAGCCAGCCAGGCTCCAGAAGTCACGGAGCGCGGATTTCTGCCTCCCCCAGCGTACACACTATCTAACGCGTGGGAGCAGAAATACAACGAGCTATGGGATCTCGTCAACCGCATACCAGGAGTACCGCGACCCCTGGAGAAAGCAACGGAGGACAGCTACGCAGATTCTCCCTTCACCGGCAACATAGTTTCTGTCGATGTGCCAAAGGGGTTTGCACCGCCCACAATGACACACTACGACAGAACTGCCGATCCGATTGACCACGTCAATCAATACAAACAGAAAATGATGGTGATAACGGCTGCAGGACCACTCAAAGAAGCGTGTATGTGTAAAGGGTTTGGATCAACTCTTTCAGGAGCAGCCCTGCAATGGCTGGTCAGCCTGCCAAATGGAAGCATCCCCAGCTTCGCTGAGCTGGTGAACGCTTTCAACCAGCAGTTTGCCAGCAGTCGGAAGCCAGAAAAGCAAACGAGCGATCTGTATCGCATTATCCAGCGCGACACAGAGCCCACTAGAGACTACCTGGCCCGATTCAACAATGAAATGGTGTCAATACCAAAATGTGACGTAGCTACCGCCATCCACGCCTTCCGCTGGGGGCTACCAGAGGGGTCGGATCTATACAAAGATCTAACCAAGTGGACCTGCACCAGCTTCGCTCAAGTACAGCAGAAAGCCCTGGATGTCGTCCGCCTGGAGGAAGACCAAGGTCCTAGGAGGATCAGCCAGCGTGCTGAAACCCCTACCAAGAAGGCAAAGGAAGAAAGGAGCGAGAAGGCCAAACCCTACAGCAGGCCAGTCAACAAGATAACAGGAGGCAAAAACTGGAAGAACGATCCAAACCTACCTCCCAAGGTAAAAGAATACGGTTTCAATGTTAATCTTGCAGGAGTAATCAAAGCCCTCAAAGACTTGGGAGAAAAAGTCAAGTGGCCTAGGAAGAGAACAGAAGAAAGAGCCAAAGATAACAGAGACACCAGCCTAAGGTGCGATTTCCACGAAGAAAACATCGGTCATACTACGGAGGATTGCATTACCTTAAGGAAAGAGGTGAAGTACCAGTTTGACCAAGGAAACCTGAACCATCTATTGGCCAAGGGAACCAAGGTCAATTCCGCCAGTCAGGTCAGACCTTCTAGCCCTCCTATCTGCACAAAAATTATCAATGTGATCACAGGAGGATCGGAACTGTGCGGATTGACCTACTCAGCCGCAAAAAGACATGCTACCAAGACAAAAGGAGACAAGCCAGAAAGTTCCTGCAGAGTCAGCAGCAAAGACCTTCCAGTAGTCAGTTTTGACAAAACCGACGGAGACGGAGGCGCTGAGTACCACGACGATGCTCTGATAATCACCTTGTCCATTGGAAACTGCACAGTCAAAAAGATATTGGTGGATACAGGAAGCTCCGTCAATCTAATCATGCTGGAAACACTCAAAAGCATGGGGTTCAGCGAGAATGACCTGGTGAAAAAGCTAGTACCCCTGGTGGGATTCAGTGGTGAAACCAAACATTCCCTGGGGGAAATACTCATCCCCACCTATGCTGGAGGACTAAACAAGCAGGTAAGATACCTTGTAATTGATGGTCCTTCCACTTATAATGTGATTCTTGGCAGGCCATGGATCCATGACATGAAGGCAATACCGTCATCCTACCACCAATGCCTAAAGTTCCCAACGCCTTGGGGAGTGCAAACGATCAAGGGAAACCAGGATGAAGCAAGGAGCTGCTACAAGGTGGCGCTCAAACCCACGGCAACTCCGCCACCAGCATAGCAATCAAAGCGGCTCCAGGGGGAATACGTTGAACCACCACAGCTAGAGCTGGATGAAATCCCCTTGGATCCACAACACCCAGAAAGGAAAGTCCTAATGGGAGCAGAATGTACAGGTGATATCCGCCTAAAACTTGTACAGTTATTAAAAGAAAACATTGATTGCTTTGCTTGGTCACATGAGGACATAGTAGGTATAGACCCAGAGATAATATCGCACAGGTTAAGCGTGGATCCTAATCACAAGCCAGTCCAGCAGAAAAGGCGGAAGTTCGCCTATGAAAGAAATCAAATAATAAACCAGGAGGTAGACGATCTCCTGGCCGCTGGAAAGATCAGGGAAGTCAAGTACCCAGAGTGGCTGTCCAACGTAGTAGTGGTGCCCAAGAAGAATGGCAAATGGCGAGTTTGTGTTGACTTCACAGACTTAAACAAAGCCTGCCCAAAAGACCCTTTTCCTCTGCCCCACATAGATGCCATGGTAGACGCCACAGCAGGACATGAGATGCTGACATTCCTGGATGCTTGGAGCGGATACAACCAAATAAAAATGGCTGCTGAAGATCAGGAGAAGACCGCATTCCAGTAAGAAAGAGGTATCTACTGTTACAATGTTATGCCTTTCGGACTAAAAAATGCAGGTTCCACCTATCAAAGGTTGGTGAACATGATGTTCAAAGACCAGATCGGAAAAACCATGGAGGTGTACATTGACGACATGGTGGTAAAATCCAAAGCAGCAGAGCAACATTTTCAGCACCTGCAGGAAACGTTCAGCACCCTGAGGAAATACCAAATGAGGCTGAACCCTTCAAAGTGCACTTTTGGGGTATCCAGCGGGAAGTTCTTAGGGTACATGGTCACACAAAGAGGCATCGAGGCTAGCACGGACCAAATCAAGGCCCTGCTACAGCTGGAGTCACCGCAAAAACCAAGGGACGTGCAAAAACTAACAGGAAGAGTAGCCGCCCTCAATAGGTTTATATCAAGGTCTTCAGAAAGGTGCAAGCTGTTCTACGATATCCTGCGAAAAAGTAAGAGATTCGAGTGGACGGAAGAGCATGAGGAAGCCTTCAGGAGCCTAAAGCAGTACCTCAGCACTCCTCCCCTCCTATCTAAACCAGAGCCAGGAGAACCGCTCTACCTGTACCTATCCGTCACGGAAGCAGCGGCCAGTGGGGTCCTGGTAAGGGAGTATGAAGGATCACAGCATCCTGTCTATTACACCAGGAAGTCTCTGCTACCTGCAGAGACCAGGTATTCTGCTCCAGAAAAACTCATTTTAGCTTTAGTAACAGCGTCTTATAAACTCAGACCTTATTTTGAATCCCACACAATTTCGGTCCTAACAAGCTACCCTTTAAAATCCATATTAGGAAAACCGGAATTGTCTGGAAGAATGGCCAAATGGTCAGTACATTTAAGTGGTTACGATTTAAAATTCGAAACCCGTACATCAATAAAATCGCAGGCCCTGGCAGATTTTGTTTTCGATTTTAGTCCAGGTTTACAGAAAGAAGCGGAGACCGCTTTCCTACCTCCAGAAATGGATTCAGCAGAAAAATGCTGGACGCTGCATGTAGATGGAGCTTCAAATAGCCGAGGAGCAGGGGTAGGCATGGTACTGCGATCTCCGCAAGGGGACATCATTGCGCATGCCGTACGCTGTGAATTTCCTGCTACAAACAACGTTGCTGAATACGAGGCGCTAGTCCAAGGATTGCAGCTAGCTCTAGGAATGAAGATTAGGCACCTGCGAGCCTTCGGTGATTCACAACTCATAGTGAATCACGTAAATGGCGAGTACGAAGCCAAGGATCCAAAAATGATTGCCTACCTGAAAGTAGCAAGAGAATTAAAAGCAGAGTTCGTCACATTCGAGCTAAAACAAATACCTAGAGACCAGAATGCTGAAGCTGATGCACTAGCCAATCTGGGGGCTACGTTCAATCCGGGAGAAATCTCTGCAATTCCAATCATCCATGTGCTGGAACCTTCAACTTCAGGACAGGATCCAGAAGTTGACTCATCCAGCACTCAGTGGGAAGTGGAAGCAGGAATACTCAGCAATACTGTCGATCAGGAAGAAACCCCAGACTGGAGGACGCCATACATCGAGTGGCTAGCAAACAACACTCTTCCCCCCGAGAAGAAAGAGGTAAGGGGATTTAAAATGAAAGCATCCAGATTTACACTAATAGATGGAATCTTGTTCAGGAGATCGATGGCTGGACCCTACCTGCGTTGTCTGGGAGAAAAAGAAAGCCAGGCTATTTTGCATGATCTCCACAGTGGCGAATGCGGAAATCATGCAAGGGGCAGGAGCCTATCAAACAAGGCACTCAGACAAGGATACTTCTGGCCAACAGTTAGAAAAGATGCTGTAGAATTTGCAAAAAAGTGCCAAGCCTGCCAGAAACACGCGCCCGTAGTACACCAACCTGCAGAACCTCTGCACCCCGTAATATCACCATAGCCATTCATGAAGTGGGGAATGGATATCGTAGGACCCCTGCCAAGGGCACCGGGAAACAAGACCTACATGCTAGCACTAACAGATTACTTTTCCAAATGGATAGAAGCAGAATCTTTCCCTCAAGTCACAGAGAATCAGGTGATATCTTTCCTCAAACGTAATATAATCTGTAGGTTTGGCATACCTTCTGAAATTGTATGTGATAATGGTTCTCAGTTCATATCCAACAAGACAGAGGCATTTTGCGCTGGCTGGAACATTGCACTACTAAAAGGTGCTCCCAGGTACCCCCAGACCAATGGTCAGGCTGAATCCAGCAACCGGATTGTCATGGACAACTTAAAAAGAAGGCTGGAAGAAGCAGGGGGCAGATGGGCAGAAGAGCTACCCCTCGTCCTATGGTCAGATAGAACAACACCAAAAGTTGCTACGGGCCAAACACCCTTCAGCCTGGTGTTTGGAGCCGAGGCAGTAATTCCTTCAGAAGTCAGGATCCCAACACAAAGGTACGGATGCCTGACGGAAGAACGTAACCAGACAGAAATGGCCAGCAGCCTGGATACCATAGATGAACTCAGAACAAGCGCTCAAATCAGAATAGCATCATATAAGCAGATGGTAGCACGAGCATACAACAAAAACGTTAAGGTCAGGACCCTGCAAGTGGGAGATCTTGTCCTCAGGAAAGTCTTCCAGAACACCAAGAACCACCAGGCAGGAAAGTTTGCATACAACTGGGAAGGCCCATACCAGGTGGAAAGTGCGACTGGCAGTGGCTCCTACAGGCTAATGGACATGAATGGAAAGATGGTACCCAGGCCATGGAACATCTTGCACTTAAAGAAGTATTTCATCTAGAAAGGTGGAAAAGCCACATCGGTCAGCAACCTGAATCCTCAGGTTCTAGGACTCTTTTGCTATTTACGTTGTTTTCTTTTATTTCTCTTAGTAAAGGGTTAAACAAAACCCAATAGCTATCTTTTGATGTCAAGCCAGTATCTTGACAGATATCTTTTGAACATTTTGTAAGAAACCCCACGGGTTATCTTGAATATAACTTCGGTATGATTCAGTCAAGCAATTCTTGTTGAACACTATCAAAACTAAAGCGTGTGAATGTGGCAAAGTAAAAACAAGCTGGGATACAAACACCCACAATACTAAGCACCCACGCAAAAGTCTGGAAGACTCCTAACTAAGGGAACCAGCACATACACTTGGCCATCTAAACAAAAAGCATGCATGCAAAACGCAAAAACAATAAACATACAAACTAAGGATCCAGGAAACCCTGGAGCCCGAAACATCTATTTGCACCCTCAGGTGCTCCGCCAGCCAAGAAAAAAGGCCGGAATAAAAGTTTTACGGGTTACGCCCAAAAACCGTGGGCCGCAAAAGATAAATCTTTAACTGGACCCACACGGGTCCAGGAGGAACAACAAAACGACAAAAGAAATATGCCACACAGGGCCCAGAACAACAACAAACTAAACAACTAGGTAACAACATGCTTGGTTACGGAGGAGGAATCACCACCTGCCACAACACCGCCTTGGCCACCATCTGCTGGAAGAGGAGTCACAGGAATCGCTTCCTCCTGAATAGGAGGAAATTCTGCAGAAACGGGGCTGTTAACCTCCGGGGGCTCCTCTCCCTCGCAATCAGAGAGCACGCCAAGGTCGGGCTTCACGGGAAATGCAGCCTCCAGAAGACGCTCCTCCTCAGCCGCATCCTATCCCAAGTGCTTATTCTCCAGCACCTCATTCATGCACTCAACCCTGGCTGCCCAATGGGTGTAAGGAACAATATCAGATAACACGCCAGAGAGGGACTCCTTCTTCTGCCGCAAGACAGCGTTCTCTGCATCAACGGCCTCCTTAGCCTCCTTCCATTTCTTCACCTCAGAGGCAAGAGCATCCTTGGCATCCAGGACTATTGCCATCTGCTCTTCGGAATCTTTCTCCTTCGCCTTAGCAGCCTCCAGCCTCTGGTTTCCGCGAACCTTCTCTGCTTCCAGCCTCCTGCTCATCAAGTTCAACTCAGCCTTCAGGGATGTCAGTTCCCTTTCAGATTCCGGCAAACGGTCAATTTCGACCAGCAGCATCTGCAGAGTCTGCAAGAAGGAAAAGATGAAGGATGAAAAGGATAAAGGAACTTCGGTATGGAAGCCAAAGGAAAAGCCATACCGCAAAGGCCTGCTCAGCAGCGTCCTCCAGCAATTCCCTAGTCGGCCTGGGACGAAGGTACGTCCTTACACTGGGAAGCAGCGCTCTCTTCAAAGTAGGCCAGCAGGGCACCCCCGCAGTGCATCCAAACCCAACGGGCAATCTGATAACATCCTCAGCCAGATCAGACATAACATCATTCACCTCATCACCAGTTCCAGCATCCTCAACCCTAGTACCTGATCCTCCAGCCCCGGATCCGGACGGCTCCTTCTTAACCAAAGAAGAGTAAGCCCTCGTCTGCGTAGGAGGGCCTAAAGGGGGCAAGGAAGATAAAGGGGCAGCAAGAATAGTCACGTCATCAGAAGAAGATGAAGGCTCCAACCGCTTGGCAGAGGACTCAACACCAGTCGCCTCTGCCTTCCTCTTAGAAGGAGCCCTAAACCCACCTGCTACAGTCTTCCGCCTCCTCTGGGCCATCATCATGGCCGGAGTCATCACAGGCCTGGTAGAATCTAAAGTTGGCAAAAGAGTAAGAAAAGGGAAGGAAATCAAATTCAAATAAGCAAGAATACAAGCTGGAAAAGAATTACCAGTAGACATCTCCCTTTCTTCCTCCAAAGTAGTATAACCAAATAAGAAGTTAAAAGAACGACACGCAGGTTCCAGGCCAAACAGCTTTGACAGGGACACCTCTTCGTCAGCAGCAGGAGGTATTTTGGGCAAATCTGCAGGAAAAGAGCAGTAAGATGGTGAGCAACAAAAGGAATCAACGAGGTAACCAAAAGTAAGTACCTGTTGAAGCCCTCCATTGGGTATAGATGTAGTCATGTGGATTGGGCAAAGTGTTTACTTCCACGAAGATGAAACTCCGAAACCAATCAGCATCCTTGGGTTTCGGAGGAAAGATTATGCAGTGCTCATCACTCTTATGGGCCCGAATCGTGAATTGACCACGACCCAAAGCCCGCACGGCAAAAAGGTGAGCAAAATCACCCATTGTAATTCCCATATCGTACTTTTCGTTTAATTTGCTTAACGACAGGATGGTCCGCCAAGCATAAGGGTTGATTTGGCACATAGGAAGTTTGTTGGTGTGAAGGAATTCGCATACAAGGTCTGGAAAAGGGAACCTCAAACCCAATGAGAAAGGGTAGAGGTACATGCGGGTCCACCCAGGGCGACAGAAGTCGGCCTTCTGGCCGGCCGTCGGAACATGAATGTTCACCCCGGCATCGAAATGAAATTGCCCTCTAATTGCGGTTATGTCAGAAGGTTTGAAGATGGAATTACAAGAATGTAAAGGGGAAAAGAGACCTTGAGAAGGGAATAAATCATCGCCCATAATTGCTAAAAGAAGTAAAGATTGAAAGGAAAACGAAAATGGTACCTGGAGAAATGATCGGCGAGCAGAGGAAAGTCGGAAAAGAGAGAAAGAAGAAGATAAGAGGTTTTCTGAAAAAGTGAAATGGGAAGTTGAAGAATTTGTCAGGAATAGGGGGGATTTAAGTGAAGGTAGTTGGGGTTAATTAAAAGGATTGAATATGAACAGTTAGTGGCGGGAGCGAAAATCGAAGCAAAACAAGTGTAACTGAAATTCCCGCGCAAGCAAACTTACACGAGAATTGGGGGCTAATGTTGGGCCCCAAAATAAGCAACTTTTGGGCCATGACACGTGGCAGCCCAGGAGAGGCCAATCTGAAGTCACACGGATTAGGGGCAAGAGTCAATCTCAGCCGCACACTTCTTATCAAAAGAAGCACAAGGAAAGAGTGTTGAAGAAGCTATTGAGCCCAAGGAGTAATTACTTATTCAAGCAAAGCCCAAAATGAAGGAAGAGATAGTTGTAAATGGACTGGGAAACTATGTAACGGCTGGGCCCTGCCCAGCAGTCTTTACCCAATGAATATTATTACCTTCTCATGCTCTATAAATAAGGAGGGATATTCATTGGAGAGGACTACCCGATATCCAACCTAGTGAGACCACTTAGGAACACCCCTTGCAATCCAGCAAGAACACCCTCCCTACATTGTAATACTTAACATTTCAGCAAGAATAATAACACTTCTTCTTTTATTTTCTCCATTCTATAATTCGTCATCCATAATCAATAAGCAACCTTGTCATAAGATCACTATAACCTTACATAAACAAATTTGGTAATTTTTGACCGAAACAATTTCTAGCCTTTATTCCATATATTTATATGGCAAAGTTGATGCTGAACAAGTCGATTATCATGTGGTTGGCTTTGGCCGCTATTGTGGTGGCAGTTGCCGTCTCTAACGAAAACAACCCGATTGAGACGACGATGACTGGCACGGATCTGAGCGTAGAAACCACCAATGTTTCGAAAAATGTAAGCACGGATCCCCTCCGCCATTGTGGTACCACCGCGAACGTGAGTAGCGGGTGTGCCGCTTTAACACCCACACCTAAAGGCAACCTTGAAGTAGCTAAAACCGTCAATGTTACAGGAAGCATTACCAAACCCACTTAAATAATCAAATATCTTCCATAATCTACGTACTCGAGTGTCACATTTTTTACTACCACATGCACCTTCGCATTTATTTCTTTGTCATTTCTTCATTTTTGCATTTTCAATTTGATGTTATCATAATAACTTGGGTACTTTTTATTGTTTATGTTTACTTCTATACGTGTTATATTGTCTTGGGTTAAATATCATTTTTATTTTGCTAGAAAGGAGCACGTTTATGTAGCGAGTAAGAATCAAACTCTCTAATTTATGGTTAAAATTGAGGTTTTAGCTATTGCTATTACTTAAAGTCTTGTAATTTGGATGAGATGATGAGTACGTAATAATATATAGCTTCTTTTATTTCTTATAATTCGAATGGTTTGTTACTCAAAACAAGAATAGTTTGATGTACTTATCATGATTTTAAGAAGATTCATTGGACACTCCTTGATGGTACAAAGTCAATACCTCCCTTTCACGTGCATTATGTAAAACTTAAAACAAAATGGCCGAGTTGCATATATACTACTAGTAATTATAGTTAAGATTTTTCAAAATATTGACTTCCTTCTCAATAATCTGCCAGAATGAATCAACTCCAGGCCAATCCGTTTGGAACAGTAATCTGTCATGGCCAACAAGAACAATTTTTGGCCTAGTGCTACTGGCAACTTCCCCACAATGTCCACGTCCCACTTCATGATTGTACAGGATGCAGATATTGAATGCATCATTTCTGACGGTTGATGAATGATGAGAGCATGCATGTGTCTAACATACTTCACATTTTGTAGAATTATTCAAATAATCGGCCCTCAGGGTTGGCCAATAGTATCTTACCCTCAGTATCTTGCTAGCCAAGCTTTTCCCTCCTTTGTGATTGCCACAAAATGTTGTTGATGATGGCATAAGAAGAAGCTTTAATCTTAAAAGCTCTAGCCTCATGTCTGCCTTAAGGTAAGATATATACCTCGCATAAACCAATTATAAAACGGTCTGGTCCAAGAATCAGGACTGTACGTGACTGACAGGGTTTACTACTCAACCTTGCCTATGGGCTATGGCAAGTTCTAGTAAGTGAACAATGAGTATTTTATCAAAGATATCAGGGGTAAAATTTGATCCTAGATTGGCTAGAGCATCAGCTTGGGTGTATGTTCATGTCTCTTGAAACTTTTTCATTATCAAAAGTTTTGAATGTTTTACGAAGTTTCTTGGTATAATCCAAGTATGTTATCTTTTTCTCATCTTTGGCAATATAGATACCCTTTATCTGGTTAGTTACTAAAAGTGAATCATTTTTACCCTTAAGTTCTGGACACCAAGATCTAAACCTTTAGCCCTACTATCAGGGCCTCATATTCGGCTTCATTATTAGTGGCCTTGAACTCACAGCCTGTACTATATTGTCTCCTTGTGGTGATTTTGGCACTAATCCTAGGCTTGTACCCCTTACGTTTGATGCCCCATCAGTGAACAAGGTCCATTGTTGGCCAATTTTCTCATTTTCAAGCTGATTTAATTCCTTCATCAAGTCAAGTTCTAGATTAGGGCTGAAATCAGCCACAAAGTCTGCAAGGGCTTGCGATTTTTTAGTTATTCTAGAGAACCATAAGTGTACCTCGTAAGCACTTTCAACGCTCAAGTCAATCATCTCTTTCAAGGGCCTAGTAATTATAGCCTCTGGGAATATGGGATTTGCAGGCCCTTAAGATAAGGACAACATCCAGAAGACCTGGACGACCCGAACTCTCGGGGAGCCTAGTCACAATATCAGAAACCATAGCAGAAGTAATTAAGGACATGATGAGGGACGTCTGAATCAGGAACAGATCTAGAAGCAGTGGAAAAAGAAGGGGTATTGGAAGAGTCATTCTTGACAAATTTGAACCTGGGTGATCCACGGTAGAGTGGGGGTAGAGTAGCTAAAGGGGGAACGTCAACAGGGACATTTGATAAAATCACTGGCTTCTTAACAGTGCCTTCCAGAGGATCCACTGAACCCTCGGTTTTCCTATTGTTAGAAGATTTGGAAACAACATTCATCACCCTTCTCATGCGTTGTTCCAGCACCTGGGCGAGAGTAACCTTGGGTCTCGCAGCATCTGGGGTAACAACAAAGGATTCCAAGAACAAAAGAAAAGCCACTTCAAAAAAAACCAAAGGAGCTTACAAGCAAACATGATTTCGTTGTCGCTTTCAATACCCATCAAGCGGAAGAAGAGACAGGATTCAACTGGTGGGCCAGAAAAACTTGGTGAGAGAAGCAGTTTCGTTTGAACTCTTGGGGAGAGGGTTTAGACCTGCACAAAAAAACAAGTAAGAAACGTAAGAAGACAGATCAAGTACAGTAATCAGAATGTCGAGTACCTGTGGTAGAACATCATTCATCAAAAACATAATTTGTCGTGGGAGGGAAAGATTTTATGTTCGCGAATATAAACCACCGAAATCAGTCAGCATCACTCGGCTTGGGAGGACAATGCAGTGCTCCTCACGCTCCAACACCCTCATAGTGACCTAGCCCATAGGACAAAACGTGAACAGGTGGCCCATATCTTCCAGGCCGATATTGCAACCGAGATCGTTGTTCATAGGGGCCACATATCAAGAAATTACAGGAGGAATCCGGAGGAGAATGATTGATGATGTGGAATCAATAAGGACGATGGGTCAGGCCACAACAGTTGGGCCCAAGCTGGATCACTACAGTAAACTCAAGATGTTTTAGAAGATGGATAACGGCCCCATTAAGTGCAGAGGGCTCTCTAACGTTCGAGAATTAATGGCAGGAATTCCGCCAGCTATGAGGCATCTCATTATTAAACAGAGAGGAGGGAGCGCAAAAGGGGATCATCGAACACAGCACGATTTACTACACTCATATTCATACTTGCAATTGTATTCCAGAAGAAATTATAGTGAAACATTTGGTGGATTCTGCCTCCCCCGCGGTTGTTCCCAGCATAAACGGATTTTCCGCGTCACCAAATCTCTTCGTGTCAATTCTCTTTATTTTATTATTCGTATTGTCGTTGTGTTTTGATTACGATATGGCTATTTTGACTCGCACACGAATCATATTCTAGGTAGTTTTTTTAATCAAAACAAAGGTCTTAATATATTTCGATCCTTTTTAATAATATATATATTTGAAATTTTTAATAATAATAATCTTTGAAATCATCATAATCATTTGTGAATTATCTATTAGATATTTTCCATAATTTTTTTTTTTTGGTACGAGATATTTTCCATAATTTAAGATGCAATATTCTATTTTCATAAAATTAGGAAACAATAACTATCCCTCCTTATTTGAAGAAGAGTATATCTTTCAAGATATGGAATAAATATAGGAGATTTTTTTTTATCTCACCTCTAATATATTTGTGATTATTTAATTGTTTATTTGATGATAAAATCTTTTCATAAAGATCTAACAACTTATTTATCATCTTTTAATTAATCATCACTTATGGACAAAATATTATCAAACAATATGGAGAATATTTTCGAAATTATTGGACATTATTCACACGAAATAATGCTGTGATTTATAGCTTGAATTTTTTGAAAACATTGACCAATATTTTGCTCAAATTAAATAGGTTTAAATATTGTCAATCATCTTATTTTATGAGGAGGGAGATATTTTGTATGAAAATATATAAAAATTGTATATGATTTAGTAAAATGCGTTTATGAAAAAAGTAACTGCGTGTATACTTGTGTTAGTTGTGTATTTCATTAGTTTTTTCGTGTGTTAAAAATAGAGCCATTGTGTACCTCAAGCATTCTTTTTTAGTTTTAAACTAGTTTTAATCCCATGCAAAAATGCACGGAAATATTTTTAGAAAAATTGTCGTTGATAATTAACATTTACAGAATAGTGACCATAATACATGAATATTTTGCAACTCAATTTCTTTTATGTTGACAATATGTTAAATCACACATTCAAATTAACTTTTAAAACATCGTATTGAGTATCTAAAAATGTAGATATCACTATAAAATGTAATTTGTTAATATTTATTATAATTTATGATAATTATATATTATTTATTGTATGATTGATTATTAGTCATAAATCGTTATTTAATAATTATGTAAAAATCAACATTGACATTATATTTTAATATATTATATATAATATATAACATATAACATATAATATATAATATATAACATAAAATATATAGCATATAAGTTGACGTTATAAATGTAATCGTTTACGTAGAAATTATTGTTTACAAAATAAATCAAAAGTAAAACGTAATATTTACACCACGAAACTAAAAGTAGGCAGTTATTCGTAAATTAATTCAATAAAGTTTGGTGTGGGTCCCACTATAAATAAGATTGCTAAGTAGGTCTCCTGAGATAAGATTGCTAAGTAGGTCTCCTGAGAGACTGGCTCTCAATAAGTTTATTGAGAGAGTATTGTACAAATTTAATAAAAAGTGGTATTAAAGCTAATATAATAGGTACAAATCATTATTAAAGATAAAATGAGTACATTTATTATGTAAATAAGTACGAAATTACTATAATACGATTAATGACAAAAGGGTTACAAAATACAAATAAAAGGGTACAAAAGAATAATCTCTCAATAATTTATTGAAATACCGTCTCTCTCAAGTTTTGGTCATAATTGCTTAATAATGAGAATGTTGACAAATTTTTATTTATATTATTATTTTTTTTATTGAAATACCGTCTCTCTCAAGTTTCGTGTTAATTTAAGACCAGTGCAACCACAACCACAACCACAACCACAACCGTATGGTGATTGGGAAAAGTCATTGGTGGTGGCTAAGACAATTAGCACCCCGAAGAGTAAGGGGGTGATAGCGAGCAGCAGCCAAGTTCATCGAGGTGGGGTGAAACTGAGATTGATGCGTTGATCAACCTGCGGAGCAAACAGGACTGAAAGTACCAAGAGCTGTGGGAGGAGATCTTAATCCTCCATGAAACAGCTGGGGTATAATCGGAATGCAAAAAAGTGCAGAGAAAAATGGGAGAAGATAAGCAACCACAACCACAACCACAACCACAACCACAACCGTATGGTGATTGGGAAAAGTCATTGGTGGTGGCTAAGACAATTAGCACCCCGAAGAGTAAGGGGGTGATAGCGAGCAACAACCAAGTTCATTGAGGTGGGGTGAAACTGAGATTGATGCGTTGATCAACCTGCGGAGCAAACAGGACTGAAAGTACCAAGAGCTGTGGGAGGAGATCTTAATCCTCAGTGAAACAGCTGGGGTATCATCGGAATGCAAAAAGGTGCAGAGAAAAATGGGAGAAGATAAACAAATACTACAAGAAGGTGAAGGAGAGTAACAAAAAAGCCTAGAACAAAATTAAGGTATAAGAATTGGGGAAGAGGGGTACATTAACAGTTCCTGGACTATACCACCAGATGTACAATGCTATTGTACATCCGGGGTTATTTTAGTATTTTTCTTAATTAGTTTTTTTTTTAAAAAAAGTCAGTAAACCCATTCTTCCCCCGCTCTCCTTTTTTATGTAACTTATTCCCTAGTTTTCTAACTCATCTTCATCCATCATCTAGTAATTGATTTTTCTCATTAATTATTATATCTCCATCTTTCAGTTTAATTAATTTTTATGTCAAGGTAATTTTTTATTTTATTAGTCTATATTATTTTTACATTAACTCGTAATCTTATATTAATAGCTCGTATTCTTATAATAATAGCTCGTATTCTTATATTAATAGCTCGTATTCTTATCTTATTAACTCATATTTTTATACTCCGTATTAAAAGCTCGTATTCTTATCTTAATAACTCGTATTTTTTATATTAACTCGTATTCTTTTAATATTAGCTCGTATTCTTAGGGTAATAACCTGTATTCTTTTGTGCTCGTATTTTTTTGTTTGTGATTTTCTTAAACTCGTATTCTTTTTACATTAGCTCATATTATTATATTAATAGCTCGTATTCTTATCTTAATAGCTCGTATTCTTATATCAATAACTCGTATTCTTTTCTTAATAACTCATATTTTTTTTTATATTAGCTCGTATTCTTTTAATATTTGCTCATATTCTTTTTATATTAGCTCGTATTCTTAGTGTAATAACTTGCATTATTATGTGCTCGTATTTTTAGTTAATATTAACTCGTATTCTGTTTACATTATCTCAAATAATTTTTATACTAGCTCATATTCTTATCTTAATAACTCCTATTTTTATTTTATTAGTCCATTCTTTTTACATTACCTCGTATTCTTATATTAATATAGCTCGTATTTTTATAATAAAAACTCGTATTCTTATATTAATAGCTCGTATTCTTATCTTCATAACTCATATTTTTATATTAATAACTCATATTTTTATATTAATAACTCGTATTCTTATCTTAATAGCTCGTATTTTTTTTTATATTATCTCGTATTCTTTTAATATTAGCTCGTATACTTTTTATATTAGCTTGTATTCTTAGGGTAATAAGTTGTATTTTTTTGTGCTCGTATTTTTTAGTTCGTTTGTATTCTTATATACATAGCTCATATTCTTATTTTAATAACTCGTTATTTTTTATATTAGCTCGTATTCTTTAATACTAGTTTAACACCCGTGCAAAAATGCACGGGCATATGTAGATAATATTTGTAATTAAGTTTTAAACCCGTATATTATAACATGATATTAGTCGGAATGTAAATTTTTTTCTATAAATGATATTACATAGAAATATATATCATGAAATCAACCTTAATGAATGACACGATGTAATTGATAAATAGAAAAGAATTATTACGTAGTCCATTGATAATTAGCTAATTTTCATAGTTTAGAGCAAATAATATCGTCATTAAAAGATGTTCCCTTATCGCGTATAAACCATGAACGAACTCTATTAGTTAAAAACTTGGGAAAAATTTAAGATTAGTTTTCACAAAATATTAACGTAAGTTGAATATGATTAAAATATTATTTTAAAAATATTTTTACTTTTAAAAAAAATATATTTCAAGTAAAAAACGTTAGAATTTTTCTTGATCCGTATTCTAAACCTAAACCGGCCTATAACCCATATGAGCCGACTCGTATTCTGGCCTGACCCGTTTGATAGGTCTATGCATAATACATCTAGCATCAAATAATTACTTCAAGTGACTTCCATCCCAAGATAGAATACATAAATTGTGGAGTACAAATAATGTATTGTTCTCGTAAATTAGATGATTTTAAGGGATAAAATTATGTTATTGATTTGTCAATACGAAATAGTATTATATAGTCATGATGAGTTTGGTACGTCAAACATTCATTTTTGTACTTGTAAATTATTCGTAATTATGGTCCAAAACAAAACCATGACCAAACGGACACATAATCATTATGGCATAACCGCGTAGGGGACAGATTAGCCCTACGTATATTCATAATTAAGTATCTTAATTCACTTATCTAAGTGTGATTGCATATCATCTTCCCACCGTCTTTTATTTTTGACATATTTCAAACTTAATTTTCTTTTGTAAATAAACATGGTGTTTGTCATGTATGGTCAGTATTAGTCAGATATAGACTATTTTTTATACATATGATATTTTATGTAACATGCGATATTTTTTTACGCAAAACTATTGTTATTATTTAATTAACAGCCCTTAATGTATCATAAAATACGAAAAGTTAAATTAGCATTCGACGATATATTGTGTAATAGTCTACACTTTTTATGTGAAACAAAATTTTAAATTTAAATTTAATTTGGAAATGAAAAATTAAGTATTAAATGTTTATAATAGAAATTGATTTCTAAATTATCGTAAAAGTCATCGTTAATACATTTGATCCTCCATATACCTTGATAATTATTATTAAGGCTTATTATAATTAAGAAAAAAACGTACGTACAACAAATTTCATATAAAACCGTCTTATAAATTGAGAAAAATGACACAATAGCTATAAAGTCGCTTAGTAACAACAACGTACCAAAAATTTCAGTACATTGTATTTAAAAGATTGTAAACAGTAATGCCTAGTCCCCTATCTATAAAAGGAAGGTCATTTCTAGGCTTATGATTGGCTAGAATTTTTACTTTTTAATTATTTTTTTTTTTACACATTAACCAACCCCACTCTCTCCACTTACTCTCTCTCAAATTAATTACCCTCTCTCCTCATTTCTTATTATTTTTCATATACATATTCATATGTTAAAAAGCTTATGATAAAAAAAATTAATCACATTCAACCTTACAATAAAAGAAAATTTTAAAAAAATCGGAAATCTATATAAGGGACAACAAATTTTAATAAAAAAAAATTACAATTCCGGAAAATTAACGTCTTGAATACCTTGACAATTAAAATTAAATTAGAATTTTTGTATGAACGGTCTCATACTCTCATACCATAAGACGATCAACATATATATAAAAAGAAAAATCGTTTATTAGCACTGCAGGAACAACTTTTTATATGAGACCGTATTACTCTATAATTTGTGACAATTAAAATGTATAAAAACAAATTTATATACTATATAAACATATACATTTAATTTAACACGAGGCCCAAATTTTAAGATTTTGATGAAAATTAAATCCTAAAAATATCTATATTTCCAAAAATATGAAAAAAAGGTCACTATTTAATCAAAAGTAGTCACTACGTATCAAAATGTGATCACTTTCCTACTGGTCGCATGTGCGACCGTCGTAAAGTAGAATTTTGCGAAATGGTAAATTAAGGCTACATAAAATAATACGAGTAATAATTATTATTAGGTGATATTGTCGACTCATGCATCTATATCGACCCATGTTTTTATATATGGTTGTCTATTAGCCCAAAATATATATTTTTACAAGCTCAGAAATAGTTGGGGTCAACAAAAATATACAATGCCGTTTTATTATATACGGTTTTAGATTAAATCCCTTATCAATAAAAGGAACAACTTTTCCTTCTTTTTCATTGGTTGCTTAATTTTTAGAAAATTAAAAACCTTCTTTCTCGCCATGTCCCACCACTCACACAAGGAGCTTTAATTTTTCTTCATTTTACTTTTCTCCGTTTAACATTCTAAAGTTACAAATAATTTTTATCTCCATAATAAAAAAAAACAACTTTACTCCAAATTCGAAAATAAAAAAATCACTAAAATTCTAGCCGGAAACATAAAATTCAACAATATTAAAAAAAGTTGGACAATTAGAAGTAATTAACAAATATTTAGAGGTATGAAAAACGAAAAAAATTATACAAAGGGTTAAAAATTAACAAACATACGTATATCTAAAAAAATGAAAAAAATACACGAGGAGATAAAAATTAACAAAAAAACGTAAATTAAGAAATGAAAGAAGCGTAGATCAAAGATTTTTGAATAAGATCAAATAAATCCAATCCATAAAATTAAAAAAATGAAAAAAATACACGAGGAGATAAAAATAAACAAAAAAAACGTAGATTAAAAAATGAAATAAACGTAGATCAATTTTTTTGAATAAGATCAAATAAACCCAACCCATTAAATTAACAAAAAAAATATAAATTTATGATTTTTAAGAAAATATAACAACCTTCGAGAATTAGTCAATTAAAACTACGTTAACATCGAGTAAAAAAGATGGTCTTAATAACAATACATTATTATTTTCTTTATAAAATCATCCACAAATTTTAAGAGACTGCTATTAAAAATATTTCTATCATTTTACTTTTCATTTAGAGAGTAAGTTATTTAAAGGGTAAGATATCGAAATACAATACAATTTCTTTATCTATAATATATGGTTCAAATTTATTTCATAATGTCATGATTATTTATTTCAATTTATATAATCATTAAAAAAAATTAATTATACCGGTAAATCAATTATTTGGAGTCAAAATCATCCCCGAATTCATAATTTATATATTTCTCATTTAAGTTCATATTAAATTATATTTAAACTACTTTTTTAATATATTTACGAAATTTTTAGAAATAGACCCGTACATTTTTTGTACGGGCATAAAACTAGTATACAATTAAAGCTAAAGTACAATTACTATTTAATATTTTCATCAATTTCTTTAATCCTTGTATAAGGAATGTATTATGTACAAAACTTTTCATTTGCTGATAATAGATAATATTTACTTATTTTTGGTAAATAATGTATAATGAATTCATGATATGTGAGTTTGACATAATAAAATTTATAAAATGACTTCTTTATGAAACATAATTATTCCATTTAATCAAATATGTGTAATACTGTATAGAGAATATAACATTAAGAATATTGTTTGGCGGGAAAAAAATTAATGTGGGAATGACACGTGTCCAGCGGTTGTTGTTTTATAATTATATATAGATGTATAGATTAGCTCGTATTCTTTTTACGTTAGATCATATTCTTATCGTAATAGCTCGCAATTTTAGGTGTCCATATATCATCAAATTTTAATGAGTACTTAATGTGCTTTCTTGTACCACAGATGCATGGATTGAGAATGTTGACAGATTTTTATTTATATTATTATTTTTTTATTGAAATACCGTCTCTCTCAAGTTTCGTGTTAATTTAAGACCAGTGCAACCACAACCACAACCGTATGGTGATTGGGAAAAGTCATGGGTGGTGGCTAAGACAATTAGCACCCCAAAGAGTTAGGGGGTGATAACGAGCAGCAGCCAAGTTCATCGAGGTGGCCTGAAGCGGAGATCAATGCATCAACCTGCGGAGCAAACTGGACCAAAAGTACCAAGAGCTTTGGGAGGAGATCTCATGCTTTATGAAACACCTCGGGTATAATCGGAATGCGAAAAAGAGCAAAGAAAAATAGGAGAAGATAAACAAATGCTACAAGAAGGTGAAGGAGAGTAACAAAAAAGCCTAGAACGAAATTAAGGTATAAGAACTAGTGTATCACCCGTGAAAAATCACGTGATTGTGTATTATTTTTAAAAGAAGCAGCAAATTATAATTATTATATAATCAAAATTGTTCATAAGTACACCTTGAAATTTTCGTTTTATGAGGATCGTTTAATATTTTGTAAGTGTCTTAAAGTTGTTAAACTTATTGAAAAAATAACGTAGTTGCTCATTCATATACGAGTTTTACTCATTTATAAACTTTTTTTCATTATTTTTCCATTTCATACCCTTTGGCTAAAAACAATAAAAAAAAAACTCTCTCTAATTCTCTCCTCACAAAATTAATCAAATTTTTCAAATCCGTCAAAATTACACAACTATGTAGGCTAGTTCTCGTATCGATCGAGTAATAATCTAATCTCTACTTTTATTAATCATATTGTATGAAATTAAGAAATTAATTAGATTAATTAAATTAGGGTTTGTTTAAATAGTCTTTTGTTTTGTTTCTTTTCTTTCTTATTCTTCTTTTTTTATTGTTATTTGGATTAAATCATGTCACAATAGTATTAGATTTGTAGGATGTTCAATGATTAATGACGAAGTTACTGTTCCGACTCCTTAAATTGGCTGCCGTTTTGTCATTATTTTGAACGACATGGACAAAAACTTAGTTCCTTGTATTGAATGTTGGGTGTTTTCTCGTAAATTTGTGTATCGAGCAAACCCGTGGGATACTTGTAGATGAATAATTAATGTTTAAGATGTTGATCTCTTGTCAATGTATGACAATAAATTGATTTCACAAATAAAGAAAGTGTTCCAGCAGGAATTTCTTGGATTACCAATTCTCGATTGGTTCGCAGTGCCACACAATTCAAGTCTTTGGACAATTAACTAAGCCAGGAAGAATTCTATTGCAGTCTTTTCATCATTATGTATATCATTTTGTTTATTTTGTTGATAGAACATCTTTGAAACCACATATTCACCCTCTCGCTCTTCCTCATCTATTCTGGGGCGATATTGATGCATTACCCAATTTGATTTAAGAGGTTTAAAACCTTTAACAATTAAACTAATGAATTTCTGGAGAATTGAGGTTGAAATAGGTGATGGTTGGTGGTCAATGATAGATAATTGTTTGAGTGCAAAAAGTTGTGGGGAGATGATAAGGGTGTAGTGGTAATTTATGTTTATGATTGAGTAAATCATGTATATGAATGAGCATTACCCAAAAATAATGGTGAGTTAATGTCACTGTTGATATTTCAAATTCTGTAAAATGGCGGGCATTAAATACGTTATTACAATCAACACAGTCCTGGACTCCTGGCATAATGAAGGTCTTTATAATACCCGCAATATCCGTAGTAATTTTTAACGGATAATTTAATTTAAGCTCGAGTACTAATTAAATCCGAGTATGATTTAATTAAAACCGAGAACTACGTACGTAAAACCGTCGCACGAAAAACCGTAAACGACAAAAAAACTGGTACGTTTACACATGCATGGGAAAGAGGAAAAGAAGAAAACATCTCCCCTTCCCCATGCATTGAGCCGTCACTCCTTCCCCCTTCCCCATACCTTTGTTTGTTCTTTTTCTTACCTCTTTAAGACACTTAAGCACCAGCCACAAACACACACAAACAACAACTAAAAAAAAATAGAGAGAAGGAGAAGAAGACGTGAGGAAGAAGAAGAAAAAACAAGAGGAGGATCTTGCATATACTTGAAGTTCTACACTAAGTAAGCTTATGAACTCTTCAAATCTGATTTTATAACCTTTTAACATGCATTCACATATCACTTAACATATAAACTTGAACTTATGAATCTACAACCATGCATGCAAAGGATTGAACATAGTAAAACCGTTATTTTGTCAAAAACGTAGCATGCATGTAGTAGATCTGAAATCACATGTTAAAATGAGTATTTTCAGAAAATAAAAATTTGGGACTTTCCTTAAGTTGTTATAAAAACACTCACCAAAAATTAGGACGTTTGCATGAACCGTTTAGAAATGAAAAATCATATACTACAGCCTGTTTTCTGTTTATCCGAATCACTAGATCTCACTTAAAAAGTCATCAAACCATATTTACAAAAGGAATCAGTGTCTCATCTCTTAATATGTTAAACTATATTGAGTCTAGATGATAATAGGTTTTTGAATCAACTCGTTTCGATTTGTTAAGAGGGATTTATGATGTAAAACTTTTCATGACTCATTTTCTGACCACTGTTTGTAAAACGCGTTTTTAGATCTGATAAACCCATTTTTGAGACAACATGCATGGCTAAAAATATGTCTTAGACACATAAAGGAATCTAATAAACCCAACCATTCACGAAAATATGACGTTTTGGATTTTATATGATTTTTACAAGTTTCGGTTGTATTCTGGAAAAATGTTCTAATTAGTCATACTTGTTAAAAGCTTACTTTTCCATAAAAGGGTAATTTAGTCATACATATAAATATAATCAGTGACCCATCTCTTCACATGTTAAAGTTTAATGAATATAAAGTGTAGTAGGCTTTCGTTTCGACGAGTTTCGACATGTTAAGAGTATTTACCACCCCGTAACTTTTTAAGACTCACCTTTGGACCAACTTTGGTAGACTGTAACTTTGGACCCCTTAAACACGTTTTTAGACTCTGACCACCGATACATTAAAGAGGACG
The DNA here is from genome assembly GCA_029255685.2 of Silene conica. NCBI lineage: Eukaryota > Viridiplantae > Streptophyta > Magnoliopsida > Caryophyllales > Caryophyllaceae > Silene > Silene conica. The sequence goes on from CM055314.2 coordinate 4,941,077, forward strand.
ACTCACTAAGGAACCAAACCCCACTGGTCTCGCCTCAAACTATTTAGTAACGAAGGAGATATGACGATTTAAAGTTTCTGTTTTGAATCTGTAAAAACCGAGAAAGTATAGTTATCACATAATTTACTACAAGTAGCTTAATAATGGTCGTTCATATAAGTGACTATTATTTTAAATATTATGTAGAGTCGGAATTCGTAGAAGAGGCTCTCTAACCTTTAACCGCTTACAAGGTAAGGGAAAACACCTTTTGCGTACCCTATTGATAACCCGTTTGAATTATTGTCTATCTTGTATATTGATATCTTTTGTTATATTAAGTATTTATATTGTTTGAACTTACCTTACAAATGATTTTGGACAAGAATTTATTTGGAAAGGATATTGTATTTGATAAGAAATAAGTAATTATGATTTTCGGAAATCCAAAACCGTTTTGCTTTCTACAAGTTTATAATGACTTATCAAATGTTGAGGAAATGGTTTTTGTTTTGGAAACGGAATTTCATATTGGTTGAAACGGTTTTGGTAGAAGGGTAGGTTATCCCTAGTGAAAGGGATTTCCTATACAGAGCTTTTGATGGGGGTTAGTTGATCGAGACCCCGTCCTCTTATCTTCCTCTTTGGGGTCGGCCCTTAGAGGGGTGTGCACACTCGGGATGTTAGGACAGTTTAGTACATGATTTGGTGACTCTCGTCTTATCCGGTTTGGGGCGAGTGTATCCACTTCATACGGCCTCTATCCAAGGTTATACCGATGTTGAAATAATTGGAAAAGAAAGGTTTTCTTGAAATAGAACTATCTTGAAGGATTGGTTTGAGTTTGAATACTTTGGAATATTTATGTTAATCTTACCGTTTAAAATTATTGTTTCCTTTGATTTAATGTTGGCAAATCTTATATCATGATCTTCAATTATTCGAAGTAATTTGATATGTATTATTATTTTATAAAATACCTTCCAAGTTATTCTTTCTTAATTCATTTACATTCCTTTCAAATCGTTTACCTTACTCAACAATATTGCTGACCCTTTTATTTGTTTTGTCCTTGCTTGGACCTGCGGTGATCACAAAATGTGTGAGCAGATCGTGTGACAGGTACCCGTGGGAATTAGTCGTGGGATGCACAAGAGAGCGCGCTTAATGTTTCAGTCAAAGACAAATGCTTTGACACTTTATCTTTCTTTTGGATCGTTGAACTTTATTTTCGCTTCCGCAAACTTTAAATTTGGTTGTAATCGTATTTTATCCTTTGGATTTTAAATTATTAGACAACTACCTATTTTTACTTCATGGTTAGGTACTACTACCACATTTGGTTAAATTGTGACACACCTATTATCCGAATTTTACTTGAAAGCCCTTTTTACTAATGAATAGGATGATGGGGGTGTTACAGTCTCTCATTCATAATGAAGCTCTGTCTTCAACATTTTATATTCTAGTGTAACACCCGTGAAAAATCACGGGGCTGTGTACTTTTATTTTAAAAGAAGACGACAAATTGTATTTATTATATATATAACCAGAAATTTTATTTATTGAACATGTATACTTAAAATAAAAACGAAAAAATATTAATATATATATATATACATATATATATATATATATATGTATATATATATATATATAGACTTGAGATCCGGTGAGAACCACCTTACAATGAGAACTTTGTGAGAACTCTACCTTACAGACTTTTTTAAAAAAAATTAATGACATAATTGGATTCGGCATGACATTTTATAGCTAGAGAACATATTTCTTGGTCTATAAAATAAATACCAGTGACGGAAATCAAGGTGAGATACGTTTTATTTATTTGCATGCACCTACTATCTATTTTTTCGTATCTATCATTTTTCCGCCACTAATATTTATTTTCTAGACCAAGAAATATGTTCTCTGGCCATAAAATTCCATGCCGAATCCAATTATGTCATTAATTTTTTAAAAAAAACTCCGTAAGGAAGAGTTCTCACCGGTTTTCATTGTAAGGTGGTTCTCACCGGATCCCAACCCTATATAGGGTCGGGATCCGGTGAGAACCACCAATATAATGAGAACTGTGAGAACCATTTTACAACCGTTGGATGAAAATAAGTGAATGATAGATTAACTCAGCTAATTCCTAACACCCAAACCCCTGCGCATCCTAGTCATTTTACAATTTTATTCTCACCCTTCCTTTTTCCTCTCTCTCTCTCTCTTAAAATCTCATGGTACATTTTTTTTCTCCCGATTCGAACACCAATCTTGCGACTCCGCATAGCTGGGAATCTTTCCCTTTCTCTTTTCGATTACATTCCAGAGTTTGCGAATTCAACTTCATCATGCTTTCTTCATCAATGGAAGTTGTGGATTCGACAAGGTAAATATTAGAAATTGATTTTTATTTTAGTGAAACCTGGGTTTATATTTGTATGTCTTTTTAATTTTACGATTCAACAATTAAATTAGTCGAATTAGTTGAAATTAGGGTTTATATTCATCAATGTAATTTTTATTTCATTTTCGTCGATGATAATTAACTTTTGTATTCATCAATTTAAATGATGCTAATTCGTTCTCGTCAGTTATTGTTGTCAAATTCTGGTGTCATGACTGATTCATTTTCGTGTTTAATGGATACGTCTCATTTGTTACTCGTATCTCGAATCCCAAAATCAAGCCTAGCTAAATTAATGAAGGCTATTTTTAGGGTTCTTCAGCTGATTTTGTTTGGGATTTTAAATACAGTTGAGGAAGGGACATGAAAGGGTAAGACTTCTTTTGATAGCAAAATTATTTGGGAATTTTAGTGCAACATGTCAACTTGTTTCAAATATTATACATTTGATTTGAAGGTTAACTCTGATTGTTCCAAAGACGTAAGAAAGACAAAGCGTCTTGCTTAAGGTGAAGACGCATAATGTCTCTCTTACAATAAGGTAAGTGGGAGGGCATGTGGGAGAAAATGAAGCACCCCCATGGATAGTGCCGCTTGCATATTGTGAGAGAGGCATTGTCCGTCTTCATCTTGTGACGGATAGTGTCCGTCTTCAATAAGAATTTGTGTAAGAAAATAGTTAAAGTTCATGCTGATGATGTTCTTTTTCTGAAAGGAGTTGAGAATATAAATAAAGGTGACATCTGTAGCCCAAGGCAGAAGAAATGAGTTGCCATATCAATTGTGAGATTTATTCAAATATTTTTGAAATGGTATGTGCATTAATGTATTTTGGAGGTGTTGAGTAAGGTTAGATGTACTCTAATGCAGATTCGAAGTTTAAAGTATCGTCATATATAACATGAAAGTGTGTCTTTGAAAGAGGACAAAATAATCTTAAGAGAAATAAAAGAATATGAAGCAACAAGGCCAATAGTGATTGCTAATGCTCCTATGAGAGCAAAGGTGCATGAGTCGATGAGGCAAAAGAAAATCATCCACGATCAGGTTAAGGTATAACGTGATCAACTATACTACTGTACAACTTTTTAGCGTAAAGATGAGCAAAGTGTACAAAAGATCATCTTTATTGTCCATTGTCCTGAAACTCGATATGCTAAAATATACACCTATGAACACTCAACCTATGATAAGGCCGGGTGTATTTCTAGTGTCTATTCTGGTAATTCTGTTACTTCACGGAGAGTCACATAATGCTCATTTAGTATGTTCGTCAATGTCTTATTATGTCAACAGAAGAAATATCGAATATTGTTTTTCGGGTTGTATCACACTGTCTTACGATTTTATGGTTGTACATAATTCTGATGAAATACCAGCTCACTGACTAGGGGCAAAGAGCTTCCTCCCCTCATTTTGTAATACAAATATAAGATATGCTATGATGTGACGGATTAAAAGCATAAGCTATAGTGATGAAATTACTTGTTATATATATTATGGATGTGCTCTTATTACCTTTTCTTTTTACTCTAGAGTTGCGATAAGAATGACCGAGGTCTATTGAGAATACCAAGTAGTTTTCTCAAACTTTTTACTCCGTATAAAGGTGAACAAATTAATCAGTTTAATATCTTTTATATAGTCATTACTACCGTTTTTACATTACGATTACTTATATTTTACTTCTTTTAATAGCCAATTAGCTCAAATGGCAGAGCATTGTGCATTGCACAAGATGTGGGTTCAACTCTCACATTGGCTAGGAAATACCTGTGTACATTGAGGTCGTCAAAGACCATAGTGTATTGTTATGCATGAGCTAGTCTTACTTTTGATCACTACAAAGCTATTACATTCTCTCCTTGTCATTCTTACTCCAAACACGAGTCTAATTATGGCATGTTCGTCTTTACCCAAGTATGAATGTATTATTATGGCATGCTTAATCTTAGCTGGATTGTACCGCTTGCATCTCGACAAGTTGCAATCATGAAATTGTTATGTGTTAGGCTATATGGGATTTGAACCCATATCTTTGTGCAAAATTAGCACTTCGCTCTACCATTGAGCTAATAGCCTTTAATTTATGTTAAACAAATATTAGGGATGTAATACTATATATGAGTCTAGCACTACACCCAACAAAGAGTAGCAGAGGAGTAAAAGAGACAAAACCTGCTGAAAATTTATATAGATGAATGCTCCTGTTTGTTATACCACATTAACATAAAAAGGGCAGTAAATACATTAAATATCCTCCACAGTCATTTCCCTTATTTCATGTACATAAAACCTTATTTCATGAACATATAATCTTATTTCATGCATATATAACCTTATTTCATGCACATATAATCTTATTTCATGCCCATATAACACACTTATTTCATGCATGTACCAGATTGTTTAATGCGCATATGTTGCTTTTTCATGCATCTAGAAGGCTACTTCATGCAGTAAGAAATCCATAGCACCCTAAACTTTTATAGTTCTTGAATGCATCGAGCTAAGTAAAAATACTCATAAGTAATTAGATGCAATGCACATATAACCTTATTTTATGCACATATAATCTTATTTTATGTCCATATAACACACTTATTTCATACATGTACCAGATTATTTAATGCGCATATATTGCTTTTTCATGCATCTAGAAGGCTACTTCGTGCACTGAGAAATCCGTAGCACCCTAAACTCTTATAGTTCTTGAATGCCATCGAGCTGAGTAAAAATACTCATAAGTAATTAGATGCAATGCACATATAACCTTTTTTCATGCACATATAACTTTATTTCATGCACATATAATCTTATTTCATTCCCATATAACACACTTTTTTTGGTAAAAGGTAAGTATTATATATATCAAAAACTCATATACATGGAGATACTTCAACTAATACAAGAAAAGCACAATCTTAAATAAATCTAAGACTGTCTTACGAAAGCGCCTTGTATCCGACCTTCGAAACCTTATTAAAACTCATCCAAATGCTTCAACAAAAACTGATGTGGGAATCATGCAGTATGAATCCCAGATTCCTTTATCGCTCAAAACCACAATATTGTGTCACAAGTCCAGCTTCTGCCTGCTACCCTTCCTCTATCATACCTCCCAAACGCCATTCTCTGCATAATCCACAGAATGTATTGCCAACCTCTGTGTGTCTACACCCAGCTTTCTCATAAATTCCAGTCAAACAGATCAAAATATCTGCCAACACAAAATCAGCCTGAACCTGCCAAGTAATTGCTAGACCCTACAAGCCAGTCCAGCAACTACAGCAGCTTCTGGACAGCAACTCTACTGTCAAATAAATCCAATAACAGACACTGATCAGACCAACTATAGTTGATCATACCTCATCTGTCAGTCATTCCTGTGAGACTGACCAAAGAATTAGACGCCTATTACTGGTCAGCAACAATAACAAACGCCAATTATTCTACTGCCACTCTATCCCTTACTCTAATTAAGCCAGCCCCATATAACACACTTATTTCATGTATTTACAAGATTGTTTAATGCGCATATATTGTTTTTTCATGCATCTAGAAGGCTACTTCATGTACTGAGAAATCTATAGCACCCTAAACTCTTACCATTAATACTTGTCGGGGTTCAAAAACAAAAACATAAGTAGTCATTCAAACGGGGATCATTTTTTTTATAAAAAAAGACGAAACGATGCGGATTTTACATATTTCGTGCAGGTACACAATGCATATATATCGCTTTTTTAATTTCATCCGTCTAGGGGGCTACTTCATGCACTTATAAGGCTATTACACCCTAAATGACAATGTAACACCATGAACGTCGTAAGCAAGTATTGTTTGTACAGTTGGATTAGTAGTACAATCCAACCTAAGAAAAATAGTTTCCGCACAATACTGCGGTACATGAAATCCTCCTTCATTATTTGCATCAAATTGAGTTATGATGCAAGTTTATACTCACAACTTTCAGTCTGATCATTTCCCTTATTTCCATAATATTTCCCCCAATAAATCCATCATAAGTTTTCTGATTAGCTAAAACTTAATATTATTAACTCTACAAGGGATTTGGGTAGGTAAATTAGGATAACTTTTTAGTTCGGTAATATTTACTTGACCTCTAAATGACCGGCCTTGTGGAAAGTATAAAACTTTGAAATTTACTACATGTATTTAAACCATACCTCCTGCACAAGCTTGCCATAATTGAGGATCCAAATAACTTTCCACTTTTTTACTAGGATTCATCACATTATCATTATACTACCTTGCAAATAAACAAATTTTCAGACTATTATAAACTGTAGAAAAGTGAAGTGATCAGAATTTCAACAATTTCCGAGCATAAAACTCATCAGCTGCAACTAAATGTGAACCCAAATTTATAAAATAAATAATTAAACGAGACCGTATTATGATAAGGAGTTCTATACCAGAAACAATAATAGGTGATTTCAGTCGGATTCACCTTTTTGCGCTACCACCTGCAAATTTCATAAAGAACGATTTAGAAATAATCAAAGTCTGACGACAAGTTGTATGATGATTATTGCTTAACTGATATTGAAGCTTAAATTCCACGTACATATGTTGAACAATAAGTATTGGAAAGTAATAATTTGCCATATAAAAAGAACAATGAACTAGCTTAATTAGAGAAACTTATTGAAATCCAGTACCTAATTTCATGATTTCAACAAATTTACATAATTTCTCAAGTTTCCCACCCTAATTCAGTTTCTCCAATCTAATTCATGAAAAGCCCTAATTTTATACATCATTACGATTTAACACATTAATCAGGGCCCAATTCAACTAATTTAATTGACAAATTTTAAAAAGTCAAAGAGAAAAAAAACATAAACCCTAATTTTGCAAAAAATTAATCATATCGAAAATTTACCTCGTCGAATCACCATGTTGCATTGCTGGTAGAAGCGTGAATGATTTCGATCATCAATGTTTGTGACGATGTGTCGAACAGAGAAAAGAAAAATATGAGAGAGATAGGAAATTTGGAAAATGAATGAGTTTTGAGAGATTGGGATGCGACTGATTACAAAATTAGAATATGTTTAACCAGTGTTCATCTCACCGTCAATTATTAGTTTGATCTAATGGTTGTTAAGAGGTTCTCATGGTTCTCATTATACTAGTGGTTCTCATTGGATCCCGAATCTATATATATATATATATATATATATATATATATATATATATATATATATATATATATATATATATATATATATATATATATATATAAGGACATTTGAAAAAATTGTTGATAATATATAGTAAGATAACACATGATAATGTTAATAGGAGTAATAATTGTGAGGCGGTATAAAAATGGAACTATTAAGACATAGTTAAAAAAGAAAACTATAAAATTCAGATTTGAGAACTTTAAGATATATGTAAATTTTCTGTCGAAAAAAATATATGTAAATTAATTGTAGAAACAAAATTAAGATAATTATATTCGATATATTGCAGAAAATGGAAACAATGTAAAAATCGGTTAATGGAAGGTGATGACATGACTACTATTATTCACGTTATTGGCTGAAAAAAACTAAAATTCTTAGATTGAATGAGAGAGCTCCATTAGACTAATTCTAAAACCACATTGCGCCACATAAGCGCTTTACAAAATTTTTTAATATATATAATGATAATGATAATGATGATAATGAATAATGATGATTCCATATGACGTTGAAGTCTAATGGTGTCGAGGTACCAAATTCAAATTATGGAAACTCTACCAAGTGAAATTTCACACAAATTATAAGAAAATTTGTGCAAGTTCCACTTTGTATACCGCTTTTGGGTGGAAGGTGAATCACTTAATCCTATATACTAAAGAATTAACACATCTTCAAATTGTTCCGCTTAAATTTTCTGCCTCAGTGATAATGTACTAGAAATTATTTGTCTCTTAAAGTATATGAAACAATATTTATCCCTAATTAATTTAATAACATCAATCATTGTTTAACTTTTATATAATTAAGGATAATAATATATCTCCTTGATAAATTGTATGCAAACTTTCTAACCTTTTATTTCGAAATGAAAATAAACTGAATTAATTTGATTAATTGTAAATTTTCTAATATATTTAACTAAAATACGTGTATCCTATACTAGTTCTAGCATAAATAAATTTAATTACATTCGTTTAATCTTTAGTTTTTTAGTTGTTGAGATTGGCTTCTCACATTTTTTTTCCATAGCTAGGGCGACTTTTTCTTCTTCGAACGAACAAGTCCTTGTACATCCAAATAATGCAGTTAGATAAGATTGTTTTTTTTATAAACTTGTTTCACGACATGCAAGGAGCTCCTGCAAGAAATAAACAATGAGCAACGACATACAATTCAATGCTTAACATGATGCACGATCTGATTCAAAAGATTTATTACTCTTCACGCAGTTCTGTCTTCCAATTTAATACTCCCTAATTTCCAATGGCAGACGGCTAGCAGTCTTTAATAGAGAAATTCTAAACTCAGTCGTTGTCATCAGAGGCGTTTTTAAGATATGATGAACGGGTGCATAAAACATTTTAACAAGAGTTATATGAAAAAAAATTGTTTAGTCGGACAAAATGTATGATGATATAACCTGATATAATTCGTGACTTTTTAAAAATAGTCTTAATAACAACTAAACCACGTACTTTAACTTAATATGCTACTCCCTCCGTCCCAATGATATGTTTACACTTCCTTTATTTTCCCCTCACAAAATAAAAGAAGGGTAAACATCCCACTGGGACAGAGGTAGTACTTTACTAAAAAAAAGTATTATAATTATTTTTCTGAAAAGGGGTGTACATGAATCCCTACAGCCAAAAAATACTTCTAATTATGATTTATGACTCAATTATCCCATGCCGAGTTAAAAACGTCTTAAAAAGTACAGAAGTGTGGGCGGCTCTTGCTTCCGAGAATCCGAAATTGGCCTGGATGGGCGACGAGGATTGCCCACCCATCCAATTCGGCCCCTTGGTCGCCGGACTATGGGAAAACCAACGGAATGCACCAAACTACCGTTGACTCAAAGGAAGGAATGACAACTATGAAAATATGGGCCCGCAAATCGATTAAAATATTTGGTTTAAGCAAATCTGAATCTAATCAAACCAAATTCATGACAACCAATCACAGCGGATCGGATTTCACAAAATCTAAAATTTGACCGAGTACTTGTACTGCCTAGAATCTGATAAAGTAATTAATTTTTATTTTAAAGAATATCAATTTTCTAAGTATTTTAATTTAACTATTCACACGTTAAAAATATAAATTTCGAATTAAATCCGAAAAATGCTCATGAACTCAAATACTTATAACACATTGATTATACAATATTTATAGACAACTGAATGCATAATCGTATTTTTGTTGTTGAGTATACTAGTACTTGTAAATACGCAAAGTGAATAACTCCGTTTTAAATGTTGTGCGGAAGCGTTACTAACTCGTGTTGGATCTCTACTTTGTCGTTGTCTACTGTCCATATTAGTTCGATATTGTCCGCTTTGGGCCAAGCCTTCACGAATTACTCTTGGGCTCCTCCCCAAAAAGTCATGTACTATTATATTTGTAGGACACTTACAAAGATGATATTTCACTTTTTTTACACTACCGATGTGGGACATGGGTTTGCTAACAATCCTCCCCTCAAACCAAGACCATCATCTAATTAACTTGGACCTTGACCTCTATGGAGAACTCCCACACTCTACATCCCTAACTTCTAGACACTCGAAACATCACCAAGTCTTGATAACCTCCCTCCATAGCCGAGACACCATGCTATCACGAGTCTTGCACCACATATCACCGCCCGGTCAAGTGAGTGCCCCCACATGCTCCATATCAATATGTCCACGTGCCCTTCTTAGGGATTTGCTACACCTTCATATTGAACATCCTATACATCCAATATACCCGGCCAGGGTCTGCCACTTCAGAAGTGCTAGAACACAAATGGTCTCTGGCATCCAACCTATAAGGGTCACCTGATCAACAGTTCTTGTACACAAATGGTCAAGACCTATGACGTCTTTCATCCATTTAGGCTTGGACGGCCTACTAATGCATCCTCGTGTCTAGCCAAGTCGAACCTTGGGCTCTGATACCACTCCCGTGTTGGGGCTCAGCTGCATCGGTGTCTACTGTTCATAATAGTACGATATTGTCCTCTTTGGGCCAAACCCGAACGAATTTACTCTTAGACTCCTTCCCAAAAAATATAGTACCAATGTGGTACATGACTTTCCACCCTAACGTTAGATATGACTATTTCGATCTTATGAGCACAAAGGGTATAAATTGACAACTACATCAAACATCAAACACTAAAAGACCAAACAAAAAAAGCAGGCAAATTAAAACAAAAATGGAGAAAACTAAAACTTTCATTACAAAAGAAGAATTAAAAACACACAACAAAAAAGATGATCTTTGGATTTCAATTCATGGCAAAATATACAATGTAACAAATTGGGTAAATAACCACCCAGGTGGTGAACTTCCCCTGTTATATTACTCTGGTCAAGATGCTACTGATGTTTTTCTTGCTTACCATCCTCAATCTTCTTCACAATATCTTAATCAATTCTTTACTGGCTTTTACCTTAAAGACTACAATGTTTCCGAAATCTCGAAAGATTATAGAAACTTAATCTCAGAGTTTCACAAAATGGGTCTTTTTGAAAATAAAGGTCATGGTATTTTTATTACTATGAGTCTTGTAGTAATTATGTTTTTACTGTGTGTTTACGGTGTCGTTAGTAGTAATAGTTATTTTGTTCATGTTTTTTGTGCTGTGTTGTTGGGTTGTTCATGGGTTCAATGTGGTTGGATGGGTCATGATTCTGCACATTATCAAGCCATGGTAAATCCATGGTGGAACAGAGTTATGCAATCGGTGTTTGGTAATTGTTTAACCGGAGTCGGGGCGTCTTGGTGGAAATGGACTCATAATGCTCATCATATTGCTTGCAATTCTCTCGAATTTGATCCCGATGTACAACTTATGCCTTTTCTCGCGGTTTCTTCTAAGTTTTTTAACTCTTTAACGTCTCATTTTCATGAAAAAACGATGAATTTTGATTCATTTACGCGGTTTTTAGTAAGTAACCAACATTTGACATTTTATCCTATTGTTGCTTGTTTAAGGGTTTTTATGTTTGTTCAATCTTTTAACCTATTGTTTTCTAATAGAAAGGTTGTTCATAAGAATAGGGAGATATTCGCGCTACTCGTGTTTTGGGTTTGGTATCCGCTTCTTATCTCGTATTTACCTAATTGGTACGAGAAGATTACATTCGTTGTAATTTCTCTAGGACTCACCGGAATTCAGCATTTTCAGTTCAGCTTAAACCATCTCTCATGTGACGTTTATACGGGTCCTCTTAGCGGGCACGATTGGTTCGAGAAGCAGACTATTGGGAGTCTCGATATATCGTGCCCGCCTTGGATGGATTGGTTCCATGGTGGTTTACAATTTCAAATTGAGCATCATTTGTTTCCTAGGATGCCAAGGTGCAATCTGAGGAAGATCTCCCCACTTGTTAAGGGAGTTTGTAACAAGCACCGTATTCCCTATAAATGTGTGTCGTTTTGGAAGGCTAATAACTTGACATTTAGTACACTTCGGACCGCTGCGGTCGAGGCACGCAATCCTATCAACTCTGCTCCAAGGAATTTGGTGTGGGAGGCCATGACTTCTCAAGGTTGAGGAGCAACAGGGTGACAGTAAATGTTGTGTATTTGTGTGAGCATTTTAAAAAAAAAATCTCTTATCTATAAAAGGAATAGAATTTAGAGCAATTCTATTGGTTCCTAAATTTTAGAAAAAAAAAAAAAAAAAAAAACTTCCTTCATGTCTACCCACCCCTACTATCAACTCTTTTATTTCCAAACTATCAACCATAGTTTTAAAATCTACATTTTAATTACTAATATTACTAAATTAAAGAAAATTACAACAAAAAAATTGTCAAATAATTAGATAGTTGGAAGGTTGAAAAGTAACTTTTTTTCATTTTTTTTCATTCCTTTTTGCTAATTTGGTAAACATATACTTGCACATTATTATCCTATTCGCTTTAATTTACTACGATTGTAAGCAAGATTTATCGAATAAATTTATACCACCCATTCATTAACGGGGTCTAATTTTGTAGATGAAATAAAATATTAGTTTTCAATCATTAAAATAGAAAAAACAGAAAATCGTTAATAAGTATTTATAGTCTCCTATTAGATCGGAAATATAAAAAAAATTGACGAAATAAAAAAATTGAAATGTATATTTTAAATTGTAGATGTATGTTTAAGATCGTCTAAGTTAATAAATATTAGTAAATGTTTATAGGCCTGTTTTTGTTTACACCTATGTTTGATTTGGTATATACTTTTTTCTGTTTCCACTTTTATTTTAAACGTATATGAGAAAATTGTCTTAAACTAAGACGACCTTAACTCAAAAATTATACAGTACTCTGTATATAAGTTCAAAGTATATACTTTTGAAATTTTATTTTATTATATATGTATATATTTATATGTACGTGCATTTTGTGCACGAGTATAAAACTAGTTGTTGTTAAAGAACAAAAGCAACGTACCCCTCCGTCTCAGCCAATAGTTTCCGTCTCAGTCAATAATTTATACTTCCTTTATTTCTCTTTTAACAAAAAAAGCAAATGTAAATTATTTACCGAGTCTGTTCAAACGGAAGAGTTTGATTGTAATTCCTTGTCTTCTCATTCATAATTCAATGAATTATTTCTATTGCTTGGCTCATTTGGAATTTTCGTCAACAAGGAAATCAAATAGTCCCTTCTATTCACATTTTCTTCTCTATTTTCTTACTGAATTATTCATATTTTCTTTCATATTTCTTTTTTTGGTTGATCTTTGTAATCTAAATTTAATAACATGTCAGGTATAGTGTTTTGTGTAGGGACGGTAACGAGCAGGATCTGGATAGGGTTTAATAGGATCCATATCCATATCCGCGACACGAACACCGGATCCAGATCCGACCCAGATCTGGCGTGTTAAAATTAGCAAGATCCAGATCCGGACCATGTACAAAGCATAAAAAAATAAGAAAAATTGATTTGTAATTGAAAGCCCGGTGTAATTACAATAGTTTGACAAAAGTATTTTCATGTCCATTGAAGTATTTGACATAGCTTAAAATTACTCTTACAAGTCTAAGAGTACACTTTTACAATTCAAACTCTTACAAAATCAAGAGTCCGTGAAAAAAAAAAGTTCCACAGTAAAAGCCTTATAAAGTTGAGAAAGAGATGGAACATAGTCGATACAATACCTACTTAGCGTCTTTGTGTTTATCAATAGCCGATAAGAAACCAGAGAAAAAGGTCTCATCTTTCACTTTAGGTTCAGTCCGAAAAACATCCTTGAAGGAGTCTTAAAATTCCTTGCCCACAACTTCCTCCCGAAAAACCCATGAACCATCCTCCTTTTTGACACCATGAACAAAATTTCTTCCCGAACATCCCTTAACTCAATTGAAAAAAAACTTGGTACAAGCATCGCCTACCTTGATCCACTTAATTAATTTTTGCCCTTTGTTTCCAGAAAGAAGTAGAAATCTCCGCAAACTCCTTAAGTTCACTGTGAACTTTGAGGAAGTGCTCATCACCTTCACCTTCGAACACCTCCTCAAGCCCTTTACCAAGTCGATCATCAAAATCTTCACATTTATCTTTCCAATCACTTATTTTTTCCAAGAGTCCAAGATTTAACACCGTTTCTGATATTACTGGAGGACCAGAAATTGGTCATGTAACAAAATTGAGGGTTCATGTTCACCACTAAAAGATTTGTATTTGCTTAGCCGCATACACAAGAAAAAAATAATTAAAAAAATGCAAATATCAAATACTCCCTCCTATTCCGAATAAATGTCACATTTGCCATTTTCGTCTATTCACCTAATTGTCACATATTCCATTTTGGGACATTGTTTATACTTATTTTATTCACTCTAACCCACAATAATACCCCACCTTACCCCACAACCCTACTTATTTTAATCACCTCTACTCACAATAATAATCAATAATACATTCTCTCTCTCCAATCTTCCCACCCCACACATTACTTTACATTAAACAAATGAATTCCTTAATTCCCGTACCAAACCCGAAATGTGACAGTTATTGGGAATAGGAGGGAGTACAAATTCTTGGGTTAAAATGGTTTTACACAACCTAAATAGTCCAATCGAAAAGAACTTTCATCCACTACTTTGTTTTGCAATAGGGATATAATTGTCTTTATTGGTAGTTTGACAATGAAGAAGCTAACTAGATACTCCCTCCATTCATATCCACATTACACATTTTTTTTTCACGTTTGCCAACGCGTCTTTTCTACGGTAAATATTATTAGCTACGTATTTTCAAAAATTATAAAAATTAGATATTAATAATATACTCGTAAAGACGAATAAAACTAAATCCCACATGAATATAATTTTGTTTACGTATCGAGAGAAAATCGAATTTGAATGGTTGTTTGTGAATAGTGTGTAAAATAGAAATGTGTAATGTGGATTTGAATGGAGGGAGTATATAAAATGGTTTTATCAATACTTTACAATATTCGAATATGCTCAATAAATGAGATTTGCCACGATTCAGACTCGATTACAACTGATCTGATTGCCATCTAGGTAGCACCAAAACGAACACGGATACGACACGAACACGTGACACGATATCACATGAAACATGGACACGTCATTTAAATATAATAAAATATATTTTTTATGGTTATAAATAACGTAAAATTTAATTATGTCCTTTATTTGAAACTAAATCTAAACAAGTAAAGGTACAACCGACCTTTACTGTAACTAATTCTCATGTTTCCACCCAAACTCATCTTTTAATCGATCTTTTTTTAAAATTTTATTTATGGTCTAAACTATTATATATGTTTAGCCATGTGTTCAACAAATGTCGAATGTCCGACTGTCAACACGAAACGATAAATTAGGAGAACTGTTCGTACTGCCTAAATTGTCACCTCTAAATTGGTGATCAAAAGTGCGGGAATGCGAGCCAACCTAACCTCAAAACAGCCCTGGATAACCCGACCCGATGTCAAGCATTACCGAGTAGCGGATTAGAATTACTAATGAATTCCCCTCCTCCTTGAGTAATCAATCAATGAATCACTAACTCAATCTTCTACTCAAATTCATGCATACGCTCTCTAAAGCTTTAGTTGAAATTTGAAATACTGGGGAATTCAATTTACTCCACAACCTTTAATTTAATCCTTCATTTGGTAAAGTTTTAATCTTTCATCTTCTTTTTTGTTTGAATCTTCAACTTTTATGTTTTATTTCTTGCAAATTTGTAATGGGTTTCTTTTGTTTAATTCCAGTTTATTATTATCGCTTTCTGTAATTAAGAGCATACCAAAATGAATGTTATGGAAGTTTGGAGAATTCCTTCTAATAGATTGCTATTCAAATCCCAGAATTTTTCTAAAGGTAACTTCTTTTTTGTCTCTCTTATCCCCTTTTATTGCTTTACTGTATGCTTCTTTTTATGTTAATTTTCATCTTCGGTCATTCCGAAACAACTACTTTGTGTTTAACTTTATGGTAAGGCCGCGTACATCCGACTCCCCTTACTCTGCAATTTTGGCAATTGGATAGCATTGTTGTTAGTGTGGCTAATGTCACTACTCACTACTCACAAGTGAAACTGGATATTAGGGCGATTTTGATAAGTTGGGTAATACTTGATTGGTGTTAAGTTCAACAACGGTCTGGGCCACACCCGAGCGGTAACCCACGAGGGTTCCACTCTAAAATCGGGTCTGGGCCGCACCCGAGTGGAGGAGAAAGAGTCCACAATATAAACCCAGGAGGGTTCCACACTAAAACCAATTCGCAATAGAGGGAGTAACCCTTGCCTTATAAAGTGATAATTTTTCTCCTTTTTATCAATGTGATAATCCTAAAATGTGGGACTTTTGGGTTTCTTCCCAATTGGTTTGAGGATAGACCCCTTTATGATGTTCAATCCTAACATACTCTAATTATACTCATCTCTATATTAACTTATCTTACATCAGTGTGTCCGACTCGGTTGAGGGTAATATTTGCCTTTAGACTGAGCCAGGGTCAAAGGCTTCTTGTTTGAGTTGGTAGATCCGTTACCTTAGGGAGCTTGACACCTCTCCTTTTTCTGTATTATGCTTGCTCCTCGTATAGGCTTGTGCTGAGTTTCGTGGTGAGGATAGAGGGCTCAGTCCTTCCCTCTCAACAAAGGTTGCTGATTCCTCTCCTAAAATTCTCAACACTGGTTTGCACACCTTCCTGTACCCAAAACCTTCAGTAGCCTCACTAAGAGGAAGACAAAGACTAGAAGTTCTCGAGCTTTTGGCTCAGTAAAGCAAAGTAAAAGCTGTATTGATAGAAGTCACTTCTTCTCTGTTCCTGCACTAAAAAGTAATGTAAGCTTGTATAACTGTTTGCATATTGGTTACTTGTTTACCGCCAAACCATTATATTGTCTCCGTTTGACTTTGTTGGACAATGAAACACGTCTTTGATACCTAATTTATCATAAGAAGATAGTTGCAAATTTTGAAAATGGTAATATGATAGCAGCTATTTTGATAAATCAAATGATAAATTTACATTGTATGTATCCATATATTTTTAAGTAAGGGTCAAAGGTTGGCATCAAATGACCACCAAAGTCAAATGAGGACTATAAACATGAATACAGGTAGTATTTGTCTATGTTTCAGTGTGTGTCTATTGGCTCACATAACTGAGATGTTGTGATTGCGTTGACAATCTGATTAGTGCTATGTAATTGTTTAGTTCCGAAGCAGCTGCATCGAAAAGTGCTCCATCCTGTTATGTGCTTGTGCAGAGAAATGCAAACTATTACACCTGATGTTGTTTCTGCAAGCTATATCACTAGTACGAAAACCAAAAAGATCGACAAATTACAGGTCACATTTGCACTCCTAAGAAAGATTTTTGATTTACCTTTTCTTCCTCCTATGCTTGGTTTTTCTAAGTATAGTAATAATTTCATCATTCTGACGCATTTCCTTGTAGGTTGATGAATCAATGAAAGCTCAGACCGTAGGCGCCTTTCAGAAGCTGCCAATGGTGATGCCATCCATTGATATTCTGGGATCTGCTTTGCGGAAAGCAAAGATGGTTTCACCTACAAAGGGTATTTGTTTATAGAAATAGTGCTCTGTGTTTACAAATGATTAACATTAGTGTATTGAAAATTTTATTTGCTTGTTTGATAGGCATTGCCAATATTGCCAAGCGGGAGAGGAATAGGGGTGCTAAACATCTTGATGCGCTAATGAAAGTAAGGTTTCCAATGTAAATATGTTATTACTCTCTTGGTCTTTGCTTCTAAGGTTGCTGTATGCGTATAGTTTGACCATTTCATTTCATTGTTCTCAGGAGTTGGCAGTTCCTCTCAGAACTTATACAGAGAACTTCCCAAACAAAAAATACTTGCATCCTTATGAGAGATCCCTGGTCGAGTTGACTCTTGGAGATGGGTTCTATGAAGAGGTAACTCTAAAACAGTCTCACAATTATTTCTCCTTCCGGTTATACGGTTATATTAATGGCTGCCACTATAACCCTACCCATAGGCCATAGCTATTGAATTTTAGAAAAATCTATTATTCATGATCTTTTCTATCTTGCTTAGCTAGACATTCCCTTTATTGATGAGTAGTAGTCTAATGTTAACTCTTAGAAGGAACTAAGAGCGCATCTGGTTGCTTGTCGGAACTCAAAATTCCCGTGAATTGTTAGTTATATACTGTCAAAGAAATTAATACAATGAAGACAACACCGAATCGCAATGCTTTCCTTATAGAACAATTCGTCCTGTATATCAATGCCTGGGATGTTCCGAATTTTCTACAGAGATAAAACGGTGTTCCCAGTTTTTGGCAAGAAAACAGAGATGTAATTTCGAAGTATTGATCTGAAATTTGCTTTTCTGTTCAAGAAGAATAATCAGAAGTTTTCTCTTAGAGAAAATCTGATTCATTTCGTCCCATATATATAGGGAAATGAAGGGGAAAAAGGGAAGGATTTAGTCAGATTTCTGAAGAGTCGCAACTCTTCGAAATCAACCGCCAAAATCCGTTCGTAAGGCAACTATACCGCGAACTTATAATATAATAGACTAGTGTACACTCCGTACTTCCCGAACTAGTTTTATTATTTATAAGTTTGCCCGTCTTTGAACCAAACCCAAATTACGGAAAATGAACCGGTAATTACACTTAAATTACCAACATGAATTAGTACTTCTGATGAATTAAGATTACACGAAATATTTTGATATGTGTTTAATTGATAAGAGAGATAGGAATACTTATGAAAAGTCTCACTGACCTAAGTCTCCCTAGATAAGCAATTTCCTCTAATTTGTAGGAGGTAAAACGTCATAAGAATCCATTTTCCAAAGATAATATCTACCAAAAAACTCAATAGTTTTCTATATCCAATAAATTGATGGCAACTAAACAACTACTAAGGGAAGATGATGCCCATGACTATGAGTAGCATGTGACAAACTGAAGGGAGAAACTTTTGGAGACCAAAAAAATGGTAGGCCCATATGACTGGCTTAAGTCTGAGATAATGCTACTACGGTTAATGTTGATTGTGGCCAAATAACTTGTTGCAGAGCATTGGTGGCAAGAATTAGTTGGCTGCATTTGTGTTGTCAATGTCATCAATGTTATTTGTCGGGGACATTTGCTAATGGCTTATTTTCAATGTTCAATTTAAAGAAGTTTTCATAAGCTCATTTGGGTTTTCTTATGAATTATTAAGAAGGTTTTTGAATGTTATGAAAGATCTTACATAAATGATGAACATCTGCAAAACCACCAAAATGTGACGACCCTTGTGGCATTTACTGTTTTGCCTTTAAGCAGTGAAGGTAAACTATACGCTAATCACTAAGCCAATTGCCGATCTTCTATTTCTCCAATTTCATGCATTATGATTTGTAAGTTAGAACTTTCGGCTTTGATTAGTCGTATGTATGTTTACATTTTGCCCTTGATTATGTTGCAGGTTTTGTGGAAGGTAAATAACCTGCGGAAGAAGGTTTCTTCTGTTGCAAAAGAGCGTGCTGCTCTTTGTGCCAAGGTCGATTTCTTATGTCAGATTTTAATATGGTTGTCCATATGTACAATTTCCTAAATACTCTATACTCGTTATGTCGAATCGGTCTCTTAAAATTCCCCACCAACCAAAAGTGGTGCTCGATGGATGGTTCATTTTGTTTCTACAAGATGGGAGATGGGAAATTTCTCTCTTTACTTTCCTTAAAGTATTCAAGTTTTTTTTTGTGTTTTCGACATTTTTCAGTCTTTCTTAGTAGGAAGAAAGAGGGGAGAAAAAACAGTATTGTAAGAGTAAGGTTCAGAGAAAATTACTTTTAGTTTGTTCTACTTGGTTTAGTTCGTCTTGAGATGGCTACATGCCCCTGTATGCAAGTGCCTATAACTCGCATCCTGCAGTAGAGCAGTTTATATAGTTGTTGTGCCAGTTCTGCACTTGTGCATCTATGAAATATTTTAACAAGTACCTGTCTGGAATGTTGCAGTCTAAGACAAAGAAAGAGGCCGAGGAACGGTTGAGTGAGGTAATTATCTGATTAGGAAACGTCATGAGTTATGATCAGTTTAAATGATTCAAAATCTTAATCTTATTGTATTTTTTCCAAGGGTATCAAATGTGTAGAAGAGGCTTTCCACCGTGAGAGACAAGCTGTTGATAGTTTGTTGGATATTGCCAAGGTATGAGTCCTTTGCAAAATGTTCTGTGTTGAAGAGTTGCATGAGAGTCAAATCTGGTATATTTTCTATTTGTATGCATGTGGATTCACTTTGGGGATTTGTGCACACTGCATGTTAGGATTCTTTTCTTTTCTTAAAGAAAAATATAGCATTGAATTGGTGTCTAATTGACGATGTTAGCAAAATTGGCATGTTGTGTCGTTGTGGACAGATGCAAGACATTGTTTGGTTGATGAACAGAATGTTCTTCGGTCATACGGACTGGCAACAAATATCAGTTTATTCTGTGGTTTTTTGTCCTCCTGACACATGACAATCATTACCTTTGTTTTTTCTGGGACGGGGTTTGTTAGGTGTTAAGGCTTGTGTGTCACATAGTAGCATTCCTGGTTGTATTGAAAATGAACTACATCTTTGTGGCTGTACTTTTGTACTTTTTATCTCTGGGAATGAAAATCCAAAATTCACCTCACTATTCTAACGATATGCATTTCGTGAATTCATCTAACATTAATCATGATTGTTTGTAGGCCTTACGAGCTATGCCGGTTATTGATCTGGAAACTCCAACATTGTGTCTTGTTGGAGCTCCTAATGTTGGTAAATCATCGTTGGTCCGTGTCCTCTCAACTGGAAAGCCCGAGGTATGCAGAGATATGAATGTGACTACGGTTGAATTTGTATTCAATTATTCAGGTCTTGTACTTCTTGTTTCGGGTCACTATTTTTTAACTTTTGCAGTAACACGGTATTAGCCAAATGTCAATCCATGTTGATCAGTTGGAGTTATCTCTAGCGTGATGCTCTAACAATAGACTTCCTGTACTTCCAATCTGGCCAAGTTGCTTTCACTGTAAATGACCAAAACAATATTATCCCTTTTGTACCCCCTCTCTGAACGAGGCTGCAAGACGAGTCCTTTTCTCAAATCCCGCCAATACTTGGAGACTTCTTCATTTTCGGCATACCTAATATTCTTTAGACAGATTCATATCCCAGAATGCATAAAGTTTACGGTGCATGATAGTGAGCTGTGAAAAGAAAAGCGAAAGCTTGTACGATCTTGTATTAATTTACCAGTTCTCTTACACTCTCCAGATTTGCAATTATCCATTCACAACAAGAGGGATACTAATGGGTCATATTACTGTAGACTATCAGCGTTTTCAGGTCAGTTCATCAAACATTCAAGTTCAAAAGTATTTTCACGAACGTTCTCCCAATTTGAGTTGGAACTTGTTGCAGGTCACTGATACTCCTGGTCTGCTCAAGCGTTCAGATGGTGAGTGAACAACTGAAGATGCAATTTGCATTCTTTTGTACATTATTTTTTTTGGAAATCATTCGACTCATAAGAATGGCGTCTCTACTACTAAATAAAAAAAGGTTCTTGAAATGTCTCATGGGATAGTTATTGTTAATAGCGGCATTCGTTTAGTCTAGTTGTTCAAATACACTGAAATTGAAGCTATAATCCTATCAAACTTAAAGACTTAAAGTTGTTGTCACCTACCCTCCTCCGGGCTCGAGGCTCCGTCCCTTTTGTTAAGATTTTCACATGCTTTAAGTTAAACCTTATCTGTTAAAAAATTGATTCATCATCATTAAATCCCATGTTGCTGTCCATTCTATCTAAAAGTATGTTTTTGGTTTCTTTTTTCCCTTTTAATCCAAAGAGGTTAGGAACAATTTGGAGAAGCTCACTCTTGCAGTCCTCTCACATCTGCCAACTGCGGTAGTTTATGTTCACGACTTGTCTGGTGAATGTGGAACTTCTGCCTCTGACCAGGTAATTTTCTGTTTTTTTGTATTAGACGAAATTACTTGTTATGTACGCTGAAGCAATGATGGTCAGTTGTAGACTTGCAAAACATGAGGGCACTGTCGATGTTTAAGGCCTTTTAGCCTTTGTTCTTGATGTTCTAACTTTCCCTTAAAACCCAACAACACTTATTTCTAAGGGCTTTTTGTCTGAAACTACCTTACATTTATGCCCATTTGTGAACAACTACCTTACCTTATGTTTTGGGTTTCAACTACCTGTTACATTTTATTTTTTTGTTAACAGCTATCAAAAAAAAGACTCAGGCCACTTTAGTCGAATTTCAGGTCACTTTAGTCGAATTTCAGGTGATGACGGTGATGACCTGGCTTTCTCACGTGTGAGACTTCAAATTTCCCTCTCAATGAAAATGGTTATGAGTATATGACTACTACCTTGTACACAATGGTAGAGAGAGGGTGAGTGTGTATAGTAGACACATATGCAGGTGTCCTTGGGTAAAGCCGTAAAGGGGAGGGGAAAATTAGGGAAATGTACATGTTGTGAGAAAAAGAAGTGTACTTATAAGTTTCATGCCAAAAAGTGTAGTAAAGAGGAGACCTTCCAAATAAGAAGTCTAAGACTACCTCATAACTGTGGCTGGATTGACCACAACAAGTATACTATCGTCTATTTGAGAGGGAAATTTAGAGTCTCACACGTGAAAAAGTCGGGTCATCACCGGAAATTCGACTAAAGTGGCATTAGTCTTATTTTTCGTAGGTGTTAACAAAAAAATAAAATTTAAGGTAGTTGAAAACCAAAAAAATAAAGTAAGGTAGTTGTTCATAAATGGGCATAAATGTAAGGTAGTTTCTGACAAAAAAACCCTATTTCTAATGATCAATATGTGTGGTATTATATGTTAGCGGCAACTCGGTTGGAGAACTTTAGTGGTTGAATTGCCAATCGACAAATAGTGACTTGGATAATGATAAAATCACTTAATAAAACATCGGTTTCCCTTTGAGAGTATTTAATACCATGACAATGTGGTTAAGATACTTGTATAGTTGTATATTGATGGGTGGTTTTTTAGATGTAGGGGGAAGTTCCCCTTACCCTGCCTTTTTAAGACCTGATTTTGGTGATTTAGTCAAAAAATGTAGTGCTGTAGCAGGGGTTCTTTATAATGCTTGCGGTAGCGACTTGAAACGATTTTAAGATTACTCTATCGTTTGCGGAAATGTCTACTGCATTTACAATTATTTTAATGGAAATAATTCTTCACTTGTTATTCTGTACGTGAATTTTTTTTTATAACCTAATCTTTCATGTCATTACATCACCATATTAAGCATTGCTTATTAGGCCAGTTTGTAGTATGTTGCTGTAGTTTGATGGTTAAAATTCATGTTTTTCGTTAAATATGCAGTTTGTAACCTACAGAGAAGTGAGGGAGAGGTTCCCCGATCATCTATGGCTTGATGTTATTTCCAAAGGTGATCTCTTGAATGACGAGCCATCAGTTTTTGTAACTGAAGATTTAAGCACAGAAAATCCAGATCTAGCGAGATATCGGATGATTGGGCCTCATGGAGCTATACGTGTATCTGTAAAGACCAAACTTGGTCTTGATGAGGTGCTGCTTTGCTTTTACTGATTCTGAGTTTCGCTTACTTAGCTCTTCATAATAGGCAAGCATTAAGTCGGGCCATCTTATACTCTTACGGTAGAAAGGTGAAGATTCAAGGTTTAGGGATGCAGTGTTGACGTTTATGTTATAACGGAAGTACAGAGAAAGATAAAAACAAACAATAAAGAACAATACGCACAGATTTACGTGGTTCACTAACGGTGTGTTAGCTACGTTCACAGGGAGAAATGTGAGGAGTTTTTCAGATTACAGATTCAGAACGGTATGATATGATAATTGATAGGGTAGAGGTTAAGTATTTATAATACAATACAGATTTGACCTAATAAGGCCCAAACAAAAACCCTAGCCCAATACAGAATTCGGATACCGTTTAGGTTTCCCAATAGTTTAAGACCGAAAATCCTCAGAAAGTTTCACCTGTTGTACCGTAAATTTACCCTATGCCAGTGTTACCAAAAACTTGCACTTATATTGTAAAGAGTTTTGTTACCCTAAATATTGTAAGCCCTCCCATCTCATTTATATTGACCTTGTTTTACTGCAGTTGAAACAGAGAGTGCACCAGTTATTGCTCTCGCAGTCAACTAAAATCAAAAGCCCAACTATGGATTCGGAGAGTGCAGTCCCTTCGTGAGCCACGGTGGACTCAGAAGATGTTGAAGCGTAGTATTGTCTAGAATCAGACTACTCCTTTGATGGAAGAAAACGATCTTGGCTCGGAAATATGCCCGTTCCTATATGCAAAGGATATCCCCTGCTTGTACTTCTCAAGCAATTGCAGGTATATTGGAGAACAGAGCTTAAAGGGCTAGCCGTGATTGCAACGGGTTCAGAAAAGCAGGCTCACTTTAAAAAGGGTAACAGATGAAAATTTTGTGGAAGCTTTCAACCGTGAAAAATGTTGATGCAATTTCAATTTATTTACTTATAACTAACTTGTACCGAGTAGTAAGCTTATTTTATTGCTGATTCCAAGAAAACTAAAAATGTTTATTGCGAGACTATTTCGACAGTCACTCTGTTGTTATCGTTCTTCAACTTTCCTAACACTCAGACAACTAACCTGTGCTGATTGCAGGCTAAACAAATAGCTTCCGCCCCTAGAAGGGCTAGAACCGAGGACTATGTTGGTTGTAAGAGATGTGAATCTGCTTGTCCAACTGATTTTTTCATGTCTTGGAGTTTATTTATGGCAAGAAACAACTCGGAGTACGGGTTTAGCCTATTGATATGTTCTAGACATTTTTATAGCTACAAGCTAGGTAGCACGGATACTTCTCGCAATGAGTCATACCGTGTTCGATACCGACACTCCATGGACACGTGTCGAAACGTGTCGGACATCTATAAAGACTTGTCTAACTTTTTACATTTATTTGGACACGTGTGTGACTCGTGTCCATGGTACTTGAGCCGTGTCCACGGTATTTGGTCATCAATTTGGGGTGAATGATGTTTCTCAGACGAGAAATACGTTACCGAAAGAGATTAATTAGAATATTGGTTCAGATGAGAAATGAAAATGAGTTACTATCAAGGGCATGTTTTACCACTTTTTTTATTTAAAATTAACATCAAATACTTTTACAAAAATAAAATCAAATATTTATAACTGTAAAACGCATATTTTATTAAATTTAAATAACATATTTCGTGTCCTAAATTTCATGACATGCCGTGTCACGTGTCCGCTGCATTAGCTACAAATAATGTTTTGAAAGTAAGAGAAAATAGTGATATTTCACCGCTATGTACTCCCTCCATCCGAATTTTAGCAGTAAGTGGTTGCTACATTCGATGTTTAACTGCAATTTTATAGTTTCTGAGCATCCTAATAAAGTTTTTGAGTTTATTTTAAAAATTATAAATTTTCCTATCAAGTTTCTGAATTTATTTATTTAAACATTAAATTCTAAAAAATCACAATAAAACTCAAAAATATTGCATATAAGTTTAGTTGAATTTGAGTTATGACGAAAAAAAACTAAAATCTAACTTATAAACTTTAATATGCTCAAAAAAAATACGCATTTGCTAGAAAACAAATAAAGTTTGAGGTAATAAGCTCAAAGAAAAAAATACATATATGTTCAAAAAATAAAAAAAATTGAAGGTACTACCCCCGATATATATTCTTTTTTCTCGAATGTACCCGTAAGACCGTAATATTCTTAAATGGTACCCTAAAAGTATATCCAATATACCAAGTAATTTATAATAATTCATGTGAGATGTTTTTTTTGTGTAGTAAGAGGTGTGATAAAATGCGATTTTAATTCTGGCAAATTAAAATCGCTGTGAGTATTTTTATAACGACAAATTCAATATCAACCCATTTTTCATACAAAAAAAATAATGAGTCGAACAAATTTAAACAATCATGTTTGATTTAATTTCCACAAGGCTCTACGCTAATTCCAAAATCAAGAGGATACCCAATTTGGTTAGAAACATGTTGAACAAATAAAATAAAACGAAACAATACATTTATTTTCTTAATTGCTTGTTGTTGTTGATAATTTTCAGGACTAACTCGATGCCTACAAACCGGACATGTCGAATGAGATACAAGCCATGAATCAATGCAGTCGACATGGAAACAATGCTTGCATTTCGGCATTTTTCGTATCGTTTCGCCTTTGGTTAATTCTTCCAAGCAAACCATGCAACTTGGACCATTTTCCATATTATCATTCACCTTATTGGGACTATACTTGGTCGCTGGAAGGCCGCTGCCACGGCGTCTTAGTGGCCGTGTTATGAACGTAAAGACGATGACGGCGAGGAAGATGGTGAAGTTGGTTGTAAGGTCTAGACGTATGTCCATGGTGGAAATTGGAAAATGAGGTCAAGTTTGTTTTATGGGGTAATAATAAGAAAATATTGCAACTAAGTGTTCGGAGAAAACAAGTAAGTTGGGTGTTTTTAAGCAAATTCTCATTTATAACAGGTATATCCGTTGTAAATTTGTGACGGGTCAAATAATACTCAAATAGGAAGATAAAACAAAAGCTATGTACTTAGAGAGTAGCATTCTATTTTGTCTTTTTTACTAATATGAATACCGTTGCAAATTTATGACGGATATACCCGTTACAAGAGAGACTTGTTACTTGTTGTTATCATATTATAGTGGATTAGTGGTTGTACACTTTTACCAAGTAGTCAACATGCTGGTGAACAGCCGGCTAGGGAAAGTTCTTTCAATAATATTACGCGAGTGGAGCAGCTGAAAGACGGTTTTTTAATAATTTTATAGAAAAAGAAGCGGTATTTAATGATAAAATAAATACATATACAGTATAGTTACTATAGTATAAGATGAGGCATGATAATAAAATAGTTACTTCGTATAACTTATAATCTAAGATAAATAAGTACAAATGTACAATTGTTTTAAAAATATGTAATAAATGAAAAGAGTCATTTTGAGTCTTAATCCATAATAAGAAAATTACAGGAAAAAAACATAAGAAAATACGAAAAACGCGTGGTCGTTTATAATTTAGGGAGAGATCGTAAAACCGTCTCTCCTAAAATGAAAGAGTCATTTTGTTTTGAGTTACGTTTAATTTAGCCTACTCAATTAGGTGAGAATATAAATATATTATATAGCATCGAAGAAATGTAGATGATTATGTTATATGGTTGATCTCAATTGAGCAAACGGAGCTACGATCACTGACTATAATTGAAACACGATTGTTGCTTAACATTCTAAAAGTTTCAACTTATTATCTTTTTTAGGACATTTGCAATAATATATCATCTATTTATAATGTTATTCATCACGCAAATTCTTATAGCTCGTGATTGGCAAAAATTTCTAACATGAATCAAACAGATTGTTTATTTTATAAACCAAATCTTTAAAAAGAACTCCATATTATGCAAATGTATAGAAAAGAAGTATTTTATATACGGTTTTTCTAAGTGCTCTTATTTAATCGAATATGGAAAGATTCATAAGATATGCTCACTAATTATGATAAAACTAAATTTGTACTTGAATTTATCATGAAAATATCTTATGAATCTTTCCATGTTCGGCTTATTAACGTGTGCCCTTAGAGCACACGTTAGAAAAACCATTTTATATAAATGAAGTCCTTGTCATCAATGATCCATAGTCCATATATACGCACCTACTATATCTAAACTCTGTTTGGTAAACAATAGGTTAATCTTAGGGCTTGTTTGGTTGACATAGGGGAATTAAAGTTCCCGGGAACTTCAAGATCACATGAATTTCCAATTCATGTGAATTCGCAAAAAGTGTTTGGTTCGCATATGTGAAGTTAATTCATGCGGGAAGTTCTATTGACCAAGGGGGGACTTGGTGAGTAACTTCCCACATAATGGAGGAAGTAAATTCATGTGGGAAGTTCTATTTCCCATGATATTGGCAACCAAACAACAACATGATTTTACACTTCCCAGGAAGTTCAACATCCCATGATTTTAATGGGTAACCAAACAAGCCCTTAGTATAAACAGATTGAAAAACAGATTATAAATGACAAATTTTATCAAGTTTTATTACTAGCATATTATAATTAGCAGAACTAGGTCATGTTTGGTAAACAACAGATTAATTTCAGCATAAGCATATTGCAACGACAGATTATAAATGGTAGATTTTAACAGAAGATTTACGTATATTATAATCAGCAAAATTAATTTAAGTGTTCGGTAACTAGCATATTATGATTAGTAGATTATTAGTTTTCTTTTTAAAATGTAGTAAATTTCATAATTTAGAATATGTGAGGGTAAGCAGCATATTGTAAAACAAGATATTAAATATATTCTCTCAATATGTTGTTTACCGAACACGGAAAATAGCATATTAAGTGGTTAAACATGTTAAAACTCTAAAATATGCTTAAAAATGGTCAATTATGTTGGGTCTATGCCTTGAATCTGTTAGTCGTCGCTTCGAACGACTATGCGGGGGTTGGGGGTTCGGGGGCAACGCCCCCGAAACCTAAACGGTATCTGATTTCTGTATTGGGTTAGGGTTTCTGTTTGGGCTTTATTAGATTAAGCCTAATCTGTTTTGTATTAGGTTAAGAGTACTATATAAACTCTTAACCTCTACTCTAGCAGTCATACTTTCGTTCTGAATCTGTAATCTGGAAAACTCCTCACATTAATAAAACTCTCTCCCTTCTGCCCTGTGGACGTAGCTAACACACCGTTAGTGAACCACGTAAATCTGTGCGTTTGTTCTTTATTGTTTGTTTTAGTCTTTCTCTGTGCTTCCGTTATAACAAACTGGCATCAGAGCTATGGTTCTGATCTGGGATCTGCTTTCGCGTTAGTTGTCTTTTAGGCGTTATTTGGGTTTCTTGATTTTCAGGTGAAAAGATGTCGGGAACGAATGTTTTAAATGTTGAAGAGTTCACTGGGAGAAATAGTTTTTGGGTTTGGATAGCTTTAGTGAGAATGGTGGTGGTGACGGTAAGGTGGAGTATATTCCGGTACAGGTCAAACTACAAGGTTCTCAAGACAAGCTATCAAGTATCAACTTTTGTCTCGTCGTCTCAATGAGGCGATTTGCGCCCCATAAGGTGGGGTGGTTTGGGGCTCCAGGTGGAGCTGTTGTGACTCTTGAAAGAGAGTCGTTGGGATCTCGTAAGGGGTCATTTGATGTGGGGAATAAAACATGTATTCGCCCCAAACTTGCAGGATTATAATGAAACATACAATTGTGATTATAGTCATAAGTTAATTAAAAGCATGAAAAAGAAATCAACCTTTAGTCCTTGTGCGAAAGGCCTAAGAACAGGAATTAACACAAATTCCCTCCTATAACTTGCACCCAAGACTTAGATTGAGACGTGGCCGCGTGTGCTAGAAATCATCTCCAACTGCCTTGCAATATTGGGAGAGCTATTTAGGTTTTAGATGTGAGATCTGAGGTTTTGGGAGAAGAAAGCTCTCAAAACCCTAATTTTTTTTTGAGATTTGTTTAAACAGTGAAACAAGAGTAACTGACATAAGGAGAGTCCTCCTCCTTATGTAGTTGTTTTGGCCGAAAATTCTAATAGGGTAGGAGTGGGCTTTCCACTCTTACCTTATTCTAATTCGTGATTCGACCCATTTAGCTAAACTTTATTCGCGGGTTTTGTTTATAAATCGTATGCATGTTATCAGATATTAATGCAGTCGATGTATTAATAATGGTCTGATAAAATTACGATATTGTATAATTACCCAAATTAATATAACTGTTTATATTAATACGCGAATACAATATTTAATTAAATATAACCGTTTATATTTAATTTTACGAATTAAACATGTAATCCGTATTAGCTAAAATTATTTAATCCGTATTAAATAATAATCTCAACATCTTATTGACTAATTTAATAGTCAATACCTCTGACTAACTGTTTAGTCATATCCGGCAAAATGTGACTGTATTTTCATACCTTCACATCTCGCAAACGTGTCCTATAGGTGTGACGTATAGGGACCAGTTGATCACCGCCATCCGTATGACAATAACGTCAAACTTATCTAGCAAGCCAACCGTTATTGATAAACGTGGATCAACTGGTAATAATACAAAAGTATGCCCTTGTGATCCTTAAAGAGATTTAATAAGTCATTGTACTTAATTGTCAAGGACACCAGCCCCAACAATCTCCCACTTGTCCGTACAAGGGTATGTGCAATGACGTTATCACACTACATGTGGAGGACACAAGCTCCAACATTTGAAACTTCGACGGGAGTTTATTCTTTGGAGCTTTTGGGTTGGACTTGCTAGTCTAACAGTTTGTACCTTTGATGGAGGTAATTTGTGCTCGCTTAGAATGTTTGGTTTCGACTTGAGTTTTGTTGCCTTGGTGTAGGCATATTTGTGGTGGTCATGACACCTAGTATACTCAAGTGAGACATTTGTTTTGTTCGTGGCGTTTGTGTTCCTTTGGGACAGTTTGGTACGACGGTACATCTAGCCACGTAGTTTGAAGGAGATTTTGTTTTGGAGTCTTGTGTGCGTTGGTTTTTGGTACACCGTTCCATCATAGTGACATTGGGTATCTCATATATTTGTGTTGGCGTTTTGGTAGCTTTTGGTCTCTTTGGAGTTTGCTACGTTTGGCCTTCCTATTGGTATGAAGATTTATTGGTTACTTAGTACATTTGGTAGTTTCAGCTTACTACATTGGGTACTTCGTATATTGGTCACGTTTGTTGCACACTTGGTTCGTTTGTCCATTTTTTGGGAGTTGTGTTCAAGTCAGAATGGAGACTATCGGGACAGATAGTGACTTGAGGATCGATTCCGTTGAAGCTGATTTTGGTTTGGTTCTTCTATGTTGGGTTCGTTTTTGGGTAATTCAAGTCAAGGTGGAGATTGTTGTGAATTTATGCCTTGAATTTGAGTCGAAGACGGATATAAGCTAAGTGTCTTATTAAGACTTGGTTTCTTATTTTATTTGTGGTAGGAGAATCTTAAATTAGATTAGGAAACTATTTATTAGTTTCCTAATAGTCTTTGGTTTCTAATTTGGTTAGATATTTTATCTTGGATGGAATAACTATATAAAGACCCAAGTATTATTCTAGGTTAATTAGAAGAGACAAAGATGTGAGAGATTTGAGAGCACAATAAAGAGGGTCAATTTGTGAGGTTCCTTCTGGAGAAGAAAACTCAGTTTGTCTCAGGGCTCTATTATTGGTGTTTGTCTGTCTCGTTTGTCTTTGAAGATTGGAGGAGTTTGTTTAGATCTTGGTTGGCCTCAAGATAATTTGTCCTTCGTCTTATTTGGGTAGTCTATTTTGTCTCTTTGAGACTACCATATCTGTTGGTAGAATAGGGTATAATTTTGGCTCATATTGAGCGCGTGTGTACCGGTCTACTGTTGTACTATTTTCTCCATTATAGTGAAGTTTGATCTCCTTGCAGGGTGGACGTAGCCAGTTATTTTACTGGTGAACCACGTAATTCCTTGTGTCAACTTTATTTACATTCGTTATTTATTGTTCTTATCACCTTATCAATTAACTATTTGGGTAACGGGACGCCTCCGTTACAACAATTGGTATCAGAGCATCTAGATCAGTTAAACACAATTTTACTAGAACTGCGTAATATTGATGTTAAGGTAGAAGATGAGGATGCCGCATTAATTCTGTTAGTTTCTTTACCACTGTCGTATGAGAATTTCGTACAGTCTTTTATTGTGGGTAAGGATACCGTGTCTCTAGAAGAGGTTAGATCGTCTCTTCATACTAGAGAATTGCGCCATAAGGCGGCTGGTACAGTCACAGATAACCAGGCCGCAGGGTTAGTAGCTAGCGGGGGTTTTGGACAGGGAAATTCTGGGAAGAAAAAGTATAAGAAGCCAACTTTGGTTCTTCTAGTTCTGCTGGTACCTCTGGTACATCTGGTTTTAAGGGTCCTAAACCTACTGATGTTTGTAACTACTGTAAAGGAAAGGGGCATTGGAAATTCATGTGTCCTAAGAAAGATAAACAGAATGAATCTGGTACTGCTGGGGTAGCTAATGGAGATTCCGAGGAAGATGATTATGCTCTTGTTAGTAATAAGGTCACAAATCATACTGATGTGTGGATCTTAGATTCTGGAGCGTCTTACCATATATGTCCCCGGAGAGAGTGGTTTACAACTTATGAGCAGATAGATGGAGGCAATATTTCTATGGCCAACAGTGATGTTTGCAGAATAGTTGGAATTGGCTCAGTTAAGATAAGGACACATGATGGTAGATTCTGCACATTGAACGAAGTTAGGCATGTTCCACTGATGACAAAGAATCTGATTTCTTTAAGTACTCTTGATCAGAAGGGTTTCAGTTTTCAGGGTGAAGGTGGAGTTCTGAACGTCTGCAAAGGTTCTAATGTGATTCTGAGAGGTATCAAACACGGTACTCTATATTATCTTCAGGGATCGACACTGTCAGATTCTATTTCTGTTGCATCCTCAGATGTTGATAAAGAAGATATGACTAGGCTGTGGCATATGAGGCTTGGTCATATGAGTGAAAGGGGGATGCAGACTCTTTCAAAAGAAGATCTTCTGTGTGGTCACAAGGTCAAGAATCTGGATTTCTGTGAGCATTGTGTATTCGGGAAGCTACATCGCAGCAAGTTTCTTAAAGCAGTGCATAGGACCAAGGGCACACTTGATTATATCCATTCTGATTGTTGGGGTCCTTCTAAGGTGGAATCTTTGGGAGGACACAGATATTTTGTGTCAATTATTGATGATTATTCAAGGAAGACTTGGATCTTTATGATGAAGCACAAATCTGAAGCCTTTACTCACTTTAAGCAGTGGAAGGCATTAGTGGAGAATCAAACTGGAAAGAAGGTCAAGAGGCTACGAACTGATAACGGTCTAGAGTTTTGTTGGTCTGAGTTCGATGAGTTCTGCAGGAATGAAGGGATTGCTAGACATCGTACAGTCCGAGATACACCTCAGCAGAATGGTGTAGCAGAACGAATGAATCAGACCCTTCTGGAGAGGGCAAGGTGCATGCTCTCTAATGCTGGACTAACTAAAAGATTCTGGGCAGAAGCAGTTAGTACAGCATGCTATCTGATAAATCGGGGACCTCACACAAGTCTGAATCTCAAAACTCCGTTTGAGATGTGGTCTGGTAAGCCTGCTGACTATTCTATTTTAAGGGCTTTTGGTAGTACTGCTTATTATCATGTAAGTGAGGGTAAGCTTGAGCCTCGAGCTAAAAAGGGAGTATTCATGGGTTATGGGGATGGTGTCAAGGGATATCGCATCTGGTCTCCGTCTGAAGGTAGGGTTATTTTAAGCAGGAATGTCGTTTTTGATGAAAATTCTATGGTTAATCCTACTGTGAAGTCCGTTGTTATGTCAGATAGTAGTAGTAGTGTTGATAAGCAGGTGGAGCAGAAAGACACTCTTGAAGAGAGTGAACCACAAGAGGAAAGTCAACCACTACAGTCTGAATCCGAATATGTACCGTCAGTTTCTTCAATACCAATTCTGAATCAGCAGAGTTTGGCCCGTGATCGGTCAATCAGGTCCAATTTTGGTAAGCCTCCGAATAGATTGGGTTTTGAAGATATGGTGGGTTATGCACTAGAAGTTGTTGAGGAGGTGGATCCTGGCCTATCTGAGTCATCCACCTATACAGAAGCAGTTACATGTTCTGAATCTGCCCAATGGCTTGCTGCCATGGGAGATGAGATGGAGTCACTTCACAAGAATCAGACCTGGAAATTATCAAAGAAGCCTCAAGGCAGAAAGATTGTTACTTGTAAGTGGGTCTTCAAGAAAAAGGAAGGAGAAACTGTTGCTAAGGGTATAAGGTATAAGGCTCGTTTGGTAGCTCGTGGGTTCAGTCAGAAAGAGGGGGTAGACTATAATGAAATATTTTCACCAGTGGTCAGACATACTTCCATCAGGGTGTTGCTAGCAATAGTTGCACATCAGAATTTAGAGCTCGAACAGCTAGATGTGAAGACAGCTTTCCTACATGGAGAGTTGGAAGAAGAGATATACATGACTTAGCCAGATGGTTTTCAAGTTCCGGGTAAGGAAGACTATGTTTGCAAGCTGAAGAAGTCCTTATATGGGCTTAAACAGTCGCCGAGGCAGTGGTATAAAAGATTTGATAGCTACATGTTGCAGATTGGCTCCATTAGGAGTCCGTATGATTGTTGTGTTTATCACACAAAGGTGGAGAATGGTTCTTTTATTTATTTGGTCCTATGACATGTTGATAGCTGCAGAGAATAAGTCTAATGTTCAGAAGTTGAAGGGTCTCCTCAGTGCAGAGTTTGACATGAAAGACTTGGGTGCAGCGAGAAAAATTCTGGGAATGGAGATTTATAGAGATAGAAGTAAGAAGAAGCTTTTCTTATCTCAGAAGAGCTACATTCAGAATGTTATATCCAGATTTAGTATGGCTACTGCAAAGCCTATAGATACTCCTAGTGCTGCAAATGCACATCTATCTGTTGCTTTCTCACCCAAGTCAGCTGAAGAAAGGGATTACATGTCCCGAGTTCCGTACTCTAATGCAGTAGGTAGCTTGATGTATGCTATGGTTTGCACTAGACCTGATTTAGCACAGTCAGTCAGTGTTGTTAGTAGGTTTATGGTTAATCCTGGTAAGGAACATTGGCAAGCTGTGAAGAGAATATTTCGGTACCTTAAGGGTACATCTGATGTTGGTCTCGTTTATGGAGGTGATATGGAGTGTCTTGTGTCAGGATACTCAGATTCTGATTATGCAGGAGATGTTGATAGCATAAGATCAATGACTGGTTATGTTTTCACTCTTGATGGTTCGGTCGTCAGTTGGAAGGCTACATTGCAGCCTACAGTTACTTTGTCTACTACTGAAGCAGAGTACATGGCCTTGACTGCTGCAGCAAAAGAGGGAATCTGGTTGAAAGGGTTGATCAGTGATCTGGGTCTACATCAGGAGCAAGCAATTGTATTTTGTGACAGTCTTAGTGCAATTTGCTTGGCTAAAGATCAAGTCCATCATGAGAGGACTAAGCATATAGATGTGAGATATCACTTTCTGAGGAATGAGAAGAGGATTAAGGTGAACAAAGTGGGTATTGCTGATAACCCAGCTGATATGTTCACTAAGCCAGACAGCCAGTGACTGAGAGCAAGTTCCAACATTGTTTGGACTTGCTAAATATTCGAAGCAACTGATTGCCCAGCTAAGGGCAATATCTGAGGGGGAAGGGAGAAGAGTTTCTGGTACTTCCGGCATCTATGGGATGTATCTAGTACATCTGTCTGTTTGTGAGAGAATTCAAGTCAAGGTGGAGATTTGTTGGGTCTATGCCTTGAATCTGTTAGTCGTCGCTTCGAACGACTATGCGGGGGTTGGGGGTTCGGGGGCAACGCCCCCGAAACCTAAACGGTATCTGATTTCTGTATTGGGTTAGGGTTTCTGTCTGGGCTTTATTAGATTAAGCCTAATCTGTTTTGTATTAGGTTAAGAGTACTATATAAACTCTTAACCTCTACCCTAGCAGTCATACTTTCGTTCTGAATCTGTAATCTGGAAAACTCCTCACATTAATAAAACTCTCTCCCTTCTGCTCTGTGGATGTAGCTAACACACCGTTAGTGAACCACGTAAATCTGTGCGTTTGTTCTTTATTGTTTGTTTTAGTCTTTCTCTGTGCTTCCGTTATAACAAATTAATATACTGTTTACTAAACAACCCCAATCATGTATGATATTTCAATATGTTGTTTATCAAACACTAAAATTAACATATTGATTGATTAAATATGTTAAAATCTTTAAATATACTAAAAATTGGACAATTATTATACCGTTTATCAAATACCCCTAATCTCCTTTTATTCCAATAAGTAAACTTCTAAAAACCCAAAAATACGTGTTAAGAACTAACTAGGAAAATGAAGAAAATGGACAAAGTCAAAGGAGACTAGCAAAGAAAATTTTGAGTTGATTTCAAATGCTGATGGTGGCTATTGTGTTGTCATTATTTGACTCATTCACTAACTAGGAAAATGAAGTAAATTGTAGGAGTAGGTTTTGGGAGAGACCGTCTCCCACTAATTTAGTGAGAGATATAGTAGAAAAATAAAAATATCGGTGGGTCCCTCACCCTGTTATATAAGATGTCACTCAATAATGCTATTGAGATACCGTCTTTTTAAATTTGTGACATTGTAGACGGTAGAAGATGCAGTGAAGATGATTTTTTCTGGAAATTTTAACATCTAAATTAAGGTTTTGTTAGATAAAGGCAGGGCCGGTCTTGGGTATTTTGAGGTCCTAGTTAAAATTATAAAATAGGGCCCTAACTCTTTAAAAATATTTGATGAAGAAATTCATATGTCATTGTCTAATAGTACAATTCAATTAATAAAACAACTAAAAAACTTTTGAAGAACACTATTTTTTTTCCAATTTTAAAGATAGGTAAATGATTTTGGATTTGGAGAGAATTGAAGATAAGATATCTTATAATTCAAACCTTTTAATCTTTTATCATAAAAAAACTGCACAGCTCGAAATTCTTTCAAATTTAAATATAGCTCTAGCATATGAGTCCGTTAAATGTATAATTTGCACAAATTATGGTATGATGAACCCAATTCGCACAAAATCCAAAATCATTTTTTCTACACAAATTCTAAAATAAAACGGTCTTACACCATCTTACCGTGTAAGATTGTCTCACACAAGAATTACAGTTTTTTTCTATTAATTGGTTAAAGGACTAGAGTGATGGGAATTGAATAGAAGACCATCTATTAAATAGTTACATGCATAACATTAAACTTCTATTTTTAGGTTAATGAGCCCCTTCTAAACTTTGGCCCTTGTCATCTAACCCAATAAACAGCCTTCTGGCCGGCCCTGGATAGAGGTTCAGTTTTTGTTAACAGGCCAGGGTGTTGCTCCTACATGATTAGTGATTACCCACATTTTCGGATTAACATTGCTCTCACATTTTGGGATGCTGTTTAAGTGTACATGCCTTGAGAATTATGCAAGTTTTTTAAGACTCATACTCTTTCATTGCGTCAGAATATATGCACAAATTCTCATTTACTATTGAGATAAATGTGTCACCATGGTGGTATCATTTGCAGCTGCCGTAGAGGCATGTGGAAGTTTCTGTATCAACATAACTATTGCGGTCATCATTGAAAAGGGCAGGGGCATAGTCACAAATGAGTTATTGCGGTCATCATTGAAAAGGGCAGGGGCATAGTCACAAATTCTCATTTGTGACGGCGGTATCCGGCACAAGCTTGTGACACCGTTTCCTCTCACAAATTACCCACTTTTTCTCTCTCCAACACTATTCATGTAGTCCCCTTTCTCCACTAACTCATTTTATATATCTCACAAAATATCCGTCACAAATGGTGACTCGTCACAAGCAAGACTTACTAGGGCATAGTTGGGGAATGTAACGTTTACATTTACTATGGGTATGGTTAGGAATTAGGATATAAAGGGAATACAGATGAGAAGTACAGATGAGAAAAACCCTAAAACGGAAGCCTTAAGAACACTATTTAAATGTTCAGACACTGGGTTTTGATTTTCTAAATCCAAATAATTTAAAAAAAATAAAGGACCAACCATTGCGTGTAACTGTGTATATCACACTGGTAAATTTGAGGAGATTGAGAGACGTTTTGCAAGAGAAATAAGGAAACAACGAAGCGAATTGGTAGCAGCAGCTAAAGCAGCTGTCTCTCCTGAGTCTTGCTCATCACCTTTGCGATGATCTTGGATGTAATGCACATTCCGAACAAGTCTTCTCAACTCCTGTCCATAAAAGTTACCAACCCCTAATCATTATCAAACAATTACAACAACAAAACAGCATACTACAAAAAAGTCTGAAAGAAAACTGAATTGTGGTATCATTCTGATCCGTCTAATTACAAAAATGTAGAACTAGGGTTTGGCTCAATTCAAGTTCTATGGGAGTTACTTTCTGAGAAAAGATCCAATAATATATTGCAACGACATGTTCTCAGTCATTGTGGGCAGTGATTTTCATATCTTGATTATTCCTTCAAAATAAGGTCTTCTGGCTAATTTTTAGTACAATGTTTAGATCCAATAATACCTAACGTTGGGAGTATCCGAGTATTTGATCATAAGCTAAGGATGTTTGGTGATAACTACAATTATACAGAATCATTAGAAAATAGAAAAAGGAATTTTGTAGAGCTATTTTAGAGAGGGGAAAAAATAGAGGGAAATGATGAATCTGTATTCCAATATCTCTTCCATAAATAGGTTTAGGTAACAAATCTGAGCTTCTCTACAGGTTCAAGAAACTCTTTTTTCTTTGGACTGAATGGTTCCATTTGGGTACTTTTGATAAGTAAAACTGAGTATATAGGACAGATGAAAGGGGATGATGATCACTTCAGAAACAAGGGCTGAAGCCCGTTTACAGTGCTATTTATATTGGACTTCAAATAACTACTGCAAGAGCCTTTCGTATTCCAAATGTGTCGAGTTTTTAAGGGTATAAGGCATCTAATTTCTGAAGTCATTAACTCCATGCTGGAAAAAGAGATAGACAGCTCTACCATCAGGACTCTTCACTCCACAACCACACACGCAAATAAAAAAATGATAATGATTTCCGTAAAAAAAGACTACCAAGATTCAATACTATAAGCACCTTCATGTAAAAGTAAACAACTTCATTTCACCAACTCATTACTCACCTGGCGGTCAAACTCAACACTATTAACAGAATAAACTTCTTTGCTTATCTGGATATCCTTTTTTATAAAACCGTCAAACCATCTAGTTGCTAGAGTTAAATGCTCACAAGAATCCTGTACAAGCACACCAACGGTAAATGTTAGATTCACAAAATGCAGAACCGCATTAGAGCAAAGAAAGCAGCTGTATAAGATCAAATTGTCCTCTTCTTTCTCGCGTTCCTCAGACTCCTTAAAACGGTTTTGACATTATTACTGGCCTCTATGGACTCATCTCTTGCAAAGGAACAATCCGGGGTCCTATAAATGCTTAAGAGTAAAAAAACAATGATCAACAAGCATATCCGGAGCTGCAGATAACTATCCGGAAATAGGATGCATATTGACCTGAATAGTTGTTCAAACTTTTCAATTCCAACTAGCTGGGTTTTGGTGATTCCTACTGTAGATCAATAATCCCTGCCACCCTCTCCATCTCTATTTGTCTCACGCCATGGTTTGCTTAGTATCAAAGTTTAGGCATCCTAATAACCTTTCTGTGGGGGCTATAAACAACAGCATTGTTATCACAATCAGATTAACACAACCAGCAGTGAAACACATTGGCCAGTTTGTCCAGGACAGGGTTTCCTTACCATATCACGGTAAGGAAATAGTTTGAATCTACTATAATACCCCTAGATTATTAACTATCCCCACCCCAACCACAATATTATTGCCTCACCTCTCAAACTCTCTTTGATTCTATGGGTAGAAAAGGTAATTCACCTATTTCCCTTAAATTTTCCCAAAATAAAAAGGGGGACAATAAATATTGGATGGGGGGAGTAACATGGACATGCAACCTCGGAAGAAGGGAAGATGAGAGTTTTAGCTTTCTTAGTTGAGTGAGCTGATACGTTGATCATCGACTATGAAATATCTCCACATAACAAGAAGCAGCAGTAATGTACATGGAGGTGTAAGAGGTTATGGCACAACTTGGTACAGTAAAAAATACCTCAGGTTGGAGCTCCGATTCAGATTCAGATTCAGATTCGGTTTGATATAACTCTTGTTCAGGGCCATTATTGACCAATTTAACAGAATCAGCTAATGACTGAAACCTGGACAAGTCACCGGCTTTGGTAGCTTGAATTAAAGCTTGAAGCAAATCTGGTTGTGCATCCCGGAGCAGTTTCCCTAAAACAGGAATTGAGTTAACATTGTTGTAGCATTTGGTGAGTGATACTCTAACAAGTAACAGCCATTCCCTCCCCATTTCATTGGTCTTCCACTTGGTTTTCTCAAATTGTGATAACAAATTATTAACTTGTAATTCCGTGAATAAAGAAGACAATTGGCATAAAATGCAGCATGTAGAAGTGTGGAACATATAAAAGGTGAAAGACAAGGGACATAAACCAGCAGTGAAACACATTGGCCAGTTTGTCCAGGACAGGGTTTAGGGTTTAGGGTTTAGGGATAGGGTTTAGGGTACAAAAAATAAGGAAATGATTCTAAACCACACAAACTACCCTACGTCCCTACCCCACACTGAATGAAAGAGGGACGATGAATAAACTCGCATCAAAAGGGAAATAGGAACAAACACTATAACTCGGAGGGATAAATAGGTACCTATATAATTGAATTGCCTTCTTTTGCCTTCACGAACATCAGATCCAAGTTTCTGCATGATTTAAACAATCACAGAGCTGCAATTTAGGGTTATCTATAAGTATTAACAACCAGAGCAGAATTGAAGCAATACCATGTCAAACCAACCTTAACTACAACTAGAGCCTCAAATACCTCTTCCCCCAGAGAAACAGCCCTGGAAAAAACACAGAATTTTACCCTCACTAATTAGCTACCATCATTTGATCAATGAAATGAAACCAATTGAAAGATTTGTAATAGAAAGCAAACTGGAGAATGCGCTTGATTTGAGGAATGGATAAAGAAGCAAGGTCCATTCCGCATCGAACAGCTTCATGAGCTTCCTTTTTCAATTGATTCCTGCTCTTCCTTTTCTCTTCCTCATCCTTCTCCTTGTTTTCGAGTTGTACTTGTCTTGGCAATCTCAACGCCCCTTTTGCCTGGCTCTGCCTGTGGCTGTGGCTGTACCGCTGTTGCAATGCGCCCGCGAATGTGGTCTTCTTCAGACATACGACTACAAGCCGCTGGCACTGAGTCGTCAGCACGGCTGCTCCTCTTATCACCTGCGCCATCGCTTACCCTCTACTTGAATCGTCCGTCTTTAGGGTGTTCACCGGAATATTTGAATTTAAGTGGTTAACACAACCGTCGGCTTAACCTTCAATGCTGCCTGGATTTTCAATGTCTCTCTACTCTCTTCTTCTATCCAATTTCCAATTAATCAATTAATATCACCACCACCATTCTAATCAAACAAATTGAAAGGATAAATTAATTTCGGACCATTTTAGAGCTAATAGAAATTCTAGTTCATGTGATGAAACGCTTAATTGAACATTATCAATCGCATTTCCAATTGTGTTTAGTTTAGGGAAAAAACTATCAACAAAGCAATGCGTCGTGAACTCGTGACTTAATTGGATAGGTAAAAGACAACCAAAGTCGGTCGTTGATGGGGAAGAGTTACGGTTAGAAAATTAAC
Source organism: Silene conica (assembly GCA_029255685.2). Lineage (NCBI taxonomy): Eukaryota > Viridiplantae > Streptophyta > Magnoliopsida > Caryophyllales > Caryophyllaceae > Silene > Silene conica. Next base: position 4,982,639 of record CM055314.2, read on the forward strand.
AGCGCAAAGGATCTATTATGTTAAGGACTAATAGGCATATACACTACTCCCTCCATTCAAATTCATGTTACACATTTCTATTTTACACACTATTCACAAATAATCATTCAAATTCGATTTTCTCTCGATACGTAAATAAAATTATATTCATGTGAGATCTAGTTTTATTTGTCTTTACGAGTATATTATTAATATCTAATTTTTATAATTTTTGAAAATACGTAGCTAACAATATTTACCGTACAAAAGACGCGTTGGCAAACGTGAAAAAAGAAAGGTGTAATGTGGATATGAATGGAGGGAGTATAAGATAAGGGTTGCTATACGGGTTAGTATGAGATGAGACGAACAAAGTAGAAGTTAGACCCAAGAAGAGTTCAGAGAACATGATATAAATGGCAAGCCCAAGCGGAGTCTAGAAGGATAGATGTCCAACGCTCAAGGAAGGCGAATCTGAGTGGTTATCAACCTCTCCCCACTAAGTCAACGGTTATGGAATGAAGTGTCTATATAAGAAGACTTCCTCCCATCGAGCAAAAAAACTCAACATCAAATCAAATAATCAAATAGGTGTAGTTCTATGTTCAGACCCTAGTGTAGTCTAGTCTAGGCGTGGCTGTAGAAATAGCAAGGCGAAACTCATCCGATGTATTTCGTCATCTATCCCTTATAGTCTTATAGATTGTAATTTAACTTTATCAACCACTGGAATTACTTGTGATGATTGGTTTGTGTTGTTGTTGATGTATTTCATCATATATTAGTATGATTTGGAATTGTTGTGTTTCACATTTGGTTATTTAAATCATTCAACCGGAAAGCGTTCAATTACTCGAAATAATTTAACACTAACTATATTGCATATTTATAATCGTGACTCGAACCCTTGCATTTAAGGGTAGTTCACAAAGTAGAGAAGGGTATTTACGACCTCCACAGTACCTAGAGGTACTTACCTTGTTTCTGAACAAACAAGTTTTTGGCGACCACAGTGCGAGGATTGATTAAAGAATTGATCGTTCTAACTTATCTAATCTCACGAGAACAAGAGTTAACTCAAGTGGTAAGAGCTCTCTTACCCCAACCATAAAGTTGGGGGTTTGATTCTCACCCGCTACTTAGTGCGCTCATTTGAACAAAACAAAACATATATAATCTCATATTAAGGTGAGAAATGTACTCAACTAGATCTAAATCTAAAATGATGGGAGAGGATGAACAAAATAGGGGACATAATGCCCTTGATGAAGAAACATCTTTACGCAAAGTATCTAGCAGCGATTCTTTAGAGACTACCCGAGAGAGATCTGCTCTTAATGATGAATTTCTTAACACACACGAGGAATCGTCTGACCATGCCAGAACGAAGCATGACAGATGACATAGATGACGCTAATAAGCGTTATCTACGTAAACTACATAAAAAAATATGTAGGATCCCTTAATAATGTGTCGGTAGAAGTTAGGGAAGCCACAAGGAATGATTTTCATAATAACGGTTAGAAACTGATAATTTATATAATTCCGGTATGGTATTTTTTTTAAAACAAATCATCTCTAAAATTATTTTACCCATGTCTTTTCGATAGAGTATTTCATATTAGTTTAATAACATTACATAAATTTTAAACGTAAAAGTTTACGTACAAATATAAACGAAGAGGTTTTTCAGAAATTAAATCAAGATTTTTTGATGCGAGACCCAAATTTACCCTTTTTTGAAAAAAAAATGTTGTATTTGATGACGTGGATTAATGAGGATAAATTAAATGTTCTTACTTTAATATAGATAAGATTTAAGAAAAACTGATGAATTACCAACTGTACCCCTTATCTGAATGAAGAGTTAAAATTTCAATTTAATGATGGTTAGAAATTTATGGTGGTAATTAGTCTATGAGAATATTGTATAATTGTATAACTAAAGTATTTTCTTTACTAAATTTAATAAGGGGATAATAGTTATGGGATAAAATTAAAAATTTGGACAATAAAAATGGAGTAGTAACTTAAGAAGGGGGCCGACGGCGGAGTATCACAAAAACTTTAGAGAGACGGTCTCTCAATAATGTTAACGAGAGACCACTCACATATCAAAGATAATATTCTATTTTTTTAATACTAGATCTCCCACTAATTTAACAAAAGACGGTCTCTCAGAAAATCTACTAGCGAAACATAGAGTCATGGAAATAAAGATGCATGATGCAACATGCCAACATGGCATTGCACATGTTTGGGAGCTTCGCATAAATTATTTGCCACCTCCATGTACACATGAATCTTCCGACACTCAACTTGGCGTATTTGATAATGGACATTAATGGTACAACATCGTAAGACTGTAAGAGGGTGAATGATTGGAGATTTATAAATTTTAGATTTGGAAGCCGGTGCACCATCAATCCATGATTGATGAGGCTCTTTTATATATCACCGCAACACTCGTGATTAATTCTCTTCATTTTAGTTAATTATGAGATTAATCTTCGTAAATAAGACTATACATTCAGATTATATGAATATCGTTGTATTGTACATTTAGTACAAATCTAATTGAGTTTATATGTAATTTTTTTCGAGCTTTTAACAATTCTTTCTTGCACTATAACTTTTTAGTATTAAGATTAAAATCTTTAGATTTTATATGTATTATTTTTAAGTTTCAATATAATATTTTGATTAACAATTTTTTTATAAACGCCCTCGGATTTTTTTTCAATAAAACTCGTAAAATATATGCATAAGCTCAAATTCTTTGTTATAAAGCTCGAAATCTATACTATTGATTGTATAATCCTCTAAGGGATTAATCTACTCAATCCCAATTTTAAATGTTGAGGTTCCATAACTTTGAAGAAAACTGTAAAATTTAACGTATGGTTTTTTTTTCAATTGGGACTAAAAAATTCAATTTCATCCCATTTATACATTTATAATTTATACGCTTATAATAAAATTTATTATAAATTTAAAATATTTTATTGCAATTTGTTATAACGGAAGCACAGAGAAAGACTAAAACAAACAATAAAGAACAAACGCACAGATTTACGTGGTTCACTAACGGTGTGTTAGCTACGTCCACAGGGCAGAAGGGAGAGAGTTTTATTAATGTGAGGAGTTTTTCAGATTACAGATTCAGAACGATATTAAAAGTATGTGACTGCTAGGGTAGAGGTTAAGAGTTTATATAATACTCTTAATCTAATACAAAACAGATTAGAATTAATCTAATAAAGCCCAAACAGAAACCCTAACCCAATACAGAAATCCGATACCGTTTCCCGCATAGTCGTTCGAAGCGGCGACTAACAGATTCAAGGCATAGACCCAACACAATTTATTGTGAATTTTGGGGAAAAAAAGTATTTGAATGAAGTACATAAAATTGAAAATATGTAAAATTAATCTCAAAAGTATGTGAGTTATATTAAAATTGATTAAAATATTAAATATATTCAAAAGACTATGTTAATAAGTTATTTAAATATTTTTCAAATGTTAATATTTTTTTTTACTGTAGAATGAACTTTTATATAAAATAATTTAATGATATACTATGGCTAATACAAATTGAGTTGGATTTTACTTTTTGTCGAAGTTATGAGGCTTAATTACTACATTTATAGCACTTTATTATAACACTAGAAAAAACTAGAATGTTAAACACTTGATCCTATAGTGTTTTAGTATGTGTTTGACCAAATTTCATAAGTGTTTTTGTTTCAAAATCAGAAGCTGTGTCAAACACTTGGGTTTTGAAAAATAAAAACCGTTTCTCTAAAGCTCAAATGCATTTTTCACCCAAAAAAACAGACACAACAATTTGTTGTTTCTATTTCTATTTCTTCCAAAACCGACAAATATAACTTTCTATTTCTATGATTCTCTTATAACCTTTGCTACCTTTTTTTAGGTAAAATATTATTTAAAAGCATAGCGTTCGTTAACGTAAATTATTTTTTCTACTTTTGTCAATTTTTGATAATAAACAAAATTTATGATATTTTATGTTAATTTGGAACATTAGACATACAATATAATAAAATACATATTTATAGTCTAATATTATAAGAATGGATACTAATTAAAAAATATCACAAGTATCGTGAAAAGATTAAAAAAAAACATAAAAAGGTCTCATTCTTTATGCGTAAACCAGATTCACAATAAATTAAACTGTACTAATTACGGTAATTATTATTGTGCGTCACGTCGTCACCATTGTATTAGCGAGATTGCGAGAGGCACAAAGTAAGTGAGCATTTTACGATAAATAATAATTTTTTTTTTTTTAAATGACTACTAACATGACTAAATATTACAAAAGAATTAAATAGAAATAACATAAATCCGAATATAATATGGGATCAAACTTGGATCTACAAACCATGAGACCCCATCTATCACTACACCAATATCATCGCAATGCAAACAAAAAATATTAACTTATACATATAATTGAATATTTTGGTCAAATAAGCTACCTAAAATGTCTTACCAAACATAGGCTTACTTTGTAAAACATTGTATTTTATAGAGATTCTAAGACCATTCTTAAGCAACAAGTCAATTTAATCGGGTCAATTGCATATTAGGCCTTAATCTCTCCTTATTGACCTTGACCACTTAAAACCTCCCAAGCAGAAAGTCACGACCTAGGTCAATAAACCCTCCGAAACAACCACTTTTTTAGCTTTTCCTTTCTCTTTTTCCTTAAATGGTTGGAACCAATTAAAATGTGCCACGTATGAGGTCGATTGGTGAGTCAATTTACCTCAAATTGGGTCGATTTGTGACTCAAATCGACTTGAGTCAATTCTAATCGATTTCTTAATTACAATTAACTTGACTCGACTCCAAATCGACCTCCCAACCGACCTTGCTTGGGAATGGTCTAAGATCTAATTATTTATGGTTTGTCTTTTTATTTTATCTTTTTTATTCTATAGTAAAATGAGTATTTTATTGACATGTGAAACCAGCTTTGTCATAACTGCAATCACCACTTACGAAAGTTTTTTAGTAGATTGAATACAAATTCTCATTTGTGACGGACATATCTGTCGCAAATTTATAACGGGTCAAATATTATTTTTGGATTTTGAGACTTTTTATGTTTTGTCTTATATACTTAAGTGAGACAATTTGACCCGTTACAACTTTAGACAGACATATCCGTATCCGTCATAAGAGAGATTTACTGACGTACTGTAGATTGAATGACTATGAGCAAGATTCATGTATTTCATGTATAGGCTGGTCCTTTTTCCTTGACACCCAATTCTCGTGGAAGAAGCCATAAGTGGAGTGGCAATACACAAGCCCCGTAAAAAGGGGGTAGAAATTTACGAGGCGCAATTTTTTGGTTTCAGTTATTGTTTGATAATTTCATCCTGAAAACAAAAAAAAAAAAAATGCTTCCATTTGCCAACTGTCTTCTCCACCTGTACAATTCCTGTCGTTGCCTCGAATAATTGACAATATAATCGTGATTTGCTGCTTATATTGTCCCCAGAAAAATAGTTGATCATCACTAAAATTGTTTCTGCATCTCATTATTGTCATAAAAAAATAAAAAAAATACAAAAAAAATGAGGGAAATATTGCACATCCAAGGAGGGCAATGCGGGAACCAAATCGGATCAAAGTTCTGGGAGGTGATATGCGACGAACATGGTGTCGATAAGTCGGGTCAATTCGGAGGCGATTCTGAGGAACTTCAGTTGGAGAGGATCAATGTTTACTTCAACGAGGCCGCTGGTGGGCGGTACGTTCCTCGTGCTGTTCTTATGGATCTCGAACCTGGTACCATGGATAGTATCCGATCCGGTCCTCTCGGTCAAATCTTCCGTCCGGATAACTTCGTCTTCGGCCAATCCGGTGCTGGTAATAATTGGGCTAAAGGCCATTATACCGAAGGCGCTGAGCTTATTGATTCTGTTCTTGATGTTGTTCGTAAGGAGGCTGAGAATTGTGATTGCCTCCAGGGTATGCATTTAACATTTCTGATTTATTATTATTATTTTGATCATCACATTCATGATTCATGATTCATGATTCATGATTCATTATTTTGCAGGTTTCCAGGTATGTCACTCGCTTGGAGGAGGAACGGGTTCGGGTATGGGGACGCTGCTGATCTCAAAGATAAGGGAAGAATATCCAGACAGAATGATGCTTACCTTCTCTGTTTTCCCATCTCCTAAGGTGTCTGATACCGTTGTTGAACCATACAATGCTACTCTTTCTGTGCATCAGTTGGTCGAGAATGCTGACGAGTGTATGGTTCTTGATAATGAAGCCCTTTATGATATCTGTTTTAGGACATTGAAGCTCACCAATCCCAGCTGTAAGTACAAGAATTCACCAATTTCTGTACTTCAGATCTATGTGTTTCAGTGCATGTTTGGTCTTGTTTATGGAAAATCATTTTTACTTTTATAAAACTAGTTCTTAATAAAATTGTTCATGTTTGGCCAAAATTTTTAAAAAACTATTTTTATCAGAGAAACAGAAGTAACAATTTGCTACTTCTGTTTCTAGGTGTTTCTAGGAGTCAGTTTTACAATTTTTGTTTAATAAAATTAGTTTTTAGTTTTTTAAAAAGTAGCGTTTGACCCGGCTTATATTTTTTTTAAAAACAGTTGAAAAGCAGGGCCAAACACATACTCAGCCTGTTAATGCCTAATTTGATGCTTCTGAATGTTCTGATTGCAGTCGGTGATCTAAATCACTTGATTTCTGCAACAATGAGTGGTGTGACTTGCTGCCTGCGATTCCCTGGTCAGCTCAATTCCGACCTAAGGAAGCTTGCTGTTAACCTAATCCCATTCCCTAGACTTCACTTCTTCATGGTGGGGTTCGCTCCGCTCACGTCGCGTGGATCCCAGCAGTACGTTTCCCTGACAGTTCCGGAACTGACTCAGCAAATGTGGGATGCTAAGAACATGATGTGCGCTGCAGACCCTCGGCATGGGAGGTACCTAACAGCCTCAGCCATGTTCAGGGGAAAGATGAGCACCAAAGAAGTGGATGAACAGATGATCAACGTACAGAATAAAAACTCATCTTACTTCGTTGAGTGGATCCCTAACAATGTGAAATCAAGTGTCTGTGATATCCCACCAACAGGTTTGAAAATGGCTTCCACATTTGTCGGGAACTCGACATCGATACAGGAGATGTTCAGGAGGGTGAGTGAACAGTTTACAGCAATGTTCAGGCGTAAGGCTTTCTTGCATTGGTACACTGGAGAAGGAATGGACGAGATGGAGTTCACAGAAGCAGAGAGCAATATGAATGATCTGGTGGCAGAGTATCAACAATACCAGGATGCTACTGCAGAGTACGAGGAAGAGTATGAGGAAGGTGCTGAAGAAAATGAGGAGGAGGCCTAGATCAGATCATCTTTTCTTTTTCTGCCTTTCCTTACCTTAAAGCAGTAAAGCTTCAACTTTTGCTGCACTTTTATATTTTTATGATGTGTTTTTTTTGGGATCTGTTTGCATTTTCGGAATTTCGGAAGTTAAATGTCTATTAAGGTTATGTGTTATTATTGTATCAAACTTTTTAATCACTGAATACTTTTAAATACAAGTGTCGGTGTCGAGGGTTTTGTTCGAATAATTATTTCAAAAAGAAGCATTTTTGTTTATAACCACGTAGCTCATTTATTGTTTTTAGGAGTTGTTTATAGGATAGTGCTACGGCGACACCGGGTGTTACTGATTTCGGTAACACCCAAATAAAAAAATAGTAAAAAACAGAAAATAGAAAAGTAAATTTTCGTATTTGCGCCAATTTCGAAATGGTAGAACCGTAATTCACAGATTTATCATATTAATAAAATAAAATATAAATGATAATAATTAAAACTAAACATTAAGGTGGTTGATCAAGGGGGCCGACGGTGGTTGGCCGTCAACGCCGCCGGTCAAAGGTGGAGGTTTGGCCGCTAGTCTACGACGGTTGGCGACCATACGATAATGAACCATCAAAAATGTTTTTAGTGGAGCTTGAACACATAACCTCTAGATTGAAATACACTTGCTAATGCCACTATGCCACATAAATCTTTTGATAAATTTGTATCTCTTTTGATATATATATATATATACGTATGTTAAAATTTGAGTTAAAACAATATATCTATCTATCTATATTATTAAAGGAAACGTGTTTCGAATGATTTTATTGGCTGATATTTTTTCGAACTTTTTTCGAGCATTACGTAGACTCCAACTTTTATGAACTACCTATATTGAATCTATTCGGTTTTGATTATTTCGTAATTTAAAAGATAGAGTTTCTATAACCAACAATTGCAAATCGACTCAAATGATAGAGTTTGTACAACCAACGATTGCAATACATAATTTGAGTGTAGTAGAATATGATTTATTTAATAAAAATAAAGAAATAATTTATTCTTAATAATGAGATAGTCTTTCAATTAGGCGCAATTTCTATATCTATAAATAAATGCAACATGTCATTATTTTCCCTTCAATAACAATATTTTTTCCTTCGATAATTTTTCGAGCTTTTTTCGAGCATTACGTAGACTCCAACTTTTATGAACTACTTATAACGAATCTATCGGTTTTGATTATTTCGTAATTTAAAAGATAGAGTTTGTATAACCAACGATTGCAAATCGACTCAAATGATAGAGTTTGTACAACCAACGATTGCAATACATAATTTGAGTGCAGTAGAATATGATTTATTTAATAAAAATAAAGAAATAATTTATTCTTAATAACGAGATAGTCTTTCAATTAGGCGCAATTTCTATATCTATAAATAAATGCAACATGTCATTATTTTCCCTTCAATAACAATATTTTTTTCCTTCGATAATTTTAAATATTAATTCCATTTTAATTATTCCATTTTAATTGATTTAATTAAACCGGTTTTTTTATTAACTGCATCATTATTGTTTTTTAACTGTATCATTATTCCATTTTAATTATTCCTTTTATTTTTTATTTTTTATTTTTTTTTTGGTTCAACGAAGCGCGCACTTAGTCGCATTGCAATAGGGGAGGGGGGATTCGATCCTGGGACCTATTGTCCACAATACCTCTGTCTTAACCACTAGACTAAGACATCCTCGGTAAATTATCCGTAACATTAATTGTTATCTTAATTTACTAGTTTAAATCCCGTGCAAAGTTGCACGGGTATATATAAAATTGTTTAAAATTTGAGTTATAATTTATAGCAAATTAATATTTTCTCCGTCCACTTTAAACTCCTTATACTTTAGAAAATATCTTAAGTATTTTTGTCGATTATTTTGAATCCAACTTTATCATATGCTTACTCATTGATTATTTTGATGGATAATTACACTAAGAAAGGTTCTTAATATAACATAACCGGAGTTATGATGATTTTGTAACCCGTTCAACTGCAATACACATGCATTACAATTAAAGATGTTAAATTTTAATCCGACCCAACCTTAATCTTGAATATTTTATCCATTTTACAGTCAAGTCATGTAAATTATGACATGCAATTCGAGAGATATACGACTCTTATGGCTCGTTATTTCAGGGTCAAACCTGATAAATTGAAAATAAGTTTATATTAAAAGTATGTCAAATATTCCGAAAACATTAATAATTACATTTTATATAATAATTTTTTGAAATTTTTTAATTTCAATGTATAAAAAATTATATTGTAACTAATATTAAGTTGTGATTTTTAATTAACAAACATGATAAAAAAATTTAATAAAATAAATTTTGATTTTACAATTGTTCAATGTAAGAACTATGATTTCAATCAGTAATGAATATGTAGTATGATTAAAATAGTAGTATCAAATATGATTTAACTAAAAAAAATACTCCTACATATTCCGAATAATCCTCCCTATTTAACGATGGCACGAGAATTGAAGGTAATTGAAGAGATTAAAGGTATTGTGGGTATTATTGTGGGTGAAGTGATTAAAATAAGTATTGTTGTGTGGCAAAGTGATAGAGTTTTGTTATTAGATGGGCCGATGGGGTAATAAAAATAACTATAACACTTTACAAAAAAAAGGAAATATATATGTAGAGTATTGTGAATAGACGATAAGGAATTGGGAAGTTATTGAAAATAGGAGGCAATATATTTTTATTCTAATGACGATAGTAAAAAAAGGCGTTAAGAATGTTTTAACCCGTATTTTAACTTTGGTCGAAAGTGTGACTCATATTGAGATTACTGAGCGGTAGTAGACTCTCCAAATTCAATCTCACATGGTTCAGAAAAAAGCGAAACCAATGATATTGCTCTATCAGTGGAACCAATGATATTGCTCTATCAGTGGGATGTGGAGGGTTCCTTGGTAAATTTCTTTTTTTAATTGTCGGTACCACGGTTGAAGTTTCTTCTTTTATGAAAGTGGGGTATTCTTCGTGTTTTACTAGTCTTAAACCCGTGCAAATTGCACGGGTATGTTGATTTAAATATGTTATTAAAAACAGTGAAAAAAGAGTGATTAATTTTTCTATCAAGTTATGATTGAAATTTGAATTTAGTTATGAATTTTAGTTGCATTAGAATATTCTACATAAAAATAATGTGATTTGAAAAAAAAGCACGTTATTTATACTCCGTAACATACTTAATTGGAGCAATTACGTGGAATATAAGTCACGTATCGCAAATTAATTTCACCTTTGCTAATCTATTTTGAGCTTAAGAAAATTGTATTGCTAAAGGAAGTGAAAATCATCCGAAGGCACTGAAATTCATCCATATTTTAACCTGTCACTCTTAATAATCCGTATTTTAACCCGTCACTCTTTATAGAAGTTATGAGTTTCTTGACATGGTTACAATAATGATATTTTGAACCGTTTTTAACCCGTCGCTCTTAAAAATCTGTATTTTGACCCGTGTTCCTTAAAAGTGATATGTATTTTTTCTTACTATGGGTATACGGTTCGCACCGTAAGGGAGTTCGCACGGGATCTTAACCCTAGTATATATTCATATATATGATTATACGAATGTCATTTATAGGAAATAATTTAATCGGTATATGTATAAAAGCAATTAAATCATTCCAATAACATGGAGGGCCCACCGATTTTTCTTTGAAAAATTGACTTTCAACCACAGTGCGACACCTCAACACTGTGGTTGTTGCTTTTATATATAGGATTAGATCAATAAAGTAGTTGACTTTATGATAAATTTGGGGTATTATTTTTCTTCAGATCGAGTAAGTCACTGATTTTCACCATCTATCCAAAAGGATGAGATAAGTTTGACCTAGTCGAGAGACTCAACCTTGCTAACAAAATAATGATACGAACAAAACATTTATATGAGATTTTAAAATTATGTTTATTTTATAGACGATATTGCTAATAAAAATAATTTTATTTATATGTTAAAATAAACATAATTTCCGTCGCAGGTTTATCATTTAATTATTTTTCTCACCACATGGTAAATTTAACTATGTAAGGTTATTAGATAGTTCACATGTCTTTGAAAGACCGTCTTTCACTAAGTTAGTAGGAGACATAACATTGAAAATAGAAATTAAATAGCTCCCTCACTTTAAGCTGTCTCTCAATAAAACTATTAAGATACGGTCTCTCTAAAGTTTATGTATCACATGTAAAACGTCAAAAATAATTTAAAGTCGCGAGGTACAAATTAGTACTTCATCTGTTTTTATGGGATCTACTCATTTGTTGAATATATGAGTGTAGTATTTTAATAAAATGAATTTATCATATAAAAAACGGAAAAAGTACCGATTTAATTGCCTAAGTAAAAAACTTAAAAACTATTGAGAATATACAATTTTTGAAATTGAGAAAATAAATTTTGATTTTTTTTTATAAAGTTCTATAATTTAGGAGTTATCTTAGAGAAAATTAATTTTCAATAGAAATGGCGGTGTATTAGTAGTTTGGACGAAAAAAAAAAATGTGATGATCGTGGTTGTTTTATTACTTTATATAGATAGATTCTAAATTTCGCATAGAAATTATAAATGTTGATTAGAGAACTCATGAAAAGGGTAGCGGAATTTTGTAATCAGCGTTGAGAAAAAGATGGGACACGATTTGAAGAAAGATAATCTTTTTTTGGGTTGAAGAATATCTTTTACTTTATTAGGGAAATAATTAGAGTTGGGCTGTGTTTGGCAAGGCAAATAAGGTACCTGATTTGTCTGAAGTGACTTTTTTGGCAAAACAATCAGGTACCTTATTTTTTGTTCGGTGTTTGGCAAGTACCTGATTTGAGCGAAAAAGGTACCTGAAATAAAAAGCTACCCCAGGTAGCATTTTAGAAATCAGGTACCTGTTTCATTTTAATCTACCTATTCTACCCTTGATTGAAACTGTGAACGAACCGTCGATGGAAATGAAAAGCATCCGCGATAGGATTGCTACTTTAATTTTGGGTGAAGCTTAATTAATATTTTTTTTTGTATAATTTTAATAAAAAAATATTTTTGTATCGCTAAAATATATTTTCAAGGGTGTATTGTTTGAATTTTTTGTACCTTATTGTTATATGTTAATTATTTTCTCATTCTCTTTCAAATATATTGAAAAAACCTCATTATAACTTGTTAAATTTATACTTGAAATTAAAAATCTAAGATAAAAATTTAAGAACCGGTATGTGAAGCCCGTCTTGCCCTCAGCCTAGTAAAAACGTAACGCCGTCAACGACAATAACACAAGAATAATAGTAAAAACGTAAAAATATCAATAATAAATCATGTCCTTTTCCGTCATTTTGTTAAATATCAGCTACCTTTTCAGCTAATATCCAAACAGTTTTAACAAAAATCAGCTACCTTTTCAGGTCTTAATTTTCAGCTACCTTTTCAGGTAGCTTTTGAGGCTTCAGGTACCTTTTCAGTTTTCAGCTACCTTTTCAGGTTTCAGCTACCTTTTCAGCTAGTTTTGCCAAACAGACCATTGGTGGAGAGATGTGGTAGACAAGTGAGCAAGTAGGCGGGAAAAAAGATTGTGTTGTGGTTTCTGTTTTATTATTTTATATAGATAATGATGAACCCTAATTCGATTGACAAAATCAACTAGCTTCCAATTTGGGGAAACTTGATGAATCCTAATTTAGGAAACTTGATAAACCTTAATTTAGAAAAAAAAAAAGACAAAAAAAAAAGAAAAAAAAAGGAATAAATTTTTTTTGTTATTGGGGTTCGAACACACGTTTATAAAAAAGGTGGTCTTTTACAAGTAGTCTTAAACCAAGTAAGCAAGGGTATCAACACATTTATTTGGCAATTAGATATCATTATATTATTCGTGTACTTCATATTATTCGTGTATTTTATCTATTCATTTTTAAAGATTTAGTTTATCATTTCTTTATTTTTAAAGCAAATTATTGTTAGCTTAATTTTAGGAAAAATATTATTTGTATAATATCTTTTTACTTTTTTTAACAATAATTCTTAAATCCTTCCATTTAACCATATCTTTTGCATTATATGATATCTTTTATATATAGGGTTGGGATCCGGTGAGAACCACCTTACAATGAAAACCGGTGAGAACTCTTCCTTACGGGTTTTTTTTTTAAAAATTAATGACATAATTGGATTCGGCATGGAATTTTATGGCCAGAGAACATATTTCTTGTTCTAGAAAATAAATACTAGTGGCGGAAAAATGATAGATACGAAAAAATAGATAGTAGGTGCATGCAAATAAATAAAACGTATCTCACCTTGATTTCCGTCACTAGTATTTATTTTCTAGACCAAGAAATATGTTCTCTAGCTATAAAATGTCATGCCGAATCCAATTATGTTATTAATTTTTTTTTAAAAAGTCCGTAAGGTGGAGTTCTCACAAAGTTCTCATTGTAAGGTGGTTCTCACCGGATCTCTTACTTTTTCACATACGGATTTTACTCTTTCACATACGTTTTTTACAATTTTATCCTTGTCATTTTTTTTCAATTCCTCCCACAATTGGTTTTTTTCCCCTTCCTTATTCGCTTCACCACCAATCCCACCGCTCTTTAATCCTCTGATCAATCAAGTCACCCACCGACTTCACTCTGGCCAACCACGATCTCAACATCATGGTTTTGTGATGACTCACTCACTCTGGCCGATCGCGATGTCAGCATCACCGACAAATAAACATTGAAAAGAGTATAGAGTCGACGTTGTTAGCGAGACTAGGTTTCGTTCGGAAAGGCCCCTTAGCCTCTTGTCGTAGTTGGAGCCAATTTGACAACCCGAACAACTTCTTCCTTACCCTGTCTATCCCGGCGGATCTACAGAGGTTGGGGTAGAAGCTTTATATTTCAACCTGCGCTCACCCACATCCAATCCATCTCGCGTGTGGTGGCCGGTGGGAACCAGTATTGCAATCAGCCAATCAATATAGCGCATAATGGCTATAATCACATACAGATGCAATTACTTAATTTGCTTTAGACTTTATTTGTGATAATTTATTTATGAAATAATTCAATAATCGAGGGGTTCATGTTGCTAATTCGTCATTGGAATTTTGGCCTTTTCGCATGGCTATCAGATCATGATTGATTGCCTACAAATTAACTTGTTATAATTATAATAGTTAATTACTCTTATTTAAGATTGTCATCTTTGTAAGTAATTAATCCATATTTGATTTTAGAACCCTAATTATTCAAGTTTTTAAACAATTTGATTTGATTTGAAGGAAAAAGTTATCATGTAGTTTAGGTTTAAGAAAAGGGTATTATATGGAAAATTAATGAAAAAGTGTATGTGAAAGAGTAAAGTTCGTATGTGAAAAAGTAATTCCGTTTAATATTTCCATATTTTTTAAACTGTTTTTTTATTTTTAATTATGCAAAAAAAATCACGTTTTATTTTTATACTTTCATATTTCATTTTATTTATATTTTTATATTTTCTCACGTTGTTTTTTCATTATACTTTTTATTTATTGAAATAAATAATTACAATATTTTTATTATCAGTTTTTTATTTATATTACTGTTTTTTTCCATAATACAAATCTCGACCTACATACATAAAATATTTTACAAAATTAAGATAAATATTATAAAAGTAGTTTTGCATAATAAGTAGTTTTTCGTTTTAAAGGAGAGAAAAATAAAAATAAATATTATAATATAAGGAAAGTATTCTTCCGAAACTATTAAAAAAAGTGAAAGATATTATACACTTAATCCTTTCCTAAAATTGTGGTAACAATAATTTGTTTTAAAAAAGAAAAGTTCTAAATTTGTAACTGAGGGTTTAGGGTTTCTAAATTTAGGGGTTAGGGTTTCTAAATTTATACTTGAGGGTTTAGAGTTTCTAAATTTAGGGATTAGGGTTTCTAAATTTATAATTGAGGGTTTAGGGTTTCTAAATTTAGGGCTTAGAGTTTCTAAATTATAATTGAGGGTTTAGGGTTTCTAAATTTAGGGGTTAAGGCTTTTCGAGACAAGTTTATTTAAACATTAAATCCGACATTTTATGTAAATTGACCTAATTTATATAGCCTAAAATATTTTATATGCAGCTACGATTAAATTATATCAATCATAGCTTAAAACCGATATTTCATGAAAATACATTAAAGTTATAGTCTACGGTTTCTAAATTCTTTGTTAGGTTTTATAAAACTGACCATGCCTTAAAAACGCTATTTTATTTAACTACGTAATAAGTTATACCGATTATAGATTATATCCGACAATTCGTGTATATAGACCAAATTTATTTACAACGAGTAATATAGCTTAAAATATGTTTTTAATGTAAATACTAACCTAAATATTATATACAGTGAGATTTATAGTAATAACGAATGTAATAAAAATTACAATTCTAACAACAAAATAAAGTATATATGAAAATTAGCTAAGCAATCGATTTAAGTAAAATATTAATAGCCGGAGTAGTGAATTTGTCTCATAATATATGTCATTGTGATTTTAAGATATATAGCATGTCTCATAGGAAAATATATAAGTTGGATGTACATTTAAAGATTATTATAAATATATATTAGGTACATTTGCTGACATATATATAACAAAAGAGATATAAAAATCATAACAAGATGCAAGAGGTTATGGGTTCAAGCCCTGTTAAGCTCTTTTTTGAAATTTCATTTGACGGTTGTCTTCAACCATTGACCGCCAACTAACGGTGTTGAACGGTGGGCAGTGCAACGGTGGTCAAACCGTTGAACGGTGGGCAGTGCACCAGTGGTCAAACCGTTGTGTTGACGACATTTGAATATAATCCAAACCCTTAAATTATTTAATTAATGTTAGTTTCCTAAACTACCCTTTACCACAAATAAATTTAAAATTTGAATGTTGATGGAGGGAACCCAAAATACATACGTAATTACAATAATATCCCGGGTGTCGCTCAATTTGAGTAACACCTGGTGTCGCTATATCATTATTCTTGTTTATATACGACAATTTCATGTCTTACTAGATGTGTACTAGTAGAGACTACGTACGTGCGCGTGCCTCCGCGAGGCTGATATACCCCTCCCCTCTTCCTCTTCCTCTTAGGCCCTGTTCTTTCTGGCTTAATTTCAACTCCTTTCAATTTTGGTTGGTTGTATTCCGTTAAGTTTTATTTAGTTTCAAACAATTATTTTCAATTAATCTCTTCACAAAAGTAACTTTTAATTCAACTAAATTCACTTCACCTCAGTTTCACTCAATTTAGTTCAATTAAGCTCTACTCCAATTTATTCAATTCAGCTCGTTTCAGCCGAAAAGAACAGGGCCTTACTCCCTAAATAAAATTCATATTCGTGTGTAGTAGACGGGCGTAAATCAACTTTAGGACAGTGACGTTCTGTCACGCCACAACCTTCTCCAGTCCAGATAATAATTTTTTTGTTTGTTATTTTATTGCTACTACCGTGATAACAATCGAGTTTTATGTTTATCCACGTTGCTCACTTATTGTGTTTTAGACTTGTTTATATATAAAAATTTCTTATGCCTTACTAGATCTGTGCTCGTAGAGATTACGTACACCACATGACCCTTGATAGAGCGTCTGCGGCGCACTGCTAGCGGATATTTTTTAATGGTCAGATTA
Organism: Silene conica; assembly: GCA_029255685.2. Taxonomy (NCBI): domain Eukaryota; kingdom Viridiplantae; phylum Streptophyta; class Magnoliopsida; order Caryophyllales; family Caryophyllaceae; genus Silene; species Silene conica. The sequence continues at coordinate 4,999,740 of CM055314.2, forward strand.
TTTACATTTTTAGAAGCCTCCTGCTTCTTTCGTGAGACTAATTGTGCAAAGTCTCTGGTCAATCTTTCTTTTTCTTTTTCGAGACTGATGGTGCGAGTCTTCATTCGTCTCATAAATGCCATACAATGAAGCTTTAGTTTGTACACCGCTATATAAACCTTGCTCACCTGGAATCAGAAACACACAATCACACTCATCCAATATATTCTTCTTATTCTTCCTCTTACTCTCTAAATAAAATTCTAGCAACGTTCTTGGCGATACTCATCTGTTTCTCTACACCTACACCGGAGTAACATGCTAACATCGGTTGTGTAATCTAGGGGATTGAGTGCTATTAAAGTCATGTGTAGTAGACAATGTATTAATCAACTTTAAAACAGTGACGTTTTGTCATGTCACACCCTTCTCAATCCAAATAAGATCTTCCTTTTATTTGTTATGTTATTGCTACTACCATGAATCCATGATAACATGTTTTTGCTCTCCGAGTAATTACTTGTTGAAATAATAGGAAAGAATTGAAGGGCAATTGTATTCAAAATAAGGCCATAACACATATAAATAGATCCACAAATTCTTATTTGCAACGACAGGATACCGTTTTCTTTCACAAAATACCCACTTTTATATGGGTCAATCCAACCTCAAGCTCAAACTTCCGAAACCTACATAATACGAATTCCTTTTATATGGGTCATCAAATACGGAGAATGGGTAACCGCAGAGGGAAGTGACACAGTTGAGGAGATCCAATGATTACTTATATGACTAACAAACTAAACTTTCTTGATGACTAGTGCAATAACAAACTAAATATTGGTGACTAATGCAAAATAGTAGTAATTGTTTTTCTATGGGTTAACTTAGAACAGGCATCGCAAATTCTCATTTTAAATCGTCATTATCCATTTAGGCGTATAACGGGTCAAATACATACCAAATCACCCCACTTTTCACCCAAAAAATAATAATTTTCTTGTCTTTATTACCCCACCTAGTAGTATTTGACCTGTTTTAAGCAAGACTTACAGTTAATGTATTTAATTAGTAACCTCTCTAAGAGAACGTTTACACTACAAATACCAAATATACACTTTAAAAAAAAAGATAAAAATAATAACCATCTATTATGAGAGAAATTCTCAACTAATATTAATCGTACATTCTTGTTTCAAACGGTTTTAAATTAAGACGTACTCACAATCGAAAAAATGTTAAAATGACAAAGAAATTGTGAAATGTCTAAAATTAGAACCGTTGAAACAAGAATTGTTAAATATTAATATGTGTCAGCCTCTTATAAGAAATCCCAAAGGGAGGGTCGGTTCGAGTTGCGGTGAAGCACGGAGCCATGAAGCTAAAATTGGGTCGACCTTTTTTTTAATTGTGTCGCGTATAAGGTGGCTCATATAATCATATTCGACCTTGGTTCGATGGGCGTCGTAGTTGGGAGAATGATTACCCGAACTATATTTGTTATTGTGCTCGTGAAGATTTAATAGAAGTTGCGTCGACCCGTCGACCTTTCGAGTTTCTTTCAAAGAAAAATTGGGTGGGTCCTAGAGTGTAAAGACTAAAGAGGCGAATGCGAAATTGGCAATTTGGCATGTTACACAATAAAGATACGGAGTATATTCATTATTCAATTAAATTTGTTCGATTGATTGGGTACACATGAAATCTCCGCAACCAGGTTTCAGAATTAGGCTAATGGAGCTCTCTCATTCAACCTCATAATTTCAGTTTTTTTCGGCCAATAACGTGAATAATAACAGCCATGTCAGCTTCCATTAAATATTAACTTATTAATTAATATTCCAACTATATAATTACTTAAATTTCTCTTTTTTACCCTATTTATCTTTTATTCTTTCTCTTTCCTAAATCTTATTTTATCTCACTTAATCTTTTTCGCCCCTTATATCTTTTTTCTATTCTATTACTAAAACCTCTTTTTATTGGAAAGTTATAAGTTTACATTTTTTAATTATATTTTACGCTTTTCAAGTTATACATCAAACTTTTAATGTCAATATGTTCTTATATATCTTAGGTTATAGATATAATTTTTTTTATTTTTCTTTAAAGTATTTACATATACACCACATATATTATCAGTATATCTAACAACTTTAATTGATCATTTTCCGTCAAAATTAAAATTGAACAACCCGTGAATTTTCACGGGTGTTACGCTAGTATTCATTATTCAATTAAATTTGTTCGATTGATTGGGTACACATGAAATCTCCGTAAAACTGCCATTTTCGCTTTCCATTTTGTTTGATCCCCATACTACGCCATTTCTGCTAACTCATACCTCCTCTCTTCTTCTTCTTCTTCTTCCTCGCTTTCAGGTACTTTGAATTTACCTTTTTATTTATATACATTTCAATTTAATCGCTGTGTCTGTGTGTTGAATCGTCGACGTATACTCCCTCCATCCAATTTTAATGGCGGTAGTATTTTTATAAGATTTTCTTTTCTTTTTGTCAACTTAAAAGCGTGTAGTGATGATTAACTCTTAATTAAAATAAACATTTGATGCCACTGTCAGATGCTTCGTTTGCTTTTATAAAGCGACTCACTCCATTGATAAGGATGTTCTTATTGGATATTCTGTCACGAATGCTATTAACCAGTTAATTATTATGGTTAATTTGTTCAATCAATCATCAATCTGATTATAATAACAGCCTTGGTGTCAACTGTCAAGTAGCCATATATTTAATCAAATCAAATCTAATCAAATTAGTTAATTCGGTTTTTCTAACTTGTTAATTATTTTGGCGTTATTTTCGTTAATTATGTTAAAAATGAGTTTCTAGCTAAGAATCGGATGGAAATATGATGTAAATTTTCCGTATTTAGTTTATCGTTAGAAAAACCGTAATTAATTTGTTTGTTAATTATTTTGGCGTTGTATACTCCTCCTTGGTCTTTACAGTCTTTTACAGTGGTATTGTAAATTTGTAATCTGGTTGGGTTGGGCAGACATGGAGGATAGCTCAGCTGGTCAAGGCCTGTATCCGCTTCACCGTTGCAAGACTCTTCATTTTGTCTGTCTTCTTCATCACTTCTCCTTTTTACAGTTTACTTTAACATTCTCATTCACATTGTTGCTGCTTATTATTAACATCTTCTTGTTATCTCATTGTTTTCTGTTAACAGGTGAGACATGCTCAAGGGTTTCACAATGTTGCTGGAGAAAAAGATCACGAGGCCTACTCGTCTTACGATTATCTAGATGCAAGCTTGACTCCTCTTGGTTGGGAGCAGGTTCGTTCACTACTTCTTCGCCTGCTCCTTTTTCAGATACTCTTACTTATTACCCCTCCTCTGTATAACCTTTTTTTCTAAATATTCCCTTTTTTATTGTTTCCTGCTACCATAACAGGTTGATAATTTGCGCAACCATGTTCAGGCGATTGGTTTGTCCAAGAAAATTGAGTTAGTTATTGTCTCTCCTTTGACAAGGTATTATGCATCTTGTTGCTTCTATCATCTCTCTATGTCTATCTTGTATTTCTGTCATCTTTATTGTTCATGTGCAACTCGTAATTTTGCAACCTCAAACATCCTTCTCTAGTCATTCTAACAGCTACAATGTTTACACTACGATTTTACTGTGGGTCTACCATGATGCTAACCTAAAGATACAAGTTTTAATTATGATGGATGATGCCAAAATGTCGTAACACTTCTAATTAATTTATGTACTTGTATATACTCGCTTCCACTGGCTTATGTACAGTATTCTTAGGCTGAAAGAGAATATCATCAGCTACCAAAAAGTGAAATAAGTGAAAAAAATACTTTAAAGGAAGGGAATATTATAAACTCTTGTCTCATCATCAACCAGTAATCTGTGGGAGTATTTGGTTTGGAACGAGTCCGACAGTGTCCTTAATAGGGTCAATCAATTGCTCATCCTCAAACTGTGAATTTGTATAGGACTTTGCAAACAGCTGCAGGAGTTTTTGGAGGCAGTGAGTATTCTGATGGTAAAGATGTATTGCCCCTCATGGTGGCAGATGGAGGGAATAGTGGCCGCCCTGCAATATCAAGTTTTAACTGCTCTCCCTTTTTAGCCGTTGAGCTTTGCCGAGAACTCCTGGTATGTGATCTTATTTACAGGCTGATTTTCAGGTGCTTCTTTTCATTGGAATTCAGAAAACACATCACATTTTTTGCTTCATTTCATGCATTTGCTTGCGGGCTTGCCCTAACTCCCACAGATTATTGTTGTTAGATCAAATCTAATCTTCAGGGTGTCGAACAGCTTGTTCACACGGTTACCAAGAACCTGGACCCAAAATGAAAAGGGGCCGCCTGACATATATACTCCACCTTGTAAAATAAGAATACAACATCCTTTGGCATAATGGTTGCACAGCTAGAGTCTGATGGGAAGGTTGTTCATTCAACCCCTCATCTTGCATAACTTTTTGTCCCGTATTTTTATGTGTAGACTGTAGTAGGCCCACTGCAGTCTGCAGTTACGTATGTTACGGAGTACTTTGTTCATCCAGCTCTTCAACTAACTATGATTAACAATTAACAAGAGAGAAATAATTTGTGTCCCTCTTTATGTTCATCTTCACTCTTCACTGTTACTAAAATCTAACAGAAAAACTTGTATGGAGTACCGACTTGCTTACTTCATGTTTGTCTATAGAAACAGACATCAATATAAATAATAATTTGTGGGAAAATAACTCTTTGAATTAGTACAATTAACGAACTGTGATTAACAATTAACAAGAGGATGATGCTACTGCAGTGGCATAGCTAGTATCGTTAGTGGGTTGGGGCTGTTTTACTGTAAAAAGATATCTTTCTTTTTATTATGGGGTCTCAAGACAATTTTCAAATTAAACAAATTTAACCCTAAAAAGGTCAAAAGTTTTCCCTCCAAAAATAAAATAAAAGGTCAATTGTCCGAAAATTGTAGGGTCCCGAGACACACGAGCAATTATGTAGCTACGCCTCTATGATAGAGTCCAGTGTTAGAAAATTTTTACAAGGATAAAAAATAGCATTCTCCATCTCAAAAATAACGTACTATATATAAAGTGTGTAATTTTTTTTAATGGTATGCTAAGTCGCAAGGCCCTAACTTAGGTTTTGGAATCAGGCCTCCAAATTTCATTAGACGGCTCTGTTTATCGTGATTTATTGTTTCTGAACTAGTTACTAATATGTAACTTTCCCTGGCTTCATATGTCCATAAGAGTGGTTTGATCTTGAAGAAAATCTATTTTGACAGCTCAATATAACTTAGTATCTTCTTCCTTTTGAATTGTATGTTCTCGAAATATGGTTTTTTGCCTATGCCTGTTTTGACACAGACATTTTAACTTTAGCCGTATAATTAAAGACTGAAAAGTCGTATCTTTTGTTGTAATTTTAGCTCTTTAATAGAACTTATTTTTCGTCTTTTTTATGCCAAGATAGATAATATTATGTTGTTTTGAACATGTTATACTTGTATTTGGTTTCTATCTTTCCTTTTTTTAGTTGTTTGATAGTTACTAAGGATGTTTACCGGGGTTGCTATCCTTCAGGGTAAAGGAATGATGAACTAAGATTTTGGCTACTGCGAATCTAACTCTTGTGTATACAAGTATATTTCATTATCTATAAAGAATTTAAAATAGATATCGTTTGTTTTATTGCGACATTAATAGGCCTTATTTTCACATGATTCTTCTTAGAATTGTGTGATCGTCGTTGCTTTCGAAAGACAGAACCTTTTTTGGTTCTTACCATTATCATCTCTTATTTCAGGGAGATCATCCATGTGACAAGAGGAGGACAAAGAGAGAGTACCAATCTTCTTTCCCAGCTATTGATTTCTCACTGGTAATTTACATTTGTCTGAATGAGGTTGGATGTTCTCCATTTCCACGCCTCTGACATAATTCTTTTCCTCTTCAACATCTTAAACATCAGATAGAAAGCGACGAGGACATACTGTGGAGGGCGGAGAAAAGAGAAACAGATGAAGAAGTGGCGGAGAGAGGAATGAAGTTTATGAAATGGTATGTATGCTCTTGTTCGTAGTTTATGTGAACTCTCTCCTTTCTCCACTTCATTTTACTTTTGTTTAATTTCTTATTTTGTATTCTGTTTTATTTTGATTTAGGCTATGGAGCCGAAGAGAAAAGGAAATTGCTATTGTTACTCACAGCGGGTTTTTGTTTCACACCCTTGGTGCCTTTGGAAATGATTGTCATGAAATTGTGAAAAATGAAATATGCACACAGTAAGTGTTGATAGTTGATACTCCTGTATTTCATTAAATTCACTGTCCATATCTCAAATTGACAGATCTTATGGTAAACCGGCACTTTATCAACTGATGATAGCATGTTCTGCGTCCTCAACTTGTAATTGTCTTGGGTTTAACTGAGTTTTCGTCTATGCATTTGCTGTTTTGCAGCTTCAAAAACTGTGAACTACGCTCTATGACTCTTGTTGATAAAAGGTGAGCTTTAGAACTAACGCTAACGTCAATCTTCCTTGCCTGCATTAGACTGAATTGGTTTAATGGTTATGGTACAAAATTTGCAGTATGGCAAGTCATGATACTCCCACGACAAACTTTACGGGAAAAGTTCCAGATGGAGCAGATCGTCCAAGTGACGCAGTAGATGAGAAGCTTTCGTAGTGTGACCCTCGTTCCAGATTGGTAATCAGAATGGGATTAATGGATTATGCTCTGAATGACTTCTACAGTATCAAACTATTTAGTATCAAGCTTTGGTTCCGTAACCCTCATTTTAGATTGGTAATCAAAATGGTATTCTAGGCTTTAGAATATCAACAAACTGGTGGATTTTCATTCAATACACATTCAGTATCAAGCTTTCATAATGTTACCCTCATTTTAGATTGGTAATCTAAATGGCATTCTAGACTTTAGAATATCGACATATAGTGGATTTTTATTTAGATATACGTTCAGTATCTATCCTTAGGGTAAGATTATTGGCGGTCTTGAGACAAGATTTTGTTAAGTCTTAATACAAAACTCTCTCAATTTTACCACTAATCTACCCGAGTCTTGAGAAAGTCTTAAGTTGAGTTTTAGAAATTTCTGATTCTCCTTAAGACTTGGGTGAGTCTGGACTCCACTAGCAGTAATTTTAATAAGTATGTAAAAAGAAAAACTGAAATGGAAAAGTAAAGTCTGAGTTGAGTCGGACGGATAATGTACTCTCTCCATTAACTTTTTATTGCCTCATTTTTCCATTATATGTGAGGAGTATTATATTGAAACAGGATGATAAAAAAATGAATGGAGGAAGTATAAAGTTTTGGGTGGGTCTGAAGTGAGTGAACAATAAAAAAATAATAAAAGTTAATGGAAAACTGATGTGGCAGTGTCTTACGATTTTGGGAGTCTTACGGATAATGTTACCCTTAGGCTATATTTGGATACAATTTTAGGGAGGGAAAGGGAGAGGAAGGGAAGTGAGGGGAGGGGAAAGGAGGTGAGGGAAAATGAATGTAGTTGTTTGAATAATAAAATTGATGAGATGGAAATGGAAGGGGAGGAAAGAGGGAGTTGGTATAATGGTGGGAGACTATTCAAGAAAATATGTGTTTACATACCTAAATGAAGGTTCAAATAAAGTTTTCTCTTCAAATCTTGCCTCTCATGGAAAAAATTTAGTTTGTCCTTAAGTAGGAAAGTAAATCGCTCCCTTTCCCTCATTTCCTTTTCCCTCCGATTCTCTTAATACAAACACACCCTTAATTTACAAATCTAAGGAAGATTTTGGGTGATTCGTTAACAATGTGTTAGCTATAAGAATTCAAATTTCCTAAACAGATACAAAATAAGTATAAAAACCCATAATTACTTTAGTTAATCAAACTGTAAGCCTAATCAGGTGTAGAATTCTATTTAGACTTTGAAATAAATTTTAGGCGTATTTAAACGAATCTTCACTTTAACTTGAATTTTCGGACAGATAGTATATATGGTACCGGACGCAATAGTGTTAGATATAACAAATACTGTTTATCATTTGAGTATTAGATGTACCCGACACATTATAATAGCGCGAAATTACAAAATTGCAGTATATTAATACCAAATGTAGCATTATTGCAAGTAAAACAAATCATCATTATTGGTTACATGATTAGTTTTGCTTTAAAGGTTGGAAGTTTTAGCTCCTTTGAGTAAATTCCAAATTGTCTTGTTTGGTTGCTTTTATGTTAACAAAGAATTTTGCTTGATAATATCCGTCACAAGCTGAAAACGGATATTTTACTTTCACAAAAATGCGAGTGAACATGCAAATGAGAGAAAGTGGAGCATTATATGAATATTACAACTAGCATTATGTGAGAGAGATACTATCTGTTTTTAGCTTGTGACGGATAATTCCCGCCCTCGATGGAAATTTGTGTTACGTTAATGTTGAATGTTGATAGGATATCGCGTCCTAACTTCTATTAATAGCACTTGATTTAACACGAAATGTTTCTATTAGCTTACGATAGCTTAACATCTGGATAAAATGTCCTTTGACATTTTAGGTGGGATGTCCCATGCTTTACTGCTTTTTGTTTACACCATGTCTGAATTTCTAAACAATACTCCTACAGTCCTACTGTATAATTTATGAGTTTGCTTCGAATCTGGTTTACCAAAATTACTCCTCTCTAAACCTAGCAAGTGGATCAACCAGACGTGGTTCAGATTAGTCAATTTACATTAGGTTAATTTTAGGTTTACTGGCTTTGAGTCAGGCCGGTTATTTCTGATTTGAGCTATTTTCGAGTTAACCATTATCGAGTTATTCATGGATATTATCAGTTCGCAACAATAATTCAGGTCCAGTTATAGTGAGTAGGGGGTCACCGGTCCAAAACTGAACCGGACCGGATAAACCCGTAGACCGGATAGTCACCAACCCTAAGTTTTTTGGTTCAACGAAGCGCGCACTTTGTCGCATTACAATAGGGGGAGGGGGGATTCGATCCTGGAAACTATTATCCACAATACCTCCGTCTTAACCACTAGACTAAGACATCTTCGGTCACCAACCCTAAGTTAAACTTATTAAACTTGTTAACAATTGTTAAACTTGAAAATTATACTCATGTAAACTTGGTACGTTAGAATAGGGTGAATATCATTATTACTCTCCCCATTCTTCCTAACTAAAGGAGCATATAGTAATTTTACCTATTTTTAAAAAAAATTCAAAATTTAAAGTAGGATAATAAAAGTGAAATAAAAAATGTGTTACAATGTTTTGATGGAGTATTAGTTACTGCAGTAAAAATACATTATGGACAATAATGATAATTCACTCATCCACTACCGTCTAATTAAGAATAGATATTGACAATGGGTGTGCAAAATCCGATCCCGACCGGAAAAATGGATCGGACCGGAGAAAAATCGGACCGGTACCGGACCGGACCGAAATCTACCGATGCCCACCCATAGATATTGTTGAAGAAAGATAATAAAAGTGAAATAAAGAAATATCAAACTATAATAAATAGGAGTATGTCAATAAATTGTTAAAATACTCACCTTAGAAAAAGATTTAAATTTATATGACAAATATAAATCGTTTTAGTAACATCTTTGTGTTAAACAAAACGTTTTACTTATAACAAATACTAGTTTTAAACCCGTGCAAATTGCACGGGTATATTTTTTGAAAAAATGTGGTGGATAATTAATATTATCGAATAGTGTCAATAATACGTAAATATTTTGCATTCAATTTCTATTATATTGATAATACGTTAAAATGCATGTTTTAAATAAAATTTAGCACATTAAATTGAGTGCCCAAAAATGTAAATATTACTATAAAATCAAAACAGTTGTTCAAATGAATAACGATTACATTATCCTTCAACAAAACGTAAATTACGCCATTCATGATTTAAATAAAAATGTTCGTAATGTTTCAGAATCTACGATTTTAACGTAGTATATTAAGCTGTTATTGTGCAGGAAAATCATCAAATATTATGCGGGATCCACCTGAGTGAATTAAAAAAAATTACGCCATTAACTCATAATCAGATTATAATTTGCGTGGAGGAGTTTATAATTTTTATTACGCCATTAACTCATAATCAGATTATAATTTGTGTGGAGGAGTTTATAATTTCTTTTTCCTGATTGTATATTAATATTACGTTATTTTAATCTTGTTTAAAATTTTGTATGTTCGGTTTTTTATTGTTGTAAATTGTTATTAATTATAATATTTTAATCATCTAAATAAATTGTGGCATAATTATCACAATGTCTATTTCTAATTAATTGATTTATATAAAAAAGCTCGGAATGTTTCGTAATCTACGATTTTAGGCATTTATTTGAAATACGTAGAATATTAGGCCATTATTGTGCAGGGAAATCATAAAGTATTGTGCGGGACCCACCCGAGTGAATTAAAAAAAAAAAAAAATTAAAACTTGGATGAATGACGTGGCGCAACCACAGCCTGATAATGTTTCAGAATTTATATAGATAAGATTATCCGTCACAAGATGAAAATGAATAGTATTTTTCCATAATAAAGCAAATAAGAGGAAATAATACACCTAATAAATAACATCACTTGTATATTATAAAAAAAAAATATCCGTTTTTAATTTATATGGACGGTGCCCGTCTTCCATTAACATTTAAATAAATCAAATAATTGAGTTGTTACCACAAAGTGAGTGTGCTATTATTCCATGTGCAATTATTTGGTCAGACTGCCTCTAAAATGGAAGCCCCATGTGCAGAACAAACCCCAAAATGCTGTCAATGTAATGGACACGTTACACTCAGATTTGGTTAGTCTTAGAAGAGACCAGGAAATGACTAAAATCTGAATTGAATCGTGAACTAGGTAAGACTAAAACGGATATGGATATGGACACGGATAGGACACGAACATATGATACGACATTCCATGAAATTTAGGATACGAGACATGTCATTTAAAAATAATAAAATATAGTATATTTTATGGTTATAAATAACGTATAATTTTATTTCCATCATGTATTTGCAGCTAAATTTAAACAAGTAAAGATACAATTCGACCTTTACTATAACTAATTCTCATTTTCTTCTACCCAAACTCATTTTCTAGTCGATCGTTTTTTAAATTTTATTCATCATCTAAACTATAAAATGTTTAGCCTTGTGTCCAACTAGTGTCGGATACGGTGTCAAACACGGGACGACTAATTAGAAAAAGTGTATGTGCTACCTAGATCATGAATGACATGACTTGTTACTAGTTAGTTATACTAGTTTCACAATAGCATATTTCTCACAATTTACAAACGGATTAAGTATTATCCATATAAAATAGATAAAATTAAAGTAGAGCGTTTAGTGATAATAATTAGTGTTATCTTATCTACACATATGAATAATACGTAACTCATCGCAAACTTATGACAAACGCCGTCACAACACTCACAAGAGAGATTTATTTTACTAGTTTGTTAGTCTTAGTTTTATTAATGTCGAGTTATCTTTTAGAAGATTATTAAAATTCTCGTGTAACTTATGAGGTATGAAAATGAGTTAGGGCGACTCTTTGACGCTATGGATGACGATGGATCCATGATTGGCAAGATCCAACCCGCATGTATCGGATATGGATCATATTTTTGGGCCCGTTGAATATGGTGATTTGATTTCATTACTTACAAAACGGATATGAATATGGATCTAATCTCCCTACTCAAGTCCATATCCTTATGGAACTCGTTCCAATGGAAAAAGAAAAGTATCAAATTATTCGTTTACACACTTCACAAATCAAAACTTATTTGAACCAAAAAAAAAAAGAAAAAAATCAGAACTTATAGTATACTCCCTCCGTTCGATTCCACTTGACATGTTTGTTTTTTCACGTTTGCCAACGCACGTTTTACATCTAAAATATCTTTAGCTACGTAGTTGCAAAAATTATAAAAGTTATATATTTTTATTGTACTCGTAAAGACGAATCAAACAAGACCCCACATGAATATGTTTTCTCTTACGTATTAGGAGAAAATTGAGATTAAATGTGCACTTGTGAATAGTGTACAAAAAGCAAACCTGTCATGTGGAATCGAACGGAGTGAGTACAAAATTAAAAGTTGGTAGTGGATGACAATGACACTTAATTTGGTTAGTGACATTGAATTTGTAGACTTTATGCCATTTTGTAGTGAGATGAAGATGGAAATTGGAATGCTACTATGTACGTACTCCGTACAATATACCGCTTACTTTGGGTCGGTTGTTTCCTTTAAGAATTTGACCCGTCGTGAGTTTGCGACGAATATATGCATCACAAATACTCTCTCTGAGTTTTTATGATTGTTCCTATTTTTCTTTTGGTGCGAGTTTAGTGATTGTTTCTATTTCTTTTTTTAGTAACTTTTTTGTGGTCCAAAATGAATTGGGTGTGGGGTAGGGTGTTTTGTGTGGTTTAGAATGATTTTCTTATTTTTTGGTATAAAGCAAAAGGAACAATCATGATAACTCGGAGGGAGTACTTATTATCTAATAAAACAGCAAGTTTTTCTTGTGATCCGTCACAAACTTGCGACGGGTCAAAACTATCCAAGTTGCTTAAAAAAACAAATTAATCTATTATTACCAAGATATGCTACTTTTGTCTCATCTCTTTATATAGATATTACTTGACCTGTCATAAATTTACAGCGGATATATCCGTCACAAATGAAAATTTGGGCGGATAAGGATAAAATAATGTAAACGGAGTGCCGTTTGCTCCCAAAGAAGTAAAATTTTAAAAAATTGTCAAGTTGAATTAAGTAGGAGCAATTAAGTGAGTAATCCGTAGTGGAAATAGAGGAAGAGAAGGAATAAAAGGAGAAAAAAGAAAAAGAAGGAAAAAGAGTGTGGGACGGACTCAAAGATAAAAAGAGAGGTAGAATTGAGGAGAAGTGTTGAAGTCCGTGGTGTTAAGTAAATGAGAAAACAAGAAACCCAGGACATCATACTCACTTACTCACTCACTCTCTCTTTAAACTAAACACTCTTCACTTTTCTACTTTTCTGTGTTCTTCACCTGTTCTTGAATGAATTGCAGATATCTGCTGCATATTTACATTCATCCTTGCATGTCATTTGATTCCTTGTTGATTAATTAATTAATTCAACCTCCTCTTCTGTTTCGTTGGTTGCTTGGTTGTTTAAGCATGGGAAAGTCGTCGTCGTCTTCGTGTTTGAAGTTGGTAGCATGCGGCAGCAACACCGCCGCTACTGATTCTGATGATGATCATCATCATATTCATCATCTTTCTCTCACTTCTACTGCTGCTGCTACTACTGCTACTACTACTACTCAGGTTGCTTTCTTATTTATTTCATTTCCGGTATATATTTATATTCCATTTTTAGATAGATCTGTCTGATTTCTTCACTGTTCACTGTTCACTGTTCACTGTTCACCATTGTTTAATAAACATAAACATACATTCTAATTCGTCATTCAAATCTGATTTCCAGATCTGATTCTAACATCTCACTTTCATTTCATTTGATTTCATTTGTTTGCAGAATAAGGCTTCCCCTGATAAACGTGGCTGGAGTTTTAGGAAGAAATCTTCTAGGCATATTCTTACTTCTGAACCTCCAACCTCTGCAGATAAACCGTCTCCTAAAATCGTTACCACTGACTTTCAATCACCAGTTAAAACCACTACCACCGATGTTGATAAACTTGCTCAACACTCTACTTTAGAATACGATGACGATGAGAAGCCAAAGCTACCTAAAACACTTGATGCACTTCCCGAACCTCCTTCCAAACAACTTGATGCACTTGCCGAACCTCCTTCTAAACCACTTGATGCACTTCCCAATGCCGAACCTCTTTCTGAACAAATTCAAGTTACTCACCTGCTACTGCCTTCAAACGACACTACAAATCGATCCTCCGATGACTCTGTCATGCTTCTGGAAAATCCGAGTTTTGAGCCGCCTGTTGATTTAGGTACAGTTACCGAATCAGTGATTTCTGCGGGAGTTTCAGAAGATTATGCTGATGCCTCCGTCTCTGTGGATGAGCCTGTTGCTATTACTCTTCAGGCATTAATAAGAGGATTTCTGGTATGTATATGTTCCGAAACACATGATGTGTGTTTTCATCTGCTGGGCATTTCACCTTATATCAGGCCTGCATTACTTGTTGATTGATTATCTTTTCACTATTATGTTGACAGACTCGACAACAATTTTTGCATTTAAAGAATGTTGTTATGCTCCAAGCTGTTATTCGGGGGCACCTGGTGCGCAGGAATGCCCTTGAAACTCTCCATTGTATCCGAGGCATTGCAAAGGTTCAAGCACTTGTACGTGCTCAGAGTTCAAAGTCATTGGTAATTCTCTTGTTATATTTTAGTCACCCATTTCGGTAATAATTACTTATTGCTGTGAGTGCAATTGTAGTTGTAGCGTAATCTTACATTTACTTTTTTGCATTTGATGATGTAATTCTCTTCCTCATAAATCAGCTGAACCTTTTTGGGAATTCCAATGACTACTGGCAGTTATATATGCGATGTCTTTTGGGGCGTTGTCGTAACACATAAAATGCATAACCCTCCTGAGGGGATTGTATGGTGGATGGGTGTCTTCTTAGCTTTGAAAAGCAGGCCTTGGGCGTGTTTAAGCCCAAAGCTCTGTGTATAGCTAGCCAAAACGCCTCAGTGTGCCTTGTCTAGAGGTGTGTAGTACAGAGTACTACACAGTTTCAAAAAAGAAAAAGTTCTTCAGGTTCTATTAGAGTCTTACTATAACCTTCTCCTTGGCACATTTTCCTTAAAGTTTACTTCTTTACATGTTAGCCCTCTCTAAATGCAAAAAAAAGGAAATATTGCACAAAACTTGTTGTGTGCCTCGTGTCTATATGGGGCAGGTCGCAGGCGGCACGGCTTGGTGCTTTGTCTCTTCAGGACCTCTTTGCCTTGGTGCACCTCACACCTATTTCAAGTTAGTGTTGTAGTTCTTGCACAGGCTGGGTTCTCTCTATTGGATGTGTTTCCATTGCGTCCACTCCTAGGTTTATGATCTGATGGATTGTCGGGCTAGCCTAAAAGAAGATAATGTTTGCTCTAAGCTGCTTGAATTGGCGTTGCCAAAAAAATATCATGTGATTCATGTCTAATAAGTGTGTTCTTTGAAGTTGCCAAAAAAATACGGAGTATTTGGGTGTTCTTTGTGTACTTATTGCATCTGCTAGTCATTGATATAGCCCAAAAAAACGTGTGTTTCAGGACCAAAATTATATAAAGAGTGAAGGAAGATTTTCTACTGCAAAGCTGCTTAAGAATAGTTTTGCACGCCAGGTAAACTATGTAAAGTGTCCTTTTGCTGTCTTACACCAGACTTCATCAGTTATCTGACATTAGCGTTTCTCGTTTGTTTTTTTGGAAAATGATTTATGCTTTGTTCTTTAGCTGATGGAGTCAACACCGAAACCAAACACTGTGAACATCAGATGTGATCCATTCAGCCCCAACTCTGCCTGGGCTTGGCTGGAGAGGTGGATGTCTGTCACATCTGCTGAACTTGAGAAGGTTAATCAGGTTGAGCCACGTCAATCAGAAGCTGATATTGAGCTTTCATCAAGGTCTCTGTCAGACTCATTTGATTCAAAGTCCATCGTGGATGAGATTAAGAAAACAAGCGAAGCAAATCATGTCGTGGACCCCGTTGATTCTCAGTCATCTCCTCCTTTCGTTGTGGAGAAGGAGCAGCCTGTCGTTGTGGAGGAGCAACCTGATGATCATATGGCAGAGGAAATTTATGATAGTGTGAATTCTGTAAAGATGGATGCTCTTGTAAATGTAAGTTCTGACTCACACATAGAGCCTTCATCCCTTCCAGATGAAGCTGCTACAGAGATCCAACAGGCTAAGCTTTGTGCAAAGCGCTCAGCATCGGAAGAGCTCAATGGCGAGGGAAAGAAGCTAATATGTGGATCAAGGAAGGCTGGTCATCTAGAAGTTGAGGCTGCTACATTTTCATCTCCGGAAGAAACTTGTATGAGAACTAGTGAGCCTAGTGTTGTAGGAGTTGATGTGCCTTCTGATCCCCGAATTATTGTTGCCGGGTCTGAATGTGGTACTGAACTTTCAATTACTTCCACACTCGATTCCCCTGATAGGTGTGAGCTTGAAAATGCACAACCTGAGCTGCAAGTCAAGATTCCGGAGATGTCTGTTGGTTGCGAAACCAACCCCATGTGTGATGTAAGTTCTGAGACCACCCAGCAGGAAGAGGTCCATGAGCTCCCGGGTTATTTGTCTGTTAGCGAAGTTGTGGCAAATGTCTTGCCTGAGCTGGAGCAGAAATCTGAGATAAGAGGGTCAGATGAGTCGATGAAATTCCCAAGTGTTGTTTCTGATGTTATTGAGGAAAAAGAGCAGAAAGAAGTCATAAGTGAACAGGATGCCTGCTTAGAACATGTGATAGGGCTTCCAGCAGAAAAATCATCCCCTGTAACTTCTCCAAGAAGTCATATGACTGTGCCGGAATCTCATGGGACTCCTTCCAGCGAAGTGTCAGTTAAAGATAAAAGGAACAAAATTGGTAGAAGTGGGTCCAGTACAAAACGTAGTTCCCTATCTGCAGGTAAGAGATCTTCATCAAATCCAAATCTGGAGTCGGGATCAAGAAGTAGTGTTGAGCATTTGGCAAAAGATCATAAAAGTGGCAGGAGGAGAAACTCTTTCGGGTCAACAAAATCTGATGCTGATCAGGAGCCTAGAGACAGTAATAGTAATAATTCTGTACCAAGCTATATGCAAGCCACCAAATCTGCTAAAGCGAAAGCTCATTCCCCTAGATCTAGCCCAGATTTCCATGATAAGGAGGTCAACTCTAAGAAGAGACCATCATTATCTGGTGCTGGTGGGAGGCAGGGCTCTCCTCGTGTTCAACGTTCACCTTCTGAAGCAGTGCAGGGTGCAAAAACTAATGGTTCCCATCCTTCTAACGGTAAGTTTTAGATTCATTTCGCACAAATTCTCATGAGATGGTTCTGGATAAGATGTTCAGAAGACTGACCAATATTACTCCCATCGTTTATTTATTTATTATTATACGGACTAGTTTTTAGGGCCATTTCTTTAATGCCCCTAACAGAGGGATAATGTTGCATACATCCACGTATGTGGACCCCCACCGTCTATTTATTTTGGAAGGGAAGCCGAGGATTTTCTAGTTATATGCAGATTAGATTAGAGGGGAAATCCTTTAGCCAAGGGTCTCATCGTTAGTGAAATCACGAAGTGAAGTTCTTTTTCTTCTTGAAGTTTTAATTAGTAATTAATTATCATTAGATGTACTCCTCCTTGCACCATTTTATGTCTTCTGGTGCAGAATGGATTTTTTTTTAACGGAACTGTTCCTTTTCACAGAGAGGAAATGGCAAAGGTGAGAGGTGTAAATGAGGAAAAGGGAATATGCAAGTATGCTAGTAGCATCATTGTTCAACGTGGTACCTGGATCATTCAACCGAGTGTTTTAGATTGGTTTGCGAGATTAACAATTCTCCATTAGAAATTGATTTGTTTCTTCTTGTGTACATTATAGTTACACTGTAATTTTTATACTGTGTTTTATTTTGAGAGTTTGGAACATCAGGGATTGCGTATGTTTTTGATGACAAAATTTCTTCTGTTGTGAATTTGTGACCGTATTGATTTTGGAATGTAGTCGCAATGAGGTGAGTCTGGTTCTCTTGCAATGAGAAATCATAAAGAGTTGCTCCTGCAGATTATTGTGCTTAAAAAGGCCGGTCATCCGAAATGTAATCTACAAGTCAAAATATTCGGGCAGACTATAGTGCCTACTCTGGTTTTGAAAGTTTGACAATTTGGATGAAAATGGAGAGGCTGAATTTCTGCAACGAGTTGGGTTGTGGGGGAGATGGAGAGTAAATCTAGATTGAAATCCTTTTGATATGTAAAACTGTGAATCAAAGTAATGAAAGTTTGGGGAACATTTGTGGTGCATGCTCCCTTTCCGTGCTATAATCGAAAGTTGTAAACAGTAACACTAAAATTTGAGAGAGACGGAGATTATTTCTTCGTATCTTTTATTTGTATTTCGTGACCCTTTTGTCATTGATTGTATCATAGTAGTTTTGTACCTATTTACATAATAAATATATTTATTTTATCTTTAATTATGATTTGTACCCATTTTATTACTTTTAGTACCACTTTTTCTTAAATTTGTACAATGAGTCTCTCAATAAGTTTATTTAAGAGGCGGTCTCTCAGAAGATCTATTGTTTTTTTAAAAAAATATTCAGGCTATTCTATTTGACTGCAATTTAAAGGCCTCTATGAACAATTTAACTGAGTATTCAATATTTTATTATATATATAATTATTTTGGACAAAAATTTGTATGTATTAGTTATGACAATATGTGGAGGAAAGTGAAAAGGAGATAAAATGGGAAGTCGCAAATTATTATCATAAATGATGGATAAATATGGAAATTGGAATATTTATGTGAATTTGCATTTTAGAAATGTGGAACATTATGGCCCTGTTTGGTAAACAGCGGATTAATATTGGCAGAAACAGATTTAAAAAGCAGATTTGACTAGCAGAATGATTTAACGGATTTGACTAGTAGATTTATTTAGCAGAATTATTTTAGAGGTGTTTGGTAATTAGCAGTTTAAATTAACAGATTGTCTAGAATCTTTGTAAAATGACATATGAGGATATGAAAAAATTATTTATTAAATATATAAAAGGAATGTTAGTATTTTATTAAGAGGGCAAATAAGTCAATTTTTCTTTCTAATATGCTAATCCAATATGCTGGTAGGAGCAGCATTGTAAAATAGCATATTGGACCCCAATATACTATTTCAATATGTCATTAACCAAACACCCTAAATAGCATATTGGTTGGTCAAACATGCTAATTGCCTCAAATATGCTAATTTTTCTGCAATATGCTGTTTACAAAACAGCGCCTATGACTTTTATGGGAAGTGGAGCTCTGGAAGGAGTAATATTTTTGTATTCTCTTGCTTGGAAAAATGATTTATCCGCGTTTTATTATTATTATTATTATTTTTTGGAAGGATATGTGCAGCTATCATATAAAAATGACAAAATAAGAGTTTACATAAAATTGGTGGGTAGCCGAGATACAAACTGAGCTACCACCCCTTAGCTACAGCAAAACTAAGCCGAGTAAAAATGTACGCAGCCATCCGCGCCCCTGTGAATTCGCTTCAGCAAGACAACAACATCCGAACCCAGCTCCCCAAGCGAAGAGAAAGAGAAAGGAAGGAAACCATAACCTGCAGCCGCACAGCGATCCCTGTACTTAGCACACTTGCGCCGAGCCGCATCAGCAACAACCCGACCAGGTACAAAATCGGTCATCCCAGTCTGAGTCAGAGGGGAGGACCCAGTCAAATCAATACACACATCACGCCCCCTGTCCCACGAATAAAGAAGCAAATTCGCAGGGCAAAGAGTACCGCCATGTCCATCGAACAAACCAATGTCAACCTCCTTACCTGCCGAAATCCCAGACCTATAGCAGATGTCCAATAGAGTATCCCTGACAAGGTTATGATGATGCTTAACCCCAACAGTACCAGCATAAGAGACAACGTGATCCCCAAAAACATCCTCAGCAAAACCCGAGAGCAAGCAGAGCAAGGCCCAGGTACTAGAGATGATCGTTTGCGGGCTTGGGCCGGACACGGCCGGGCCACCTTGAGAAAAAGTGTCCGGCGGGCCAATTTTTTATGTCCGTGCCCGCTAAAACGAGTTTGTTGAAGTTGTCCGTACCCGCCCGTTATAAGTTGGCGGGCCTGTCCATGGGCCGCCGGACTTTAAAACATAAGAGTAACGAACTTAAAAATGATGTATAAATATCTCAAAAATCCCAATATAGAAAATATTTATGCGACAAGAAAATGTGTTATGCTAATATTGCTTTCATAAGCATAACAAAGAGGGCAAAAAAAGTAAAAAGCGAGTAAGTTTATGGGTGGATTTCTCATTTCATTATTATTTTCGTTATTAATTTATTTGGGTATGAGATTATTACATAGACTTAATAGTTAATTAGTTTAGTAAATAATATACATAAAGTAAAAATTACGTTATGAGCTTTAGCGGGCCTAGCGGGTTGTTCACGAACATTTTTACTTAGTCCATACCCGCCCACTAATTTAGCGGGCCGAGTTTTCCTTGTCCATTAACCATTTATTTTAATATTTTTCATGACCAAGCCCGCTCAAATAGCGGACAGGACGGGCCGGACTGGACGGGCTAGCCCGGACATGATCAGCTCTACCAGGTACCAAGAAAAGTGGAACACCTAGCCTATACCCAAGCAGACAACGGTAGATCCTCCTGTTCATAGTATGCCCCAACCTAGAGATAGGAACCGCTCTCAACCAATCAGAAGAGTGAGCCCTATGCTGAGATTTCCACAAAGCCACCTGACGCGGGATAAGGAGAAAACCGACTCCGAAGAAGCAGCAACCGTCAATAAATAAATATCTGTCAATTTCTTCATAAGTTTGGGGGCAGCAATTTCACTAGGGTTACCAAAAAAATCAGAACCAGTCGTCTCCGAGAACACTCGCAAGGCATCGGTGAAAGAAGGGTCATGGTCAATGATACCAGAAGGCCGCAAGAGCTTAGCCTGCAATTCAGCAGACTGCAAACGGGAAGCCAAGAACACATAATGTAGCACATCCCCGCCGCATAAATACCAAGTCCGCCTAAATGAAAGGGAAAGTAGCAAGGCGCCACTGCCACCCCCCAAACCAAGGCCCAGACGCTGTTATTATTATTATTATTATTATTATTATTATTGGTGTTGTTATTATTTTAGGGGCTCTTGTTTAAAAAGATAACAAGTAATTAGAAAAATAAAGTATGAAGTTCTAACTCCATATCTTAGGCGTCGTTTGTATCATTTCTTAGAAATGAAATGGATTAGAATGAGAAATCGTAGTAGTATGACGTTCTAACTCCATACCTAAAGGGGTGGTATGTGATTCCAGGGGTGTTGGGTGGGATGAGAATTCGGATGGATTCTAACTCTTCCAAAATGTGTTAACCAAACACTAGAATATTTAAAATCTATTCAACTTCATTCTAAACCACCCAACCAAACACCTTATTATAAGGGGAAAAATTGTATGGAGTAGTTAGTTATTGGTAAGATGGTTAAATTATAGGGTGAAAAATGAAGATGACTAATTGATGTATAGTAAGTCTTGCTTAAGACGAGTATTATTCGTCTTAAACTTAACACGAGTCAAATACCAGCAAGTGAGGTAATAAAGACAAATTTTTTTGTCATCTACTAGGTGACAAATAGAGTAATTTGGTATGTATTTGATCTGTGTTACACTTAAGAGCGATAATAACGAATTAAAATGAGGTCACGGTCAAACCATAGTGGGGAGTGGAGGTAAGATTGTAAGGCCCTGTTCTTTTGGACTTCAAGTCACTTAATTTAAGTTCACTTCAGATCCTATAAGTTCAGTTCAGTTCAGTTCAGTTCCTATAAGTTCAGTTCAGTTCCTATAAGTTCAGTTCAGTTCAGATCCTATAAGTTCAGTTCAGTTCAGTTCCTATAAGTTCAGTTCAGTTCCTATAAGTTCAGTTCAGTTCAGTTCAGTTCCTATAAGTTTAGTTCAGTTCCTATAAGTTCAGTTCAGTTCCTATAAGTTCAGTTCATATAAACTCAATTAAGAAAAGTTATATACGGAGTATTATTTTTAACAACTGATACAAACATTTCGCTTTAATTATTCGATACACGTCATCTATAAAAAAACAACTCATTAATAATTTACTCATCTTTTACTCTCTAATTAATGCCAAATTATCATCCTCATTAATGCCAAAAAACAACAACTCATCATACGACGCCCTCACCCTCACCAATTGTCTCTCCCATTAATCAGTTTCTTCATCATCATTGTTAGAGAAAATAAATGGTTAGAGAAATTTGTAATAGTGAATTATTTTTTATCGTAATGTAATTGTAGTATAATGTATGAACTATGAACAAATCATTATATATAAAGTTGAAAATATTTTAAACTACCTTGTGTTTTAGAATAATTTTTTATCAATGTAATCTATTGGATAATAATAATAATAATAATAATAATAATAATAATAATAATAATAATAACAACAACAACAATAAGAACAAGAATAACAATAATAACAACAACAATAACAATAATAATAATAATAATAATAATAGTAATAGTTAACTTAAATTAAAATAAAGTTAATTAAGTTCGGATTTTATACGTTCAGTTCAGATCCTATAAGTTAAGTTCAGTTCAGATCCTATAAGTTCAGTTCAATTCAGTTCCTATAAGTTCAGTTCAGTTCCTATAAGTTCAGTTCAGTTCAGTTCAGTTCCTATAAGTTCAGTTCAGTTCCTATAAGTTCAGTTCAGTTCAGTTCCTATAAGTTCAGTTAAGTTCAGTTCCTATAAGTTCAGTTCAGTTCCTATAAGTTCAGTTCAGTTCAGTTCAGATCCTATAAGTTCAGTTCAGTTCAGTTCAGTTAAGTTTCAGTCCAAAAGAACAGGGCCTAAGAAGAATGAGAGAGAAGTGAGAGGGGTGAATGAATAATAATGGGAATTGAATAAATAAATAAATAAAAGAAAGGAAAAAGAGAAGTCGTAGTGGAAAGAGTAGGAGAAGAGAATTAAGAGCAGTAATAGTAATACTAATAAGGCTGATATCGCTGACCAGTCTCCTCTGCTCTCTCTCTTCTTATTCTCTCTCTCCTCCTCCTCCTCCTCCTTCTTCTTCCTCTTCTTCCCTTCTTCTTCCCTCGAGGCACTCCCTTCTTATTCCCTTGCCTTCATCTTTCCTTCCGATCAACATAAGCTTTCTCTATTATTCATTCATTCTATTACTACAACCTGTCATTTCTTATTCAATTGGAATTACTTACATAAATATTAAATAGATAGATAGATAGATAGGGTTGACTTGAGTTGCCGTCTTCTTAGACAATCAATCAATCAGTCAATGAATTTGATGAAGATGAAGTTGATTACAAGAAGGTGTTAGAAATGGTGAAGGCGTGGTTGTTGTGCTTCATCATCACTTGCTGCTGCTCCTGCTGCTACTTGTTTGGATCTGTCTCTTCTAATGCTGAAGGTTCAATCATCTTTCTGCTTTTTTAATTATTCTTCATTCAATTGTATGCATATTTAATGTATGTATGTTCTACTACTACTGCTACTGCTGCTACTAACAGGTGATGCCCTCAACTCCCTTCGAGTCGCTTTGAATGATCCAAATGGAGTCTTACAGAGTTGGGATCCTACCCTTGTCAATCCCTGCACTTGGTTCCATGTTACCTGCAACAGCGACAACAGCGTTACCAGAGTGTATGCTTTGCTTTTTTTAACCATTCCTCCTTTTTCTTTTTCACAAATTCTCATTGAAGACGGACCAATTCCTTCTTTTTCACAAATTCTCATTGAAGACGGACCAATTCCGTCTCATCAGGAAGACGGGTCAAAATGTCACCATTTCAAAATGTCACCATTTTAAGACAAATGTGACCATGTGAAAAAACAACCTGTGAACTTAGAAATTTGTACCGGTTACATTTGGCGTTAAGGGAGGGAAAGGGAGGGGAGGGGGAAGGAGGGAAGAGAAAGGGAGGGGAGGGAAGGGGAAGGCAAATGAAAGAGGTGTTCGGATACAATTTC
Source organism: Silene conica (assembly GCA_029255685.2). NCBI lineage: Eukaryota > Viridiplantae > Streptophyta > Magnoliopsida > Caryophyllales > Caryophyllaceae > Silene > Silene conica. Next base: position 5,023,522 of record CM055314.2, read on the forward strand.
CTTCCAAATCTCTCTTATTGTGAAGAGATTTTGATTTGCCTTAGAGGAGAGAAAATGTATCCCTTTAAATCTCTCCCCCCTCCATTTCCCTCCATCCTTGTTTGCTATCAAAATAAGAGATTCTAAATCCCTAAAATGTTAACATTTGGCCCGTCTTCTTGAGGAGACGGAATGTCACCGTCTTCTACAAGTTGTTCTTTTTTAATCATTCTTTCATTTCTGCTCGCTCAGTGATCTTGGTAATGCTAACTTGACCGGTCAACTTGTTACTGCCCTCGGTCAGCTTCCCAATCTTCAGTACTTGTAAGAACCCCCCACCCTCTTTTTCCTTTACATTCGTTCGTTCATTCATTCACTCACTATCTACTCTTGAAGTATTCTTATTAGTTATTATTATTATTTACAGGGAACTTTACAGCAATATCATCAGTGGTCCTATTCCCTTTGAACTCGGAAATTTAACCAATTTAGTCAGCTTGGATCTCTACCTTAACAATCTCACTGGCCCTATTCCCGACACACTCGGCAAGCTTCAAAAATTGCGTTTCTTGTATGATTTTTTTGTACATTCTTCCTTATCATCTTCCCCCCTTCCATCCTCTCTACTTTCAGATTAACACTTTCTCTCCTCTCTATCTTATGGACACCCGATAGGCGGCTGAATAACAACTCCTTGTCAGGAGAAATACCAAGATCATTAACAGCTATCGGCACTCTCCAAGTCCTGTCAGTACTCAACTCATTAGCTCTATTCACTAACTATGCTTCATTGCTTCACATTACAATTTCTAGTTTTCTGTATCATATAAGGCTCGTATATCATTCTCTTTTTTTCTTCGCTATTCAAATGCAGTGATTTATCATACAATAATCTATCAGGAACGGTTCCTGTCAATGGCTCTTTTTCACTGTTTACCCCCATAAGGTCAAATGCCTTCTCTTCATTGCCTCAATATGAAATCTCCATTGTTTTGAGGTGATGTAACTGTTTGTTTTTGGCTGCTGTCATGTTTCTTGTTTCCAGTTACCATGGCAATGTCAACTTGAAAATGCCACCAACGCCAACGCCTCCCCCGATTCAAACGCCATCAGGTTCATCTTCAAGTATGTCATTTTCTATGTCTCGAGACTCTCAACATCCACACCACCCAAGTTGCAGACTTTATTCCCTATTTCCTACGAATTATTTTATTGTAAAATTCATTTTGCTTCCCTAATTCCTACATCATGCCTTGTTTTCTCAAATTCTTGCACTTGTTCGCCCTTCTCATATATCCCCCCGGTTTCGTACTCCGTATCTGTTTGATGCGTGCACTTGTTCAAGTAATGAATTTTGGTTTCTCACAACAAATTTGGGTCCTTGTATCTTTTTCAGCTGGTAGGCAAGTACTATATATATTGTACACGTACTTCTTTTGTATCCTTTGTCACTCGAAAACATAATGCTGGTGGTTAATATACCTTAATTGTGTTTTGCATTAACTATAGTGTAAACCATAAAATTTCAAAACCTGCAATAATAATTAAAGAGGCACAAAAATAATACGGAAAACAAGATTTTTATTGAAAGATTGAAGGTTACAATTTTCGTAACTCTCTTGATTCCATCTCTAAGGGTTTTGATAGGGTTTTGATAGTACTACGAGAGTCTTATCGACTTAATCTCGTAGGGGAGGATGGGGTCGTTTTGTGACTTATTACATCTTACCTACAATTTGTTAGTAGGAAGATGGGGTCGTTTGACTTAGTCCATCTGCTCTCCTCTAACCCTAGAGTCAAGGTCTTTATTTATAGTGAAATGGCTTGAAGGACAAGGAACAATATTCTAGAATATTTTAATTATTTCCTAAGATATTATCACAATATTTATTGATAATTATCTCGAAATATTAAAGATACACTAAAAATTAAATAGATACCAAAATTCAAAATTCAAAATTCAAAATTTTGGTGTCGACAAATGCCCCCTCGAGACTAGTTGTAGAGATTTGATGTTAGCTGCAACTTTGTCTCGAAACTTGCTATTAAACTTGATCCTTGGAGAATGGGGATGAAGAGCGAAAATTGTCCCACCGAGCGTGCCAATTTGTAAACCATAAAATTTCAAAACCTGCAATAATAATTAAAGAGGCACAAAAATAATACGGAAAACAAGATTTTTATTGAAAGATTGAAGGTTACAATTTTCGTAACTCTCTTGATTCCATCTCTAAGGGTTTTGATAGGGTTTTGATAGTACTACGAGAGTCTTATCGACTTAATCTCGTAGGGGAGGATGGGGTCGTTTTGTGACTTATTACATCTTACCTACAATTTGTTAGTAGGAAGATGGGGTCGTTTGACTTAGTCCATCTGCTCTCCTCTAACCCTAGAGTCAAGGTCTTTATTTATAGTGAAATGGCTTGAAGGACAAGGAACAATATTCTAGATTATTTTAATTATTTCCTAAGATATTATCACAATATTTATTGATAATTATCTCGAAATATTAAAGATACACTAAAAATTAAATAGATACCAAAATTCAAAATTCAAAATTTTGGTGTCTACATGTAGTATGTAGTGTGAAATCAGCACGGCTTTACATCAACCTTCCCTTTACTTGAAAAAACAGAAGATAAGGGAATGTTTGGATTCGGGGATTTGGAGGGAAAGGAAGGAGAGGGGGAGCAAGGCATATAAAATCCGTTGTTTGGTTAGCAAATGAGGGTGGAGGGAAATAGATTTGGAGGGATCAATTTTCCCCTCCAAGGCAAACCAAAATCCCTTCATCATAGAAAAGATTTGGAAGTAAATTTTATATTTGTATCCGAATACCCATCCTTCATTCCCTCTCCCTTCTCTTACCCCGTATCTCCTTTCCCTCCTATTTTGCTATTTAAACAAGCCCTTGATGTTCCCTTGAAACCATACTTTTGAAGAGGTGCAAACTTTCTAATGCATTTACCTTTGAATGACTTTCCAGGCGCGAATAGCGCCACTGGAGCCATTGCTGGAGGTGTTGCTGCTGGTGCAGCTCTACTGTTTGCAGCTCCTGCGATCTCCCTTGCTTGGTGGCGGCGAAGGAAACCTCAGGATCATTTCTTTGATGTTCCGGGTCAGTGGAGATGTCTAAAAAAGCTTCTTTTTTATTTATGTCATAAGATGTCAGACTATATTCTTCTTTGCCTGGCTGCAGCTGAAGAAGATCCAGAAGTGCATTTGGGACAACTAAAAAGGTTTTCCTTGAGAGAACTGCAAGTTGCCTCGGATAACTTTAGCCACAAAAACATCCTTGGTAGAGGTGGGTTTGGAAAAGTTTACAAGGGCCGACTTGCCGATGGTTCTCTTGTCGCAGTCAAGAGGCTGAAAGAGGAGCGCACTCAAGGGGGAGAACTCCAGTTTCAGACCGAAGTTGAGATGATTAGCATGGCTGTCCATCGGAATCTTCTTAGGTTGCGTGGTTTCTGCATGACACCAACAGAACGATTGCTTGTTTATCCATACATGGCTAATGGCAGTGTTGCATCCTGTTTGAGAGGTAGCAATCATCTTCTGGTTATTGTTGATTCTATTGATGTACTTTAACGGAATTTATGTCTGTGAATGACAAATGAATCCTCAGTTGTCATATACTCGTATCCCTTCACTCCCCACCTTTTTTTTTCTCTCAAATACAAATATGTATTGTCTTGTCTAAAGATGAGTGAGGTTGTTGATACTTTGGATGTATTACATGTGTGGTTATGATGATTGTAGAGCGCCCAGAGTCACAGCCGCCTCTTAATTGGGAAATTAGGCAGCGAATTGCATTGGGGGCAGCAAGAGGGCTTGCTTACTTGCATGATCACTGCGACCCAAAAATTATCCATCGTGATGTGAAGGCTGCTAACATATTGTTAGATGAGGAGTATGAAGCAGTTGTTGGGGATTTTGGACTGGCCAAACTTATGGACTACAAAGACACTCATGTCACTACAGCGGTACGAGGTACAATCGGGCATATAGCACCAGAATACCTGTCAACTGGAAAATCTTCGGAGAAAACAGACGTCTTTGGCTATGGTGTTATGCTTCTTGAGCTCATAACGGGACAGAGGGCATTTGATCTTGCCCGGCTAGCCAATGATGATGATGTTATGTTACTTGACTGGGTATGTCCTAAATTCCACATATTACTCTTATCATTTACAAACCAAATTTTTAGTCATTGCAAGTAACCTGCCTTTCTAATACCAACATATTTCATTGATGTTATAAATAATCAGGTGAAAGGACTTCTGAAAGAAAAGAAGTTGGAGACATTAGTTGATGCCGATTTACAGGGTAATTATGTTGAACCTGAAGTTGAGCAGCTTATTCAAGTTGCATTGCTTTGCACACAAGGCTCTCCAACCGAACGCCCAAAGATGTCAGAGGTCGTTAGAATGCTTGAAGGTGATGGATTGGCTGAAAGGTGGGAGGAATGGCAAAAAGAGGAGATGTTTCGCCAGGATTTTACCCACATTCCCCCTGGCTCTGACTGGCCTGTTGATTCCACATCGAACCTTCGCGCAGATGAATTGTCGGGTCCTAGATGATACGGACTATGTTTTTGTTGGTACTTGGTCGTATCCTTCATGTATCTTCAAGCCTTTCCAAATCTGTTTTATTAGAAAGAAAAAAAATTCATTTGTGAATGGGTTCTACCTTTCATTTTTCCTGTTTTACCAGATGGTAAATTACTGTTATGTGGTGTCGATAAGGTTGTAAACTTTGTAAGAATGTAGGTTCAGTCATTCAGGCTTTGTGACTTTTTTTTTTTAAATTAAAGTATATATATCAGTTTTTTTAAATGTGTTCCTGTTATATTGTCTATCATGATAACATTCTGTCCTATATTACCCTCTCCTATTCAAAACTCAACTTCCTTGTCAACGCGACAATGCCCACTGTACTTCTGATGTGACCGTACCAGTAGACCACACGTCCACAACCGAGTCATGATTGTAAACGTTCCTAGAACAAAGTCCTCCGTCCATGGTTTTTACGTGGTGAAAAGAGGTGGCCATGGGCTGGGCCGACCTGTGGTAATTCAGTGTAGACTGTAGACCCACCTAAATGACCTAACCTTTCCTCGGTTTGAGGGAGGGATGAGTTGGCTTAGGCTTGACCTAGCCGGTCTGGCCATTTGTCTTTGCAGCCTTGCTTAGGTCTAATCCCATGATCCCTTCACAAGAGTTTCTTCATTTACCGTAATTGAGACTGAAGTTATCAATTCAAAATCTATGAATAACATGACTAATTTTGAAAGTAGAATTATATATACGCTGTACATGCATTGCGCGAGGTCAATACTAATATAAATATTATTTAAATACCCTTTTCTAGTCGCTCATTTTTCCTTCTACCACTTTACAGTTTACACAAGAAATAAGGAAAGAGGGAAGAAATAATTGACGAGATGGAAATAACTAAATATGGATACGAAAGTGAGTCGATGATATTGTGTTGACGGATTATTCGTAACAAACTTGTGACGGGTTAAGTATTACCAATAAAAGCTCGCAAGCGTGGAGTCTAGTGGTTAAAACTTGGGTGTGATTCCCAGGAGACCCGGGTTCAAGCCTCCTCAAGAGCAAAATCTTGTGGAGCATTCTTGCCCGAGTCCATGCCTACATAGACTTCGAGTCTGTTATCCTCGGGTGGCTTAACTGGTGTATGTGGTGTGCAGACTATTACATATACCCGAGCGAACCCGTTACCAAAAAAAAAATATTACCAATAAAAATAAATAAGATAAAAATTAGGACGGAAGTGGAATCTCAAATGATTTGTCTTTATCTTCTCGAGTTTTATTTAACCTGTCACAAGCTCGTAAATATGACCGTCACAAATGAGAATCCGCGTGAATCGGGTGATAGAGGGGTGCTGGGTGGGGTCAATTAGGGTGAACTAGTTGGGAATTGTGACCCACAGGCCACAGGAAAGACGGCAAGTGCAAGTGTGAAACTGAAAGCACATCCAACATCCAAGATCCAAGACCATCAGTTTATTTTTGGTAAAAAAAAAGTAGGCTGGGGTTTGTCATTTGTGTGGCGCCGCTCCCACAAAATCCAGAATCTAATCAAATCATTGATTGAAACCTCAGGCAGGAGGTTTGGTTGGCAGCAGCAGCAGCAGCAGCAGCAGCCTCCTGTTATGGCTGAAGCAGAATCACAACTACAAGTAGAAGTAGAATACTGGTGCTACCAATGCAATAAACACGTTTCGGTTGAATCCCTTGCTCATGATCAACCCGATCTCATCTGCTCCGATTGTAAGTTCGGTTTCGTCGAATCCATACCATCATCATCATCATTAGCATCATCATCTCCTGCTCCTGTTCCTCCTGTTCCTGTTCCTGTTGTTGTTGTTGATGGTGATGATGAGGTTGATGATGATGATGATATTGACCAACCTACCCTCGGCTCTCAATTCCTTCAGGTCCTCCGCCTTCTCGCTCAAGTCTCCAATGACGATAACCCTCAACCACCGCTTTTACCCGAAACACCTCAGCCACCTTCTTCCGATCCCAACGATCTCCTTCGTATCCAGATCGACCACCTTATACAAGATGATGACAATAATGATGGTGATGATGATGATGATGAAAGTGTTCGCAGCGTTGAGATAGAAGGTGGTGATTCCGACACTGATGAGGAACAGGAAGATGAAGAGGACGCTCTCCGCCGTCAACGCCGCGACTTACTCCGTCTCCGTCTTCGGGACTTCGCCACCCGCGCCCGTACCGGTGGTGGCAGGAATCGTATTCTCGACTGGGCCGACATTCTCATGGGCCTCGACAATTATTCCAATTCCAATTTCCGGGACAGGGATTCCTATGTAGGCAACCCAGGGGACTATGTCAACGACGCCGAGTACGAGGCTCTCCTCCAGAACCTCGCCGACTCTGACGGTCGCCGAGGTGCTCCACCCGCTTCCAAGGCCGCAATTGACGGACTTAAGTCTCTCCACATCAACCATGAACAAGCCTCATTCGTCTGCGCCGTATGCAAGGAATGTGTTTCTGTTGGGGAGGTTGTCAAGGAGATGCCCTGTACTCACGCCTACCACACTGATTGCATTCTACCTTGGCTCGCTGCCAGGAACACCTGTCCTGTTTGTCGCTTCGAGTTGCCCACAGACGATCCCGACTATGACCACAAGACCACTACCACTACTACTACTGCTGCGGCTTCTGCCTCTTCTACTTCTTCTGCTGCTACATTTTAATGTTGATCTCAACCATGGGAAGATGACAAAGGTGAGGTCTATACTATCTATTTCTTGTTCCTGGACTTGTTTTGTTTATTCTTGTACCGTCTCTTTCGTTCTCTTTTGCCTTCCACGCTCTATTGGATGCTATCATATGGATTTGCAGTGTAAATACCTTTATTTCTGGCTTTCTTAGTATCTCTATTTTACGGCGTTGCCTTCATCTTGTCAATAAAGTTACCTAGTTGGCTGCTGGCAATTAAGACCATTTGTTTATGTCCCAAGCTTTGTAGCCTTGGAAATAGTCCACTCTTCTTACCTTACTAAACCCTAAGCTACAACTGTTGCGGTAAGTCTTGCTTGAGACGGGTATTATCCGTCAGACGGGTCAAATACTACCAAGTGGTGGCAATAAAGGCAAAAAATTGTCATTCTCTACACAACAAGTGGGTGATTTGGTGTGTATTTGACCCGTCCTACGCTTAAGACGGATAATGACGGTCTGAAATGTGAATTTGTGCAACTGTTTATACCAAATAACCACTCTTCCTATTTCATCTTGATCATCTTCTGTACACAGTTTTAAACTACACTTGTGCAATGGAAGAAGCTGCTGATCAAGTTAGAACTGACAAATTTATTTTCTCAATTTTAGTTCTTTGGTCATCAACTTCTTCGTGACGTGTGTTATAATTAGGCAATGATAACTTCATGAGGTAAACTTGAAAGGCATAAGTCTGAGTCTTAAAGGAAGCACCCGAGATCATATCCTATATGAAACGATTCTAGTACTCCACTTATTTTTGCATTCACCTTTCATGCCTTCTTTCGTGACCGTATGTATCTCTATGTGTGATTGAGCCATGGTCACTTGATCATCCCTTGGATTCATTTTGATACCATCCGATTAAGTTTATCCTATTGGTGATTCTTAAGTTTAGTACAAAGACGAGCATCTATGCATCTGAGTTAGTATATTCCTACAGTCATTCTGCAAATGCTGCTTTGTTGTAAGCCGCACTTCTGGACGTTGTATGAGGAATGTCAGGGAATTGTAATTTTGTGATCTTGAGCATTCTCAGTGTATATTGTATAGTCAAGTCACCATCAACAGACAACATGTTCTTAGACTGCTGAGATGGAGATGCGTCTCCGAGGACGTTGTTGTCATGTGAATTGTTTGACAAAGCTCAAGTTGATTATTTTGGAAAAGGAAATCAAAACAAATTTTCAAACACATTGAATATATGTATAGCTAATTGTTTTAGGTATGAAACGACTTACCTGAGTTGAGGGCTTTGTGGGCATCTTTATTTTAAGAGGCACGAGGCGCACTGAGGCCATGAAGGTTCAATGACAATGAGGCATAAGAAACAAGGCAAAGGAGTGCATCTTTTAGACATGATTCACGAGGCACGCTACTATGCATAATGTGGTAAGGATATGGCGATAGTATAATAATTTGAAGAAAATAATATGAAAATTGCATAACAGAGCATTTGGCTAACTCTGTCGTATCTAAATGGCGCAGTTAAAGTGCGCCAACGCATTTTGGTTATTCCCTCACTAAGCCTTGTGCTTAAAGGCCCTTTTGAAGAGTGCAAAATATAAATACGAGTGTGTTGCCATTTGGAGAGGTAAGGGACCACGAGAGAGAGAGAGAGAGAGAGAGAGAGAGAGAGAGAGAGAGAGAGAGAGGTGGAAGTTTTTATGAACTTGCCTCCTTTATACCTTCACCCCTTGGAGGTATATTTAGTGACTCGTAATGGGAGATCATTGGCATGATGTCACTCTCTTTTATCACTAGGGCGATGTCACTGGAGTGGCTATATTAGGTATGAATGGGTATGTTAGCGGTGTCCCCGAGAAAGGGTTATCAGTGATGAGGGCTACTTGGCTTCTGTGCTCGTGCTAAGCTAAGACAATCAGCTTCTTCTGGGGTGCTGAGAGGATGTGTGAGCCTGTTTGGAGTCGTATTCTCGTGGGGACTGGGGAGTTTGATATCATGTTTGTTCATGTGAAACCTGATAAAATAAGTACCCGAGCTTATCATTAAAATTATAAGGTGTTCGGCGTCACGCCGTCCCATATATCCGTAGGCATCTGAAGCTACTGTCCAGCTGGGTAGTGACAGGTGAAAGTCTGAAAGATAAGATAATAATCCTCCGCGAACTAAACTGTTTTATTTTACCAGAAAGATATGAATCATTCCTAATTTCTTCAGAAATTATAGTATAAGAAATTGATCATTTTATGTTAAAAAGTGGACCCTTTTTTTTGTTAAATCGTGACCTCGTTTTATTATTTTAGAATGACCATTTTTACTTTTTAACATAAAATGGTCCCTATTTACCATAAAGTAGTCGTTTGATAAGTCGCACCATACAACCGGTCGTACACAATAACAACTATAGTATCTTTACTATGACACATCTTGAATGCTCTTGCTAAGTTTGTGAAGTGAATTTTATGAGAAATTCTTCTGGCTGCTTGTTGATTTTGGCCTTGATAGTAAGAGTTTGGCACCTTATTTTGCCATGAACTTGAACAAAAAATGTAGATTTAGAAAACTCAACTCCGAGGTCGTTTTTTTGGGTAATACTAGTGTATAGTGATTTGTTGTTGGATTATGTTTAGTTTTCACAATTAATGGAACAGGGCTGTGTTAAGAACGGTATCGTTCTGGTCGTTTGCATTCTTTATATATTGGTAGAGATTAGAATGCTTTGGTATGCTAATAGTGGGCATTTTCAAAGCAGTTTGTCGAAATGATGGTTGTACCGAGATGATGGGTGGTAATAGGAGCAGGCTAGTGCCAGGGAAGCTAATCCCCTCCTTCTGTCTCTTCAGACAGGCTTAGGACGTGCGGCCTGGAAGTCCGGAACGTTACATTGCTGAAGATTATGTGCTTGTTCATCGTTATGCTTACTCTTCCTGTTGAGTCTTGAGTCATGTTCTTGTTCATACTGCAAACAGTACGTAAGGAATTTTATAGGTCAGGATTGCAAGCTTTCCCGACCACCTAGTACATTTTCTTCAATATGTCCGTCTGTGTGCGACCATCTATTTGAAAGCTGGGGTTGTCCATCGTGACAACAACCGAGTACTCCTCTCGTCAGAGTTCTTAGGCTCAGAGAAAACGGTCACATAAATATTGAAAAGAAACAGAGGATGTTTAAGGGTATCAGCGTGCAAGATAAATTAGCTCGGTGTGAAAATTGGTAATCGTGAAAGTTAGATTAATACGAAGTACTTCTTAATTGTGGCATAGATTGAACAAGGGAACTCCTGAAGTGAACACGGACGCTTGGTAGTAGAGTTGGGATAAAAAGAAACGTTTTTCGTTACGACCTTTTGAATGGTTCAAATTAAACCGTATAATACACGGTTTTTAGAATTCTTATGGTCCGAACAGAACTGTTTGTAAATTACACGAACTGTTCTTTGCATTGGATAAAACGGTCAAACAAATTTCACAAATTCTCATTTGCGACGGGTATATCCGTCGCAAACTTGCGACGGGTACTATTTTATCTCACAAAATATCCACTTTTTCTCACTCCCATGTGGTCCCCTTTCTCCACTAACTCATTTTCTATCCATTTTATCTCACAAAATATCCGTCATAAATGTTGACCCGTCACAAGCAGGACCAGCGGATATCACTATGCGATAAAGTTTTTTATTTTTTAAAATGGTACAGAAAGTACTATGCGATAAAGTTGTCTCGGACAAAATTCGATTATTGTGAACAATAGATTAATAATTGTTATTTGAGACTTAGATCGAATAGGGTAACCACTTATCCGCCCTCTGGTACAAAACATGGTGAAAAAGAAATGTAGCTTGGTACAAGTTTGATGAAAGCTGGTTTATCACATACTGCCACCTCCAAATGCTTTTTGTTGGTCTTCAAATTCTGTGCGGTCGTTTTACCTGAGACGAGGAACCTTTCGTGTGATCACCGATTTTTTATTCCGGAACCCTAAATTCTCGAAAACTGTATATTACACTTTAATTTGAGCCGTTTGAGAGGTCGGATCACATTTATTTTTTCTCCAGTTTTTATACCATGTGTCCAAACTCCAAAGCCATTTCACGAGTTAACCAATTCGATTTGACGTCCAAATAACGAGTATTAGTCCATATTTCACGATTACACGAGCTTTGAAAAATGATGGTTTATCGGATTTCGGCACCTTCAAATATCCTATGTTTGTCCTCAAATGTTTGTGGTCGCTTTACCTAAGCAAAGGTACCTCCAATGTGATTTACCGAGAATTTTTTTCCGGGACCCTGAATTTGAGTTGTTCGGGAGGTCGTATCGAACCACGTTTATTCTTTTTCCGGTTTTTGAACAACGTATCCGAGGCCATTTCAGTAGTTAACTAAATGTATTTGAGGCCCAAATAATGAGTTTAGTCCATATTTCACTATTATACGAGGTTAGAACAATGCTGGTTTATCGCATATCAGGACCTCCAAATGTCCTTGGTTGGTCTTCAAAACGATCTATTATACACTTTAATTTGAGCCGTTTGAGTGATCGTACTTGTAATACCTCTAAAATATAGCTCGATAATTAAGTTATTTTGGTATCAATAGTTGTTATGCGAGTTAAAGTAACTATGTTGTCACGGGAGTTCGATCCCTAGACCTTTAAGCATAATAACCATATTGTATGTGGGTTGTATGTTGTTATGAGGGATCGATCCCTGGACCTGTAGATTATCGACTTGGGCCTCGTAATTCGTGCACACCCAAGCCCACGGCTAACCTAAAGAGCAACTCAAAACCCTATTTTGAGAACAGCCTCTTGCCGTCAGTTTTGTACACCTTCTCTAAACCAAATTCTTACCCTAATCTCCATTCACATATTCCACAACCACAGTCGTCACACTGAAGGGGAGTAACAGACTAAGCACGGTGGTCATGGGTGGGTGCACGGTGGTTCGAATTAGCCGAGAACCGGGTATGTCACACACAAAACTGATCCGAGTAATGTTTTTATAGTTTTTATCGCATGTTTATTCGTTTATAACACCTTTAATCTGGGTCTTTGTTGCGTAAATATGTAGTATAACACGTAATGATCGTATATGGTCTGTTTAGTGGTGGTCGTTGGTCGTGAAAGGTCGCCGTGAGGGGCGTTTTATACAGGTCAGAGGAGTTGTTGTTATTTTGTTTATACGGGTTCTGTAGTCAGGTTCTTTGGGTAGGCGTTTGTGTTATGGGTTGGGTTTTATTTCTATGGGTCTTGGGTTAGAGGGACAGACAGACGGTGTCAGGGGTTCCAGGTGAGGGTGGTTCGGTGGTCGTTGGTGGTTTGGTGTGGTGGTTTAAGGGGAGATCGATGGTGGTAGTCAGGGATGTCATTTTTGGCATTCCTGCTGCTGCTACGGTCTTCTTGTGTACAGGGTTTTGGGAGGGGTAACACTGTTGACTCGGGGGAGGTTAGTACGGTGTTACCACGGTGTCGGATGGGTCTGGTTGTTGGGGTGGTGTGGAGCAGCAGCGTGGGTGGTGTCGGGTTTGTGAGCTGTGTCGATGGCGGGTGGAGTTGGTCTGGTCAGAGGTTCCGTTAGTGAATCAGGCCTGGTTTGGGGGCTCTGGTTCACCACGGCAGAAGGAGTCGAAGGGGGTGTGGGTGGCTAAGGTGGTAGCTGGTGGTTCGGGGCACGAGATGTGAGGGTTGTTGGTGGCTGTACTGGTGGCGCGCGGTGTTTGTGAGGGCTGTTTTGGGGCAGCCGTGATGTCATGTAGGTGAGGAGTGTCAAGGGGTGTTTTGTTATTTGCTTTATTATTATTATTATTATTATTATTATTATTAGTATTGTTAGATGGTGAAAATAATTTTATTATTTTTACTATAGTAGTGTTATAACTACTTATATTTTAATAATAGCCGTCTTTCGTTATCTTTCTATTTTATTCGTTATCGTGTGGCGAGTTATGAGTCGGGAAATCAATGAGTCAGGGAAGTTACTAATTATGGAAACTTTCCATTTATAATGAGTTTCTATATTGGGAAACTTTCCATTTGTGGAAGGTTTCTATATATAGCAAGCATAGGTTGTTATGGGGTTTCGGGAAGGTTATTAATTTGTGACATATACTTGTTTAGGGAGCGAGTTTTTGCGTGGGACTTTTCTAGCAAGCCTTGGACTTGTCTGCAATTCTGCTGTTGAGGTAGGGGAGATACTGGTATATGACGATGTGTAAACTGTTCTTATTTGTTTTAAGCATGTTTGTTATATAAAACCATGTGATTGTATATAGTGTTATCTATATTATTCTGTGATATAATACGGTATGAATATAAAAGGGTCTGTGATCGGTGTGGAGTATAATGGGTCTTGTGATCGGTGTGGAGTATAATGGGTCTTGTGATCGGTGCGGAGTATAATGGGTCTTGTGATCGGTGCGGAGTATAATGGGTCTTGTGATCGGTGCGGAGTATAATGGGTCTTGTGATCGGTGCGGAGTTTATTTGGTGTTGGATCGGTGCGGAGTATATTTGGCGTTGGATCGGTGCGGAGTATTTTTATATTGTTGTCTTATTTATCTTTCTACTCAACCTCGCGGTTGACCCTGTGTATTCGTGTACACCTACGATGATCCGGAATGGGGAGTAGATTTTACAGGTCAGTGACAGATGGACCAGGAGCTTGGGCATGGAGAGAGACATGGCATGGACCTACTTAGAGTTAGATCACGTTTAGATATCGACAGTTGTACTTTCATTTTTACCAAGTTTGGAACTCGTAATCGTTGTAATACCAAGTTCAAATTTAGTCAGTATTTATATAAATTACCTTGGGTTTGTTTACCTCGTTATTCACTACCTCGGATATTCCGGGATGGTAACAGTCCTATTTATTTGAGAATGTCTTGCTAAAGGCTCTTAAATAAATGGGGGTGTTACAGTACTGATCAACTTTTCTTTTCTTTTTTCCAGGTTTTGAAACCACGTATTATCAATTTAATTTTTCTTCCACATCTAACGATTATACAAGGTTCCAAGAATGTTAGTTTATCACATACCGTCACCTATAAATGTCCTATTCTGGTCCTTAAATTTTGTGTGGTGGCTTTACCTAAGCCGAGGAACCTTTATGTGTGATCTCCGGAAAATTTTGTTCCGGAACCCTGAAATCTTGAAAACTGTGTATTACACACTTCGATTTGAGCCGTTTGGGAGGTCGTACTGATACACGTTTCTTTTTTCCCAGTGTTTGAACCACTTATCCGAGGCCATTTCAGGAGTAGACCAATTCGATTTCTGCCCCAAATAACGAGTATTAGTCCATATTTAACGATCATACAAGCTTGGAAAAATGGTTTATCACAGACCGGCACCTCCAAATGTCTTCTATTGGCCCTCAAAATTTGTAGTCGTTTTACCTAAATCGAGGAACCTTCAGTGTGATTTCCGTAAATTTTGTTCCGGAACCCTGAAATGACGAAAAACGTGTATTATACACTTTAGCTTGAACCGTTCCGGAGGTCTGACTGATCTACTTTTCTTTTTTTCCCAGTGTTGAGTTGCGTATCCGAGGCCATTTTAGGAGTTAAGGGGTTCGATTTCCGCCCTAAATGACGAGTCTTAGTCTATATTTAACGATTAAACAGGTTCCAAAAATGTTGGTTTATCGCAAAGCTCCACCATTAAACGTCCTCTGTTGGTCCTCAAATTTTGTGTGGTTTCTTTACGTGAGTCGAGGTATATTTTGTGTGATCTGAATGATTTTGTTCCCCCTGAAATCTCCACGTTTTTTTTTTCCCGGTTTTTCAATCACGTTTCCAAGACCATTTAAAAGTGAACTAACTTGATTTTGAAGCCCAAATAACGAGTATTAGTCCATATTTCACGATTATACGAGTTTCGAAAAATGTTAGTCTATTGCATACATGCAACCCCAAATGTCATATGTTTGTGTTCAAATTTTGTGTGGTCGCTTTACCTTAGCTAAGAAAACTTAAGTGTGATTTCCGGAAAATTTTGTTCCAGACCCCTGTTATCTTAAAAATCGTATATTATACATTTCAATTTGAATTATTCGTGAAGTTGCAACGGATCACGTTTCTTTTTTCACGATTTTTCAACCACGTTTCCTAGGCCATTAAAGGAGTTAACTACTTCAATTTGAAGCCCAAATAACGAGTATTAGTCCATATTTCATGATTATACGAGCTTCGAAGAATGCTGGGTTATCGCACAGCGGCACCTCAAAATGTCCTCGGTTGGTCCTCAAATTTTGTATGGCCGCTTTATCTGAGTCGAGGAACCTCCGGTGAGATTTCCGTAGAATTTTGTTTTGGAACCCTGAAATCTCGAAAAACGTGTGTTACACTTTAGCTTGAGCCATTCGGGAGGTCCGACTGATCCAATTTTATTTTATTTCAGGAATTAACCAGTTCGATTTCAGCCCAAATATCGAGTATTAGTCCATATTTAACGATTACACGAGGTTCGAAAAATGTTGGTTTATCGCATACCGCCACCTCTAAATATCCTTTGTTGGTCCTCAAATTTTGCATGGTCTCTTTACCTGAGCCGAGGTACATTCTGTGTGATTTCCGGAGGATTTTGTTCCGGAACCTTGAAATCTCGAACACCGTGTACATTCAATTTGAGCCGTTCGGAATGTCGTACCGGTCAATGTTTCTTTTTTTCCCGGTTTTTTAACCACGCATCCAAGGCCATTTATGGAGTGAAATAATTCGATTTGAGGCCCAAATAACGAGTATTAGTCCATATTTCACGATTATACAAGCTTCGAAAAATGTTGGTTTATCGCATACTGGAACCTCAAATTGTTATCTGTCGGTCCTCAAATTTTGCGTGGTCGCTTTACCTTAGCTAAAGAAACTTCAGGGTGATTTCCGGAGAATTTTGTTCCAAAACCCTGATATCTTAAAAACCGTGTATTATACGCTTTAATTTGAGTCATTCAGGAGGTCGCACCGGACCACGTTTTTTTCCTCTGTTTTTCAACCACGTTCCCGAGGCCATTTAAGGAGTTGATTAATAAGATTTGAGCCCAAATAACTAGTAGTCCATATTTCTCGATTATACGAGCTTCGAAGAATTTATCGCACATCAGCACCTTGAAATGTCCTGCGTTGGTCCTCAAATTTTGTATGGTCACTTTACCTGAGTCGAGGAACCTTCAGCGCAGAGAATTTTGTTTCGGAACCCTGAAATTTGGAAAGCCGTGTATTATACACTTAATTTCAACCGTTCGGAAGGTCGTACCGGACCACATTTCTTTTTTTCTTGGTTTTTCAACCATGTATCCGAGATATTTTCAGGAGTTAAATAATTCGTTTTCAGGCTCATATAGCAATAATTAGTCCGAAACTCTGTCTTTTTTGAGCATATTGATTTTAAGGTTCCTTTTGTAATTCAGAAGGTCATGAGGAATCATATCAATGAGATAGCCATCATTGAGTCTGCTTTCTCTTCTAAAAACTTATCTACAAAGAACGATGGGTATTATCTTGGTGAAAAAGACAGAATTCGGAACTCTTTTCCTCATATTATTCCAGGTACGTTGCTTTGTTCCTCAGCGGTCCGGCTTAAGTGTGATGCTGCTTGGGACAAATCTTACAAGCTTGTTGGAGGATGGTTTCTTAAATCCCCGAATTCTCAGCAACGTATTGAAGGTTCTGCAACCTTTTGGGCGTGTTCACCTCTGCATACCGGAACCTCCAAAATTTTCCTAACAAATATGCTCTCTTTTTTGTATTACTTATACGCAAAGACTTTACGTGCTCTAGACTTTGTGCGGTAGCTGTCTTTTGTAGCACAGTGAAGAAGTGAACTTGTGTCTTTTTCCTCGAAAAAACACCACCAGCGTACTTATTTCATTTCACAGAATACAGAAGGTGGAGTTGATATTCTACTTTCTAACCCTGACGAAAGGGGGGAAGGAACAGAATGAAAGGACAAAAGCCCTTATAGAAGCACGGTGTCATAAAAAGACTTTTCGGACTAACAGACTAAGATCGCCCAGCCATCCCGTGAGCTATAGGAAAAGCTCTGGAAACAAGGGGAGCTGCAAAGCCCCGCATGCGGTAGCTTGCTAACTCAAGCCTTCTCATATGAAGAAGACAGCGAATACAATGGAAGGAAGGTTTCGGCGATTATGAGTGACTGTTATACCCCCAGTAAATCAGAGGTCGGGATGCAAGACCCTTTCACTACTGTTAGTGTAATCACCAGAAATTCATTTGGTTGGGGAGCTGCAAATAAATTGTGTCGATCTCGATTAAAGCAGGTGGCAGGAAGGCGGGAGCTTCCCGGCAAGGTTCCAAGAGTGCTTCTCAAAGCCTATTCAAACTAATGATCAAGGATTGTGAGACTAACTAAAGTTGCTAAACTAGCAGAAGAAAAAAGCAAACAGTCTAGGAAAGAAGAAACCTATTCTAATTAGAACAGGGCCTGTTCATTCGTCGTCCCAACCAATTTAGCCTCGATCAAAGAAACTGTGCAGAAAAAGCAAAATTTTTAGTCGAGGAAATTCTCCACAAAATAGCGATATAAAGCTTTCCCCCTATTGTCCAAACTCTTTGGTACTTGCGACATCAAAGTCCCCTATTGTGCGAACGCTTTTCAGGAGTAGAGAAACTTCTGAACATATTTCATCAATGATGTTCTCATGTTCTGACGTTTTAAAACTTTGGCTGCCGTGCTTGGGTTTTATCCTTCAAAGAATTACTCAACGAAGTAGGCTGTGAAGCCTGGAAACAATTACACATCATAAATAGAAGAGTCAAATACAAGTAATACTCTAAGCATAGTGTTCGAAGCAACTAGAGTACCTTGTAATAATATGAAACACTCTTTAAAAGAGTGTAAAGCAGAACAATAAAAGCAATAAAGAGCAGAATATTGGCAGAAGTGGTTTGCGAGCTGACAAGCCCATGCAAAACTGAGTCAGGATTGAGTGATCACGGTGAGAAGCAGCTTGAATCGACCCAAGTGTTGCGCTGTGAATTGGTCAAGGTAATGCCAACTGCATGCTTACTTCCTCCGCTTGTACCTGTATGCAAATCGCATCACACCAGATATATTATACTGAGTATATACATATCGCACAAAAATTCATCATCTCGACGAGGCTCATGTGTCACACAACAAATTTGAACAAGTCAAGAAAGAAAATAAAGTTGATTAATGAACGCCGGAGTAAAATATAATAACTTTAATTCCACGTTGTTAATAATGAAAGTTGCCCTCATGACATGAAAACAACTGCAAATCAACAAAGTGCAAGTAACAGAACAATTAAGACCAAAAAAAAAAAAAAAGACTAATAATTTGAAAAAATAAAAATAAAATCAAAGGAGTTATCTAGCCTACACCGCCAAAATTTTCAAAAACTGATTGACCTGCAATATAACTGATGTGACCCAAAGAAAAACTAGCAGTGGCACCTGGTTGATTGAGCTACAATATGTCCCGGGACATGTGCAAAAAAAAAGAACATGATGAAGATGAAGCACTTAGTACCCTGCCCAATAACATGATTTTTCAACATGACAACACACTCATACCTGGATTTGCTCTTGAACGAATTATTGGACTTCTTCCCAGCTCGTTGAAGGTTCTTCGGACGGCGGTCACTAGTTTCAGTCGGGAAGAGCTCCTGCATCTCATCTGTTCTTGATTGAGGTTGCTTTACTTTGTTACTTTCCTTCTTAACCCTTTTGCCAACATCTTGCCCTTTCCCCTCAGACTTGATGGCTTTTGCTCGGCGGTAGGCAACGTCAACAAGTGGTATTCCACTTTTAACTTTCTTAACCTTTTTATCATCCTGCATTATTGTTGATGAGAATGGTATTAGATCAGGCTTATACAGAAAAAAAAGCTCTGTGAAGAGTACTCAGATGAGCCAAAAGCATTCACCAGAGCAGGAAAGAGAAGGTATGAGAAGCTGGTGCATTGGTACTTGGTAGGGAATGTAAAAAATTGTATTAGGGGGAGGAATAAATGTAAAAAAGTCAGGTTAGGGAGAAAATGTGAAGCACGCGTGTTATGTGTTAAAAAAAACCCAACCTCTTCGCAAATATTGTCTTTATGGCCCTAGTTTGTCAATGAATCAGTAGCATAAACCGGCAGAATAATTATTCCTACTATCCTGGGGGTGACAGTAGTGATTAAATCATTGACAAACTAGCAGACAGAAGTTATCTTAATGAATATCCCACTTAGCAAATAAGCTCTTGCCATACACATAAATGAGCAACAAAAGTGCCAGGAAATAATCCAGTTTTAAACTAACTCTAACGTCCGCATTGGAATACATCTACAAATCAATACACCAACAATTACCTCTTCAGAGTCGTCAGAATCATGTTCATCTTCCAGCATCTCCCTCTGTGCCTCCAGCTTTCTACGTTTCTTACGAGGTAACTTTTTCTGTACCAGGTTAATGAAGGACAGACATGTAGTGTATCAATTCACTAATACGGGGAAAAAAACATGTCCATACTAAATTACACAAATGGGATACAAAAAAAGGGCACCTCACGCTCTCGCTTCCTCTTTTCCTTCAACTTCAGGTCCTCTGCTTGTTCAGCACTGACAACCTCCTTACTGGAGGGTTCTTTTTCCAAGGATCCCTATCAAATTAAAAGTTACACTTTGAACCGATGTGTGGATATCACCAACAAAACAAATGAAACTGAAACATAAAAATGCAAACATTGTTCGTAAGGGAATTCAAATAGATTTGACTTCATCATTTCCTGTTTCAGAGGAGGCATGTTTGAAGGGTGAGGGGTAAATCCACCAGAGTGTGCTTTAGATCAGGTACTAAACAAACACCACACTACCTGAAGACACAAATCATCCTAGTTCGGCTTCCCAACTTGATGCAATCAACCAAACAGTTTCCCCTAACCAATATCATTGGCCAGGATTGCAAGCTTTCCAGACCACCTAATACATTTTCTTAAGCTCTTGTTTAACTAGTTAATTTTTCTACTGACTAATAATAGCATATTCCCGTTAGTACATCAGTCAATAAGGATCCGGTTGTCAGCTATTTTACTTTCTAACCATAATGATTTAGAGGCAATGCTGCTAGAAATTGAACACGAAGATGGGCATTCCTTTCTTTCTTACTTTACATCTTGCTACAAGTACTGCTGGGTTGACTCAATTAGAGGAAAAAAAACTTACAGAGAAGGGAAATGGATCATCAGAAGTTAAAAATATTTCACCATTCTCCAAAAGAACCATAAATTATAATTTTGACTTCAGATATTAACTAACATTGTCATTGCCTAATTGTCTTGACCATCAATTAAAGTAAAAAATAGACTAGAAGTTCCAAGTGTGTGTACCTTCACTTCCTTGGCCATCAATTTCTTTGCCTTCTCTGTCATGAACCATGTCTTTTTAGGCCGTGAAAAAATCTCATCCTTGTGTTCAATCATATTTTCCGCCTTTCAAAGGAAGAAAGGGAACAAAGAATACAAATATTTTAGGATACCATCACATCTTTTAGTAGAAAAAAATAGCAACAATAATTAATAAATAGGAATATGAGTGGAAAAAAATTGTGACTGGTAACTCCCTAGAACATACAACATGAACTAAAATTGTATGCTGAGAACACAAATCAGTAAAAAAATGGGTTTTTTTTCCTTCTCAAAAACTACTTGACATTTACCTCATTTCAAAAGACAATACCCAACATTACTTTTCATTTTGCTTTTACTGCCTTACTTTATAGAAAAAATTTTAAACACTACCAGTTGCTGACTTCCAGCCAATTTGGTCAAGATTCCGGCGTTGACTGGCCGGAATTATTACTTTTGACCAAATTTTGCTGAAAACTACCAAATCTCAACTTTATTTTTAAAAAATCATTTTTATTTCATTTACCTCATTTCTAACAATTTTTATAAATTGTTATTTTATTTTTCTATATTTGAGTTTGATCTCCACCTTAATTTTTTTCTTCTTCCTCCCTCTAATTTATTTCAGTTTTTCTTAGCAGTTAGCTTTCATTTCTTATTTTCATTAGCTGACTATGGTTTTCTCAAAATTCCTTGTACGCCTACACAGAAGAGAGGCCCTGTACGCCTACACACACTGATACACCAAAACAGAAAGGAGGGGTGGAGTGGAGCATAAACATACCTTTGCTGCTTCCATCTCAGCTTTCCTCAAAGCCATCTCTTCTCTCTCTTCCCGCATAACACCAGCTACATGATATTCCATTTGCTCAATCATTTGTACCCACGTATTAATTGACTGTTCAGCAACAGTTCTACTCTTCAGCGTAGAACCAGCCTTTTTGGCAATGGCTTTTAGAAGAGAACGGTCTTTATCAGTGATAAAGGTAACAGCGCATCCTTCCCTACCGGCTCTTGCTGTACGACCAACTCGATGCAAGTAATTTGTCAAATCGCGTGGACATACAAAGTTGATAACCGTCTGGACCCCGACAATATCAAGCCCCCTAGACGATACATCTGTCGTAATTAAAAAGTCTACTTCCTGTTTTCTAAAAAGTTCAAGAGAGTCCAAACGTTGTGCTTGAGTAAGATTTCCATGGAACTCTGCTGCTTTGTAGCCCGCTAATCCAAATAAAATTTTCAACCTATGAGCAGCTTTCTTTGTTCCACTAAATATGATCACTTTGGAAGTGAATGTTTTTGAACACAATGCAAGAAGTACTGCCTCCTGATGTGCTTCACGGGATCTCCTTATTCGAACAACCTCCTCTATTAGACCTTCAGGCCGTTTAGCGGATGGATCAGCTGACAGGCGTAACGGTTTAGTTAGGGACAGCTTGACGAGCTCATCAACCTTTTCAGTCATTGTGGCAGAGAATAACATTGTCTGTCTACCCTTTGGACACATGCGAACAAGTTCTTGGATCTCAGCACTAAAACCAAACTCTAAGAGTCTATCAGCTTCATCTAGAATCAAAACCGCAAGATCATCCAAATCCACTGACATTGAATTTCGTAAATGATCAATCATCCGACCTGGAGTAGCGACAACTATATCCGGCATTGACCTTAGTGCTGCCTCTTGAACCTATGCTCATTGTAAAATCATTATTAGATTTGAAATGTTGTCCATGGAAGTAATCAATTTGAAATCTTGGCTTATCAATAGGTATGGAAGAAAAGAGAAACAAGAGGCTAAAATGACATATAAAACATTCAAGCTAGACACAGAAAACGGTCAGAGATTGAGAATAGCAAGTATGAAGGTGAGTTAATCACGTATTTATCACAAGAAAAAGGGCAACTGTAGTTGAAATAGCATAAAGTGAAACAATGTGAATGGGGAACCAACCTTACTTAACAGTCCACCAACGATTAAACAGCATCGTATATCAGTAAACTGCGCAAGATTTTCGATCATACCGTGGATCCTGAGAATGCAAGAGGGGACATTAGAGCGAGAGAAATGAAAGGAAGAAAAAAGAGAGATTTAAAAAAAGAGAAGGGGGAAACATACTGACTAGCAAGCTCCCTGGTAGGAGTAAGAATAAGGACCCTAATAGCGGGAAGACGCTTAGGACGGTAAAGCAATCTCTCAAGGGTGGGCAAGGTAAAGGCAGCGGTCTACAGACGGGAGAAAAAGACGGGAATGAAGAAAACGGAATGTGAAATAAAATAAAAGGAGGAGAAGAAAGAGAGAGTACCTTGCCAGAACCAGTAATAGCACTGGCACAAATATCACGGCCCGCCATGGCCAAGGGTATACAAGCTGCCTGCACATAAAAACAATAATTAATTAACTAATTAATCGATTAACGGAAAATGAGAATGAATGAATAGATAGGTACCTGGATCGGCGTAGGTTTAGAATAACCCAAAGCATCACAAGCTCGAAGTAAGGGCCTTGAGAGGTTTAGAGCCATAAAGGATCTGGCGTGAAACGAAACACCTTCCGACGGAGAGAAGAATGACGTCTTCTTCGTTATTTTATCATTCCCGTCATCCTTATCCTCATCCTCATCCTCATCCTCATCATCCTCATCGTCTTCATCTTCATCATCGCCCTCGTCCGGCATGTAAATGTCCTGTCTCTCAGTTTCAATTTGAGGTTGGTCGTGATTAACAGGGTTGAGTTTGAGGCGAGTGCGCATTCTGGAGATTTTATCGTCGACGGAGGTAGTGTTGCGTTGGGCGTGCTCTTGAGCAACAACGCCGGCATAAGCGCCAAAGTCCCATGCGGGAACGCCGACTTCTTGTTCTTGTTCTACTACTTCTCCATCAGAGTTGAACTCATCCTCAACTTCCGGCTCTTCGTCGCTTGGTACCTCGAATTTGAATTCAAAACCCATTTGTCGTTGTCTTCTTCTTCTTCTGAATTCTATGTGTTTTGATGTTTGCCCTATTAATTAGATTAATTCAATGTTTATCACTCAAAATTGTTCAATTATAAAAAGAAAATACATAACAAAATGCAAGGAGTTCATATCAATTCGTTGAGCATACATGCAACTGTAGAAAAAAAAACATACCCACGAAAATCTTGCTTCTTCAATTGGTGACAGACATTGAAGATTTAGGGAGAGGGATTTGAGAGAATGAATCAATGGAGTTTGAGAAAGAATCAATGGAGTTTGAGCTTTGTCTGTGAATATCTATGTGAATGAGAAGGCGGTATAGGGTTTGAAATTAGGTAGCAAAATTGCTATATTCCGCATTGCCATTAAATGGGTCGGATAGGATTGGTTTTGTAATATGGATATAGATTTTCAAAAGTGGATGGGGATGAGTTCTTAACGGGTGAGTTTGGGTCAATTTTTTCTTCGGGTTCGATTTGGTTTGGGTCATAGTTGTCATCCTAATTTCGCACCTATATTACTCATTTCGTCCTTATTTAACATTTTAACATTCCAACTTTACCCTTCTCTCTACAATATATTTCTAACATTATTTTGTACCGATTAATCGAAGATAAGTGACGGTAATATAAGTTAGATATGAATTATCGTATTAATTACTGATGAATTAACATAAAAATAGTATTAAACATAAGAATTAATGAACTTTATATATATGTTAGCCTTGTTAACATAAACGATAAATAATAATGATTTATATTGGGGTACAAATTGGCTATTAAGAGCGAAAAACTTTAAGCGGCCATAATTTTGTGGTCGAATGTCCAATTTCTACGAATTTTTTTCAAATCGATTATTTTGACGAGACGAATGTAGCGGGAAAAAAAATGAAATGATTCATGCATGGAAAACACACAAATTGACCTAGGTCGAGTCATGTCGTTTACATGAACCAACCCAGGCCAATTCGGGCAATTCGTGTAATCCGCATGAACTGACCTAGGCTCATTCATGTGATTATAGGAACGGGCCTAGGCCAGTTTGCGTTTTTCACACGAATGGGCCCACTTTCCAATTTTTAGTTTCATCTACACCCCCTTCTCCGAAACATAGTTAAATATTTTTTTTTAGTAAAGTAACACATTAATTATATTGATTAGTGGTTATTAAGGTTTTTTTTGTCATAGATCATAAAAATAGGATATATCATCTCCTAACAGTAGAAAAGGCTAGTTGATGAGCAATCCTATTCAGTTTTCTAGGACAATAGCTAAGAGTTACACCGTGAAAACATGAAAAAAGTACTTCAATTTTAACAGCAATCCGTCTAAGGTTATTTCTTAATAAAAAATCACGAGTTGTATCCTTGTATTGAACAATTTTCTCTGGATACTGCATAAGTTACTATACATAGTAATCCAAAAACCTCTTTAGAATTTGCAAGGTTCTCTTGCTTTGACAAAATCTGTCAAAATAGTGTGTTATCAATCATATGAACAAGCTCTCTAACTTGCCCTATCAACTGACAGGATTTCAACAATTAAAGCACGACCAAAAAAGGAAGCTCCATTTTTACAGGCTTGTCTTACAGCAACAATAAAACTATGCCAAGCACCTGAGCAACAGTTATCGGGGAAGATGGTTCTTCAGCAGGCGTAGTAGAGAAGCACTGCCTTTCGTTCTTTTACATTCGTCGCCAGTTAACCTTCGTCCACCTCTGCCTCTCTGAAAGTGATGACATGATAATTGCTATATAAAGTGGCATTATAAATCAGAAAAACGACATGAATTGACCTTGTACAATTAGAAAAATGACGCAGAATTAATAGCGTATGCCTAGAAATATATCTGTACAGGAGTCAGGACCGTGCTGGCAGTACCATCAGACTCCTTGAAATTATATCACTCTAACCGAACAAGCATTAAGGCTCGTGTAAGATACATGCTTCGTAGTATCTGACGACTCAATCACTTGTAGAGTAACCTAGAGAGGTGCGTTTTATAAGTATATACAGAGCTCTCGTCAAGGGATTAGAAATAGCAAGAACAATGGGTCTCTCGAAAGTCTTACTTCATATGGATAATCAAGCATGTGTTAATTTAATTAGCGACAATCAGCTAATTAGTAACAATCTTCGTCCTCTGGTACTTCGGTGCAAGGACCTCATTAGTTTGAGTGGATGGTCAGTCAGTTTGAAACATGTTTTCAGGGAGGAAAATCGCGCGGCGGACTGGCTAGCCAATATGGGAGTGCAGTCTCCAACTACTACTACTATGGTGGATACACCCCAAGACGGCCTTCGGACTATTCTGAGAGAGGATTTATTGGGAGTCGCTTTCCCTCGTTTAGTTTCTAGTTAATCTTTTGTATTTCGGGGTTCGCCCCTCTTTCAGTACCAAAAAAAAAAAAAAATATATACTCAATTGCACTAAGAAGTTTTCAGATATGCATTCAAAATGTCCTTCAGAGTCTAATTGTTGACATCCAATGGGAAATGTATAAACAATCAAAATAGTTAAGAACATTACCCTGTGCTTAACATCGTCATCTGACACATCCAAGTTACCAGAATCCCTTAACAATAGCGAGGAAGCTGGCATCAGTCGCCTAATAGTCACATTGACAAATAAAAAAGGTTCATTAGTTTCCAATCAACAATTATGCAAACAATGACATGCTAATCAGGAAAAGGCCAGTCAATCGAGATTTGCTAACCTTTTGGGTCTCTCGGGTTTCAAAGGATTACGAGAAATTTCCTTGGCTTCTTGCTTAGAATTGAAGTTGGTTTGAAGAGTATTTGTGACATTTTCCTGTTGTATAAAAAGAGCAGTGGCTTAGACATGAGTCATGACCCATTACAACTGCTGAAGTACAATTGCTGTCAAAACAAAAGAAGGTAAAACTTTACTTTCTCCATCTTCTCATCTATGCCATCACCAATGTTTTCACTATGGGCCGTTAAATCAACGACATGCGACTTGGGGTCGTGGACGTGAGCGGCAGCATCTGAAAATTAAATACAAAAGAAATCGAAAGATCAACAAAATGGAAATTTGTAGTGACCCTACATAGAAGAATAACGGTTGCTAATTTCTTTCAAAAAAAAATTATGAAGCGCAAATCAAGGAGTTCCATAAAGGGCATAAACGCATGGGTAGATTGTAGATAGAACAATGAGAGAGCATCATTTATCTCCACCTCACCCCGTAAAGTAAATAATAACATTCACAGAAAAGAGCTTGTAAACAAGATGCATTGACATTTTTACAGATCTAGTGACACTACCTTTCAGAATTAAGAATCAAGTCACAACAGGTCCAAAAATGACAACCCCTCGCTCAACAAATTAATGGCACCATGCTGCAGTAGCACCTGCTGTCAAGGACTCAGGTGCCTAATAAGTAACAAGAGCAACTTTATGGAGAGTTTATATGTATAGTTGCTCTTAAGCTTATCTGACAGCTGAAAATGAATGTGTAAGCTAATTGGTTGGAGTCATGGGACCATGTTGATACGGTTGCTCATATTTGCCAGTTGATTGATGGTCATTGGTAGTTGATACACTATTACAAGCCCCACAACTGCAACTGCCTTGTTCAGGTCTTTCGGGTGCTATTAAAACATAATCCAATAAACTAGCCAACTAGGAATATATAGGCCCAACGTCTTGATAAAGATTTTCTATCGATGTGAATGAAACAGCAAAATTTTGATAAACTGAAGTAGTACTACACCTTTTAAAATTGTATCAATTTTCTTCATTGGATCTTTATCAACTATATCCACACAATCGCGTAAAATTTCACACTTTATGGCTGACAAATGCACCTACAAGAATATAAGAATATGTCACTGCTTTCAAGACCAGGCTGCAAATCGAAATAATACATAAATTCAAGTATGCTCACCTCTTGAATACATGGCTGATAATCTTGTTGCACAGAGCTTTCAACATCATTAGATGGAAGTGCAGCTCCCTGAAATGGTGTTCTCGAGATAGCATCATGCTCAGTTTTCTCATTAACAAATTCCAATGTCTTGGTAGTTGAAGGAGAATTTCCAAGATGAACCTAGACACAATTGATTAAGACAGAATTTAAATATATGGTTGGGTATTATTAAACAGTAGCAGACAAGCCTAGTGCCTAATACCTTGAATTGAGTGGTTTTATGAGGTACGTAACTCATACTGCCTCCCATTCACTGAAATCATACACAATAATTGAATATACGTGAGGAGTAGTTTATTCAAACAGTATGATTCCAGTAAATGGGGTGGGGGGAAGGAAGTACTAGTTAAGACTATCAGACAAGGGTCCAAAGGCCTGTTTATTCGGCTTAATGAGTATCATGATTTGTCTTTAAATGATGTATCCAACCATCATGCACTCATGCGGTCATGCCCATGTCCAGGTGTCAAGTCCTGGGCAAGGGTACAGGAAGTAATATGAAGAGCTGAAGGCTGAAGCAACATAGGCTATGACCATATGTTTAAAGATGATACAGACAAGTGACCTTTATTCAAACAATCGGCTACAGCAAGAATATAGATAGAAGTACAGACCTCGCAAACAATAGTAGGGCCGAGATCCTGAATTTCCGGGGATCTATTTTGTACGGTTTGAAGAGCACTAAAATCAGATTTTCCCTCTGAATTTATAATCTCGTTGTTATCCCACCTACATCCTGCTTCTGAAAATGATCTTTCACTAACTTCACCCAGAAGATGATTACAATCATCCTTCTCCTGTGAGAAACTAGGTGATTTGCATTCAGATGGAGAAGCTTTAGGCAGTCCTTCAGGTGAGAAACTAGGTGATTTGCATTCAGACGGAGAAGCTTTAGGCTGTTCTTCAGGTGCAATTATTCCAACAGGTTGATGGTTAGGGAGTTGTTGCCTTGGACAAAAGCAACAAGATTTCAAGTGTTGGAGTTCTTTCTTCATTTCCAAATATTGAACATGTCCAGTGCTTATATTTTCAGTCAGCAGATCAATTTCTGTTTGCATCGCCTATACCATATAATCACCACATATTAGAGGCATATCAAGACAAACTACATTGGCCAAGCTGTTAGAAGATTGTTATTGAGTTGCTACCTTGACTTTCTCCTTATACTGCTTCAGAACATCCCACAAAGCCTTCGCAAAACCTTGCATGACGTGATAATCTCTTTCTAGCTTTGCATTAGGATTATTTACTTCTGCAAGTGTGGTTTCACTTGCTTCCATGCTATCGTCATTAACTTTATTAGAGATGTCTGCACTTTCAGCCACTTAAAGTTCAGATAAGTGGTTTCATAATACATAAAGCATCGAGGGACGAGACTAGAGAAAGGTATGAATAATTATGGACATAAACCTTCATTGGAAATCTTGCTTAGACCTCCTGTAGTCCTCTCCACCCCATCCTAGAAAAAAAACTAGGAAGTCAAGCAAGAATGCTGTAGTCCAACGAGTACAAGCACATACACAATTACACACTACTAAAATAGAAAAAGTAGTTCAAGCATGTTGCTACCAGCCTGTCATGAGTAGCATCTCCTCATCTCTAATTTTCTATAACAAAGAACTTTAGAGTCAACAAATTCTAGAGCACCTAAAATCTGGAAATAAGTGCATATGGGGAGCCAGAGGACAGTTATTGAAAATTAAAGTGGCCTTGATAAGGGAAAAAAAAGATAAGCCGCATTATTAGAATAGAAAAAGAATCTGAGAGTTGAGACAAATAAAAAATCTCCGTCTAAACAAAAGGTTATATTTTAGAAATTTGGTCCTTAATTTTAGTGCTGAGAAGATGCAGCTAAGGAATGACTAGGAAGTTTTTTTTCCTCCGCTGAGCTCCTAGCCTAACTGTATACTTTTCACATAGTATCCCTCTCCGGTAACAGATAAACGATGGGATAGAAAATAGAAGCTTTATAATCTTTGCAAGAATATTTATGTGCACACGAGACATATTGGATAAAACGGTACGTCGACATAAAGAAAGGGAAAATATAAATTAATACAACTTTTTTGAGCTGGAAATAAAAGCACTAGTAGCACAGAGATGAGAAAGAAAATGTCAGATGTATTTAGTCTACATTATCATTTTTCCATGGAGCCAAAGACTCGTTAATCTTTGGTTCCGGATTAAGATGGAATAAAGCAAAATGGCTCACTAAGTGGTTGCACTTCTTTCTATAGTGAAGTACCAATCATTCGATATAGTTTTCGACGCAATTTTCATTTTGGGTCATTCGAAAACAGTTCCTTTGTGTGGCTAACACAAGGGCAAGACTGGGAACATCCGACCCCCCCCCCCCCCCCCCTCCTTTACCCCGCAATTTGCGGAAGCCATTGAGGCACTGAAGTAATGTTGTTGTCGTTAATGACTACATGGACATCCATTCCCAAATTAGCCTTTTAGGCAAGTGTATTAAACCACCAAAACACCATATGAATAGTGATAGAGATAGTGGCATTAGAGGGTTCAAGATTTACAGTAGGTCATTCACATTGATTATAGTCCTTAGGTGTCTGTTAACTTTCTCAAGCAATGCTCTCATCATAGTCATTACACTAAGAAAATGCATAATTAAATATTGGAAAGGAAGGCATATAAATTGATTGACTACCACCAATCTCCAGGTGGTTGAAACTCTTGGAAGTTGGAACACAAAATACCAAAAACAATTCAAAAGGCTTTGCTGTAAAGTCAATTACCATAAATAAAGACAAACACAGTTAAGGAAAACACGAGCAATTTTTATCCACAAATCTCCCAACTTCCTGAGATAACGCTTCTTTAATTATGGTATTGGCAAGTTATATGGAACAGGTATCATTTCGTTTGCAACAACCATAAGTTACATTGTCAGACAACTATTTGTGCATTTTTAGAGGGGGAAATAAACAAATAAAACATAAAGCCAAAAGCAGACATAATCCTAAAGATTTTTCACAAATTCTTGTTTAAGACGGCAATATTCGTCTTAAATTTAAAACGGGCTAAGCATGGTAAATGAGAAAAAAGTACGATGCCTAGGGGCTAATAAAAGTTTTGTCTTATATATGCAAGACAGATATTGCCGTTTTAAGAGAGGTTTACTGAACATTTATATAGTACCTTCTCATCAGCATTACTCAACTTCACTCTTTTCTGATTGTCACTGCAAGTCATTTGTTTGCGCCTCTTATTGCCAGGTAACTTGGAAGTTTCTTCCATGTTTTGGAACCTAAAAGAAACAGAAGAGATGACACTTCGTGATAAAACATATAGTATATTGAGAAATATCGAATGCGACTTTGAGTTAGATTTTACTTGATCTCCATAAACGGCGATGCCTGCCTTAGCAGAAAAGATGCATCAAAATAGTCTTCTGGGCCAGATCTTGCTGTCAATATCTGATAAAAGACAAGGTCAATAGTCAATACCTCAGTAACATGTTCCACTAGAAAATTACTATATATTCTTAGATTACAAGTTACATACTGCTTCATTTTTTGTACTGAGAACCAAATGCATTACAAGATACTTTATAATATTTAAATGTTGACATGACCTACCAAAGCCATGCGCTTCCGACCTTCAAGATAATCTCGTAGATATCTGGTCAGCTTTTCAGTAAAAAAAAAGGCAAAATATAAGTAGTTCATCATTGGGCAAGATTATCTTATTGTTTTTCTAAAAATTAATTTACAAAATTACCAGTGAGCTCTGGAAGTGTTTCTGCAGTGGCTTCTTGGGGTTCTTTTGATGCTCCAACAATGACTTGAGAAGAAAGTAAAATCTATCAGTCAATTTTCACAACAGTATAGCAGATTATAACACTATAACCACTACAGCTACATACACACAACTGTCACTAGATAAATTATAAAGACACGCAATGTACAGGACACATACTCTGAGACACAAGCCGAAAACCATTGATGTGTTGTTGATGAAATTACTTTCAAGCAGCCTTCCACCCTGCAATGAAAAAATGAAAAAAAAAAAACTATTGTAGGAAGAGAATATTGACTAAAAACGACCAGTGTATATATGGATGAATGGATTGGTCACACAAGGTAAACAAACATTGAGACTTATATCAATCGTTTTCTTAACCTTATCGCTGTTGTAACCTTATCACAGACGGAATGACAAGGTGGGTAAAGATCAACTGCAATGTTTGTTGTTTATAATGAGCATTTGATGTAATGTAATTAGATAGTTATACTCACGACATGTAGTCGTACTCTCAATTGTGTTGTTCAATCTCAGTCAACTTGATGCCACTCCACGCTTCCCCTCTTTTTTTCCCACAAGCATCTCTACTAAGTGAAGCGTACATTGCAGTTGGATTCGACCAAATAAAAATGCACTTGACGTGTAAGAGGCTAATCACAATTGGGTGTGTTTGGATTGACAGTTTTGGAAGGAAAAGAAAGGGAGGGAGAGTAGAGGATTTAGAATCTCTTGTTTGGATAACAAATCAGGGAGGAGGGAAATGGAGGGATCCATTTTCTCTCCTCCCAAGCAAATCAAAATCTCTCCACAATAGGAGAGATTTGGAAGGAAATTGTATCCAAACACCCATATTTCATTTGTCCTCCCCTCCCTTTCTCTTCCCTCATTTCCCCTCCCTTACCCTCCATTTTTGTTATCCAAACACAACACAGTACTCCCTCCGTCCCGATCAATTGTTATCTATTGCTTTTGACACAAAGATTAAGAAAAGAAGTATGAATGAATTTGGACCACACAAATTATATGGCCCTACATGTAATCAAATGTCATCCACAAAAAGTTGCCAAAAATGGAAATAGATAACAATTCAATGATACACCCCAAAATGGAAATAGATAACAAATGACCGGGACGGAGGGAGTATATGATAGAGCAAACAAGCCTTTGGAGAGTGTGGTTCTCTAGTCGCGAAAGCTGATGATAACATGTGCAATAGCTGCTCATAACCACCAAATGAATACCAAAATATGAACACAAGTGACTGTGGGCAACTTGTGAGTTATGAGTAGAATAGAATACACAAGAGAGAGGTTTCTAAGACGAAATTGGGAATTGACTTTTATATATCATCAGTAGCTGGGAATTTGATGGATAAAAAAGATGTTAAATAGAATAAGAAGTAAACCTGATTTCCAGTCTTTCTCTCCCTCTCAGCACCAGCAAGGTCAACAAAAGTCAATTCAGTGTCCCCCTCAAGAAGGGTATATCTTATGTTAATAATGCACTGCGAACGGCTTGATGAATAAGAAGATGAATATTAGGATGAGCAAAGTAAGTGAATAAGAAAGGCGAGTGGGAGGCAAAATGGAGTAAAAGTACCTAGAGTGAGCATTTGAGTTAGTGACGGCGGTGGCGCGTTTTGACATTGCAGCAGCTACAATAGCTTCTGCTTCTTCAACATCCTTAACTAAAACCTGTTTGAGCCCCTTAACAACGGACTGTTGCATGAAGATATGAGTGCCATCCGGGGATAAATCGCACAACTTCTCAGACTTGCCCTTTTCAATTGAAATCTCAAATATAGACAGATAAAATGACCTAGAATTAGAATTATCTGGAATTGGGTGATTAAATATGTGATCAAGAGCGCGAGGAAGCAAACCAGGACGTTGAGCAGAGCCGAAGATGGTATGAGTCTTACCAGACCCAGTTGGACCCAAAGCTGCCAAAAGAGAACTCTTTCCCTTAAGGAAGTCATCAACAAGAGGCTTCATCATCGTATCGTAAACCTCGTCCTGGGTGGAAAGGGGAGAGAAAACATGAGAAAACCCGGTGTAGAGCTCGGACTTGGAGCGACCGGAAGCGCAGGAAGAAGGCGTAACGGTGACGGAATGCAAATCATCGTTGACAATTATACAGCTTTTCTTCTTATTGGTTACACCTCTCACCCTCAGGAACACCTTGAGATTTGAATCGGAATCGGAATTGGAATTGGTAGAGGTAGATTGATTAGTGACGTCGATAGATAAGATATCAGCCAATGGAAATGTGGAAATGTTTGCGGATGACGGCGTTGGGCGAGCTCGGCGGGGTGGATTACGGCGGATGGTGACCGTAGAAGGACACGCGATTTCTTCCATTTTCAATTTTGAAGTTTTTAATTTTTGGGCGCAATGCAATCTCCCCACTCTATATATATTTCAAATATTTGACTCTGCTAGTGCTAGCATAGTCAACCACCCAACCTACATCAGACCATCACTAGTTCACTACACCTACTTTCTCAATTCTCACCCTCGAATCAACCAAATTGTTTTTTTTGCTTTAACTATTTAATTAACGGAATTACTTTTTCACATACGAATTTTACTCTTTCAAATACATTTTTTCATAAAGTTTCCAAACCCTACCCTTTTATTCTAGACATTAACAAAACAACTCTCCCTTTTTCTTGACAACAAAACAACTTTTATATATTTATATTTGCCCTAATATTAAATCTAATTAAACTCCGTACACCGTTATATCACTAATCATTAAATTCTGAAATTTCCCCAATTTTCCCCTATGTTTTCGAACTGCGATACTTCGGAATTGAGAAGTTCATGTATTAAAATAGCAGTAATCATGGGGATATAGTTGTCGCATTGCCTAATTGAATTCAAATGGGGCTCTTGTCTTCTAGTTTGAATATTCAATAGCATTAAATACAACATACCGGTGAATCGTTAATAATTTTAAAGTACCATCAAACATACTGATGTTAATCAAGCAATGAACTTAGGGGAGCGCGTTTCGGAGGGAGACTGTCCCGGATCGACGGCGTGGGGTCGCCGGAGTAAGGATTTCCGATGAGTAGAGTAATTGGTGGTGGTGAATGGAGGGGGTGGTAGCCGGTGATTTAGGGGGTGAAGATGGGTTAGGGAAGGGAGAAAAAATGATTTACCAAAGGATGAAAAATGACATGGGTAGCACGGTAAAAAGCGTATGTAAAAGAGTAAAATCCGTATGTGAAAAAGCACGTCCCTTAATTAATTGGTTATGTAAGGAGTAATATCCGAGTTGTGGTAATTAAGGTTTTTTTATTCAAGTTTAGTCACTTTATATTCACGAATTCTCATGGAAGACGGGATTATTCGTTACCAGTTGAAAACGGATAGTGCCCCAAGTTGCAACATCCATGGGTGCTTCATTTTCCTCCCACTTGTTCTCCCGCTTGCCTTCTCGTGAAATGAAAGTATCTGTCTTCAACTTGTGACTGATAGTATCTGTCACAAGCAAGACACGTTGTTTAAGTCGTTGGTTGCATGTTGTAATTCATATTGCATAAAAAGTAATTACGGAAGAATTGCAATTCATGCGAACTTCAAAATTCATGTGAATTGGGTAAGCAAACAAAATGTCAATTTTGCAATTTAAATTCCTCCGTTTTTTAGTGGGTAACCAAACGACCCCTTAGTTTTCTTCATTTCAGGATTGCTGATATAACTAAGGCAAAAATTCTTGCTTTCAGACGGACCAAAATAAGACAGACTAAATATCACCATCTTTTTAATAAAATGTAATCATTTAATAACAAAATGTTTATATCCCAAATTCATCACTTTCTCGGTAGGTCTTCTGAGAGACCGTCTCTTAATAAGCTTATTGAGAGACTATTGTACAAATTTAAGAAAAAGTGGTACAAAAAGTAATAAAATTGGTACAAATCATGATTAAAGATGAAATAAGTACATTTATTAGGTAAATAGGTACGAAATTACTATGGTACGATCAATGACAAAAGGCTCACGAAATACAAATAAAATGGTACAAAATAACGGTCTCTCAATAATTTATTGAAAGACCGTTTCTCTCAAGTTTTAGTGTCACTTTTTACCCTGAAAATGATAAAAACATTTTATCAAAAAATGGTAATATTTAATTGTAAAAATGGCTACAATTTTTTTTTTTGAAAACAAAGAACAATTCATTAATAGAACGTCATGCGGCACTTACATAGAATAGGCATAATTGAAAACAAATCTAATGGAAACCAAAGAAAAACAATTTTCTTATAAATTGGGGATCTCAAAACAGCATCTGACAATTCGGCTCGTCCTATTATCGCTATCTTCATGTAGCTTTTGAGGGGATCCTTCGTTTGATTTATGAGATAAAACATAAATCTGACTGGTTTCAAAGATCGTTGACCAATTACTTGTACCCTTTGAAAGAACACGCTACGAACCATCAACGAATTACTCTTGACAAAATTATAGATAAAACTAAACCACGAATAAATGGACAAAACCCCGAAATAAGGGACGAAAACCCTGAAATAAGGGACGGAAAAACGATTCTCACCAAAAGGGAGACTTTTATTGAATAGATTAAAGATAGACATACTATTAATTGCAACTTAATATAATTTTGGGGCTTAC
The DNA here is from genome assembly GCA_029255685.2 of Silene conica. Classification (NCBI taxonomy): domain Eukaryota; kingdom Viridiplantae; phylum Streptophyta; class Magnoliopsida; order Caryophyllales; family Caryophyllaceae; genus Silene; species Silene conica. The sequence goes on from CM055314.2 coordinate 5,059,427, forward strand.
CATCGATCGATTGATAATCGATGGAAGCCCCCGAATTGGTGGAGGCTAGGGTTTTTAGAGAGTTTTTGGGAGAGACTTTTAGAGAGAGTTTTTAACGTAGTGTTTTTCCCTTTTATTAATTAAAGCTGCAAAAAAAAAAAAAAAAAAAACTTCTTATTTCAGAGGAAAAAACAACCCGTCTGTAATAAGAATTTCCCTATAGGTTGTATAACAGTTCCTGGACTATACCACCAGATGTACAATGTTATTGTACATCCGGGGTTATTTTAGTCATTTTCTTAATTATTTTTGAAAAAAAAAGTCAGTAATCTCATTCTTCTCCACTACTTTTTTTTTTTTTTTTTAATGTAACTTCTTCCCTATTTTTCTAACTGATCTTCATCCATCATTAGTAATTGATTTTTCTCATTAATTATTATATGCCATCTTTCAATTTATTTAATTATTATGTCAAGGTAATTTTTTATTTTTTTTATTTTATAGTCCATATTCTTTTTTACATTAACTCGTAATCTTATATTAATAGCTCGTATTCTTATAATAATAGCTCGTATTCTTATATTAATAGCTCGTATTCTTATCTTAATAACTCTTTTTTTTTATATTAATAATTCGTATTCTTATCTTAGTAACTCGTAGTTTTTTATATTAGCTCGTATTCTTTTAATATTAGTTCGTATTCTTTTAATATTAGCTCGTATTCTTGGGGTAATAACTTGCACGCTTTTGTGCTCGTATTTTTTTAGCTATTTGTGATTTTCTTAAACTCGCATTCTTTTTACATTAGCTCATATTCTTATATTAATAGCTCGTATTCTTATCTCAATATCTCGTATTCATATTTTATATTAGCTCGTATTTTTTTAATATTAGCTCGTATTATTAGGGTAATAGCTTGCATTCTTTTGTTCTCGTATTTTTTAAGTTTGTGATTTTCTTAAACTCGCATTCTTTTTACATTAGCTCATATTCTTATATTAATAGCTCGTATTCTTATCTTAATAGCTCGTATTCTTATATCAATAACTCATATTCTTATCTTAATAACTCATAATTTTTTTTATATTAGCTCGTATTCTTTTAATATTAGCTCGTATTCTTTTAATATTAGCTCGTATTCTTATTTTAATAACTCGTTATTTTTTATATTAGCTCGTATTCTTCTAATATTAGCTCGTATTCTTTTCTATTAGCTCGTATTCTTTTTACGTTAGATCATATTCTTATCGTAAATATTCATTTGTTAAGTGCTTTGGGTCAGAAAATTTACCCTAAATATATTCATTAGGGTTATGATTGGTGTATGTAAATATTCATTAGAGTTATGATTGATGTAAATATTTACCTCAAATTAGTATTGTGTGATGCGTTTTTCCTTCCTGATGTCGATGCAAATTGCTTCTCGTTCAATGAAATATTATTCGATGCATTTTTCCGCCTTGTTGAACATACCCATCGCTGCCCTTCTGCCATCTTCGAATCAAATTTTTGTGGGAGAGAAATTTGTTGTGACTGTCGTCAAGAGAGAATTAAGAAAATGTTTACGTTGATTGATAATTAAATATTTGTTTTGTATTGGGCTCTAATAGAAAATTAGAAAATTATATATCAGGTGGGCCTGATATACCATGCTTCTATACACCTGGTGACCTGGGTGTAGGATCCTATTTGTGGTTGTATAGTTGATTTGTCTAATTTTAGGATGTTACCTTCATGTTTGCATTTGATATTCGAGTTACAGCAATAGACACGTGAAATGTCAAATGTATATACAAAAACTAGAACATCACCATCACATTTTTTATGGGTAAAAATACCCTCATTTCACTAAAAATGTACTCATATACAAATTACAAAAGCAAAAATATCATATGATTCACAACCTGTCTAGACAGAAAAAAAATGGGAATCTTCGCTGTTAGACAATTACAGAGTACAATGTGGATTAACAAATATAGTTTGCACCATCAACAGGCGAGTTCAGAAAGCTTGGATCTACAAGGTTCTGATAGAGCCACTGTGCCAATGTAACTGCCAATCTCGGACACAAATTATACAAAGAATTGCCCAGCATGAACATGTCAGGCAAAGACAAACAATCGAGGCAAGTGCTGTAATCTTGGAACGACATGGTTGCGGCCATCCTAATATGTTCTCCATTGCAGCTCAATCTGAATCCGGCCATTTTTGGAATCAATAAGATTGTAACTTTGATTGATTCTTCTATTACTCACCACATCTCCGAGACTGATATCAACAAACCCCAGATTTTCCTGGTTCAATAAATCACCCAAGAGAATGAAATATAATAATGTCAATCGTGTGTAATTCACATAACATAGAGGTATCAAAATACTGTATATTAAAAGAGACAAAAGTGACTGTTTTACAACATACCTTTGGATGAAGCAAGCCTATCCTAGAGGATACACTGCACACTTCCACATGGATTCTCTCGCCAGTCGGTGGTTCCTCCAACGTAAATGAGAACTCCTCACCAAATCGGGGGTCTCTATTTTTCTTTACGGTCTGCAAATGTCGCATAAAGTCAGAATAAGAACGAACAGTACGTCAGAATTTTATTGTTGCATTGGACAAATAATGAGTTCTCAGAAAAATGCCAGATATATTATCCTCACAATTACAAATTCATATTTAATTTAGACTAATCAAAACCCTCTAAAACAAATTCTAGTATCCACCTTTTCAAACAAAATGTCTGAATTTGAGTCTTGGAAGTCAAGAGCCCAAGATCCAAACTTAGACTCACGAAAATCTTTCCAATTTATCCCTCATACCGCGTCTGAGCGTCAGACGCGTCCTTAGAACTGTGATAAAGGTAATGTAACCACTGAGGTGAACATGTGATATTTTACATGCAGAAACCTTTAGAGGGCAATTCATATCGTACCTTAGTTTTCTTCTCTTCACCTCTAAACAGTAGACGTACATAAGGATTGGTGTGGTGCTTTCCTTCAACATCTAGAGCTTGGTGGACAATGATCACAAGCATACCACCGCCAGCTGGTGTTCCTTCAGGAGCCTTCTCAACTTCTCCAGAACCTTCAGCATCATCGTGTATATCTTCGCCCTTAAATGATTTGTATGTAATTTCAAGAACAAGCTGACCACGTGATTTTTCATTTTGAACGTCGTTGGGATCCGTAGTTTTCAGAAGAGGTAAAACGAACTCTTTAGTTTCATCTGGTGTAAGGTCTTTCAAAGGAAGGACGTTAATCCCCATCTTTTCATGTTTGCCAACCTAGATTTTACATTGAAAGCATTTATGAAACTCTCTTTTAAGTACTAACCAACAAGTAAAGTCAATCTTAAAGTCAGGATAATAAAAAGAGAACAATTATAGGGATGTCAATGGGGCGGGCGGGTGTGGAGGGGGTCAACCCGCGCCCGTCCTGCAAACTTTTAATGCGCATCCGCGCCCGCCCCGCGACCCGCGGCGGGTTGAACCTTTCAAAACCGTCCCCACGCCGCGGGGACCCGTTGACCCGCCTAGCTTCTCAAGAAATATAAATCGTGAATCTAAAATATACTAGTCACTAGTCGTACTATTTATACAAATAAGTTTTCGCAAAATGCCTTAACATTCAATTAACTAGACCCCGTCGAGTCGTGAAACAGTTTTACATACAAATTATACCAAGAAACACATGTAGAAACAACAGCCCAAATACGGAATACGGAGTAGTGAACTAGTGATTATTGCCTTATTGGAATACTGTGTAGGGTTACTTACTTGTTTGGGCCTTATTGGACTACTATTAGATATTATTATTTATTAGATGGGTATAAGCGGGGCGGAACATGTGGGGCGGGGTGAGCGGGGTGGGTGTGGGGCGGGTCTCATGTGATACCCGCACCCGCCCCGCGACCCGCGACGAATGATGCTTTTGAAACCCACCGTCCCCGCCCCACGACCCACCAAATCATTACCCACACCCGCCACACATGGGCGCGGTTACGGGGCGAGACCCGCCAAGACCCGCCCCATTGACATCACTAGAAACATAGCCCAAAAAAAAGAACTCGAGACTACATCAAAGCTCATATGTGCAGTAGATAAATATGTATTGGTTACCTTTTCCCAGTCATACACAGAAAACTCTAGAACTTGAGACACTGGATCTCGCACAGTGATGTTAAATTCTTCATTCCATTCAGGATTCAAGGTCTTGTACTTGACTGTAGTTTTTTCGGAAGGCGCCTTGTCTTCTGTAAGTTTCAGCTTGACGTAGGGGTCAGATCCTCCAAGGAGACCCGTCTTTCTTAGATTCATGGCTCTCAAGACCTTAACATGTAAAATCCCCACAGGCCTCTTTCCAGCCCTGAAAATAACGAGCAGTTGTCACTGACTGCATGACTACGATCGTATTAAAAGAAAACATTACGGAGTATAAAGTATTTCACTTACACTTTAGGATCCATTATAGGTATTTCAAGAGTTTTAGGCCATAGATACATCTGTCCAACCTGATCTTTTATTTTTTCCTACATGACATACATACTGTTAATCATACAAATAATGAAAGTCAACCCTCAAAGATGGAATGTTTCAAAGGAGCGACAAATCAACCGTGATTTGTGTGATTTGTTCATATGCACTATCTTCCATTATCAAACAACCCAAATTCTTACTTCAAACCGACACTATCCGTCTTAAACTTAAGATGGATACTATTTTACCTCACAAAATATCCACTTAGAAGAGAGAGTGAAGCACATGGGGTGCCCCACCTTGTCCCCATATTCGTTTTGTGAGTGTCATTACCCGTCTCTCAAACCAACCCGTCTTAAGCAAGACCAATTGATCAAACAAATAGGGTGTTCATGTACATAATTTACTCAATCGTATACGTGTTTCCACTATTACCTTTTCATTATCATCTACCCCAAACTCATATTATTTCTTCTTCCCTCTAAAAAAATAACTTACTCAAACTTTAAATTTTTCCCAATTCATGAACTATTTTTTAAAATGGCGCTCAAAAACAAAGTAATTGTCGTTTTGGGTTGTATTTGAAAGTAATTGTCAAAATGGTGTCCACGTAGGCTCGGGTTTTCCGAGGCTTAAACACGCCACTACAAATGGCGTGTCTATAATGCACATTTGAAGCAGGGACTTCAAAAATATTGACACCCAAACACGCCATTACGAATGGCGGGTTTTAACCTAAAAACACGCCATTACGTATGGCGTGTTTACACAACATATTTTTGAAGCCCAAGTGAGGAAGTTTGGAAAAATAAAGAGGGGAAACACGCCATATTGTATGGCGTGTTATGACAGTGTGTTTTTTTTTTAAACAAAAGCATGGTTTGGTGAGTCACGGAAATATCAACCTTAGTCTTTGCTGCTCTCCTACTAGACCTCCTGATATCACCTAGTTCTTCGACACTGCCATCCTTAACATCCTTTCGGCTCTTCTTGGCATTTCCCCTTGATCCATTACTATTCATGTTATTTCCTTCTCCTAACTTCTCCACTACCACGTCCCCACCTTCATTGATGTCATGCTGTTTTACCATCAATGTCTTTCTCCTGCCCCTCTTTATGTTGCTTGCGTGTTTCGAGTTTTGCCGAGCTAACTTCGTCATGTCCGTTCTCCTTACTCCGACCACCAAATAATGAAATACGACCACCATTCTCATCTACTCACTTCCCTTATCGTATTCGGCTTGTTGTTTGAGCTATTTGCTCCATGGTTTACGCAAAAAATGACTCCTAATATGGCCATTCACAAACAATTTTCGTATCGAAATAAGAGACCATTAGAATGATAGAAGTAATCAAAACTCTACTTTTCCTTGTTTATTTATATCTCGATCATTTCTTTCACTTTGTTTTTTTACTGGGGTGCAAATGAATTAACGCAGCCTCAATCAAACAACATGAACAACATGTGAAATTAACCCAAGCTCTTTACAAACCAACAAAATACAGTAAAAAAAATAACAAATAAAAACAGAAATGAGCTGCATTTTGACTGCAACTGATCAGATTTTACTGAGATTTTTTTTTGTTATCCTAAAAACCCACTAATCTAATTAACATTTATACTGTTTTAGCTGTTAAAACTAAGGTTTCTGAGAGGTTACCAACATTTCAGGTAAAAAACAGAGTTTATCCTGCATTATTTTACAGATTTCTGAAGAAGAAAGCCTTAAACTAGGCAAATGATGTAGACAACGTGCTGCAATATCACCCATAACCTTCACTTCCTCCATATTAACACACTCCTCTCCACTAATCCTGGGATCAATCATCTTAACCACTTTCTCAACGTCGAAATTCTCCTTATTCCGAACAAGTGATGTTAGCAACACTTGCCTTTCTCCTGAGCAAATGAAGGCTTCTAACCCTGTGATGAGCTCCAAAAGTATGACTCCGAAACTATAAACATCACTTTTCTCAATATTTCGATACGAAAATTGTTTGTGAACGGCCATATTAGGAGTCGTTTTTTGCGCAAAACATGAAGCAAATAGCGCCCCGGATAGAGAAAGGAAAGAAGACTGAGCTTGTCCTATACACAACCTCCTTCTAGTTCTAGTAGAATAGCCTTGTCGTTATAAAGCTCGGAATCCGAGTGCTTCATCTAAGTTGAGACTCGGCAGGAAAAGAAAAAGAAGGGAGTTTCACCTTAAGACGACCGAAGATCTAGAAAGTGTGCCGCGTCTATCCTAGCTCTTGTAGCACGGCTCCCTATCTCCTCTCGCTATGGAAAATAGCCCTCGTTCTTCCTCCCTATATTGAATGGGGCTTTTGGTAGATCTTTCTCTTTTAGATAGGGCTTGGAAAAGGCAGGTTGAAAGGGCATAGACTCCTTAGGCAAATTGCTCTATAAAACCTTTCTTCTTATATTCATAGGAATTCATAGAATCGTAACCCAAAGAATGCTGTGGAAATAGCTAAACTTCATGCTTTTGTTTAAAAAAAAACCACACTGTCATAACACGCCATACAATATGGCGTGTTTCCCCTCTTTATTTTTCCAAACTTCCTCACTTGGGCTTCAAAAATATGTTGTGTAAACACGCCATACGTAATGGCGTGTTTTTAGGTTAAAACCCGCCATTCGTAATGGCGTGTTTGGGTGTCAATATTTTTGAAGTCCCTGCTTCAAATGTGCATTATAGACACGCCATTTGTAGTGGCGTGTTTAAGCCTCGGAAAACCCGAGCCTACGTGGACACCATTTTGACAATTACTTTCAAATACAACCCAAAACGACAATTACTTTGTTTTTGAGCGCCATTTTAAAAAATCGTTCCCAATTCATACACCTCAGGGTATTAGATTTTCTTATTAGTAATCTGCAATTCAATATCAAACGAGATAAGTAATATGGAGGTCATCACCTTATCTTTGAGAAAGTTGATTGCAAATTTCTATGAATCCAAGTTTCCTATTTTTTTGATGCAAATTTTAATTAGTTATGATGCCATGATTTTTGAAGACATTGAAGTTGATTGAAAAAAAACAGATTAATTTTGTTGGTGACATATCTAGTGACTTTAAATCATACAAATAATTTTCACATTCATATAGAAAACACATTTAAATGACAGCCCGTGCAAACAAGGTACCATTATTCTCCCGAGCATGTTGACATATCATCGAAGCATAGAAATCATGTTGCACCATATTAACATTTATTCATCATTTCGAGCTGTAATTGTCATCTAAAACACGGTAAAGATTGCGAAACAGAAAAGTAGTTCAACTAAATGACTGAATATTTATATATGTATATACAAATGTAACAAATAACTATATGACCCTCATGGCTTGGGACATCACATTCCGCATATCACTAGACATGGATTATTATAACACATAAATCTGATCATTCATATCCAAATAACAGCCAATATATTACATAATTACGATATAGTAGTCATTTAATAACCAGATATCAGATGGACATGTCAGAAGACTAAATCATATGATCACATCACTCTATCTATGGCTCAATAAATATAGATCCATACTCATATACACATACTCACGTTATCAATACTTGGAAATCATATATCTCAATCAACATTCAATATAAATCCCATACAACAGAGATCTTCAACCATATTTCACATCATACTTACCTCGTTCCTTTTCTGCGGAAACGTTAGTACAATATATATATTGGGTCTTTTTCTTTATTCTGTACTACCCACTCTCTACATCTCTCAAGGGTGACCAGGTTAGACTGAAAGGGCTAGTGGCTTGGTTTGAGGGGGCCCCTAACTCATCCCAATCCTGGGGCTCCTAACAGTTACTAGCCTGGGGTTTATTTTATTCGACTTTTCCTATGTTCATTATTTTATTCATTTGTTATCTGGCCTGAGGATCGTTCGCTCTGATACCACTTTATAACACCCCCATTTATTTAAGAGCCTTTAGCAAGACATTCTCAATAAACAGAGCTGTTACCATCTCGGAATGTTCGAGGTAGTGAGTAACAAAGTAAAACAAACCAAAATACTTTAAATACAAACTGATAAAATTTAAACTTTTGTTATTCCAACTGCTGCTCAGCGGAAAAGAAGTACAACTGATGACTACTCTAGATGTGATATAATTCTAGGTCGGTCCAAAGTATGCATCTCACATTCCTGCCCCAGCTCCTAGCTCAACTGTCTCTGACCTGTAGAATCTACTCCCCATTCCGGATCATCGTAGGTGTACACGAATACACTGTCAACCTCGCGGTTGAGTAGGATAAGACAATAATTATAATGCAACAGATAAATGATATGCAAATGCCATGATATGCTCGAGCTCAATCTCAATCTCATTCTCAAACTCATACCCTTGCACCAAGCCATACGAACCTCCCGGCAGACTATAATCGGTCGTCACCGAACACCAGCTCAATAGCTGATAAGACACCAGGCCTGGTCTGCAGAACCACCCTGGGCTTTATATCAGAACAATATCTGATACATAACTTTCTCAGTAACCAATGCGTATGATATGCTCATGAATGCAACGATATAATCATTCAATCATGCTTAGGGCTGTTAATGAGACGAGACAGCTCGCGAGCAACTCGAGATCGGCTCGGTCAAAGCTCGGTCAAAGCTCGGCTCGTGTGAGCTCGACTCGAGCTCGGGCTCGGCTCGAGAGCTTAACGAGTCAAGCCGAGCAAAGGCTGGCTCGACTCGAAAAGCTCGCGAGCGGCTCGAAGATTTGAGATTACATAAGATATGAATCATATCTTATAAAAATATACTCATATTTTATAGAAATATTTTATCATTATTATATCTTTGTAGCATATATATTAAATATCTTATTGATTTGCTAAATATTTTTACATATAATCTTCGAACCTTGTTATTGAAAATATCGGAAGAAAAAAACAAAAAACAACATACAATTTTATATAGGCTCGATTCGGCTCGTGTTTGGCTCGAGCTCGTGTTAAAGCTCGCAAGCTTTGTAACGAGCGCATTTTTCTCAAGCTCGGGTAAGATCGGCTCGAGCTCGAGCTCGGATTTTGGTAATCGAGCACGAGCCGAGCAAGGCCCAGCTCGGGCTCGGCTCGGCTCGTTAACACCCCTAATCATGCTATCAAAGAATAAAATGCTCATGTCATTACCAATATTCCACAATCAATCCAACCAATATCATTCTTATATAATTCATGCTTGCATCCACAACATACAAGACAACATCCTTTCATAACACATCACAGAGTAAACATCCATTCATAACACTTCATAAAGTATAGTGCCAGTGTATCCTACCTGGATAGCAATATAGTCCAATAGCAAGCTAGCGAGTAAATAGAAAAATGCCACTTGAAAATCGTCACCTAACAATATAATATATGAAATCACTAACTAATACAATTACGCAACCAACATAATATATCAATCATTCCAATTAATTACTTAAATAATATTTTCATAACGAGACCGTATCAATTATTTCTTAGCAACAATTTAATTAAATAAAGAATTAAATAAATTATCGACCATGAATAAAGTACGATTACTTGTCACATACATATTACAATTATGGGGATACAAATTTTATTGTTAAAAACATAAAACTTCAAAACGTAACAAGTTATAAAATATACGAACTAATAAATTAACTTGATTATTCGATAAAATATCCTTACAAAACATCTCAAACAACTTACTAAATTAATTAAATAAGATTAAACTAATAGTACTAATGATAATACTAATCATAATGATGATAATATCAGCACTAATAATAATAATGATATCAATAATAATAATAATAACAATAATGATAATAATATACTACAATCCAAATATAATAATGATGATAATAACAATATACAATTGTCATGACAATATCGTGTAACAAAGGCAAAGAAACGAAAAGGAAACAGCCCAAAAGCAACGACACAACCAGCTCCTAACAACCCTCATTCACAACCCCCTTTGACACCTTATCGACACCTGAACCACCACCACGACACGGTGGTTGCCACCACCGTACTATGGTGCAACCCCTAGTTAGGGGATGAGATTAGTGTAGAAAAGTTTGAGTCTTGTATGTGGGTAATTGTTTAAATAATGTTTGGTTTGATTATTGTTCATTATTAGTCTTGTGATACTAATGACGATTAGTGTGCTTAATTATGCCAACGAGAAATCCGAGGTTTAATTGGTTTAGTTACTTGACTATGATTGTTAAGTTGACGTCACGAAAGTGAGTTAATGTATTAATCGGGAATTTAATTAGTTGTTCGACAGAATGCTATTTTGAGACCCTAATAGACGATAATCACCTTACTTATTGCGTGAATTAGTGATTTGAAAGAATGCTAATTTATGTCATGTTTCCCTAATGCTAGACCAATACTTGACTACATGAAATCTCATACCCCTAACTCCCTTAATTTATCATTTACCCTTATTTTAGCTTTAGACTTTAGTTATCTATCTCACAATCTTGTTGACCGACTAAACTAGAACTTAAACGAAACTTATAGCCTAACCCCACCATCCTTTGGGTTCGACCCTAAATTATACTACTTAATTTGGGAGTTTATAAATTGTTTTTGGTGCCGGAATTGACGACAAAAACCGGTCATCAAAATGGCGCCGTTGCCGGGGATGGTGCTTTGTTAGATATAAGTTTTTGTTGAGTTTTAGGCTTAGTTATTTTATTGCTTTTTCATAAAAAGAAAAAAAAAACAAAAAAAATAGAATATTTGAAAAAAGAAAAAAATATGTTGTTTCTTTATTTCTTGCATCTTTAGTTTTAGTTTTAGTCACTTGCATTTAGAGTCTTTTTTGTTAGCATGTCTTCACACATGACTTTACGTGACCATAGTAGACTCGACCCAAAGTTGTGTGACTCTCCAATTGATATTGGAGAGGATGTGGAGCTTGGGCTACATCCGGAGTGGGTTGAGATCTTTGAAAAAGATTCATTCCGTGGGTTACCTAATGAGTGTGTGCTTGACCATGTTAAACGTTTTAATAGAAAGTGTCTTTTGGTAAGAAAGAATGGTGTGTCAATTCATGTTGTGAAACTTATGCTTTTTCCTCTTACTCTTGGGGATGGAGCCGAGAAATGGTTATATTCTCACCCTCCTAGCACATTTTCTACTTGGGATGACCTTGCCCAAGCCTTTCTTGCCAAATATTTTCCACCTTCGAAAACCGCTAAACTAAGAAATGAGATCGTTTCTTTTCATCAAGGCGAGTTTGAGAATTTGAGTGAGGCTTGGGAAAGGTTAAATGAACTTTTGATATCTTGTCCTCATCATGGGATCCCAATTTGGTTAATTATGCAAACTTTCTTTAACAATCTACACCAATCCGTTAAAGAATTGATAAATGCTTCGGCCGGAGGTGCCTTTTATGATTTGGGTGATGATGAGGCAAGATCTTTGCTTGAGAAAGTGGCTATGACCGATGCTAATTATGGGTTTGGGAGAGTGACAAGATTGGTTGAACCACAAGTTGAGGTTGATTCTCCCTCTTATGTTCACAATGTTCAACACAATTATGTTGTTCCTCCCTCTCTAATTAAGAGTGATGTGCATGAATTTTCATTTTCTTGTGGTACATGTGGTTATTTGGGACATGATTCTAGTGCTTGTTCTTTATATGCATCCTCACCTCCCATGTATAAGAATATATCTTCATCAAATTATGTGCCTTGTGGTGATTGTGGGGATGACCTTGACTTTTGTTCTTCTTATGCTCCTCAAGAACCCTTGGATGATTATTTGATGAGTGATGAGTGTGAGATGGAGGTTATGAGGTTTGAGTGTGATAATGCATTAATTGAGTTATGTGGAGAGGAAGTTGTGGAGCCATTGCACTTAAGTGAATTCGAGTGTGTATCCTTGTTTGAGGATGATGATGAGTTGTTGGGAAGAGAGTGTGATGAGAGGATGATTCTCGAGTTGGAAAAGGATAATGGTAGTGAGAATTGTGAGGAAGAGAAGAGGGTAGAAACCCCTTTTGAGGACTACAAGCCTGAAAGCCTTTATGAGGAATTTGAGATTATTGATGACCCTCTTCTTGAGAGATTTGGGGTTTGCTTTTGTATTGAGGGTGAGTCACATCTATCATCCACCGATCATGAAGACCTCATTTCTCTTACTCCTTTGCTTGCTTTAATTTTTGATGATTGTGATTGTGAAGTTCCCCTTAAAGAGGTTGATTTGTTCCATGACGATTACTTGCTTGAAATTTGTGAAAATGGGGACAAAATCAACACTCTTGGAGGGGACATAAATGAGAATTGTGATGATGTGCATGCCGTGAAGAGTCTTGACAAGATTTGGGGTGAGTTTGAAGCATTTGGTGTGCTTGCTTTTGTTTATAAATTGCTTATGACTCATATTTTCCCTTGTTTGTACTATTGGTCTTGCTTATTGCTCATGATTTCCTATGACCATATATGTGAGGATTGGTCTACTTTGTTTGATAAGCTAATGAGGTCTTTGACCGGATTTTTACATGATTCACTTTAGCATTTTTGTCCCCATTCTCCCTTCTTACACTTGATTTTTGAGGGCAATGCCCGTCTCAAGTGTGGGGAGGGAATTTTGAAAGAAAAAATCTCGAAAAGTCAAAAAATATGCTTTGCTTTCTTATCTCCTCCCTACATTTGGTCCATTGAGGACAATGTACATTTTAAGTGTGGGGAGGGGATTTATTTCATATTCGTTTCTTTTAAAAAAAAAAACAAACAAAAACCATACAAATTTGAAAAATTTGAAAAATTCAAAAACACGTCTTTATTTTATTAGTGTAGAATTGTATATACTTTTGCTTGTTTTCTCTCCTTTCGCATAGGCAACACTTACTTGAGCACCGCATTGGATTGTGAAGACGCCATGGTATGATCGCTCCAACCCCTATTTCACTCTCATTTTCATTCTTTTGTTACAATTGAGGAGGATGGGCTTGTATATGGAGGATGTGGAGTATATTGTGGAGATTGTAGTTTGGTTTGTGTGCTTTTGTGCTGTTAGGAGATGCATTAGTTTTGCTTGGCATGTAGTTTGGTAGACTCATTTGCATTATAACATGTTTATATTAGTTGCATTCATGGCATATAGTTGCATTTAGGAAAAGTGTTTTGAAAATTCCTAATTGGGAACTTTGACAAAATCGTTTAGGCCATTGCAAATAATTTTTCTACTTGTGACTTTGTCTTTTAGAATGATTTTGAAACACCCTAGGTTATGCTTTGCTAGTATCTTTCGAACCATGATCCAATGCCGAGTCAAGGGTTTGCATGTGAGTCACCTTGTCCAACCCCGTGATGTGAAATGGTCTTGATTAACTTGTCTTGGTGACCTTGATAGACTTGGCGATTTGGCAACTCAAAAATCAATTTTTCATGAATAATTTTGGAATGCTCTCTTCAATAATCTTGATGTGGAATTGTGGAAATGCTTTGAGTATGAAAGAAACCTCGAAAAAAAAAAAAGTTGTTGAAAAAGAATAAAAACATGTTGTTTTGATGGAGGCGTACCACTTCGATGTGCTTTGGAGGGTAACCATTGAATTGGCTTCCCACTTGGTTGTGAATTCGACCGCCCAAAGACAGAGTGATTGTCACCCCGATAAGCTATTGTCTAGAGGTTAACCGGTTGCCTAGTAAGCGATTGGCGAAAGCAAAGGACATTAGCACGCGAGGGACAAACCCCATCTTAACTCATGAAATGAAAAAAAGAAATGAAAAATCGAATGAGGTCAAGTTTTGAATGAAATCCACCATTTTGCATTGATTTGAGCATTTCACTCCAAAAAACCAATTTTGCCATGCCGTCTTGTCGATCTTGGGACGACCCATGACCTTTACTATGTGAAGAATCTAGACTTATTGTATCTTTTGCCTTTAGCATCGCGGGGATTATCATTTCATTCCATCCGATCGCCCTTGACGAAAGTATTTGGATAGTCGTTATGAAAGTAGTCTAGTTTAGCATTATTTGGTGGTGTTTTGTTGTCATCCTTTTTGTCTTAGTGACTTGTAGAATTAGTATTTGTGAGGGAGTTTACGATTTTGAGTTTGTTCTCTTTTTGTTGATTTCCGTCGCTTAGATGAGGAAAGCGGCTTTTCTCTTTTGTGATGCATCTTATGTGTTGACTTGTGCTTAATTGTTTGATGTGTCAAAATTTTCTCGCAAGCCCCCACTTGCCTTGCAAGGGATGCATACCTCATTGCATTTCGGTGTGAGTTGAAGGGACGGAGGAGGCCCGTTAATTGCCTACCATCGGATTTTATTAGTGTAGCTAGTCCTTTTATATTAAGTGTCTTAGTTTAATTTTTGAGCTTACTCGAGGACGAGTAAGGTTTAAGTGTGGGGATTTCTGATGAGTAGTATTTTGGTCACATTTTACCCCCCATTTATGCCTTATTCCGACTCGATTTTACGTGCTTAATTGAATAAATAGCTCATTTTAATGTTTAATTAGTAATTATTAGTTTTATTTTATTTATTGTGAATAATTGTTAGATTTGTGGAATTTGGTTTTATTTTGGCCGTTTTAGTGTCGTTTAGGAGCTATTTCGTGAACGAAGACGAAAAATGAGAAATAAGACCGGTTCAAGACGGATCAAAGAAAGACGAAAAAAATAAGTTAACAAAGAATTGGACCAAACTAGCTAGTAGGCACGTGGAACGAAAAAAGAAGGAACCAAGCAGGCAGGCAGGCAGCTCTTCTATTCTTGCGGGTTGCTGGGCCGAACGAGTTCGAAAGGAGAAGCAAGTAGACAGCCTGCTCTTTGATTCTGGTGGGTTCTGGCCAACGAAAAGAGAAAAGGAAAAAAACAAGCAAGCAAGCAGCTCTTGGGTTGTACGGGACACACAGCTTTGTTTTTTTGGTTTCAGAAAGAAATGCAAACAGAGAGTAGAAAAACAATAGAGTAGTGTAGTTTATATTTTTTCTTCCTTTAATTTCCTTCAATTAGTCACTTAATTAGTATACAAGTTTCAAGCTTTTGTAATCCGTCTTCAAGATCTATGCAATTCCAACCATTTCCTTCCCTATGGTATAATTTTCTCTTCCCCCTTTTAATATTTATTCTTGTTTTATTATTTATTATTTTCATAGAGTTAATGTTTGTTTTAATTAAAGTTTTAATCTTTGTTACTTTATTTATGTTTATTTCATGTTTAAGGTTAGTGGGTAGTTTAATTAGTGTTAATTTATTCATGTTAGAGTAGTTTAATAGTTAGGGGATGAGATTAGTGTAGAAAAGTTTGAGTCTTGTATGTGGGTAATTGTTTAAATAATGTTTGGTTTGATTATTGTTCATTATTAGTCTTGTGATACTAATGACGATTAGTGTGCTTAATTATGCCAACGAGAAATCCGAGGTTTAATTGGTTTAGTTACTTGACTATGATTGTTAAGTTGACGTCACGAAAGTGAGTTAATGTATTAATCGGGAATTTAATTAGTTGTTCGACAGAATGCTATTTTGAGACCCTAATAGACGATAATCACCTTACTTATTGCGTGAATTAGTGATTTGAAAGAATGCTAATTTATGTCATGTTTCCCTAATGCTAGACCAATACTTGACTACATGAAATCTCATACCCCTAACTCCCTTAATTTATCATTTACCCTTATTTTAGCTTTAGACTTTAGTTATCTATCTCACAATCTTGTTGACCGACTAAACTAGAACTTAAACGAAACTTATAGCCTAACCCCACCATCCTTTGGGTTCGACCCTAAATTATACTACTTAATTTGGGAGTTTATAAATTGTTTTTGGTGCCGGAATTGACGACAAAAACCGGTCATCAATCTCTACACCTGACTCAACCCCAACAAACCTCGAAACCCGTATAAAACTCACTGGTCACAACAGCGACAACCCGCTCTTGCACCTGTTTCTTCCCTACCCTGTAACCACGCCTTTAACCATCAACTACAACCACCCTAACCACTACCCATCACCACCCTCGACACCCACAACACCCACGACTCCCTGGTTGAAAACACCAGACCTCGAAACCCCAACAACCCCCTGAAACAACCGTCACAAGAGGGCCTCACCACACGCCTCTGATCAGCGTTTTTCTCCCCTGTTTCCCTCTAAAACTGCCGCCCTTAAACAACCAGGCTTTTGGTGGTGTTCTAGCCACCACGAGCCACCCTACAAGACACCCACGCAATCTACCAATGTCCTACTACCATGCCCATAAGCTCGTACTCTAAATTAGACCCAAAACAGCAATCAAATACGTAATCAAACATGAACAGTTAACGCATAAACAATGATACTGTCGACACTTATGGTGTTTGTGGCGGTGCCCATGGTGGTCCTATGGCTGAATAACGATGGTAAGGTTGTTATGGGTCATATAGAGAATACCCTAGGCCAGCAAACACTAAGTCGAAGGGTTGTTTAAGCGTGAGAAAAACGTGTTAACTTACCTTGTGAGGAAGACGGTGATGATGGTGTATCACGGTTTTTGTCTCCCCTTCTCCTTTGTTTTATTCGACTACACGGTGGTCAAGCATGGCTTCTGTTTTGTTGATTAAGGAAGGCGGATTAGGGAGGGAGGCATCTGAAAGATGGAGGCAGACGGGTGGTGGATGAATAGGGTTACATTGGTGTACGTTGATGGAGGCAAAGTAGTATAGGGTATTAGGGTTTGTGAGGGTAGAATGTTGATGGGTTGTATCCGTTTTAGGTTGCTATTATTCCCCGGTGGGTTACATTGGTGTACGTTGATGGAGGCAAAGTAGTATAGGGTATTAGGGTTTGTGAGGGTAGAATGTTGATGGATTGTATCCGTTTTAGGTTGCTATTATTCCCCGGTCTCATACTACCCTAACCCGAGTCCAAGTCCATCACTACAAGTCCGTCACGCATCTCTAGTTAAGTGACCTCTATTTACCGTCCTCGACTCATAACTTAAAATAAACGAATACATATAATATATTTATACCAATTAAATTAATTATGAGAATATGATTTTATTAGAACTAACATAAAATATATAAAAATTTAGGATTTAAATATAATTATGACTTAAATAATAAAATAAGTATAAATGAGAAATAAATATATAATATGAAATATATTTAATTATAAATATGTTATCAAAATAAAGAAATACGAATGAAATGTCATTTTATGAAATAATCGTCAAATATAAAATGATTATGAATTACGAAATAATCGTAGAAATACGATTTATAAAACAATAACAATTCTCGTAAAATACTTTATAAACATTCCGTTTGAAGTACAGTTATAAAACACGGTTTGACAGTTGTTGACCGATGCTAAAATACGGGGTATTACAGGTAGAGTATGGAAATATTATGAGACAAAGTCCAGGATAAAGTAAAATATGTACATGAAAGAGCAATAACGAACAAATATTTTGTTACCTTATTTATCTCATTTAATTTTGTTGTATATCTTTTCTATCCTAGTTTAGGCTATGTAATTTAGTATATAAACAACTGTTTTGTAACACTTTAATCTTATCAATAAAACCTATAATATTTACATAAACTTTATATGGTATCAGTAATCATATCAATCCTTATACTCTTCACGATTTCGCCTGCCTCATCTATCATCGACATACCCATGGCAACCACCAGCACACAAATTTCCGACTCCGCTGAACCTTCAAAACCACTCCTTTTCGTCTCCTCCCAACCTGTACCAAATTAACTCCCACCAACTACCGCGCCTGACACTATCAAATCAGTCGCCTATTCCTTGGTTTCGGCCTTTTCAGTTATCTCGATGTAACAACCAAAGCACCACGAACAACCATTACACCTGCCGATGCCCGCCACTACCGAAAAACCCAACCCTCCACCTATTCCCAACCCAGCCTTCGAAACATGGTTCCGTCAAGATCAACTCATCTTAGGCGCACTTGCCGGTACGCTTGACGATGCAGTTGCACCTGTCCTTCTCGATGCAACTACCTTGCACGATGCTTGGACTACCCTTGCTACTACCTACGCTACTAATCCTTCCCGAGGACACATCCTTCAATTGAAGGACCGTCTTCGCACCATTACCCACGCCGGAAAAACCATATCTGAATACATGTTTGCAATCAAAGCTTGTACAACCCAACTCGCTCAACTTGGCAAGCCATTAGATGCCGAAGACATAACCTCACAAATAATTAGCGGCCTTGACTATAATTTGTATAAACCCGTCATCGACGCAATTCGCGCTCGTGACACACCCATTTCATTTGAATTATTTCATGAGAAATTAATTCAACATGAATTAACCATTAAGAATCAGTCGTCTACCACCATCACTAACACCATGTTTAACCTTTCCACTCACGCAGCCTACACTCGACTCTATCACAATCACCAGTCCAACCAATAGCGTCAGCACCACCAATCTCAACAACACTATCAAAACCGTGGTTACAACAATAATAATAGTAATAACACCAACTCTAACCCATTCTGAGGACGATGTCAGTATTGTCGTACCATAGGACATGTCATTTGTGATTGCTCAGATTTCAAAAAAGACTATCTGAATGTTGTGTTGCCTCCACCCCCATCACGACAACCGCGTCCTAGTGCCAACACAGCCACCACGAATACCGGCCCTTCTACCTCCTACCTTATTGATAGTGGTGTTATCCACCACATCACCAATGACCTTAATAGTTAATACTCTTGCCTTTCACACATATATGGTGGTCCAGACAATCTTGTAATCGGAGATGGCTCGTCTTTATCCATCTCGCATCTTGGTTCCTTTTCTATCCCTACCTCTCGTCATAATTTAAGTTTTACCAATGTTCTACTCATACCTAAAATTTCTAGACCATTAATTTCTGTTTCACAATTATGTGTCGCTAACCATGCTTATGCTTTCTTTTCTTCCGGCTCTTTTTGTTTTAAGGAAATCAAAACGGGGGAAACTCTGCTTGAAGGACCATTTCTAGATGGGTCGTATCAATGGCAACCCACCACCAAAGCCACCTCATGCCTTCGTTGCAAATAAGTCCTCGAGTTTCTTGTGGCATACTCGCCTAGGACACCCTTCCAATTCTACCTTACGATTGTTAAACTCTAGTTTCTATTTTAATATTTTCGAATTTTTGCATTGTAATCATGGTTTAATCAACAAAAGCCACAAAGTACCTTTGGCTACTTCTTCTCTCACAACAAATACACCATTTGAGCTAGTCTATTCCAACGTTTGGACCTCACCAATCGTGTACGACGATTCTTACAAATATTATGTTATAGTCGTTGACCATTTTACGCACTATTTTTGGTTATACCCATTAAAAAATAAATCCGACACAACAATTACATTCACTCGTTTCAAAGTCATTATTGAAAAATATTTCAACTGTCCTATTCGACAATTTTACTCGGATTATGGTGGTGAATACATCAAATTAAACCCTACTCTCCTCGACAGTGGTGTCACCCATATAACCTTACCACCACCCACTCCCGAACATAATGGGTTTGCGGAGTGTCGACATCGCCATATTGTTGAAATCGGCTTAGCATTACTCACTCAAGCCCAAATGCCAAACAACTTTTGGCCACATGCTTTTTCAACTGCCACTTACCTCATAAATCGTCTTCCATCCTCTACTCTTAACAATCAGTCCCCATATAAGCTTCTTTTCGGTCAAAACCCAAATTATCATAAACTCCGTCCCTTCGGCTGTCTTCCTACCCTTGGCTTAAACCCTACACGAGTCACATACTTGACCCAAATCGGTTCCGTGCGTCTTTGTCGGCTACTTAACAACCTAAAGCGCCTATCTATGTCTTGACCCAACCACCAGTCGAGCCTACACCTCGCGTCATGTCCGTTTTATCGAGCTGGAATTCCCCTACCTCAAACTCGCGAACACCACGCTCGAACCCCTGCCCACACCAAACCAATGGTGCACACTCACCATTCCGCTCCTACCACCGCCATTGCCAATTAACCAGCCCTCACCTGCCTCTCCTCTCCCTGAACCCAACCCCACCATTACATCCCCTGCCTCTCCCACATCCTCCTTACCACCCCTATCACCCCTGTTTCGCACTGCCCTGCCTCCCCAAATTCCCCCTCGACATCTGCTACCTCTACCTCACCCCCTCCCCCACCGCCACCACCTCTACCACCCCGTCACCGCACTCGCCTATCCAACCATATTGTATGTCCCAATCCCAAATATTTCACAATACCCAAACATGCCAAAACCGCAACTCTTTCACTGACCCACACCACACCAACTACTACCAAACAAGCTCTTCTCCATCCCCAATAGCGTTAAGTAATGGTTGATGAATTCGACGCGCTTAAACGAAACCAAACCAGGACCTTAGTACCTCCTCACCTCGCCCCCAATGTTGTTGGTTGCAAATATGTATATCACATCAAGTACAATCCCGATGGAAGTCTTAAGCAACACAAAGCCCGTTTAGTTGCTAAAGGTTTTTATCAAAGATCCGAAATTGACTACTCGAAAACATTTAGTCCAGTTATAAAATCTACTACCATTCGATTAATACTCACTATTGTCGTCACAAAAAAATGGCACATACACCAAATTGATATTAATAATGCGTTTTTGCAGGGTCGACTCACCAATTAGTTTTCATGAGCCAACCAACTGGCTTCGAGGATACCACTAACCCCTCGTATGTTTGCAGGCTCAACAAAGCTATTTACGGCCTAAAACAAACGCCTTACCGAACTCAAGTTCTACCTTATTGACTCAGGTTTTCGAAATTCACTTTCCGACCCGTCACTTTTTATTCTCAATACCACCCACATTACTTTATTCGTTTTAGTTTTAGTTTATGTTGATGATATAATAGTGACCGGATTTGACTAGCAGGATTATTTAGCAGAATTATTTTAGAGGGGTTTGGTAATTGGCAGTTTAAATTAGCAGATTGTCTAAAATCTTTATAAAATGACATTTAAGGACATGGAAAATTATTTATTAAATATATAAAAGAAATGTTAGTATATTATTAAAAGGGTAAATAAGACCATATTTTAGACTAGCAGATTTACTTAGCAGAATTATTTAGCAGAATTATTTTTTAGACTAGCAAAATAATTTAGCGGATTTGACTAGCAGATTTATTTAGCAGAATTATTTTAGAGGGGTTTGGTAATTGGCAGTTTAAATTAGCAGATTTCTAAAATCTTTATAAAATGACATTTAAGAACATGAAAAATTATTTATTAAATATATAAAAGAAATGTTAGTATATTATTAAAAGGGTAAATAAGACAATTTTTTCTTTCTAATATGCTGGTAGGAGCAGCATATTGTAAAATAGCATATTGGACCCCAATATACTATTTCAATATGTCATTAACCAAACACTCTAGATAACATATTGGTAAGTTAAACATGTTAAATCTCTCAAAATATGCTGAAAGGTCAATATGCGGTTTACCAAACAGAGCCTACACCTACTTTCTCAATTCTCACCCTCGAATCAACCAAATTGTTTTTTTTGCTTTAATTATTCACAAATTCTCATTGAAACAGACACTATCCGTCGTAAGCTGAATGCGATAATGTCCCTCCCACATAAAGCAAGTTGTATTATTAATAGGATACTTCATTTTTTCTCACTTACATATCCATTTGCATTTTATGAGTGTAAAGTATCCATATTCAGCTTCAAGACTCTTTGTTAATTATTTAATTAATTGGTTATGTAAGGATAATATCATTATCCGAGTTGTGGTAATTAAGGTTTTTTAATCAAGTTTAGTCATTTTGTATTAGGAGTCGTTTGCTTGCATATAGTAATTCCTATTGTCTAGGAAATCGTAAAACACATTATTTTAGAATTCATGTGAATTAGAAAATTGTGTTTGCGCGAGAAGAAGTGCAATTTATGTTGGCATTTCCACCCACCCAGGGTATCTAGGTGAGTCACTTCCTCCATTATGGAGGAATTGCAATTCGTGGGAATTTCAAAATTCATATGAATTGGGGTAAGCAAACAAAATGTCAATTTTGCAATTCACATAAATTTAAATTCCTACGTTTTTTGGTGGGTAACAAACCGAACCCTTAATTTCAGTATTGCTAACATAACTAAGGCATAAATTCTTGTTTCACGGACCAAAATAAAACAGACTAAATGTCACCATCTTTTTAATAAAATGTAACCAAATAATAACAAAATATTATATCGCAAATTCGTCACTTTTTACCCTGAAAATAATGGTAACATTCTATCAAAAAATGATAACATTTTATTGTAAAAATTGCTACAACTAGGCAAATTCTTATTTTAGACGGAAAACAACACGTCTAAAATAAGAATTTGCCCAAGGTTGTATAGCTTTTTTTTTTGAAGTCCCACAAGGCGGGATTAAGCCATATCATTCAAATCGGAAATAACAAAGTTACGAATGTATTGTGGAAGATCACTCTCGTTCCACAATTGCATAGGTGCCACAGACGAACTCAAATGTGCAAGCTCATGTGCAACCCTATTAAACCTACGACTCGCAAAAGACCATACAATAACGTCAAAGCACTCACTAGCTAACCGGATGTCGTCGACCAGCAGCTGAACATCGCTTCTTCCACCTTCCTGCATCTTCAGCGTCTCGACCAGCAATCTGCAATCACTCTCAACAATAATCCTGCAATATCCTCTTCTCCGCGCTTCATGGACACCTGCTAACACCGCTTCACCCTCCGCCATAACCACCTCCATCGTCTCCTTTTGAAAAGTACTCAGCGCCCAAATCAGAGTCCCCAATTCGTCTCGACAAACGACCCCCAGCCCTGTTCCCCATCCCTCCTTAACCCCTGCATCGACATTTAGTTTCACCATACCCTCGCTTGGCCGCGTCCATCCACTCCCTACTCCTCTCGTAGCTTCCTCCTGCTGTAATTCTACGTTTTCAGTCCCCTCCCGCAGCTCCTTCAGAAGGTCCTCCACCCTCCTAATTATTTTGTCCACAACCACACACTCCCCTTCGAACACCAGTCTGTTCCGAGCCTCCCAGAGCGCCCAACAACTCGTCATGAAGATCTCTATCTCGCCCTCCTCCATCTCCCTCCACACATCCTCCACCCACTCCCTCACCCCCTCATTCCCTGCCACCCTCCGCACCTTCAAGCCCAACCTATCCCACATCCCTCCCGCCACCCCGCAACCCCTCACGAAGTGGAGACAAGTCTCCTCTTCGTGATGACAAACAGGGCAAGCTGACTCAATCGAGCGCACTCGCTTTGCCAAATTGCCTTTCGTAGCTATAGCATTGTTACACAAAGACCACATGAACACTTTTACCCGAGGTAGCACATTTGTTTTCCATATACGATTCCACAAAGCTTTTTCTTTCGTGTTATTAGACGTACCTTCATCCCGCTCGTCTCCCACTGTCAGGGCTTTGTACGCCGATTTAACCGAGTAATCACCTTTCTGCTCAAGATCCCAGACCCACGAGTCCTCGGGCTTCGAATCACTAATACGAATTTTACTCACACGATCTACTTCAAACGGAAGAAATAAGTTCAACAGCTTATCCCTATCCCACGTACTACCATTCTCCTGCCAAAGGTCTGCCACAACCATATCCTCGTCCGTTACACCACGAGGCGAAAGAACTCGTCTTGTTTGAGTATTCGGTATCCATGGGTCAGCCCATACCCTTGTGTTCAGCCCATTCCCAATCCGCTTCCTTATACCGAGTAACAAAACATCACGAGCCTCCACCACTCCACGCCATGTATAACTCGGATTGCCTCCCATCTGCGCAGCCATAAAATTTCCATTAGGGAAGTACTTAGCTCCCAATACCCGAGTCATGAGGCACGTTTTATTTGTGACGCATCTCCACGCTTGCTTTCCTAGGAGGGTCATGTTAAATTTATGATAATCACGGAATCCCAGTCCCCCTAGACATTTTGGACGACATAGTTTTGACCATGATAGCCAAGGGATTTTTCCTTTACCATTTGTCGTACCCCACCAAAAACGCGAGATCATAGAGCGTAAATCATCACAGAATGTTGTCGGAAGTTTGAAGACACTCATAGCATAAGTCTGGATTGGGCCACAGTCGGGATTGATTGTATAGTTGATTTGTCTAAGTTTTGGATGTTACTTTCATGTTTGCATTTGATATTCGAGTTACAGCAATAGACACGTGAAAATGTGAAATGTCAAATGTATATACAAAAACTAGAACATCACCATCACATTTTGTATGGGTAAAAATACCCTTATTTCACTCAAAATGTATATACAAATTACAAAAGCAAAGATATCATAAGATTCACAACCTCTCTAGACAGAAAAAAATGGGAATCTTCGCTGTTAGACAATTACAGAGTACAATATGGATTAACAAATATAGTTTGCACCATCAACAGGCGAGTTCAGAAAGCTTGGATCTATAAGGTTCTGATAGTGTCACTGTGCCAATGTAACTACCAATCTCGGACACAAATTATACAAAGAATTGCCCAACATGAACATGTCAGGCAAAGACAAACAATCGAGGCAAGTGCTCTAATCTTGGAACGACATGGTTGCGGCCATCCTAATATGTTCTCCATTGCAGCTCAATCTGAATCCGGCCATTTTTGGAATCAATAAGATTGTAACTTTGATTGATTCTTCTATTACTCACCACATCTCCAAGACTGATATCAACAAACCCCAGATTTTCCTGGTTGAATATATCACACAAGAGAATGAAATACAATGGTGTCAATCGTGTGTAATTCACATAACATAGAGCTATCAAAATATATTAAAAGAGACAAAAGCGACTGTTTTACAACATACCTTTGGATGAAGCAAGCCTATCCTAGAGGATACACTGCTCACTTCCACATGGATTCTCTCGTCAGTCGGTGGTTCCTCCAACGTAAATGAGAACTCCTCACCAAATCGGGGGTCTCTATTTTTCTTTACGGTCTGCAAATGTCGCATAAAGTCAGAATAAGAACTAACAGTCAGAATTTTATTGTTGCATTGGACAAATAATGAGTTCTCAGAAAAATGTCGGATAGGAACGGAAGTCCTCGAAACTCTCTTTCTCCCCCAGACTTTACGTGAATCTTAACACTAAAATATATTATCCTCACAATTACAAATTCATATTTAATTTAGACTAATTAAAACCCTCTAAAACAAATTCTGGTATCCACTTTTTCAAACAAAATGTCCATATTTGAGTCTTGGAAGCCAAGAGCCCAAGATCCAAACTTAGACTCACGAAAATCTTTCCAATTTATCCGATGGTTGAAGCCCAACTATTACTAATATTCCTAATACGCCCCCTCACTCAAATGCCCATTGGGCTTGAAGAGTGGTTAGTTTGCACAGGCTCCCCCAGTTGCCAGGATTCGAACCCATGACTTCGGTCACACTGGCTCTGATACCATAATAGATGAACCATCTCAACCAAAACCTTAAGGTGATGGTTGAGGTCCAACTATTATTAATATTCCTAATACTTAGAACTGTGATAAAGGTAATGTAACCATTGAGGTGAACATGTGATATGCTACATGCAGAAACCTTTAGAGGGCAGTTCAGATCCAATATATGTCGTACCTTAGTTTTCTTCTCTTCACCTCTAAACAGTAGACGTACATAAGGATTGGTGTGGTGCTTTCCTTCAACATCTAGAGCTTGGTGGATAATGACCACAAGCATACCACCGCCAGCTGGTGTTCCTTCAGGAGCCTTCTCAACTTCTCCAGAATCTTCAGCATCATCATCATGTATATCTTCGCCCTTAAATGATTTGTATGTAATTTCAAGGACAAGCTGACCACGTGATTTTTCATTTTGAACGTCGTTGGGATCCGTAGTTTTCAGAAGCGGTAAAACGAACTCTTTAGTTTCATCAGGTGTAAGATCTTTCAAAGGAAGGACGTTTATCCCCATCTTATCATGTTTGCCAACCTAGATTTTAGATTGAAAGCATGTATGAAACTCTCTTTTAAGGACCAGCCAACAAGTAAATTCAATCTTAAAGAGCTTGAGACTCCATAAAAGCTCACAGTGCAGTAGATAAATATGTGTTACTTACCTTTTCCCAGTCATACATAGAAAACTCTAGAATTTGAGACACTGGATCTCGCACAGTGATGTTAAATTCTTCATTCCATTCAGGATTCAAGGTCTTGTACTTGACTGTAGTTTTTTTGGAAGGCGCCTTGTCTTGTGTAAGTTTCAGCTTGACGTAGGGGTCAGCTCCTCCAAGGAGATCCTTCTTTCTTAGATTCATGGCTCTCAAGACCTTAATATGTAAAATCCCCACAGGTCTCTTTCCAGCCCTGAAAATAATGAGCAGTTGTCACTGACTGTATGACTACGATCGTATTAAAAGAAAACGTTATAAAGTATTTCACTTACACTTTAGGATCCAGTATAGGTATTTCAAGGGTTTTAGGCCATAGATACATCTGTCCAACCTGATCTTTTATTTTTTCCTACATGACATACATACAACCACATGTAATAACGTCAACTGCAAAATTTCACCATCATGAGTTTAAGGATTATAGTTTCTATCTTTATGAAATCCTGTTTCTTAGTCAACTGTTGCATATTATACATGTTACAAATTACTTGTTACCTGTTTCTGCACACAGATTTATAGCCTAACAAAGCGGGGGAAATAAAGTAAATATAAATGGAAGGGAGCGAAGAGAGAAATAATTATAGTAGGCAACAAACCTGAACAAATCTATACAAGCCTGGAATTGCCATAGCATCTGCACCAAGTAATTTTAATCCAAAATCCACATGGGGCTGCAAGTTTTAGATGTTCACGCGCTAAGAGTGAATAAACAGAGAAAAACAAATTTGGTAGATGACTAAACAATATATTCTGACTTCAACAGGCAACCACGGCAAAGGACTATGAGCCTATGACCTGAACTTCGGAAAATATTATTGGAAGAGTGAGACCACTGTACAAGAAGTGTGGGGATCTGACGAAGCTTATCATATGAGATAGTCTCATGATGATTATTATGAGATTGGCCCATTATGGGTAATTATTTCTTTATTACAGTCTCTCGTGGGTTAATTTGTATAGGGGTGGGAATTTTAGTTGAATACCTGGATTGAGTTACTCTCATATTATATTAATTGGAGACCATTTCACAGGAGACTGATTGACAGACACAGCTATAACCACCTTGCAGAACATTTATAGGTGAAGTAATCGGAATAAATATTGCCCACCTTCTCCATGAGGGAAACGAATATCTTGGCAAAACAGGGAAATGCTGGCACAAGAGGCTTTAATGTGATACGTGGATGAGCAAATACTTGGAGATCAACCACCTGAAGCATTATTTGATCAATTCATCAGTTCAAGTGAAAGTACAACATGCAGGCTAAATTAGCCAAGCGGGAGTTCTTGTTCATATTCTGTTTATTATGGATGTTCCTTTAGTAGACTTTTTTTTTTACCTGGACAGTGGCTCTCAGACCAAAAGCTTTAATTGCGACAAGAATGTTAGGATTTCCTGCCCACCTTAACACAGGTTCCATAATCAACTCTTTTTCTTCAGTCATGTACACCTTCATTCCTGACATGGTACCAACTGACTATGAATCTTTATGCAACAACTCATTTGCATCTCTACTTGTGTAAAGCTGAATAAACTTGTATATGCAAAGTACAACTCGCTGGCTAACAGAAGTGCAGTAATATATAATAGGAATATTAATAATAGTTGGGCTTCAACCATCACATTAAGGTTTTGGTTGAGATGGTTCATCTATCATGAAGGTCTCGAGTTCAAATCATGACAACCTCAAACCCCTCAAAAACCCACGAAGTGGAAACCCAACACATGGTATAGGGGAGCCTTGTGCAAACTAACCACTTTTCAAGCCCAATGGGCATTTTGAGTGAGGGAGCGTAATAGGAATATTAATAATAGTTGGGTCTCAACCATCACCTCAAGGTTTTGGTTGAGATGGTTCATCTATCAATATAGTAGTCCAATCTATAACCTTGGGTTTCAATGACATGCTCAAATCTAGAAAATAGCAAACAGTATTTGGTGGTCGTGAATCGTGATAGGAAGGAGAATGAAACCTTGAAAAGTTGGGGGCAAGGTGCCGAGGCAAAGCGTTTGAAATTCTACTGACTGGATTTTGTACTTTGGAATTTGCTCAGCAATGATGGGTTTCGATATCTCAGTTGCAGTTTTACAAATTGCCTGGAAATGATAAAGATTAGCAAGTGATGACGAATCCCGAAAAGGGCAGCAGAAATAAGGTGAGAAGGAGCACCTTGTTGAGATAAGGCCACATATGGTGTATGAAGCTGTTAAGCCAGTCAACCTTGAGAAAACCAAATTGAAATCAAATAATAATCCAGTGAATGTCACGAAATCACAACAAAAAAGAAGCTTACACGATCAAAATCAGGATTTTTGACCCAAAGAGGTATATCCGGAAGCAACCTTGCCACAATTTCAGCATCTAAGTCGGCCAAAGAAGAAACCTTGGGATCCTGGGAAATAAGTTGCGAATCAATTATATACATTTGCTTTATTCACGTTTGTCAATACCCGTTTTCTTTTGTAGAATATATGCTCACAGAGGGTTTTGGATCCATAATAATAAGCAGGAGAGTTGAGATGAGGAAGACAAACCTGGACATCAGAAGACTGAAAGTAGAAGAAGAAGTAGTAACCAATGACAAGTCCGAAGCTAGTACCGAACCCAAATCCACAAACCCCCATTATCGTACTCACTATCCCCATTTCCACTAACACCTTCCCTTCCCTTCCCTTCCTCAAATTAAAAATGGAAATCAATTTGGGAAAGTAGTTCAGATTCTGCTTAAAGTGTTATTATTATTCTATCACTATAAAACAACTACTCCCTCCGTTCGATTCCACTTTGCGGGTATGCTTTATGCACAAATATTAAGAAAACCCTATTATAATATTAAAAGTACAACAAGTAGATATAAAGTGTTTGGATTATGTGTAATTTGTATGGAAAAAGTGGGCCTTAGTAGTATTATATTAATAAAAGTACAATCAAATAAGGAAACATGTAAAGTGGAGTCGAACGGACCGATAAGGAATACATGCGAAGTGGAGTCGAACGGAGGGAGTACTACTTGATTACTCCATCACTACAAAACGAAAAACTAAAAAACAAAATATGAATATCCAGTAAAGAGGCACCAACTCAAGACCGACAATACCTTACCCTCAAATTAATGAGTTTTCAGGTGGGTCACGCAGTGATGCTGTAATAAAATCACTTGAGAACCAGAATATGGTACACTACTACTGGAGTACCATCGTAAGGCCTATTATTGATGTCCCAGTCATACATATGTGGTGGTTATGGGCATCACTTTTCATTTGTTTGTCTACTCACTGGGCCGGCCCATCCAATTTCCTCCTCCTACATTTTTCAATGGATGTTGGCATGTTGGGTAGCACCAAAATGGAAAAGGAAACGAACACGGACACGACACGGACACGTGATACGGCATGTCATAAGATTTAGGACATGAGATACGTTATTTAAATTTAATAAAATATACATTTAATAGTAATTAATATTTGATTTTATTTTTATAAAAGTATTTGATATTAATTTTGAATAAGTGAAGGTAGAACTTGACCTTGATAATAACTCTTTTTCATTTATCATCTGAACCAATATTCTAATTAATCTTTTCCGATAGCGCGTTTCTCGTCTGAAGAACATCATTCACCCCAAATGATGATCAAATACCGTGGACACGCGATGGACACAGCTCAAATGTCATGGACACGCGTCAGACACGTG
Source organism: Silene conica (assembly GCA_029255685.2). Classification (NCBI taxonomy): domain Eukaryota; kingdom Viridiplantae; phylum Streptophyta; class Magnoliopsida; order Caryophyllales; family Caryophyllaceae; genus Silene; species Silene conica. The sequence continues at coordinate 5,089,730 of CM055314.2, forward strand.
CCCGAATAAATGTAGAAAGTTAGACACGGCTATATAGGTGTCCGACACGTTTTGACGTGTGTCCGTGAAGTGTCGGTGTCGAACATGGTACATCATATTACGATAAGTGTTCGTGCTACCTAGTTGGCATGCTGCTATCAATATTTAATCAACTTTTTAAAAAAATTCTCTCCAAAATGAATCTTTCTTAAATAAAGCGTTTTGCCTGTAACAGACAATATCCGTTACAAGTTGAAAACGACTAATTCCTCTCTTGTAATAACGTAAGTGGAAGGGCATGTGAGGAGAAATGAAATATCCCATGGATAATGGCTATTGTTGCATATTGTCAGATAAGCATTATCCATCTTCAATAAAAAATTATGGTCTTAAATAAAGAAACAAGACTTTAATAAATGGTATTTTTCAGTAACATATAATCCTTTAATAACTATAATATTTTCTAAACTCTAAATGATATTGTGTATTTGTCTAATTCCAATTAAAAAAACTAGTATAAATCTTAATATTATAATTTGCTAAATCTATCTTTTTTTATACTTTCATACTAGAGTAGCGAATGATTTAACAAAGACATAATTGGTATAAGAAAAAATAAATTTATATCATTATTTCCGTGAGAACAAAAGTTGAGAAAAATTGAATTGAAATTATTTGAAAAATCATTAAAATACATATTTCATGACTTTACTTGTATCTCTTAATAATTTGTCCTTTTTTCTTTTTATACTAAAAAAAAGGATGATATATGAAAAACTAACGAAACTCCACCTTAAAATCTATAGATAATGCACTAAAATGTAAAGGCTTTATACACTACGTGAGTACGCGTGCATGAGCGAGATTTATACTAGTTTCAAGTTTCGTAATTATTCACTAAATTATGCAAATAATTAACTTTGAAAGTTATAAAGAAACAAAAAAAAAAGTTTTTATCATGATGATCCTATATATAAAAGCAACAACCACAGTGCTTAGGTGTCGCATTGTGGTTGAAAGTTCATTTTTTATTTTATTTTTAAAAATGGCCCACCATGTTCTCGACTCTATTTTATTTCCTATGCAAGCATTTTTATTTCCATCTACAACTGACAAATTACTCATATATGTGGATTGCATATTAAATAACTAGATTAAAAATCATTAATAACTTTTATAGTTAAATTAATTATGGTATAAATTAAATAGGAAAATTATTCAACAATCTTTTTAAAACACTTATTATTATAGGAAAAAATACAGAAAAATAAGTCAAATAGGGAGAAAACAGAAATTGTTATAAAAAAATTTAGATAGGGTGAACATTAATATGAAAAATATGCACATATGACATTAAAATTAATTAAGTCACTATATTTATGGTCTTCAATTGCTCATGGTTATGATTCACATAAATTATTCACATAAGATGAACTCCATATGAAATATCTAAATAATCAAGATCGATGGATAAATTTAATTAAATAAAAAAAATCAGATAAAAAGTAAAAAAAACATAATAATATTGAAACCCGAAAATATGGACAAAAAAATATGAATATGCATAATTTTTTTTATTGAAATCTAAAATTACGTCAAAAATATTACTTTGTATGAAAGATTGCAACAAGAGAGAGGAATTAGGACATTGCGAGTTCAAATGATCTTGAAATGGCGAGTGTAAGAGATTAGGTGAGATGGAAATCAAATTGCATGGGATTGTCTTCCATTGACAGCCGAAAAAACCACACGCGGTAATTTAAGCATTCTGGTGCAGTTTGCAATGTTTTGTTTTACACATGCTTATGCATTATAGTTCTAATACACGGAGCCGTATTTCAAAATCACTCATACACGTATAGTATCTGTAAATTCCATATGTTCAGATTACAAATTTTTGATCAATCACGCATTTTACGTAATAAGTTTAATACATATGTCCTAATTAACCGCCAACATGTGAAAACAATCATGTGCAATTTATGGAACACTATTAATACACGAACGCTAATTAACATTCAATACATGTAAAACAATTACACGGGTTTATACTGTTTTATGTTGGCCTTTTTGTAATTCACATAGAATATTGTCTTCCATTTGAATTTTCTCAATATCTTCCTAAGTCGGTGTTAGGCATAATTTTTAAAAACATATATAAAATTGACATATTTACTTGTGTAATAATAGGGGCTTCGAAAAATTATAATTTGGACTCATAAACATTACTTTTAAATGAATAAAAAACACGAACCAAGTGGTGTTAGTCCAGTGGTAATTGAGTTAAACCTTAAAGCTTGCAGAAATGCAGGAGTTGAGAGGTCTCAGGTTCGATTACCAGCTGGGGCGATGACCACTTGGCCACTGCAGCCCCCGAAGGGGGTGGCTTACATGGTCCATGTGGTGGTGCGGGAATGCATGGGCCCGGGGGGATCAAAACCCTCGTCGTCATCAAAAAAAAAAAAAAAAAAAAAAAAAAAAAACACGGTCAACGTATCGTCTTGTAAACCCTGAAGTTAAATAAAGAGTTTGTGTGGATTAGAGGGAATATGTAATCTCTTCCTCGTATATAATTGTTTTTATTTATCTAGTATACTTTTTCGTAATTGCTCATTCATAAACGTGTTTTACTCAGATATGGACTTTTTTTCATTACTTTTCCATTCTATGTCCTTTGATAAAAAAAATTCTCTCTAATTCTCTCTAATTCTCTCCCCAAAAAAAAAAACCCTAAAACACACAACTATGGATGCTAGCTCTCGTATCGATCAGGTAATAATTTTAATCTCTACCTTTATCAATTATATTATATGAAATTAAAAATTGATTTGAATAATTAGATTAGGGTTTCTTTAAATCGTTTTCTGTTTTGTTCTTTTTCTTCCTTATTTTTTTGTTGGTAATTGTTATTTGGATTGAATCCTGTCACAATAATATTTGATTAGTAGGACGTTCAATTAGAGAACAAATTAACATTAGAGAACAAATCGATCAAGTTCTACTTTGAGACGGAATTTGCGTGTTATTTTATATCAGCGTGCATCTTTAGACGCTAAAAGCTGTACTCTGCAAAAAAGTAGTACCTTTCTTAATGATATGGAATCTTTTGGCCCTGAAAGGACTTCTTAAGGCTAGAAAAGTAGTACTTGTATATGTTAATAAAGACTTTAAGGACTTTCCCATGCTTACAAGTTCCTGACTTTGTGCTTTTAGTAGATAAAGACTGTAGCAGGCTGTGCTTTATAACTGTGTTTATGTCAGTAATAATGACTACTCTGACCGTAAGACCATCCACATTGGGGCTTTTCACCCATTTTCACCAAAAGTGTGAAAATCTTAATAATATATAATAATAGAAATTGGGCCCCACTAGCTACCAATTCCACTGAAAATTTTCGTACTGGTGAAAAGAGGTGAAATTGAGTTGTAAGACCATCCGCATTGGTGAAAAATTCACCAATTTTCACCCTATACTTTTTCACCTTTTCTCTCTCCAATTCACCATCCACCTCACATTTCCACTCATCACCAAAATTCACCAAAATACTTCAAAAAAAAACCCACATCAACAAATACTCAACTTTTTTTCTCTTTCCTACTTTACTATACCCCACAATATCCACATCAACATTCCACTATCTCATACTTATATTTATTTTTATTTCATTATAATTATTCTTAATCATATATAATTTTGGGTTTTCTAATTTATTATTTTTATTGGTATTATTGTAAATTCGAAATTATCTATTTTTAACGATTCTTTTGCATATAAATTAAGATAAATTTGACATTTTTAAAGATAAATATAAGATTAAGATTGCGTGTTAGAGATAAAAATTTTAAAAAATAATTAAAAACAAAAAATAAAAAACAAAAAATAAAAAAATATTGCATTCATTAATAGTAAACAACTAATAAAAAAATACAATTAAAACATACGACAATTACATTAACTACAAACTAATAACTTAATTAACCAAATTGTTGCCAAATATGTTCAATTAAGTCTTTTTTAAGAGCTTGATGCCTTCTTGGGTCTTGCATAACATTCCTATTTGCCACAAATTGATGTATATCTTCAATATATCCTGTTTCATATGCGGGAGCATCAACACTAAGTTATTCGTCTTCGTTGTGATTATCAATGTACTCTTCTATATTGTCATAACCGATGTATGACTCCCGCTCATCTTCAACAATCATATTATGCAATATGATGCAAGATGTCATTACTTTATGAAGAAATTCTTTACTCCAATAACGTGCTGGGTTACGTATAACTGCAAATCGAGCTTGTAATACGCCAAAAGCACGTTCAACATCCTTTCTAACACTTTCTTGTTAGTTGCAAATAACCTATCTTTGGGTGTTTGAGGAAGTCTTACCGATTGAATGAACGTAGCCCATTTTGGGTAAATACCATCCGTTAAATAATAGCCACAATCATATTGATTGCCATTTACCATATAATTAACGCGTGGCACATACCCGTTTAATAAGGCATCAAAAACTGGAGAACGATGTAAAACATTTAAATCATTTGCCGAACCTGGAGTACCAAAGTAGGAATGCCAAATCCATAGATCTTGGGAGGCAACAGCTTCCAGAATTACAGTCGGACTGGAATTACGCCCTTGAAAGTGTCCTTGCCAAGCTTTTGGGCAGTTCTTCCATTTCCAATGCATACAGTCTATGCTCCCCTACATTCCTGGAAAACCTCTATATGCCCCGATTTGAAGTAACCTTTGAGTATCTTCTACAGTTGGAATCCTTAAGTATTCATTTCCAAAGTGAGAAATGATTGCATCAGTAAAATATTGGAAACACTCTCGTGCGGTTGATTCACCAACTCTTAAGTACTCGTCGATCCTGTCGGCGGAGTCTCCATAAGCAAGCATTCTAATTGCCATAGTGCATTTCTGCAACGAAGTGAAACTGTCCCTACCAGTTGCATCGGGGCCATCTTCAAAGTAATCATTAGCGGCTTTAACACCATTAACCACTCTCATAAACAAATTTCTACGCATCCGAAATCTGCGTCGAAACATCTTATCTGTGTACACTGGGTTAGGAGCGAAGTAGTCGTTGTATAATCGTTGATGACCGACTTCCCGATTTCTCTCAATATACCTTCTTTTTCGTCGAGGTTGTCTTTGAGGAATTTGAGGTGGTTGATTTTGTGATTGTAAAATTTGATTAACTATAATATTTCTTTGATATCTTATTTCGTCCGAACGTCTATTAAAACGCTCGTCCGAGGAATAATTTGAAGACAAGGAGGAATTAAATTCATCAGAATTATCTGGATTTATATTATTAAAATTGTTAGGATCCATAGTAGGATCTACATTATTATAGTTATTTGAATTCATATAATAAAAATTATCTAAATTCATATTATTAAAATTATTAGAACTCATATTGAAATAATAGTAAGTGTTGAACTATGGTTCTATTTATTGCTGATATTATCCTTTTTTAGCCGTTGGATCGATATCTCGGTTATTTAATCTTGGCCGTTGGATAAGATTGTATAAGGATAAGAGATTGGATAAGGATAAGAGACTGGATAAGGATATCTAACCATTTAATCTTGGCCATTGGATAAGATTGTGTGTAAGAGATAAAAATTAAGGATAAGAAACTAGATAAGGATAAAAATAAGTTAATAGATAAGATTCATTCATTAATAGTAACAAATAACAAATAAAAAACTTACAACAATTAAAACATACAACAAGTAAATCATACAACAATAAAAAATAAACTTAACATAACTAAAACTGACTCACAAATAAATAAACTATTAAACATAATTAACGACGCTTAAATGATTGTAGCAACTCTTGCTTATAATCTTCAAGTTCGGGGGGTAAATTAGTCTGCTTAAGTAATTGCTGAAGCGTATTAAAATCACTTTCTTTTTTCATTCTTGCTTCTCTTTCTTTAGTAAACGCAAACCTATCTCGATGTAACTGAATCCTCGCTTCATCAACTTGCAGCCTACGTTGTTGAATGTCAAGCTCTTTGACGGCGTTTATATTAAAAATTTCCAATCTCTTATTAACTTCAGCTTGATTATTTGAATCACTTCTGGAAGTACTGTCATCAACCTTCTTCTTCCCTTTATTTTTCTTTGCAGCTTTAACACCTTCGGGTCGTACGGTACCCATACTTTCACCATCAAGAGAGATGGGTGTAGAGTACTCCTCACCCTCATTGCGTACTCTTTTCCCACTACTATTACTTCCATCGTTACCAGCAACTCGACTTGGAGTGCTTTCGTAACTCACATTAGCGTATGGAGCAACACAAATTTTCCATTTTTCAAAATTTTTCATCATGTTCCAAGCATGCTCCAAGGCAAATTTAGTGGGTTTGTACAATTCCCTAGCCTCGGCGATTACATCATCTTCACTCATGCCGCTCTTCTTCCTCCTAGTGGCCGCTTCCATGCATGCACTCCATTTCATGACAGATGTTGAGATTCTTCGAAATCGGCTATCAAGCATAGCACGAGTTCGTTTCTTCAAGACACCGGGATTGGCCTGTTGGGCTTCATCGTAAAACGATTTAACCTTACTCCAAAGTGTTTCTTTCGCTTGGTCGGTGCCAACTATACTATCTTCTGAAACCCTCATGAATGATGAAATAAGGGCTTCATCTTCTAGTACTTGCCATGGAGTAGATCTACCGGTATTTGAAGTGGGTGTTCTTTCATTACCAATATCAACTTCCACTTCAATATCATTTGAATTATGGTTACTTGGTGGAGTTTGTGAGGGATCTATTGTTTGATGAACGGGTTGCATATATGGGAAAAATGAAGTAGCAATAGGCCTGATTGGTTGAGAATAAGTATGGTTAGGATTATAATTAGTATAATTATATGAGACTGGATAAGACGGTTGCATTTGATAAGGATCTTGAGAAGGATGATAATTACTATAATTAATATTATGATTCATATAATTCATATTATTAGGATTTATTTCATTTCGATTCACATTAGAAGGATTCAAATTATTATTTATATTTGGATTCATATTATTATGATTCATATTTGTGTAAATAATTAATAATTATATGTAATTTGATAAATAAGTAGAGAGAAAATAGAAGAAGAGGTGTGATGAAATATATTGATATTGGGCTCCTTTTATAGAGGAGGAAAAAAAATATAAATTATGGTTTTTTTTTAAAAATAAAAAAATAAAAAAGATGCAAAATATAGCCGTTGTTTAATATTCAAGTCAAATGTTACCGTTAATTAAATACGTACATAGTTTGCTCAACTCAAGTTCACAATTTTGCTCAACTCAAGTTCACTGAGTTGAGCAAAATTGTGAACTTGAGTTGAGCAAACTATGTACGTATTTAATTAACGGTAACATTTGACTTGAATATTAAACAACGGCTATATTTTGCATCTTTTTTATTTTTTTATTTTTAAAAAAAAACCATAATTTATATTTTTTCCTCCTCTATAAAAGGAGCCCAATATCAATATATTTCATCACACCTCTTCTTCTATTTTCTCTCTACTTATTTATCAAATTACATATAATTATTAATTATTTACACAAATATGAATCATAATAATATGAATCCAAATATAAATAATAATTTGAATCCTTCTAATGTGAATCGAAATGAAATAAATCCTAATAATATGAATTATATGAATCATAATATTAATTATAGTAATTATCATCCTTCTCAAGATCCTTATCAAATGCAACCGTCTTATCCAGTCTCATATAATTATACTAATTATAATCCTAACCATACTTATTCTTAACCAATCAGGCCTATTGCTACTTCATTTTTCCCATATATGCAACCCGTTCATCAAACAATAGATCCCTCACAAACTCCACCAAGTAACCATAATTCAAATGATATTGAAGTGGAAGTTGATATTGGTAATGAAAGAACACCCACTTCAAATACCGGTAGATCTACTCCATGGCAAGTACTAGAAGATGAAGCCCTTATTTCATCATTCATGAGGGTTTCAGAAGATAGTATAGTTGGCACCGACCAAGCGAAAGAAACACTTTGGAGTAAGGTTAAATCGTTTTACGATGAAGCCCAACAGGCCAATCCCGGTGTCTTGAAGAAACGAACTCGTGCTATGCTTGATAGCCGATTTCGAAGAATCTCAACATCTGTCATGAAATGGAGTGCATGCATGGAAGCGGCCACTAGGAGGAAGAAGAGCGGCATGAGTGAAGATGATGTAATCGCCGAGGCTAGGGAATTGTACAAACCCACTAAATTTGCTTTGGAGCATGCTTGGAACATGATGAAAAATTTTGAAAAATGGAAAATTTGTGTTGCTCCATACGCTAATGTGAGTTACGAAAGCACTCCAAGTCGAGTTGCTGGTAACGATGGAAGTAATAGTAGTGGGAAAAGAGTACGCAATGAGGGTGAGGAGTACTCTACACCCATCTCTCTTGATGGTGAAAGTATGGGTACCGTACGACCCGAAGGTGTTAAAGCTGCAAAGAAAAATAAAGGGAAGAAGAAGGTTGATGACAGTACTTCCAGAAGTGATTCAAATAATCAAGCTGAAGTTAATAAGAGATTGGAAATTTTTAATATAAACGCCGTCAAAGAGCTTGACATTCAACAACGTAGGCTGCAAGTTGATGAAGCGAGGATTCAGTTACATCGAGATAGGTTTGCGTTTACTAAAGAAAGAGAAGCAAGAATGAAAAAAGAAAGTGATTTTAATACGCTTCAGCAATTACTTAAGCAGACTAATTTACCCCCCGAACTTGAAGATTATAAGCAAGAGTTGCTACAATCATTTAAGCGTCGTTAATTATGTTTAATAGTTTATTTATTTGTGAGTCAGTTTTAGTTATGTTAAGTTTATTTTTTATTGTTGTATGATTTACTTGTTGTATGTTTTAATTGTTGTAAGTTTTTTATTTGTTATTTGTTACTATTAATGAATGAATCTTATCTATTAACTTATTTTTATCCTTATCTAGTTTCTTATCCTTAATTTTTATCTCTTACACACAATCTTATCCAATGGCCAAGATTAAATGGTTAGACATCCTTATCCAGTCTCTTATCCTTATCCAATCTCTTATCCTTATACAATCTTATCCAACGGCCAAGATTAAATAACCGAGATATCGATCCAACGGCTAAAAAAGGATAATATCAGCAATAAATAGAACCATAGTTCAACACTTACTATTATTTCAATATGAGTTCTAATAATTTTAATAATATGAATTTAGATAATTTTTATTATATGAATTCAAATAACTATAATAATGTAGATCCTACTATGGATCCTAACAATTTTAATAATATAAATCCAGATAATTCTGATGAATTTAATTCCTCCTTGTCTTCAAATTATTCCTCGGACGAGCGTTTTAATAGACGTTCGGACGAAATAAGATATCAAAGAAATATTATAGTTAATCAAATTTTACAATCACAAAATCAACCACCTCAAATTCCTCAAAGACAACCTCGACGAAAAAGAAGGTATATTGAGAGAAATCGGGAAGTCGGTCATCAACGATTATACAACGACTACTTCGCTCCTAACCCAGTGTACACAGATAAGATGTTTCGACGCAGATTTCGGATGCGTAGAAATTTGTTTATGAGAGTGGTTAATGGTGTTAAAGCCGCTAATGATTACTTTGAAGATGGCCCCGATGCAACTGGTAGGGACAGTTTCACTTCGTTGCAGAAATGCACTATGGCAATTAGAATGCTTGCTTATGGAGACTCCGCCGACAGGATCGACGAGTACTTAAGAGTTGGTGAATCAACCGCACGAGAGTGTTTCCAATATTTTACTGATGCAATCATTTCTCACTTTGGAAATGAATACTTAAGGATTCCAACTGTAGAAGATACTCAAAGGTTACTTCAAATCGGGGCATATAGAGGTTTTCCAGGAATGTTGGGGAGCATAGACTGTATGCATTGGAAATGGAAGAACTGCCCAAAAGCTTGGCAAGGACACTTTCAAGGGCGTAATTCCAGTCCGACTGTAATTCTGGAAGCTGTTGCCTCCCAAGATCTATGGATTTGGCATTCCTACTTTGGTACTCCAGGTTCGGCAAATGATTTAAATGTTTTACATCGTTCTCCAGTTTTTGATGCCTTATTAAACGGGTATGTGCCACGCGTTAATTATATGGTAAATGGCAATCAATATGATTGTGGCTATTATTTAACGGATGGTATTTACCCAAAATGGGCTACGTTCATTCAATCGGTAAGACTTCCTCAAACACCCAAAGATAGGTTATTTGCAACTAAACAAGAAAGTGTTAGAAAGGATGTTGAACGTGCTTTTGGCGTATTACAAGCTCGATTTGCAGTTATACGTAACCCAGCACGTTATTGGAGTAAAGAATTTCTTCATAAAGTAATGACATCTTGCATCATATTGCATAATATGATTGTTGAAGATGAGCGGGAGTCATACATCGGTTATGACAATATAGAAGAGTACATTGATAATCACAACGAAGACGAAGAACTTAGTGTTGATGCTCCCGCATATGAAACAGGATATATTGAAGATATACATCAATTTGTGGCAAATAGGAATGTTATGCAAGACCCAAGAAGGCATCAAGCTCTTAAAAAAGACTTAATTGAACATATTTGGCAACAATTTGGTTAATTAAGTTATTAGTTTGTAGTTAATGTAATTGTCGTATGTTTTAATTGTATTTTTTTATTAGTTGTTTACTATTAATGAATGCAATATTTTTTTATTTTTTGTTTTTTATTTTTTGTTTTTAATTATTTTTTAAAATTTTTATCTCTAACACGCAATCTTAATCTTATATTTATCTTTAAAAATGTCAAATTTATCTTAATTTATATGCAAAAGAATCGTTAAAAATAGATAATTTCGAATTTACAATAATACCAATAAAAATAATAAATTAGAAAACCCAAAATTATATATGATTAAGAATAATTATAATGAAATAAAAATAAATATAAGTATGAGATAGTGGAATGTTGATGTGGATATTGTGGGGTATAGTAAAGTAGGAAAGAGAAAAAAAGTTGAGTATTTGTTGATGTGGGTTTTTTTTTGAAGTATTTTGGTGAATTTTGGTGATGAGTGGAAATGTGAGGTGGATGGTGAATTGGAGAGAGAAAAGGTGAAAAAGTATAGGGTGAAAATTGGTGAATTTTTCACCAATGCGGAGTACTCTGAACTCTGAAGTTTACACTCTGAAGTTGCACCGAAACTCTGAAGTTGCACCGAAACTCTGATTGGTCCATATTAATTAGGACTTTTTCATGCTATCAATATTGGGCAACTTTCTGTCCATGCTTACAATATTGGGCAACTTGTCCATATTAATTACGTAGGACTTTTCTATGTTTTCTTTGGTTTAGAATATACGGAGTAGATGAGTTTTACTTAAATATAGTGGTCTGACTTTAATTTCAGGACTCAGACTTTGAGTCGGATGAGTATGAAGAATTTTCTGCTGAAATGATAGATACCGGACACATTTTCAATCTCGGGAAAAAATTCAGGAATCACGATGAATTGATAGCAGAAGTTAGAAAAATTGGACAATTGCATGATATACACGTGCGGCTAGATACTTATCACCCACGTCGCGGTTATGGTGAGCATTGGTTTAAGTGTGATAGATTTGGACCTTATCAATTTCGAGGGGATTTTAACGCTCCCTCCAAGAAATCAAATACGGGGAGTAAAAAATGTTGGTGTCCTTTTAAACTCAAGGCAGTCGGAGAAGCTGACGGCAGATGGAGGTTAGATGTACATAATGGATTTCACAACCACTTCATTGGAGTAAAGGATAATGTTCTGAGTGCCGAAACAAAAGAGTTGATTTTGTCCATGACAGCAAGTAAAATTTCGGTTGCTAACATACTAATTGAGTTGAGAAAGAAGGATATACTTGTTACTGCCAAGCAAGTGTATAATATTCGTGCAAGAGCGAAAAAAACCTGTAGAGAAGAACGCACAACTGCTGAACAATTGCTTAAACTTGCTGATGATCATGGATATCGAACTTTTCATGAGACAAAAGCTGGTGAAAAAAAAGGTGAGAGAGTCCTGACAAATGTTCTATTTATACATCCCGATTCACTCAAGCTTTTGAAACTTTATCCATTTGTAATTGTTGCTGATAGTACCTACAAGACTAACATGTTTAAGATGCCATTACTAGAAGTTATATGTGTTACACCAGTTGGTAAAAACTTCTCTATGTTTTTTGCATTTTTGGAAAATGAGCAGGCATCGTCATATAATTGGGCTCTAAAATGTATGAGGGAAGTAATAGGATCAGATGAGAATATGGTTTTTTTGACCGATTGTGATTTAGCTTTAATTGGTGCGATTAAGGAGAACTTTCCAAATGCTAAGCACTTATTATGTAGACGTCACATAGAGAAAGATGTCGAAGCGTGGGTGAAAAGAACTAGGATAAAAAATTCAGGTTCAGTTGGTGAAACATTTGCCAAAGGGAGATGGACACGAATGATAAGATCTACAAGTGAGAAAGAATTTTTCGAAAATGAGGAGGAGATGTACAAGGTATACAAATTTGTTCCGGGTCTGAAAGAATATTGCAAAAACACTTGGATCAATAAATATAAAGAGAATTTTGTATCAGCTTGGACCGACAAAGTGTTGCACTTTGGCAATGTTACTACAAACAGGTAATATTATTTACTTCATTTGTATTTTTATTTGATTTCGTGATTATTGGTATCTTATTTATATTATTGATGGTCAAAGGGTTGAGGGCGCACATGCATCACTTAAACGCTTGTTACGAACTTCTGTTGGTGGACTCGACACTGTCTTTGAAACAATTCATCATGCTGTGAACCTTCAATATCATGCAATAAAAGAGGAGTTTGCACGTTCAAAGACCATTCGTCTTCATCTTACTCAAGCAATGCCTGTTTATCAAAGATTAACGCAAAATGTGACTCACAATGCGATTAGAATTCTTGATGATGCACTGAAAGAGGTAAATTGTAACAATTGTGCGTTAAAGACAACTCATGGTCTACCTTGTGCATGCGAGATTATCGATTTAGTCAATACAGGTAAAACTATTAACTGATATTGTTACTTTTGTTATTAATGTTGTTGCAGATTGCTTTCTAAATATATTTGTAAATTGGACAGATAAGTGTATAGAACTAGATTCTATTCACAAATTTTGGAGGACTTTTTGCATTCCCACGGAGGATGTAAACAACGGGAAGGACCACAATACTAGAGAACTTCAAGAGCAAGACAGATTACGTAAACTTGCAGATGATGTCTTATCGTCCGGCAACGTAGAAATGATGCGGAAGTTTTCTGAGTTTGCGGAAAATTTGTTGCACCCTCCGAAAATAGTTGACCCAGAAGTTAAAAAGACAAAAGGGCGTCCGAAAAAGACTTCTGTTTCAAGAAATCCATCACATTGGGAATATGTAGAGAAGATGTTTCGAAAGACAAGTGGTAAGAAAGCAAAAACTGTGTCAGTCAGCACTCCTATTTCTTCTACGGCGCCAGTCAACACTCCTACAACTCTTATGTCGTTTTCACAGGTAATTATTTTTTAATATGAATGTATTGAAACATACTGTACATTTTTTATTAATACTATTTTTATGAAAATACAGGACGATAAGTCATTCACACCTTTCCCATATCCAAATGCAATTGCCGATTACTTTTTACGTTGCATAACGGATTGTGTGGATGTCAATGTTGGAAATCGAGGTAGTCATACTAGCTAATCCATATCCATTAGTCTTACTAAATAACTAATTAATCTCATATTAATATAGTCGATCTTATGCATGCAAAATAAAAGCGGAAATAATGAGAATCTTATTCTTACAACCGGTCCGAAATGTGCTAAGGACGATCCTCCAAAAGCAACCAAGTAAGCTTGCCTCCAATGAGTGCGCACCAAGACCTTACCCTTAAACGGACCAAATAACCGAACCCGATACTAGAGGACGGAATTAGGCTAAAACCGAGTACTAATATTAATATTAGTATACTAGAGAAAATATTATCTAAATAATATTTGTGAGGTTTTATTACTTTTAGTTTCTCACTCTAAAAACTAAAACATGGATTAGTTTCTAGTATGTGTTATATTCACATATATATAGAGTAAGATAATAGTTAGGTTTTGGGGTGGGTGTTTGTGTCGTGTGAGTTGAGTGTGTAGGAAGAAGTAGAAGCTTTTTGACTTACCCATATTAAATAGGTAGTTAACCTACAATTTAGGTGTAAGCTACAATAATCATTGTGTTGTAATCATAACACACAATATAAACTCATTACCTACACAAATGCCACACGACACAACTATATGTAAAATGGACCTTCATTTTACAATTTGTAATTTGTACAATTGTGTAATATATAACATCTTATGTGTCATATTCAAATTGTATTAATTTAAAATATATTTATCACATAAATATCATTTCTAAATTAATTAAATCATATTTAACAAATTATTTAGTAATTCGAAATTACTGTCCCAACATATGGTTATCGTAATAATCGTCGATACGATATATCAACAACGTTTGTTATAACCATCAACCATTCATTATACTAATTTCGATATTTCATAAATATCGATTAACATTTGACAATTGACACATTTCAATTTCAAATATAAATCTTACCTTTAAGATTCAACCTCTGAATTCTCAATATACGGTTTTAAGAATATCGATCAATCTGTATCCTATACAATTAATCAATATACGTTTAAGGGCTTAGTCCTATAGGTGTGACCTAAAGGGATCAACTGACCACCACCGTCATACGACAGTAATGTTAAACTCTAGTCAGCCAATCATTACCGATTAATGTTGGTCAGTTGACTAAATCAATATTGGATCGTCCCTTGCATATTCTTTTCATAAGATTTATGACAATGATTTTTATCATTGTCGTGATCGCACTATTGTTGAGGACACATTTCCCAACAATCTCCCACTTGTCCTCGACAAGTGTGCGTCACCAATTCTCTTGTCCTATTACGTCATCTCCCACTCAATGCAAAGTGTCTTCCAGGTCGTACTTGCATTTGATCATATCTTGAGCGGTTTTCTCGATCTGGAGATTTAACTGCTTTGACCGGAATTATCTACCATAGATACCTTCCGAGCGTGGCCACGCATTTTCAGTTAAACTTCTCCTCGAGTGGCCCTGAGATTTAAGACAACCCCGACGAGGGACTGGACAATTCCTATCCTACTGTTCCCTTCGACTAACACAGTCCATCATGACCCAAAAGAAGCCCATTTGACCCCCTTTAACGGTTGATCGTAGAGCTAAAATCAAAGTCAATCTGAGGCTGCATCACCTTGGGCGAACAGTCTCAAGTCAAAGAATCGACTTATGTGAATAATATAGTAGCTCTCGCCACGACCAGGCTAATTATAAAATTTCCAGAACTCTATAAGCGGTCACTAAATGCCCAACAGAGTGTTACACAGTCTGCCGATGTGATCGACTAGTCATCCCATATGACTCTATGACATTTGAACTTGCCATCAATCGCCTCACATTGTAGTCGCTTCGAGACGTCACCTCATACAAGCGACTATGGGCTATACTAAGTTAATCCAGTTCACTTATGGGGTTCAAATTGTCTCTTACAACCCATTTGGATTTCACAAAGTATAAATTGTGAGTTAATATTAATAATAATAACTCAAACGATAAGAGTGATTGTTATGTGCGAACAATCAATACGATATTGTTGCTCCACATAAACAATCTTTGATGATCATACATCAATTTGTATTAATGGTTTGTTATGTGAATATACCTTATCTTCACATCTTTTAAACCTACAAATTTCGGTTTCCTTTTGACTCATATTATCTCGTATAATATGATCTTTATTCAAGTACACTTCAAGTCTTTTATACTCGACTCGAGTTTCCTTACTTTAAGGAAGCTCCCACTGTTTTCTCAAAACTCATGACATGTCATCCATATGTACATAGTCATATTGTACTAGAATCTATATTGTAGTTCACCTAGATTCGATCCATTAGTTCTCCTCGAGAACTTATATCGAAATAGGGCTTTATTTCAACTTATGGCATTTTGATCAAGGTTATATGAATCAACATTCTCATATCTTGGATTCAAATCCAAACCTTGTTAAATGATTGGTGACGTTTCATTATCATATAATAAACTCACTTATGATTTATGTTCTTAACATACGTTTATTTAGAATTGAAAACCTCATATTCTTTAACCTTTAAAGAGTATGATTTATGTTCTTAACATATATACATTTAGAATTGAAAACCTCATATTCTTTAACCTTTAAAGAATCACCATTCTCTCTAAATGGTAGGTTTCGTATCTTTAATAACTTTTCTCCCACTGAATTCCACATTACTATCTTATAGTTTTATAACTCCCACTATCTTCATAGTGATTAGGTAACATCTTCAAAACTCATAATGAACATTTCATTTTGATTAACTTCAAACATTTTCTCAACTCGTTATGAACATTTCATTTTTATTTTCTTTCCCACGGAAAGAACCTTCTATTTTCACGAGAACGGGAGATGATTTCTCCTCTTTTATCTTTATAAAACAGAAACATTTACATCATGGAAACGATTTCCTTCCGTTAACACTCGCGGTTCCCATTGTCCTCTCTAGAAACTTTTGACAACATATGGAACATTTTCCTTTTGTGTCCTCGCGTAGTTTCTTCTGTGTCCTCTCGTAGTTTCTTCTATCCAATTTCTTAGAGTTCTTCTCAAGGACTCCTCATAGAACTCTTCTCTAAGATCCTATGCTTATTTCATTGGTTTACGGGCGTAGAATTTCTCCCACTCTATCCTCTAAAATAACCTGTATTTTAGGAAGGATAGCATTTTCGCCCGTCAACAATGTATTGGATAAAGAATTACGTGAGTATTTGAGATATTAACATATTCTTTCATTTAAGGTGAAAATCTTATAATGAACTGATGTTCTTATGTTTGAATTTGAAGTATTTCACGGGATGCAATTCTCGTTTTTAAGTAAGTCGTATTACTTTTATAATGATCCTATCATTTCTTCCGTACGGTGAATCATTCAAGGTACTTTATCACGATCTATGAAAATCGTATCAATTCATGTTATAAAAGCATTTTAAAATCAACATGTTTGATCAAGAACAAAAGGATGACTTGGGTTAAAAACCAAGTCACCACTATAACAACCATTGTTTCAACAAGATTCTTGTCGTACAAGAAATACAAAGTTCTTAAATTAAAATGCAAAAAGAAAGAAGACATCAAATGAAAATTAGAGTCATGCTCTTCATGTCTTCAATCTCGGATGCTACCTTAGCCATCCATGGAAGGAACTTCAAGTTTCCTTCTCTTTCTCCTTGCCCTTATCTTTGGTAGGAGCCCCTTTAAAACAATTTATAATCGGGTGAGAATCAATAACTTGTATCATTATACAAAATTGATTAAATAACATGAATTAGACGAGAATTTATACCTACTGCAAGAACCTTTCCGGCTTTGAGGTCATGGAGATACTTCGGGCAATTCCTCTTCCAATGCCCCATCTTAGTGCAATAATAGCACTTGTCTTCAACCTTTGATGACGATGAAGAAGAAGCACCTTTCGTAAAAGTCTTCTCCTTAGGAGATGCGGGTTTGAAGGCTTTAACATTTTTACCCTTTTTAGCCTTGCGCTTAAACTTCCCTTTGCTTTTCGTATCGATATTAAGCACATCCTTTGTGGAACTCTCATTAAGTCCCATATCCCTCTCTGCTTGGACCAACATCTTATGTAACTCGTCCAAGGAGGTTTCTTGATTGCGCATGTTATAGTTTACCCGAAACTGAACATACGATTTCACTTTGTTGAGGGAGTGAAGGATTTTGTCTATAATAAGCGAGTCGGGAACATTCACCCCTTGCAACTTCAAGGTTTCGGCTAGCTCAACCATTTTGAGCACATGAGGACTAATCTTTTGACCTTCCTTTAAGGTCAAATCAAAGAAGGCGGAGGCCGCCTCATATTGGATCACCCTAGGAGCTTGCGAAAACATGTTCGCAACTCTAGTGTATATCTCATTAGCCGTGGCTAGCTTAATCATTCTTCTTTGGAGATCCGGCTCCATCGAAAATATAAGCACGTTCTTCAAAGCATGCGACTCCTTCATGTAGGCCTCATAGGCTTCACGAGTCGCTTCCGATGAACGAGCACCGGGAGTGGGAGGAGCGGCAATGGTAAGATAACGAGTCTTATCGTCGGCTTCCGCGGCCAACACCAATTGGGCGTCCCAATCTTTAAAATTGGCGCCATGCTTCTCAAGCTTGCAACGATCCATAAAAGACCGAAGCCATGAAACGTGTTGTGGGAGTTGTGGAGCGTTATTTGCCATTGATTGAAAGTCGAAAAATGAACTACAAATGAAAAATAAGGAATTAAAACACAATTATCGTTTTAATAATTAAACTTGTAAATATTAAACAAGTTAAGCATCTACTTAATGATCTCTTACCCAATTAAGTAAATGATCCCGAGACCCAAATACACACTAACTCGGGCACGGTTTAGCCGATACATCCCTCATTAATGTGACTCGGTAGATTAACCCCTTAATCGATTCTACCTTTAGAACTCTCGGTCGATAAAATTACACTAATTCTTATCTTAGCCCGAACTTATTACCACTACGGTGGCTCGAATACCTTCGTCGAGATCGACCAAATTTCAAGAAAAAACGTAATCATATTACCCCACTTCACCAACGTAATAAGGTTTGCACCCCGGTTTAGCCGAGCCTACTCCCTTATGAAGAAGATCCTTCGCGGGTTCTTTACTTTTTGGTAAGGCTATGTCTCGATTTTTAAATAACGTAAGAGATCTTGTCAATTTATTATCTATCTCCTTTAAGTGAACTAATTTGGTGAATTATCGATAAATTTAATTGACACGGTCGATAAAATCGATGAAATGCATGAGTTTGAATGACGATTTGGCTATGCATGCAACATGATAAACATAAATAAATGCATAAATAAAATCCTAGTATGGCCTTTCCTAAAATAGAAAATTTAAATGTAAAATACAAATTCGGAAACCAACTCCTTTGGTTCCTTGAACTTCACACGCGGCACGCATCCCAAGGCAAACTCCGTCTTGGTCGGAACTCCTTTCCGAAATGGCACCGTCTTCAAGGATCTCCGGAATTACAAATAATTACAAATTTTCAATCTATTTTATACATTATAAAATAAAATAAAATAATAAAATAAAGTGATACGAGATCACATTAAATTACAACCGAATCGATAAACCCTTACATTACGGGAAATATCGATTAAAATCTAAGGCCATACTAAGTAAATTACATAATTCCAAAATTACGTAAATAAATTATGACATTCATAAATAATAATTAAATATGCAATGCTTATGTAAAATGCAAAACCTAAGCCAAATCGTCCTATTTAAACGCGTTTTAAATATCGTTATTCGTAATAACCCGGTTTTATGGAATAACGTGATTTAAACAATTTTAAAATCACTAATCACTCTATGAATCACTATTCATGATTTAGTTAAGTTTCCTAACACATTTTAGGATTCAAAATTTAGTCTTACTCAAATTTCGAAAATTAACTTAACTTATTTTAATATTGTTCGGTTTTAATCGGTTTTACGGGAAATAGCATTAAAATAATCAAACGAGTCATAAAAATTTCGAAAATTCAAAATTCAAAATTTTGAACATACTGAAAATTTTCTAAAATTTCAGATCCTTAAAATTCAAATATTTTCGAAATACACCATTTATTTCGTAAAATAGCCTTATAATAAGCACAATATTTCGAAAAATTCAAAACTATTGCAAAAATTATGAAATAAAATACTAATATAATTTTTACATCTTCCTAGACACTCAAAGCATCTGAAAATGCAGAAAAATAAGGCTGAAAAACACTGTTTAAGGTCTGAAAATAAAGTAATGATTATGACTCCTTAAACACTCAATATCAATTTTAACTTTTAAAATTAAAACTTAAAGTTTCAGAAACTTTTGGCACAAAATAAAAATATGTTGATGATCATACATAATATGACTAATATGGGTGAACTTTTCGGACCATTTAAGCAACATTTACTATTTTTAATAATTCGTGTCATATATTACGCGATTTTACCGATTAAAATCATTTCTCATGCAATATTCGAGATTAAAAGCTCAAAATTCACATGCATGCTAGAAATAATATATGTGACACTATATTAAATTTTTATGGTCAAATTCGAACTTAAACTATTTAAGCTAAAATATGTCACTAATATTACGATTTTTACGATAAAAATCAATATTCATGCAATATTAACGAAAAATTTCTGGAAAATTCATCATATATCTTAAATATTGCATGTGACATCTACAAAAATTTTTATAGTTAAATTCATAATATAACTATTTATCCCATATTTAACTCATTTTATGACTATTTAACCATTAAAAATCATAAACCATGCATAAAACCTTCAATAATTTCGAAAATTATATATTCATAATATGTTAAATGCATGTGAGAACATATTTAAAATTCATGGCCAGAAACATTATTTAGCTATTTTTCCCATAATAAAACATTTTTAACCGATTTATAACATGAATTAACCGATTTAATTACAATGATGAACAATATTATTCCATAAATCATTAAAAATGACTTAAAACTATTTTAAGACCAGAAATTATACATGCATTAACATTTTCGTGCATATCCTATATGTACTACTCATTTTCGTTTTTAATTAAAATCGTATTTTCTCGCAAAAACGTATAAAATCGAGTTGCATGCAAACAACCTTATGGCTCTGATACCACTTGTTGGAAATCGAGGTAGTCATACTAGCTAATCCATATCCATTAGTCTTACTAAATAACTAATTAATCTCATATTAATATAGTCGATCTTATGCATGCAAAATAAAAGCGGAAATAATGAGAATCTTATTCTTACAACCGGTCCGAAATGTGCTAAGGACGATCCTCCAAAAGCAACCAAGTAAGCTTGCCTCCAATGAGTGCGCACCAAGACCTTACCCTTAAACGGACCAAATAACCGAACCCGATACTAGAGGACGGAATTAGGCTAAAACCGAGTACTAATATTAATATTAGTATACTAGAGAAAATATTATCTAAATAATATTTGTGAGGTTTTATTACTTTTAGTTTCTCACTC
This sequence comes from Silene conica, assembly GCA_029255685.2. Classification (NCBI taxonomy): domain Eukaryota; kingdom Viridiplantae; phylum Streptophyta; class Magnoliopsida; order Caryophyllales; family Caryophyllaceae; genus Silene; species Silene conica. The sequence goes on from CM055314.2 coordinate 5,110,999, forward strand.
TAAAAACTAAAACATGGATTAGTTTCTAGTATGTGTTATATTCACATATATATAGAGTAAGATAATAGTTAGGTTTTGGGGTGGGTGTTTGTGTCGTGTGAGTTGAGTGTGTAGGAAGAAGTAGAAGCTTTTTGACTTACCCATATTAAATAGGTAGTTAACCTACAATTTAGGTGTAAGCTACAATAATCATTGTGTTGTAATCATAACACACAATATAAACTCATTACCTACACAAATGCCACACGACACAACTATATGTAAAATGGACCTTCATTTTACAATTTGTAATTTGTACAATTGTGTAATATATAACATCTTATGTGTCATATTCAAATTGTATTAATTTAAAATATATTTATCACATAAATATCATTTCTAAATTAATTAAATCATATTTAACAAATTATTTAGTAATTCGAAATTACTGTCCCAACATATGGTTATCGTAATAATCGTCGATACGATATATCAACAACGTTTGTTATAACCATCAACCATTCATTATACTAATTTCGATATTTCATAAATATCGATTAACATTTGACAATTGACACATTTCAATTTCAAATATAAATCTTACCTTTAAGATTCAACCTCTGAATTCTCAATATACGGTTTTAAGAATATCGATCAATCTGTATCCTATACAATTAATCAATATACGTTTAAGGGCTTAGTCCTATAGGTGTGACCTAAAGGGATCAACTGACCACCACCGTCATACGACAGTAATGTTAAACTCTAGTCAGCCAATCATTACCGATTAATGTTGGTCAGTTGACTAAATCAATATTGGATCGTCCCTTGCATATTCTTTTCATAAGATTTATGACAATGATTTTTATCATTGTCGTGATCGCACTATTGTTGAGGACACATTTCCCAACAGTCAAAGGTGATGGTCACTGCGGGTATCGAGCGATTGCTCACGAGATTTATGGAAATGAAAATGAATGGGCGAAAGTTCGATATGATCTATTGGATGAACTAAATGTTAATAGGCAATACTATGTAGATGTGTGTGGGGGTGAAGAACAGATCGCCAAATATATAAAGATGATATCGTTTTGGGAGCCTTATGCACCCGAGGAATATTGGTTTGAAGTTGGACTTGGACTTCTTGTATCGAACCGTTATGATGTGATTTTTGTCACTTTATCTTCAACCGATTGCTGGACATTTTTGCCACTCAAAATCTTGGGCGCAGTACCAAACGGTCCAAAGAAAATCCTACCAATAGTTTTGGTTACTTCAGCTATGCATTTTGTATGGGTAATTTACACAATTAAACTTTAATGTTATTTTGATATATTATACGAGTAAGAATGTTCTTTTAATAATGTATTTTTTTGTTTGTACAGGTGTGTCTTCGAAATGACTCTCCGTTACCATTCCTTTACCCTTCTTGTCGGGGATTTCAACATGATAGTAGCCAAGTTGATAATAGAATTATTCTTTATCAGTCTCTGCAGCCACCACCACAACAGAATGCAGCAACTCCAATAATAATTTTGGACATGTAATTTTAGTTGTCGAACAATTACTTTTGATATTATAGTTGTCGAACAATTACTTTTGTCGAATAATTACTTTTGTCGAATATGTACTTTTGTCGAACAACCCCTTTCTTTACTAGACTGGAAGTTTATGGTACGAAGCCTTCTCTTAAGTAGCCCCCTTTAGTAGCTGTCCTTGCTAGTCCCTTCCTTTGTATATTGCGCTTAGATTTACTCGATAGTGCACTACTTTAATTTTACAACTACTTCCAGTACACGGCAAGTGTAATCTCGTTTTATTGAGTGCCTTCCATTCTAACAAAATGAATAATCGAAACAACGACGTTCATCAGGTAGCAAAGACCCATTTCAAAAGGACGACGCCTGGCTTGATTGTAAAATAGATACTTCTGCATATCAACCCCAACATTCTGCTTATCAACCCCAACATTCTGCAACCTCTGTATATCAACCCCAACATTCTGCAAAAACAGATACGGATCAGTTACGCAGCACCATCAGGGAAGAGGCCGAGTTCAGCCAAAGTGATCAGTTACGCAGCACCATCAGTATTAAAGCAGCAAAAGCATATCTCCAGTCTGACCAGTTGCCACCATAAGTCCATAACTAATGCAAGTGATACAGCAAGTCTTTAAGAACAGCTGACATGCAGAAACAATTATAATACAAAGCTAAGAAAACAGTGAAAAGTTCAAATGTCCTTCAACTGCCCGACTCAAATCCAGCTTAATCTAGAGACTTACAAGACACAAGTAAAAAATCATGATCATGAGGATAAAGCTGAGCAAAGCCTCAAAGGCTGGATTGATTAACTCAACGACAAAGTGTTGAGAATCATAAAGAGAAGAATTAGGGACTAATTATTCTCCTATTACCTCCTTCCTTTCCCGGTTTATATCGATACAGAGTTGATAAGAACTTGATCTGTGTAGTATAAAACTATGGACCAATCTCGGCAGTCACACCGACCAGTTTTGGTGCAAGTTCTCTTAATTTGAACATGTTAACAGCACATCAGAGTTTCGATTGTCACAGAGTGTAAACTTCAGAGCAAGCGGCCGGTGGTGCAAAGAGAGGACGGCGAGGCTGGTGGATGGTGGTTGTCCAGTGGTGGTTGAGAAGATCGCGGCAGGGCATCGCCGGGAGAGGACGGTGATAGCGACAGGGCGTCGCCGGGAGAGGACGGTGATAGCGACAGGGCGTCGCCGGGAGCGGCTGATATGCGCGGTAGGGCGTCGCCGGAAGGTTGGATGGCGGTGGCAGGGTTGGTGGTTGAGATGGTGGAAAAAATTGAAGGGTTGATTAAAATTAGAAAAAAATTGAAAAGAGGAGTGTTAGAATGAGAGGGGTAAAATGGGAAATATGTATATTTTTGAGTAAATGATGTACATGAATGAGAACCACCCTACTTTTTTTTATCAATCAAATATTTTATCCGAGTAATTATAAAGTAAGATACATAACTAAAAAGATGGATTAGAACTATACTCAAGTTGCTCCCGCCTCAGGGTCCGCCTCCGCCTCCGCTGCTCCCGCCTCGGGGTCTGCTTCGGCCTCGGGGCCCGCCTCTGCTGCTCCCCCTCGAGGTCTGCCTCGGCCTCGGGGCTCGCCTCCGCCTCTGCCTCCAGGGTATCCTACAAATAATTTAATGCAAATGAACAATAACAATATATTTATCTTAAAATTCTTTTTTTAAGTTCACGATTAAAGCACACGTTAAAGTAACATTCTGAATAATGACAAGTAATATATTGTAAATGAACAAATGGATGTATTCATCAAAAAATTATTTTTAAAGTTCACAATTAGAGCACATGATAAAGTACGCAGTAGTCTCGGGACTCGCTTCCGCCTCCGCAGTAGTCTCCGAGATCGCCTCCGCAGTAGTTGGTAAGGGTATGTAGTTTTATCCATGAGATACAAGGTTCGAATCCTCTTAACATATAAGTACAATTTGTTAAAAAAAATAAACTTAAAAGTAAAACTAATATATTTAATAAAGTATTAAATACAAATTATAATTCTCACGATAATTTACAAGGTTAATCATTCAATTTTACTTTGAATTATAATTCACAAATAAAAATTTAAATTTATGTTATTTTGACAAAAGTTTTTTAGATTGAATTAATTACATAACCAAAATAAATAATAAAAATAATAATAACAATAATTGTCGCAAAACACTAATAAACATAACAATTTTTGTGGCAAATATTAATTATCCGTGGTAAACATTTACTAAATTGTGGAAAATATATTTTGACTATATATTATGACAATATATGTATAATATATTTTGACTATATATTATGACAACATTCATACAAAATAAGTTTGTCAAAGTTAATTCTACATCCCTCTGAATACAGCTAAAAACTAAATACAATAACTAAAACACTTTGTACATATCACTACTTCTTACACATCTCTTCCAAAGCCAATGAGAACTCCAAGCTTCCACGATCTCAATTTTCCTTGTTTCGGCAGCAAAAACAACACAAACAGAAAAACAAAGGCATCTCATAATAGGATACGGAAGAAAATGTATTTGTTTAGATCACAAAATAATACTATCGAAGCTGAAGCTGTAATAGCATTGTGTAATTATAGCTTGACAACACTTGAAAATGTATCGCCCATGTCAGCCGACTCATCCGGAAAGATAGTCTGGAGCCATGTTTTAGGTCCAGTTAGATAGACGTCGGCTACTACGGTGAAGATTCCAGCAATAATTAGTCGGTGCGGGTGATCAAAGTAATTGAAGGAGTCTGAACTCCTTAAAAACACGCCAACCAGGAAACCCTCAGATACACATTTCATGAACAGGGTGATCAGAAGGAAGTTTTTCCTTTTAAAACGACGCACCACCCACACTAATACAAGCCGACATGCTACTTGTATTATCAAAATCAGGAAAGAAGGCACGTAATTAGCTTGTAAACTCACCCCGGCGGATTTGGAGATTATCGGGCCGTAGAGCTTAAGGACACTGACCGCCGAAAAGAGACCAACTGAAGTCGAGACAAGTGTCACAACTAAACCAGGACGGTTAAGTGGTCCTAGGAGTAGAAATGGAGAGTTGATTTTCATCTTCTCAGCTTTTTTCTCCAGTCTCTCTAATTCCTCCCCAACATCTATTTTTCCTCTTAGTTTTTGTAGAATAGTTGTTGCTTTCGATTTGTCATTTATTTCTAACATATAAATGGGACTCTCAAAGAGGAAAAAAGTAGAGAAAAAGAGAACCAAGATTATAACCCCGACACCTCCATATACAACCCTCCAAACCCAATAATAATTTGATAACATATAAGTTATCAAAACCGCAAGTGAAGCTCCAACAACTGATGAAATGTCATACAAGTTCGGCCAGTCAGGAGCAAATTCCTTTTGAATAATCTGAACGACCTGTCAAACAACATATATATTTCTAATTTACTAAAAAAATAATTACATACACAAAGTTAAATTCTAAATAGAGTTAGATATTAACTCGATTGAGATGTTATCTCAACGAGATTGATGACCCTATACATATTAAACCTAATATAAATCCAAATTAAAGCGATTTAATGTTTATCTTGATATGTTTGACTTAATAATAAAGCTTAATCAAACCATATACTTCAAAGCAAAATGGTCGGTAGAAAATAGAAATAACATATCTAACCCTTTCAACATATCAATCACCCGAAATGAAATCACTAGATAATGAATAAATGTACATAGTTAGGTTGACTAGCTTAACCATAATGACTGAACCAATTTAACCCGACTCGACTCACTCAATTGTTACATATAATTAGATTCATAAAGATGATTTTGTAGATATATACCCGAGTTGTTGTTCCGATTCCAAGGTTGAGGATTATAAATTCGAGAAAAAATACTCCGCGGTTTGGTAGCCAAAATAGTCCTATTAAACCCAACAAGATCACCGAAAAAGAGCCTACTAAGGTCTTCTTACTGCCAAAGATTCTGCTCAAGAAGTATGTGGCGACAACTCATAAAATTTGGCACAGATGTGATGACACCAAAAATCCCCACATATGTATGTCGATAAATCCACAGTACAAGTTGATGTTGGCATGAACTTTCTTTTTAAATAGGGTTGGAAATACTTTTTTGAAAAAGAAATCCAAACCAAATAATAGACCTACACAACAAACACGCGTTTACACACATATTTGAGCATAAAATTCAATAATGTGATTAATAGAGTGTTATCACGAATTTACCTGGTAGAGTATTTAAGTACCCTACACTCAAACCAGTGCAGACAAGGATGAAAAGACATAAACGGGTGTGCCATAGCCTTTTATTTTGGTGAATTCTCTGCATTTTTACATTGAATAATTTTGTATCAGCCCAAAGAACAAGTTCAATAATTTTTAGACAAGTAAACAAAAGCACTTAAGAATAGAGAATAATCAGCAAAACGAAAATTTCAAAGTATTTCTACTTTCTTTTGCAACTAATACCATTAAAGATTAAGTAATTTACGCATCAGGAGATTTTGTGGAGATTGCTGAGGCACCATGGCCATGACCTCTTCACCGAGATCTCCTGTGATGAGCAACATCACTAGGCGCAAAAAGAAACAAACAATGAATGGACAATGAGAGGAACAACCAGACACCTGTAGACCGGATACAGAGATACCCTTGAAAGAGAAATCTGTGAATGAGATTATAGGGGTTGCGGCATATAACATACAAACAGATGATGAAGATGGTGACAGTGATGAGATTGAAAGTATTCAAGATACTTTTGAATCTATTGAAAATAACGGTGAGGGGATTTGGTATCAAAAACAAGGGAAACAATCTGTCCCTGTTTTGGATACCGAAGAGGAAATAATCCAATTATCTGATGATGATGTGCAGGATGAAATTGCGTGTTGGAATACTGCATTATATGGATTCATTGTGGGTGCTAACCCGTCTTGGCAGGCAGTGGAGGGTTTTTTGAACAGAGTATGGAAAAATCATACTATTACTAAGATCTCATTCATGCCCATTGGGATTTTTTTGGTCCGATTTGAGACAGAACAGATGAAGAACACTGTGTTGCAGGGAGGGCACTATCTGTTTGATGGCAAACCAATGATCCTAAAGGAATGGCAACCAGACATAGACTTGGAAAAGGAAGATGTTAAAGTGGTTCCAACATGGGTAAGATTACATAGGCTACCACTCAAGTTCTGGGGGAATAGTCTCCCAAAGATTGCTGGTCTAATAGGTAAGTATGTGAAACCGGATGCTCTAACTGCGGATAGAACAAGGTTAGGGTTTGCTTGGGTGCTCATTGAATACACTATTGGAAATAAGATACCAGAGAAGGTGCAATTTAAGGATGAGAAAGGACAACTGCTCAACATAGAGGTCACTTTTGATTGGAAACCAGTCTTGTGTACAAAGTGCAAACGTATGGGGCATGACAATAAGGAATGCAGATCCAACATAAACCTCAGACACTTGACAAAAACGAATGGAGGCCTCTTATCATACATGAAAACAAATCTGTAAACCAGTCTCAGAATGCACCACCAGCATGTACCAATAAATCAACACTATCAAAGGATGCTGAACCGACTGGTACTGTTGGTAATGCAGGAAATCCAGAGGTAGCACACCAGAGTGCATCAGAAGGAGAGGAAAATAGCAGTCCATCGTACAAGGAAAAACTCATTAGTACGAATGGCAAGACAAAAGCAGGTAACCCCAACCCACCCAGTAATCAATGAATTTTGGTTATTGGAATGTACGTGGGATGAATAGGGAGAATAAGCAGCGCGATGTACATACTTTCATGTTAGCTAATAAATTAGGATTATTTAGTCTTATAGAAACCAAAATAAAACCGTCTACTCAAAGCGAGGTTATGAGGAGATTTGGTGATTGGAGTGTGACCACAAACTCACATCTTCATGAGGGAGGCAGAATTTGAGTCTTATGGGATCCCAGACAATGTTCTCTGCAGGTACACAAATATACACCTCAACTCATTCACTGCTCTGTACAGGAGATGGGTTCTAATAAACAATTTGATATCACCTATGTTTATGCTTTTAACCACATCAATGAAAGAGAAGAGTTGTGGAAGGACCTTGAGCACATAAGCCAACAAGGTAATGGTGCTTGGTCTGTGATGGGAGATTTTAATTGTGTTTTGACACCAGAGGAAAGGTTAGGAGGGAGATTTAATATTCATGAAGCCATTGCTTTTCAGCATTGCATTGATTCATGCTCACTTATAGATAACCCCGCTGAAGGGGCCTTATATACTTGGAATAATAAACAACCCCCAGAAGAGAGAGTTTTTAGTCGTATTGATAGAGTTTTAGTGAATCAGGAATGACTCACTGTTTTTCCTGATTACAAAGCTCAATTTTTACCTGAAGGACTGTTTGACCACGCACCGTGCATCGTTAGCAATGGGGTGAAGGCCAACAATAAGAAGAGAAGTTTTAAATACTATACCATGTGGAGTGCGGATCCCAATTTCAACAACATAGTGAATGATTCTTGGCAGAGTGACATCCCAGGAACCAAAATGTTTCAACTTATCACCAAGCTCAGGAGATTAAAGGGTCCTCTAAAGCAAATCAACAAGGACGTGTACTCTAACATTGAAAAACAGGCTGATGTTGCACATGTTCAGTTGATTCAGAGGCAGAAGGAGCTTAGAGAGGATCCAGGGAATCTGGACCTTATGGAAGCAGAGCTTAAAGCCCATGGGGAATACAAAACCCTAGGAATGCGTGAAAATATCTCAAAGTTGCGTAAATAAAAATAGACTAAGTGCGGGTATATATAGTGTGCGAAATCTGAAATTTGACTCTCAGCCGGTCAACCGGCTGCCGGTCATATGACCGACTAAGAGTAAAAAACGTAAACAATTAATTTTTCCTTCATTGAACTTGATTATGAGCCGACCGGCCGGCTGCCGGCTGTGATAGTTTATATACTATTTAGTCATACTAATATAATTATCTTATAATTAGTTGATCTTATGCATGCTTAACTAAATAAAATGTCGAGATATAAGAGGAAGAATGAGCTCCCTTACAATGATAATCTCGGCTAAAATAGGGCACAAGTGAAGTCACCTTCTTCACTTGTTCTTGAGCTTATCACACGGATGATCCTCCTTGAACCTTCAAAGAGATGGCCTCCAAAAGATGAACACCAAGACACACTACACTCAATGTTTTGTATGTTATTATGCTAGAATCAACACACAAAATCTCTAGATAGTATAAGGAGGCACACGGTTTTTAGGGTTAGAAAAATAGGAATTATTTTTCTTTCTTTCTTTTGTTCTCTCTAAACAAAACCCTAGCCAACACCAGAATGAATGTCACATTTAGCAAGAACATGGTTTTGTTCTTCTCAAGTGAGCCGTGAGCCATGGGTTAGGGTGCCCAATGAAGGCTTCCTCAAAACACACACTTGTCTCCCATGCTTATTCATGCATTAAATAACATGTTCCTCTAATGTTCCCATAATATAACAAGTATGTTTGTATATGTGTGTTAGATCACACGGTCCTGTTGGGAAATGTGTCCTCAACAATAGTGCGATCACGATAATGATAAAAATCATTGTCATAAATCTTATGAAATGAATATGCAAGGGACGATCCGATATTTGATATAGTCAACTGACCAACATTAATCGGTAATGATTGGCTGACTAGAGTTTAACATTACTGTCGTGTGACGGTGGTGGTCAGTTGATCCCTTTAGGTCACACCTTTAGGACTAACCCCTTAATCGTATATTGATTAATTGTATAGGATACAGATTGATCGATATTATAAAACCGTATGTTGAGAAATTAGAGGTTGAATCTTAAGGTAAGATTTATATTTGAAATTGAAAAGTGTCAATTGTCAAGTATTAATCGATATTTATGAAATATCGAAAATTAGTATAAAGAATGGTTTATGGTTATAACAAACGTTGTTAGTACATCGTATCGACGATTATTACGATAACCATATGTTGAGACAATGATTTCGAATCAACTCAATGATTTGTTAAATATAATTTTATTAATTTAGAAATATTATTTACATGGTAAATTTATATTTTAAATTAATACAATTGTTATGTCACATAAGATGTTACATAAATTATACAAATTATAAAACGTAAAATAAAAGAGCATTTTACGTTTATATGTACCGGTTGGTGTGGTAATGTTTTATGGGTTTAAATAAGGATTAATTACCCTAAAGACACATTAAGTTATTAGACTTAAAACCTAAGGTGTAGTGCAAGACACAAGTTGACTCTTTCACTAACCTAGGCCTTGTGTCCCACGGCCAAACCCACCCAACCATCCCATTCTATAAATATGTTGTTAGACACATATTAAAGAGCTAATGAAAACCTAATATCTTTCTAGTGTGAGAAAGTGCTAATAAAACCTCAATAATATTATCTTCATAATATTTCGACAATACTATTGTTAGTATTAGTATACGGTTTTGACCTTAATCCGTCTCCTAGCTCGGGTTTGGTTTTGGTTCGATTAAAGGGTAAGTCTTGGTGCGCACTCATTGGAGGCAAGCTTACTTGGTTGCTCTTGGAGGATCGTCCTTAGCATATTTTCGGACCGGTTGTAAGAATACGATTCTCACTAATTCCGCTTTTATTTTGCATGCATAAGATTAAAACGTTTAAACTATATTAATATGAGTTTAATTAGTTTATTAGCAAGACTAATAACAAGTAATTAGCTAGTATGACTACCTCGTGAAACCAACAATTGGTATCAGAGCCATAAGGTTGTTTGCATGCAACTCGATTTTATACGTTTTTGCGAGAAAATACGATTTTAATTAAAAAACGAATATGAGTAGTACATATAGGATATGCACGAAAATGATAATGCATGTATATTTCTGGTCTTAAAATAGTTTTAAGTCATTTTGATGATTTATGGAATAATATTGTTCATTATTGTAATTAATTTGATTAATTTATGCTTAAATCGGTTTAATATATGGATATTCGGGAAAAATAGCTAAATAATATTTCTGGCCATGAATTTTAAATATGTTCTCACATGCATTTAACATATTATGAATATAAATAATTTTCGAAATTATTGAGTTTTATGCATGGTTTATGATTTTAATGGTTAAAAAGTCATAAAATGAGTTAAATATGGGATAAATAGTTATATTATGAATTTAACTATGAAAATTTTTGTACATGTCACATGCAATATTTAAAACATATGATGAATTTTCAGGAAATTTTTCGTTTATATTGCATGAATATTGATTTTTATCGTAAAAATCGTAATATTAGTGACATATTTTAGCTTAAATAGTTTAAGTCCGAATTTGACCATAAAAATTTAATATAGTGTCACATATATTATTTCTAGCATGCATGTGAATTTTGAGCTTTTAATCTCAAATATTGCATGAGAAATGATTTTAATCGGTAAAATCGCGTAATATATGACACGAATTATTAAAAATAGTAAATGTTGCTAAAATGGTCCGAAAAATTCACCCATATTAGTCATATTACATATGATCATCAACATATTTTTATTTTGTGCCAAAAGTTTCAGAAATTTTAATTTTAATTTTAAAGGGTTAAAGTTGAAATTGAGTGTTTAAGGAGTCATAATCTTACTTTTCAGATTTAAAACAGTGTGCACCTGATTTTTCTGCATTTTTCAGATACTTTGAGTGTCTAGGAAGATGTAAAAATTATATTAGTATTTTATTTCATAATTTTTGGAATAGTTTTGAATTTTTCGAAATATTATGCATATTATACGGCTATTTTACGAAATAAATGGTGTATTTCGAAAATATTTATTTTTAAGGATCTGAAATCTTAAGAAATTTTCAGTATGTTCAAAATTTTGAATTTTGAATTTTCGAAATTTTTATGACTCGTTTGATTATTTTAATGCTATTTCCCGTAAAACCGATTAAAACCGAACAATATTAAAATAAAAGTTAAGTTATTTCGAAATTTGAGTAAGACTAAATTTTGATTCCTAAAATGTGTTAGGAAACTTAACTAAATTGTGAATAGTGATTCATAAAGTGATTAGTGATTTTAAAATTGTTTAAATCACGTTATTCCATAAAACCGTGTTATTACGAATAACGATGTTTAAAACGTGTTTAAATAGGACGATTTGGCCTAGGTTTTGCATTTTACATAAGCATTGCATATTTAATTATTATTTATGAATGTCATAATTTATCTACGTAATTTTGAATTATGTAATTTCTTAGTATGGCCTTAGATTTTAGTCGATAATTCCCGTAATGTAAGGGTTTATCGATTCGGTTGTAATTTAATGTGATCTCGTATCACTTTATTTTATTGTTTTATTTTATTTTATAATGTATAAAATAGATAGAAAATTTGTAATTATTTGTAATTCCGGAGATCCTTGAAGACGGTGCCATTTCGGAAAGGAGTTCCGACCAAGACGGAGTTTGCCTTGGGATGCGTGCCGCGTGTGAAGTTCAAGGGACCAAAGGAGTTGGTTTCCGAATTTGTAATTTAAATTTTCTATTTTAGGAAAGGCCATACTAGGGTTTATTATTTATGCTTTTAATTTGTGCTTATTTCGCTTGCATGCATAGCCAAATCGTCATCCAAACATCATGCATTTCATCGATTTTATCGACCGTGTCAATTAAATTTATCGATAATTCACCGACTTAGTTCACTTAAAGGAGATAGATAATAAATTGACAAGATCTCTTACGTTATTTAAAAATCGAGACATAGCCATACCAAAAAGTAAAGGACCCGCGAAGGATCTTCTTCATAAGGGAGTAGGCTCGGCTAAACCGGGGTACAAACCTTATTACGTTGGTGAAGTGGGGTAATATGATTACGTTTTTCTTGAAATTTGGTCGATCTCGACGAAGGTATTCGAGCCACCGTAGTGGTAATAAGTTCGGGCTAAGATAAGAATTAGAGTAATTTTATCGACCGAGAGTTCTAAAAGTAGAATTGATTAAGGAGTTAATCTACCGAGTCATATTAATGAGGGATGTATCGGCTAAACCGTGCCCGAGTTAGTATGTATTTGGGTCTCGGAATCATTTACTTAATTGGGTAAGAGATCATTAAGTAGATGCTTAACTTGTTTAAAAATTTACAAGTTTAATTATTAAAACGATAATTGTGTTTTAATTCCTTTATATTTTATTGTAGTACAATTTCGATTTTCAATCAATGGCAAATAACGCTCCATCACTCCCACAACACGACTCGTTGCTCCAATCTTTCATGAATCGTTGCAAGCTTAGGAAGCAAGGCACTAATTTCAATGATTGGGAATCCCAATTACTTCTTGCTGCGGAAGGTGACAATAAGATTTGTTTCCTTACAAGAACCGCTCCTCCTATTCCTACTGCTCACTCCACGATTGAGATTCGTGAGGCCTATGAGGCCTATATGAAGGAGTCAAATATTCTTAGAGACATAATCATTTTCACTTTGGAGCCGGATCTCCGAGACAGAATGATTATGTTTAGCACGGCAAATGAGATTTACACCAAGCTTAAGAATATGTTTTATCGAACTCCAAGAACTTTGCTTGATGAAGTAATTTCTGCTTGTTTTGATCCTAATTCTTATAAGGATCAACTTTCAAATTCTCATGTGATTAAGTCGGTTGATTCATCCGAAATCTTGCGAACTAAATGCTTGCGAGCTCATGAATCTGTTATAGTAAATCGATTTCTTCGCGCCCTTAAAAAGCATTCGCGGGAAAGGAGGGATTTTGGACTTATTCGAAGTCCTAAGAAGAACTCACTTAATCTTGAGAATAAGAGCAACAGGAAGCAAGAAAAGGGAAATGGTAAAGGAAAAGGGAAAATGTCATCCTTGACCACATCATCTTCAAAGGTTGAAAACAAATGCCATTATTGCATGAAAATAGGGCATTGGAAACGGAATTGTCCAATGTATTTGGCCGACCTAAAGCTTGAAAAGTTCACTCTTTTGGTAATAATTCTTGTTTAAATTCATGTTATAACATTAACTTTTGTATAGTGATGCAAGTTGTTAATGCTAACCCTTTTAAATTGTTTTAAAGGGACTCCATCCAAAAACTATGGCAAGGAGAAAGGAAAGGAGAGCTTAAAGCTCATTCCATGGATGGCTAAGGTAGCATCCGAGATTGAAGACATGAAGAGCATGGCTCTAATTTTCATTTGATGTCTTCTTTTTGCATTTTAATTTAAGAACTTTGTATTTCTTGTATGACAAGAATATTGTTGAAACAATGGTTGTAATAGTGGTGACTTGGTTTTCAACCCAAGTCATCCTTTTGTTCTTAATCAAACATGTTTGGTTGTTCTAAAATGCTTTTATAACATGAATTGATACGATTTTCATAGATCGTAATAAAGTACCTTGAATGATTCACCGTACGGAAGAAATGATAGGATCATTATAAAAGTAATACGACTTACTTAAAAACGAGAATTGAATCCCGTGAAATACTTCAAATTCAAACATAAGAACATCAGTTCATTATAAGATTTTCACCTTAAATGAAAGAATATGTTAATGTCTCAAATACTCACATAATTCTTTATCCAATACATTGTTGACGGGCGAAAATGCTATCCTTCCTAAAATACAGGTTATTTTAGAGGATAGAGTGGGAGAAATTCTACGCCCGTAAACCAATGAAATCAACATAGGATCTTGGAGAAGAGTTCTATGAGGAGTCCTTGAGAAGAACTCTAAGAAATTGGATAGAAGAAACTACGAGAGGACACTGAAGAAACTACGCGAGGACACAAAAGGAAAATGTTCCATATGTTGTCAAAAGTTCCTAGAGAGGACAAAGGGAACCGCGAGTGTTAACGGAAGGAAATCGTTTCCATGATGTTAATGTTTCTGTTTTATAAAGATAATAGGGGAGAAATCGTCTCCCGTTCTCATGATAATACTAAAATTCTTTCCGTGGGAAAGAAAATAAGAATGAAATGTTCATTACGAGTTGAGAAAATGTTTGAAGTAAATCAAGATGAAATGTTCATTACGAGTTGAGAAAATGTTTGAAGTAAATCAAGATGAAATGTTCATTACGAGTTGAGAAAATGTTTGAAGTAAATCAAGATGAAATGTTCATTACGAGTTGAGAAAATGTTTGAAGTAAATCAAAATGAAATGTTCATTATGAGTTGAAGAAATGTTTGAAGATGTTACTTAATCACTATGAAGATAGTGGGAGTTATTAAACTATAAGATAGTTATGTGAAATTCAGTGGGAGAAAAGTTATTAAGGAAACAAAACCTACCATTTAGAGAGAATGGTGATTCTTTAAAAGGTAAAGAATACGAGGTTTTTCAATTCTACATGAATATATGTTAAGAACATGAATCATAAGTGAGTTTATTATATGATAATGAAACGTCACTGATCAGATTACAAGGTTTGAATTTGAATCCGAGATATGAATATGTTGATTCATATAACCTTGATCAAAATGCCATAAGTTGAAATATAGTCCTATTTCGATATAAGTTTCTCGAGGAGAACTAAGAGATCGAATCTAGGTGAACTACAATATAAATTCTAGTACAATATGACTATGTTCGTATGGATGACATGTCATGAGTTTTATGAAAACAGTGGGAGCTTCCTTAAAGTAAGGAGACTCGAGTCAAGTATAAAAGACTTGAAGTGTACTTGAATAAAGATCATATTATACGAGATAATATGAGTCAAAAGGAAACCGAAATTTGTAGGTTAAAGGATGTGAAGATAAGGTATATTCACATAGCAAACCATTAATACAAATTGATGTATGATCATCAAAGATTGTTTATGTGGAGCAACAATATCGTATTGTTTGTTCGCACATAACAATCACTCTTATCGTTTGAGTTATTATTATTAATATTAACTCACAATTTATACTTTGTGAAATCCAAATGGGTTGTAAGAGACAATTTGAACCCCATAAGTGAACTGGATTAACTTAGTATAGCCCATAGTCGCTTGTATGAGGTGACGTCTCGAAGCGACTACAATGTGAGGCGATTGATGGCAAGTTCAAATGTCATAGAGTCATATGGGATGACTAGTCGATCACATCGGCAGACTGTGTAACACTCTGTTGGGCATTTAGTGACCGCTTATAGAGTTCTGGAAATTTTATAATTAGCCCGGTCGTGGCGAGAGCTACTATATTATTCACATAAGTCGATTCTTTGACTTGAGACTGTTCGCCCAAGGTGATGCAGCCTCAGATTGACTTTGATTTTAGCTCTACGATCATCCGTTAAAAGGGGTCAAATGGGCTTCTTTTGGGTCATGATGGACTGTGTTAGTCGAAGGGAACAGTAGGATAGGAATTGTCCAACCCCTTTGTCAGGGTTGTCTTAAATCTCAGGGCCACTCGAGGAGAAGTTTAACTGGAAATGCGTGGCCACGCTCGGAAGGTATCTATGGTAGATAATTCCGGTCAAAGCAGTTAAATCTCCAGATCGAGAAAACCACTCAAGATATGATCAAATGCAAGTACGACCTGGAAGACACCTTGCATTGAGTGGGAGATGACGTAATAGGACAAGAGAATTGGTGACGCACACTTGTCGAGGACAAGTGGGAGATTGTTGGGAAATGTGTCCTCAACAATAGTGCGATCACGATAATGATAAAAATCATTGTCATAAATCTTATGAAATGAATATGCAAGGGACGATCCGATATTTGATATAGTCAACTGACCAACATTAATCGGTAATGATTGGCTGACTAGAGTTTAACATTACTGTCGTGTGACGGTGGTGGTCAGTTGATCCCTTTAGGTCACACCTTTAGGACTAACCCCTTAATCGTATATTGATTAATTGTATAGGATACAGATTGATCGATATTATAAAACCGTATGTTGAGAAATTAGAGGTTGAATCTTAAGGTAAGATTTATATTTGAAATTGAAAAGTGTCAATTGTCAAGTATTAATCGATATTTATGAAATATCGAAAATTAGTATAAAGAATGGTTTATGGTTATAACAAACGTTGTTAGTACATCGTATCGACGATTATTACGATAACCATATGTTGAGACAATGATTTCGAATCAACTCAATGATTTGTTAAATATAATTTTATTAATTTAGAAATATTATTTACATGGTAAATTTATATTTTAAATTAATACAATTGTTATGTCACATAAGATGTTACATAAATTATACAAATTATAAAACGTAAAATAAAAGAGCATTTTACGTTTATATGTACCGGTTGGTGTGGTAATGTTTTATGGGTTTAAATAAGGATTAATTACCCTAAAGACACATTAAGTTATTAGACTTAAAACCTAAGGTGTAGTGCAAGACACAAGTTGACTCTTTCACTAACCTAGGCCTTGTGTCCCACGGCCAAACCCACCCAACCATCCCATTCTATAAATATGTTGTTAGACACATATTAAAGAGCTAATGAAAACCTAATATCTTTCTAGTGTGAGAAAGTGCTAATAAAACCTCAATAATATTATCTTCATAATATTTCGACAATACTATTGTTAGTATTAGTATACGGTTTTGACCTTAATCCGTCTCCTAGCTCGGGTTTGGTTTTGGTTCGATTAAAGGGTAAGTCTTGGTGCGCACTCATTGGAGGCAAGCTTACTTGGTTGCTCTTGGAGGATCGTCCTTAGCATATTTTCGGACCGGTTGTAAGAATACGATTCTCACTAATTCCGCTTTTATTTTGCATGCATAAGATTAAAACGTTTAAACTATATTAATATGAGTTTAATTAGTTTATTAGCAAGACTAATAACAAGTAATTAGCTAGTATGACTACCTCGTGAAACCAACAGGTCCATGTCACACAATGGACCCATACGTAACATTAGTTAGGATAATATAGTTTACGTAATTCGTAGTTTAACTTTTAAACTCTTTATCGTAAATTTAGAAGTAATTCAAATAATTACATATAGTTATTTAATTGCAATTTTATTACTACAACAATTGTAGTTAAAATAACTCATTCAAGTGATATCATGTTTCATAAACATGTAAACAATAGTGATGACATTTCGATCACTAAAACAATTTATAATCCTATTATAAATTTTCTCCTTACAATATTCATAATCTAGAAATGATCTAACTCGTATCATATACAGTTATTTCATTTATTATTGAGAGAGTTGTCCTAAAGGTGTGACCTAAAGGGATCAACTGGTCACCACCGTCATTACGACAGTAATGTCAAACTCTAGCAAGTCAATCATTACCGATTAATGTTGACCAGTTGACTTATGATAAAGAATCATCCCATGAATATTCTTTTACAGAGATTTGTCAATTAATTATATTATTGACGTGATCACATTATTGTCGAGGACACTTACTCCAACAGGCTGAGGATGCGAAATTCAAGGTCTGATATTTTCTTCTTTTCTTCAATGTACAGGTATAGCCAGCCGGTGGGCCGGCTGCCGGTTGGCCACCGGCTGGTAGTCCTTTTTAAGACTTCTGAAACTTTAACGAATATTTGAGGGAACCTTGGTTCTCATCCGACCGGCTGGCTGCCGATCGGGACCGGCTGGTCGTCATACAACGAATTCCTGTAACATTTTGCCATTTTTTGTCCAAAATCAAGTCAAGCCTCTCAGCCGGCCGTCCGGCTGGCTGCCGGTCTGTGACCGGCTGAGAGGGCCTGAGGCCAAAAACCTCAACAAATCTTCACAATTTGTCCCAAATTCACCTCGTTTACTCCCGTTTCTTCGCTCCCGCCACAATACCTACAAAATGGGAACCAAATAGGAATAGTCGAGGCAAAGGGCGTAAAATCGAGCAAAGGCACGCAAAACGAGGTCGAATCGGGACCAACAATGAAGAAAAGACAATGAAAATCATGACTAAAATATAGCTCATCACCTCCACATTTCTACAACTTCCCTCTAACACCATTAACCCTTCCTCCGTCACACACTGCCATAGCCTCGACCATCACCACCCTTCGACGGCGACAAGAGGTGACTGCCGATATCCCTAACCCCTATCGGGACTTTTCTTTCTTGAAATTAGTACTTACATCTATGCCGGCAATGTCGTCCATCCTCCACCGACGACGTTGCCCCCCTTCATTCACAGACTACATAGTCACACACCACTAACAACCGACACCCGCAAATTGCCGCCACTCAACAACCCTAAAGAAACCTAAACCTTGAGTAAAATAATTAAAATCTAAAAAAGTTGGAAAAAAAGGACGAATATTACATCAATGATTTGCAATTTAGCGAATTAGATATTTTTTTTGTTTGAATTCTTGTCGATAAATGAATTTTCTTATTGATTAGAGAAGTTGTGTGTTTGATAATCGAGAGAATTAGGTTAGGGCTTTTTTTGAGGTAAGGGTATGCAAATGGAAAAAGTTGTGTAAAAAGTACTGCGATGAGTAAAATACGTACTGCGAAAATAAATTACGTAAAAATATAACTAATAAAAATTAATTCATTTTATTACCATGGAATCAAGTAAGGTACTCCCTCCATTCTTTTTATATCACCTAACTTTTGTTTTGATACTATTCACAATCGAGTATTCAACGTCAGTTTTCTCTCAATCCGTTCACGGAAATATATTCATGTGAGATCTTTTTTAATTTGTCTTGATAAGAGGATTAAGAATATCAAAATTTTATAATTTTTAATAGTATGTAGCTAAAGATATAATCGAAACAAAATGAATCTCGGCAAACGTGAATAATGAAATGGGGTGATATAAAAAGAATGGAGGGAGTAGAATTTAACCTAAATCATTAAAAGGAACTGGTAGCTCAAATATCAAACTACTAACTTACCATTAAACTTGCTCTAATCTAGAAATAATAAAAAAATTTATTTTATTTTTAAACAGAGCGAGCTCAATAATAATGTTATTGTGTAGCCTTTAAAAAAACCTATGTTTTGAGTACGTTAATCCAATTTGTTAACATAAATGTATATATACTCCAATTTCATAACAAATCGATCTATATGCAATCCATTCTTCTGAGAGACCACATGTACATCTCAATAAGTTTATTGAGAGAATATTGTACAAATTTTAAAAAAAAGTGGTACTAAAAGTAATATAGCAGGTACAAATTATAATTAAAGATAAAATGAGAACATTTATTATGTAAATAAGTACGAAATTATTATGGTACGATCGATGACAAAAGGATCTTGAAATAAAAATAAAAAAATAAAAAAAAATAGTCTCACAGTAATTTATCGAAAGACTTAGGGTGAGTGAAAAAACCCTAGGCAAGAAAACATAATAATATGGGCCCACTTAAATTAATTTGATATATCTACTCAAAAGTAGAGCTGACAAATAATGACACGACACGAAAATACGACACGAACCCAACACGAAATTAGCGGGTTTGGGTTGAGGCTTAGTGACTCATTTATGTAAGTGGGTTGACACGAACACGACACGGTATTTAATTGGGTCGGGTTTGGTTTGAGTTCTTTAAACACGAACCCGACACGAATGACCTGTTTACTAAATTAATCCTAATTTTTTTTATCCTCCACCGTATAAATATATATTTAAACTTTTCAAATATGGACATGACACGAAAACACCACACAAACCCGACACGAAATTAACGGCTTAGGCTTGAGGCTTGATGACCCATTTATCTAAGTGGGTTGACACGAACACGACACAAAATTTAATTGGGTCAGGTTTGGGCTGGAGGTTTTGTGACCCGTTTATATGTGACGCGAACACGAACCCGACACGACCCGATCTGTTTGCCAGGTAAAAATATGCAGGATTTCCCCCACCAGGTCTACTCAAAAGTGAAGAGTGAAGAATAGCCATGACAATAAAGTTTCCAAAATGTCCAAGTATACGAATGTAACCCGCGCAATAATGACGTCCTTTCCCCTACAAAAACATACTTTCGGTGACCAAACCTCACTTTGTCTTGGACAGGATTTCATATTCGGCAAGCTATGCCTGCTCTAATGCTCTCTGGTCTTGACTCTTGAATAATAATGTTGGCATATGAATACATGGGATTCGGAGCTCTGAATAATGGAGCGACCCCCCGATGCTTCAAAACTCCTTTATTATACGTTAATTACTCTCTTATGAGTTATGACAATACGATTTAGAACATTGCTGACCGTACTTTGGATTGGGTCTGAATCCTGAATTCTTCGTTCTGAAACAATCGGATTATGTATATTATGTTATCAAGTGTTTACTAGGTTACCATCATATTTTCACTGGAACTTGGAAGCATGCATGTTTTTTTTTTTTTTTTTTTTTTTTTTTTTAGGGTAAGAAAGCTAGATTGATCCTTTCGGATGAGTAAGGTAAGTTGAAGTTACCGGTTTTCAACCCACCTCGAAAGAGTTGGACATGAATGTCCAACAGAAGCCATGAAGTCAGCAACCTTGTTGGCTTCTCACGAAAGCAATGTTTAATTATCATTCCATCGAAAAGATGAAGATCTAGTTTCACATCCTTGATAATACTAGAAATTTCCCACGGGATCTGCCAAGTGCTACGAACGGGGTTGATAACACATAAATTATCACCCTCCACGATTAATTTTGAGATTCATAAGTCTTTAGCGGCTAAGATAGTTTCTGATCTTAAAACGAGAGCTTCTGCTACAAGAATACTATTAGAACCGCACTTTTTTGCTCCTAACAACACGACTTACCATCATGAGGTATGAAATTATTGATTGTCCAACCACTCCTTAAAATCATGTAGTCTATCAATTCTTTTCCTAAGACTAGCTCATAGCCTCACAGGTAAATGTTCGTGACACAAAACAAGCACGATTCTCTGTTATTTCTGATTCAATTTTAGTATATTTGTATTATACGTAATTTTTAAGAGCCCAAAAACTATTTCTTGTAGATTCGCAATGTCTGATAATTATGTTTATTTCACGATATTATTTAAAATCTGAAACTTATAATTAATTTGGCAATAAGTCTTCCGTGTGAAAAAGATATATTTGTTATAAGTTTACGACGGGTTGAGTAGCTCCCACCTGGATAAATAAGACAAATCTAGCAAATTACAATATTTGTCTTTTCCTAATTACATAGATAATATTTGACCTATAATAAATTTGTGACGGATAAACTCTGTGTGTGGGAATTTGATTTAATTTGGACCATTTATTATGCTGATGCAAGATTTATTGAGCAGCATGGATGCCTAAGGTGTAAGCCAATAAGAAAGAAGGAACGGGGAAGGATCATAAACGGTCATAACGACCTAAATTAATAATTAAGAAAAGTCAGTGAATATTACAAGTAATTGTGAGGGGCATATTGTATATTTGTATCAAATCGAATGGACAGAAATGAATTGGCGGCTACCGTCCATTCAGTGCCCTCCGGTCTTGGATTTCCCAGTAGCCGACCAACGCCAGTTTTGTCGCTACTTTCATACCTTTTTATTATTTTCCATTTCTTCTCTTTATTTTCAAATACCAACCACGCAATTTTAGTAACTTAAATTAAAGTAACACATTACACATCCACCTCACACATCTTTAATTTATACATCTTTAATTTATACGTCACTCACGAATCAAATCATTTAAATATCATAATTAATACCGAGTATTTGGGTAAATGGATTATTACTCCTTTGTATAATTCATTTTTTAAAACTTATTACTCCCTTATATAATGTTTTTTTAAAATTACTTTCATTATATTGAAGTTTCTTCAAATATTACTATCATATTAATGATAATTAAGAGAATATTTCGTCCGAAATTTTAAATTTGATACTACTTGTTGCTTATGAGTTATGAATTTATTAACATTTGCCTTATTTCATGACCCATTTAAATTAATCTTAGCCCTTCCAAATTCTTTAAACAATGATAAATAGCTTAAGGGATTTAACGAATTTAAGAGGAAGGAAGGTGATGTAGATTGGTCATAGGGGTCGTTTGGTTCGCTAGAGGAATTCAAATTCCAAGAAAGTAACAATTTTTACGATTTTCTAAATCACATGACGTAGAAAAAAAGTGTTTGGTTGGAATGTGAGAAGTAAATTTCACAGGAATTCCACTTACCTAGGGGGCTAGGTAAGCAACTTTCCCCTCATGGAGGAATTGAAGTTCCTATGGAACTTAAATTCACGTTATTTTGGATAAACAAACAATTCATCAATTTTAGAAATCCCATGAATTCTAATTCATGTGTTTTAAATTGGGTAACCAAACAACTCCATATAGTAAGATAAAAGACAATACAATCATAAACAACAATAATTAGTATTAATTTTCAAATTATGGATGGAATATTTTGTTTTTTGTGACCGAAATTATTATATGGGAGCAATATTTGATAAAAGTTGTATGCGGTGGGAGTAAGTTTCAAAAAATATTATACAAGCGTATAATTTTCGAAAAGTGAATTATATAAGAGAGTATTAATCAATTCACCCTTAATATTTTTGTATTCTTTTTATTGAAAAAATGTTCTCTTCTCAATATTTAAACTTTAAGTATAATGAAACCGCGTAATAGTATATATTATGAAAAATAAAAACTCATAAAGGTACGAGACTGCTTCTTATTTTGTAGTTGAATGACGAATGAAACAAACTCCTCTGTACAAATTTTTTCATTTGTGACATACTGACTGTTCAAATAAAAATCACATGAATAAATAAAGACAAGTAAGACTCCGTGTCTCTGTGTCTCTGTTCTTTCTAGCTTTTTAGAGCTCAACTGAATTGAATGTGGCTGAGCTGAGCTGAACTGAATTGAACTGAACTGAATCGAGCTGAGCTGGACTGAACTGAACTGAACTGAATTGAATTTAAACGAGCTGAACTGAACTGAGCTGAATGAAGCTGAAATTAATAAAAATAAATTAAGTTTAATTAAAGTGTACTAACTAATAATAATATTATTAATAATAATAATATAAAAAAATGTTTGATTAATACAAATTTGCGATTTTTTAAAAAAACAATTACATTAAAAAAATATTAATTTTTAGGTATTTTTTGTAGTAAATTCTAATGGACTTTGCTTTTTTTCTTTTATTATGTTTTAAAATTAATAAAAGCAACATGTGAATATTTTACGTCTAAACAATAATTATTTCTTTTATTATCTAAACATTTTACGTCTAAATGTGGTAAATGTGGCATGTATTTCAAGATTATGAATTTCGATTGTATTAACAAATACTCCGTATTATTATTTGAATGTTACCAAATTTTACTTCTCAATTACATTTTCGCTACTCTCTCATGTTTACTACTACTACTACTACTAATAATAATAATAATAATAAAAATAAAAATAAAAATATATACAGTATAAAACAATAATAATAAAAAAAATAATAATAAGAAGAGATAATAAAAACAACAACAATAATAATAATAATAATAATTATTAATTAATAATAATAAATAAATAAGTAGAATAATAATAATAACAATTAACAATAATAGTAATAGTAATAATAATAATAATAGTAATAGTAAATGAAAGTGGTTCAATGACTTAGAATTTGGTAAGTTACCCGACGGTCATGACTTCAAATCTCTTTTTCTCCTTCTCTTCTCTGGGGGAATTAGGGGAAGATGCTGTTTCGTTGCTCAAGCGGGTTCAGAAGTTTTCAGTGTCGCAGGATGCCGGATCGCGGAACGCTGCTTTTATATTTTCTCGCCTTAGTTTTGCTATTGCTAAGGGAGTGGGCGCCCAGCTAGTTTCACGGGTGCCCACAAATTTCATGTAATTTTTCGGTTATTTTTAATAAAAGTTCCCGATAAAAAAAAAAAAAAATTTATTAATAATAATAATAATAATATGGGTTGTACTTAATAAAGTCGAGCTGAAATTAACTGAAATGAATTAAATGAAGCTGAGCTAAATTGAACTAAACCGATCTGAACTGAACTAAATGAAGCTGAGATGAACTGAACTGAGCTGAGCTGAACTGAATTGAAGCGAGCTGAAAATAAGTCAGAAAGAAAAGGGCCTAAAACGGTTGAAGACATTTTGACAAATGATATTGTAGGTAACACATGAAATTGGTTGGTGACTTGGTTCTATATAAGGAGGGAATTGTCCAATGAATGAAGATGCATTGAGTTAGGTTATAATAATAAAAGAGGTATTAGCTAATAGACATGATGAAAGTATAGCATATTTATTAGCATACATAATTGAGGTCCTAATAATAACCTCCAACCTTACCTATCTAGATACATACCTACCATATATGATATAACCCCTCTTTGTTTGAGGACCTATTACTTATTCATTCCTCTATCTTCTCCTCCTCTTTTAAACTTCATCTTCGTATCACAAACCAGCTGGAGATCGAAGGAATAATAATGAATTCAATGGAGTCAGTAGCAGTAGTTGATCAATCTTTTGCTCCTGCTAAACAAATAAAACAAACTCCTCTAAATCTTAATAATAATCCTCCTTATCTCTATCAAACACCTAATTTCTCTACAATTATTCCAAGGCAAGCCACTAACTTAAGCCAAAAGTCCCAAAACTATGCAAAAACACCTCAACTAATGCATGATGAGTATGATCATAAGATGATGATGTTGATGATGATGCATGGAGGTTTGTATCATCATCATCATCATCATCATGCACCCTACCATCATCTAACCAACTCTTTCCCACAGCAACCACCTCTCCTCCCATTCCCACCCGCCATCTCAAGACCACCTTTTCACTCCCAACCACCACTCCGTCGGACCCAATCCCTATCTCCTCCGCTAATTGCGCCTAGAAAGGCACCTGTCAAAAACAAGACCTCCCCTCTTAAAAAGGAAAATAATAATTCAGTGCAGTTAGGTTCAGGTCAAGTAGTCAGCGGGAAAGGGAAGTCCTCGAAAGCAAGAAAGAGGAGTCAACTAGTAAGTATTGGGCCTAATAACCCTGATCTGACCCGGGTGATGAGTGATGTTAAGATGGATATGGATCCAATTAGCCCGGTCTTTAGAATGGCTCCTCCGCCAAGTAGCTTGCCATTGCCAAAGTTTACGTTAAGAAAGCCGCCACCGCCACCGCCACCGGCACCCATGAAGTTGATGAGGTGCAAGGCAGAGGCAGCTGCGATTGAGGGTGTTGGTGCTGCAACAGATAACATATGCATGTTACTTAAGATCCGCTAATTAATGATTGCTGTCATTATATTCCACACCCTGCAACATGCATGCCCTAAATTAATAAATTAATAATCGACGTACTTAATTAATTAAATCCTTAATATAAAATTATATATTTAGTGTACCTAAACATAAGGGTAGAATTATTAGTTGCAAGAAAGCATCTACCCGAGAATGGTGGCAATTACTTTCAAACTGCTTATTTTAAGTTTTGAGTATTTGAGTTTATATGTATTATTATTATTATTATTATGCTGAGGAAGTGTAAGTTGCGATCACTCACGAGATTTTTGAGTCGAGGGTGATTTAACTCAGATCAACTATTTTCTTCCCTCTACTTTTCTTTTATTTTTCGTCTATTGTTAATTGTTACTTAATTTTCATGACAATAATAATTAATTTGTAATACTTTAATTACTTCTCTACTTTATAAACGTTATCATAGTATAAGTTTATGTTTACAATGATATTTTAGGTACTTTTTGAAGTAATTTTTTCGAAAAAAAAAGATTTGAGGTAGCTTATTTTAACAAGTGTTTGACAAATAATTTATTTGCTCAAATAACTATATGAACTAAATGAAATTTTATCCAGAATAGTATTTGAGATGTCACTACCCGATTTTGGGTTTTATTCTTTTTTTACATCTTATAATATATTAAATAATTATTATATTTTTTTTTCCGTCATTTCACCGAAAATTACCACCCAGCTTTTCAGCTACGGTTTCAGGTAACTTCTGAGCTTGTTTTACGAAACAAAGCCTAAATTATCAATTTTTTAAAAAATGTACGAAATATTCCTTAGCTATTTTGCTAATGTACTCCGTATGTACTAAGTAATTACGTCGTACTCTCTCCTACCCATTTATAACGTCCCATTGTACATTTTCGTCTATTCGTCAAAGTGTCCCGTTATCCATTTTTAGTAAGTTTATTTATCATTTTTTACCATTATACCCTTATTAATTTTCATTTATTACTCACACACCCACCCATTACCCTACTTACTTTATGTACAAATTATAACGTCCTCTCTCCAATCTACATATGATGACATCAAGTCTATTTGTGGAATACGACGAATGTTCATGCCATAAACTTATTTGTTACACGGTGTACCAAAGACGGAGTGGTAGTACCAGAACCTATAACATAATTAACTTGACACTTACACGAATTTAGTTTTAATACATAAATTGTTTCTCGTTTATTTAACATTCCTCAATTAAATTTATTTATCAACAAAAGGTTAAGGTTTTATTAAAACAAGAAATAGAACACGAGTTGCATGATTTTCAGTATATTTCACGAAACAATAACATTTGAAAAATATATTTCAATACAGATTTTATTTATGTTTTTTTTTCATATTCAATAACTTTTTAATCTGCAATCACAGTTTAACAACGCAACATAAACTACTTTGACTTATCCAGAAAGTGCTTACCTGTTGCCTTTCCACCCTCACTTCACCACTAATCATGCCATCCAGTTTCACAAATGGCTCCATGTTTAGCCCCCTTCTAATATCCTGCAGTATTGTATGTAATACTTATGTACAAACAGAAGGTTCCATATTGACGATCATCTTGATCCTACACCAAATTTCCAAAATTCAACTAATACACTTAGAATCCAGATTAGGTTTTCAGATGCCAAGGGACCAGGTCCCGACTCAGGCTCCAAATTAGGTCTCGACTAAGGTTCCAGCAGGAAAGTTCTTACAAAGCTTGTATACGTAAGCTTTTCTCCTTAGGTTCGCCAGAATACTCCTCAAAGAACTATAGTGCCAAATTGATGAGATTTTGACTCCCACCGCGGTTTTTCCCACATCGTCACCAATCTCGTGTCTGTATCTTTTACTTTGTCTTCACCGTTATTTACATCATCATTTTCGCTATTTTCAATTCACATTTCACCGTAAATCACATATAAATTAACCTCATTTCGAGGCTAAATTGAGTAGATCACTTAACCTACAATAAAACGATTTAATACATTTGGTCAATTTTTGGCTAAAAGAGGCAGACAATTCTCACACCTTTGCTAAGTGTTTGAGATATCTTTGTGATATCAGTATTACGTGCGACCAATTCACTCTTAATTTACCGCTTTTCTTTCTAAATCTAAATTCAAACAATTCTGGTTGTCAAAGAAAATGCAACATCTAACCAACCAAGGCTAGTACAGTAATTTCAAAGTATTTTCGGCTTCTCGTGTTCAATATTCAATTATGCACTGTTGCTGTCACTCCGAAGGAATATGATCATTTACAGCACAAAAAAAGGCGGCATGTACTGTGTCTCCAGCTCCCTTGCCACTGATTTTACAGGCAACATAATCAGCAACATGTTAGTGCCACAGGGTATCTAGTACAGAGGCGACAACTCGAACCACCTCTCAATCATTGCCAGACATTCTTTGGGCTTATACTCTGGGGCAGTATGTCCAGCTCCCTACACCGACGCCAACATTCTCCGTAAGTCCATATGCATTAGGATTAAACCGAACAGCTACATGCCTACATTAGATGGTAAAAGCTAGTATTTGCGAAAGTGTTACCTTAATTGTAGTATAGACTAAGCGATACTGATAAGCAAAACGTCCAAACTCTGTCACATAACTGCACAGTGCAATTCAAACCAGAGATATCAATTTAGCAGTGTTGAGAGGACCAATGAAGCTTAGCAGTATTTTGCAGCAGACACTAACCCAGCAACTTGACCGTCAACAAACCATGGTCGCCATTCTTCATTAGTTGGGACTTTTAGTTCCTCAATCCATTCTAAAGTTCCAATGTAGGGCACTGAGTTGTCTTGATCACCACTGCAACGCATGCAAGCGCAAATGTTATTTCAAACATTTGCAACAGAATCTTAGTCTGATGAGAATTATATAAACATGTACATACATTATGATATAGTTTCCACTTGAATTCCATATTTGAACCCCCACCTTAAGAACCGCAGAAGACATGGTCAACTATATAGTTTACCTTAACATTAAGAACAAAGAGTCTTGCTTCTGACGGATAACAAGACTCCTCTCACAATACAGCAAGTGCAGAGAAATGGAGCACCTCATGGATAGTGCTACTTGCATAATGTGAGATGGGTACTGTCCGTCAGAAGCATTATTTAGAACTGATTTCCAAACCCACTATTGAAAATCCGAACCAAATCTTTTATTGATCCATTCATGCCCGAACCCAATCTGATCACATTTTTATAAAAATTGGAGGATTTATTAGACTTGAAATTTCAATTTTTGCCATAGAAAAAGATTTATCGGGTTATATTTGGTTTTGGGTCGGGATTACATAAGAAATATATTGGATCAGGTATGAGTCTGAAATTTTGGATTTAGACCGGGGATCCAATATGTAATTGGATTGGGTTTGGATCGTCAAAAAACCGATCCAACCCAATCCATTGCCATCCCTCATATAGAGGGGTCTTTGCACTGACTAATGTAAAACACACACACAGACACACACGCACGCACGCACAGAACTGATCTGAAATATCAAGTTTTTTTATGAGCATAACAGAAAATTAATGAACAAGATACAACAAAGAAAACTTGAAACAGATGCACTGTTGAACCTGTAATGAAAGAGTGGAGTTGAGAGATCAATTACCTATACACCAAGACTTGGAGGTATTTATTTGTAAAGTTTTGATGGAAGCCAACAACACTTGTTCGAAAATCGTTCGTATACGCTAAACTTTTGTTACATCTCACCCAATGATCTACTGTTCCCTGATAATAATTGATTTAAGTGTAAACATTTGTATGTTAAACGGAATCGTTTGCTGATGTGCATCACCCAATGAGCAGCTGTCTTTAGACGATGATTTTTTTGTTTTAAAATTACAATTGTCAAAAGACAGTGGGGTGAAGCTTTAAGCAACTGAAGGAGGTGAAGATGGATAACAATTCTCTTCAACAAATCAGCAAATACAATACAGCAGCAGTCTTTGCCTTGTAGTTACAACTAGCAAGTATTTCCTCGTGAACATTAATGAAAGAATATAATCCCTTATCTTTCATTGACTGAATGATTCATGTATATATACACCTAGCATAACTTCTATGAGTACAATAAAAACAGACGGGAATATCTACAGTCATATAATAACTACGATATTAAACAAGAATGTTACATATTCTAGTAATTAAGAAAACCTGAATTAAAGTAAATGTACAATACATACCTCTCGAATGTTAAGTGCCTTTTGAACTTGAATGTTATCCGCCCAAGTGTAGGAAAGCAAGTAATTCTGATCCTATAATGCCAAAAGAAGGAAATTAGTGTATAAATTCTTGGTCATAAATGAAACTAGCAGCAACATCAGCAACATCAGCAACAAAAGAGTGCTATGAACTAACTGAATTCCCCCTCAGGCAAATTATGCAGAGATCAATGCGGAAGATGAAACGTGCAGGAGGAGGGGAGGGGGTAAGTTTATACAGCTGTGTCTTTGTGGGTTCGGTGACTACTTCAGTATCCACACACACTTTCTATCAGACCCCCAAACAAAAAAATTAGCAAGTGTAAGATTTTATACCCACACGCAAATTTGTGATATTCTCGTATGTTTAAAGCGGAGAGCAGATTTATGAGAACGTGGAAACAGAAACATACCCGGCAGAATGAATTGTCGAGTTGACGCTCACCAAAACTAAAGGAGTTGAAATGATCATCTTTGTATGTTGGAATGTTCATAGGTGGTTTTGGAGAGACATAGACGCAATTTGGCTCTAGGATTTGAGCATTATAAATTGAAGATGTTATCTGCAATTTAGTCACATGGAACCACTAGTAATCCATAAAAAAGGGGTTAATTGTAAGCAAATACATCATATTTGTGTAAAGTAAGGACAACATAACCAATGATAAAAAAAAAGGCACTATAATATGATGCTATTGCATATAGGACTCACTTCTTCTATGCCTGCAAGCGCTTGTAAGCACTTAATATTTGTTGCATCGACGTTCACATAATCACCATTGCAACTGACCTTGGCCAACTGGGTTATTTGGAATCAATGGAAATTAGTAGCGTGTAAAACACTTAATCTAACTCATGGTAGTAGAAGATGGAGACAAAAGTTTGACCTGTAAGGAACCTAATGAGTTATGAGTATGAGTTGCTTGCTTACCCGATAAAGCTCATCAGATAAGACTGATACCCGGTGTAGATATTGAATTTGCGAATTTTTGCGTTTATACCCCACAGTCGATGGATTACCAATAACATATCCCTGAGTAGTAAACACAATAGTTAGTTTTAAGTTGAAACCTCTTTAGATCTACGGAGTATTAACAGCCTGTTGTGCTTGAGTATGCAATAACTATAATGTCTTACAAATTGTTAACTAATTTCGGATCACAACAGGAAAAACAATACTCTGTAACATTTTATAATATATTAGCTTAGATGTAAGATTTCATAGAAATGATGTGTCACCTTTAGATTCATTTTTGGTACAAGTCCAACTTCGTTCCCTGCAAAAATATTCAAATGTATTCATATTATTAGCAGTTTATTGCTTCATGATATACACGAAACTATGAAAGTTCTGCACATCATTTCATTAACGTAACAACACTGACAAACATTCATGAGTCATTCAAGGGTTTAATGTTGTAAGGGAATGGAATACAGAGGCGAAATCTCCTAAATGATGACAAAACGCAAACGAGTTAAACTGATGTAAGCACAAGCAATGCAAGTAGACAATCAAATAATCATCAATGAGTATTTAAAAAAATAATACAAATAATTACCGGTCAAAATCTCCTGCACTACAATTGGAACAATTTGTCCCGCATATGAATCACCAGAAATGTATAAAGGACTGTTTCTGAAATTTGGATGATTCGTAAGCCACTGCATATACACAAATATGTTTGCATCACCATTTCATATCTGATTTTCCTTGCAAAATGGCTTTAAGAAACAATGTACACGCTCCCTCACTCAAATGCCCATTGGGCTTGAAGAGTGGTTAGTTTGCACAGGCTCCCCATACCGTGTGCTGGGTTTCCACTTCGTGAGTTTTTGAGGAGTTTTGAGGTTGCCGCGATTCGAGCCCGTGACCTTCGGTCACACCGGGGCTCTGATACCATGATAGCTGAACCATCTCAACCAAAACTTTAAGGTGATGGTTGAGGCCAACTATTATTAATATTCCTATTAGTTATAAGGAACTTGAAAGGCGAGAAGTCACTTATACGTGTTTCAAAGAGAAGATAGAGATTAATATAATTGACAGACCTTTCTCAAAAACTGGTAGATATGTGATGACTGCAAAGTGTCATTACTATGGTATCCCTCATAAGTTGTGGCATATGAGAAGCCAGTTCCGACTGGCGAATCCAGAAATATAATGCTAGCTACCTGATCCATCCAATTCAAAGGTGTCATTGTAGTATTCTAAAAAAAAGCATTGAACATGACAACAAGTCCTTTTAGAGTGAATGTGAATTGTAAGTTGTTAGCCAAATGTACCTTGGTCCATGAATAAGGATTTAGCCGTAGCATTGGTATGTCTGATCGTGAATCACTTGCGGCATAATTGAATGTGAATGGACCTATAACAATTCAAGTATTGGTTTAAATGAAAATGACGTTGAAGTAATTAAGGAAAAAAAGAGCGTTGGAGGGAAAGAAGACCAATTTCGTAGACGAGGCTACTGAAAGCAGAGCAACCAGGGCCACCAGTGAGCCAGAGCATAAGTGGGTCAGTAGCAACATCTCTTTCGGATTCAACAAAGTAATAGAATAACTGCACTTCTTCTGTTTCTCCTACGCCGACATACCCAGTTTCAAGGGTGAATGGAAGATGACCTTGATAACCAGGCAAATAGTTGACAACATGTGGGTCTGCAGATATGACTCTACAGATTGGTAATATGAATGGCAGTAGCGGTAACAGTAGCCGTAACAGTTGCAGTAGTTGCAGAGTGTATGTCATCTTCATGACTTTAGCTGCTTCTAATTAAGATATTAAGTAATCAACAGCCAGGCAGCACCAAGATTTGGTAAGTAGGACTAGAATAATTTGTTTTTTTTCTATACTTTCAAGATTATACTGCTTCCCATCCGTACAACATTAATCAAACATTCAAACCTCTGGTAGGGGCCACTGTCCTAGTGCAGTCCTCTTAACATGTGCTCTTAGACAGCAATATACTGTAGTTTTTTACATAGTAATAAAAAGATGAACATAGATAAAACTATTACGGTAAATTCACGTCGTACCCCCGATTTAACTAAAAAAAATTGCCACTTTTAGAAATCTAGTACGGAGTAAAAAAGATACGGCCAGTCAGTTTTTTCGCTTAAAACTTTAACAAATAAACTCCTAGGCAGAGCTTAGACTGGACAAATTTTTTTAAAATCGTAGTTCTCTTAAAGACAATTGATACAAAAAAAAATTAGATCAATTTCTAATTCGCAAACACTTACTTAGGTTCACTTTTCTGGTCCAAAAATAGAATATTGTGCAAGGTGAAAAATCTCAAGAGTAGCATATTAACTTTTTGAATATTTTGAGTCATTTATGCTTAAAATCTCTCAGAGGAGTATTGTTATATGAGAGGGTCGAGAATTATGTAGGAGATCAACACTCTTTAGGACTTTCATATACTAGTCTGACGGATGTCGAGTTATCGCATATAATTTGCCAAATCGGAGTCTTTTCCGAATCTACAAGACTATATCAAATCTCTAGATCCCCTTACAAAAGTCTATTTAAATAAATAACAGTATTGTGGAAGTTATGCAAAACAGCATAAGCATCTTTTATTTTAAAAGAGTTTATTTTGTTCGTGATTTTTACAATTTTGTATTCAATTAATTTTGATGTTTATTTATAGAGCAACTTATTATTATTATTATTATTAGTGAGTTGATCTTTCTGATGTTCAGTAGCACTGTGCGTCCTGTGTCTTGCCCTATGTTATGCAGTTTTGCACAAGTATGATTTAATGGAAATTTATTGCATTCAGGTGCCCAATTTGCAACCTATCTTGTGCAAAATTGCAACTTTGGTGTCACTTGGAAGGATTCTACTTCATTTACAGCAAAAAGAAGTCGCCCTTTATTGTGTCTACAACTCCCTTGCCAGTTATTTGTACAGCACAGGTAAGCGGCTACGTGATGGTACAAAGATACCTACAGAGGTGACAGTTCGAACCACCGTTCAATCATTGCAAGACATTCTTTGGGTTTATACTCCGGGGCAGTATGTCCAGCTCCCTAAACCAACATCAAGGTACTCTAGATTCATTAGTTCATCACTTCAACATGTTTCATGGTTGGATTAAAGTGAACAAATACATTAGAATTCTAAAACCTACTCTATTTGTTAAAGTGTTACCTTAATTGTAGTATAGACCAAGCGGTACTGATAAGCAAAACTTCCGAACTCTGTCACATAACTGCAAAGAGCAATTAAAACTTGAGATCAGTGAAGCATTGTTGAGAAGCAATGAAGTTAGCAGTATATGATGCACAGCAGACACTAACCCAGCAACTTGGCCATCAACAAACCATGGTCTCCATTCTTCAGCAGTCGGAACTTTTAGTTCCTTGATCCATTCTAATGTTCCAAGGTACGGTATGGTACTGTCTTGATCACCACTATAGCACGTGCAAAAGCCAATGTTATCTAGCAAATATTTGCAGCATGATCTTATTCCGATAAAAATTAAATAGATGAGTACATACACGGATACACTAAGATACAACCTCCACTTGAATTCCAATTATATTTGAACCCCCACCGAAGCTATGAAGAAATGGCCAAGTACTCCGTATATAGTTTACCTTAACTTTAGGTGGCAATTGAGGCCAAAACCAAATTGACCCGAAATGAAAAAAATCCGAACCGCAACTAACTTTTAGAATCTTGTATCTGTTCCATACACGCCCGAACCCCATCCGATTACATTTTAATAAAAATTGGAGGCATTATTAAACTTGAAATTTCAACTTTTGCCATAGAGAAATATTTGTTGGGGCAAATTAGGATTCAGGTCAGGTTTGGACTATATAGCGAATCGTGTATGGATTTGGATTACATAAGAAATATATTAGATCGGTATGAACTATGAAGTGTAAAATTTTGGATATGAACAGGGTTGGATCGGTGATCCATTAAGTGAAAACTTTATCAAGCATCTCTTTGACCCAGGATTACACACACATACATAATTACATATACACAAACACACAGATATATGAAAACAAAAAACTCAGAACAGATGCAATCTATTACACGTAATAAAAGAGCAGAGTTGGGAAACGGAAACCAACTACCTATACACCAAGACTTGGAGGTATTTGTTTGTAAAGTTTTGATGGTAGCCAACAACACTTGTTCGAAAATCCTTTGTATACGCTAAACTTTGGTTACATCTCACCCAATGATCTATTGTTCCCTGATCATTGATTCAAGTGAAAATTTGTATGTTAACTTAATTGTATGCCAATATGTCTACTATACAGCTGCAGTCTTTGCCATGTAGTTACAACTAACAAGTATTTCCTCATGAATACTAACAAGTCTACAATACATACCTCTCGAATGTTGAGGGCTTTTCGAACTTGAATGTTATCCGCCCAAATGTAGGAAAGCAAGTAATTCTGGTCCTACAATGCCAAAAGGGGGGAATACGAGTAAAAAATACACAACTTGCCATAATGCATCAAGTTTCAATTGAAAGTACACATTCTTAGTCAATAGCAAGTAGCAAAAACAACAAAAAATGATATGAACCAGCTAACTGAATTCGCCTTCAGGCAAATTATGCAGAGATTTTTCAAAACGAACCATATCTGATGACAAATTTATGGTGTAGGCCGTAGCGATTTAAGATTAATGTGGAAGTTAAAAGACATAAGAGGGGCAAAACTATATGGTCGATGTATGCTGGGAATAAATGTCAAGTATCAACAAAACCAAAACATGATTCAGTCCTCTTACTGTTGTGGCCTTGTGGGTTTGGTGACTAAGTCAGTATCCATACACCGTTTCTATCAGAATCAAAGACAAAATTTTAAGCAAGTGTAAGATTTTATAACCACACAAATATATACCGTATAAACTCAACCTCTAATCTTGAAAAGTTAAAAGTACAAATCGTAAAAGTACTATTCAATTCACACAAATTTACTTCTGTAAATGTCCAATACAAAAGTTAGATGTTGATTGTAGCCACATTGCACATTGATTGGGGCCGTATATTATACTGCCAGACAAGTGAAACTCAAATTTGTGAAATCCTCGTATGTTCAAAGCAGAGAGCAGATTTCAGAGAGCACTGAAACAGAAACATACCCGGCAGAATGAACCGTGGGCTTGATGCTCACCCAAATGAAAGGAGTCAACATGATCATCTTCCCATCGTTTTTTGTATGTGGGGAATTTCGTAGGTGGTTTTGGTGGGACAGAGAGGCATATTGGCTCCAGGATATATGGCCTATTAACGGAAGTTGTTACCTGCAATTAAAGCCGTCTGCAATTTCTAGTCACATGGAACCACTAGGGGAATTCAGAAAAAGGGGTAATGTAAGCAAGTACATCATAATCATGTAAAGTAAGAACATAAGCATTGATAAAGACACTAAAATATGATGCTATTGCATATAGGACTCACTTCTTCTATGGCTGTAAGCGCTCGTAAGCACTTCATATTTGTTGCATCGACGTTCACATAATCACCATTGCAACTGACCTTCGCTAACTGGGGTTATTTGGAACCAATGGAAATTAGTAGCATTTTAATCTAACTCATGGTAGTAAAAGATGGAGACAAAAGTTTGACATGTAAGGAACCTAATGAGTGTGAGTGGTTGCTTGCCTACCCAATAAAGCTCATCAGATATGAGTGATATGCGGTGTAGAAATTGAATTTGCGCATTTTTGTCTTTATTACCCACAGCCGATGGATTACCAATAACATACCCCTGAGAAGGAAACACAATAATTAGCATGAAGTTTAAACCTCTTTAGAACTATTAACAATCTCTTGTGCTTGAGTATGCAATAATACTATGAAATTCCTATTATGAAGATGTATCAGGATTCAGGCATAACTATAATATTGTACAGATTGTTAACTAATTTAGATCAGGACAGGAAAAAACAAAAACATTTTATAATATACCAAGTATTAGCTTTCAGATATTATAACAGAAACAATGCAACATTTCGTAGAAAGATATGTCACCTTTAGATTCATTTTTGGCACAAGTCCAACTTCATTCCCTGCAAAAACATTCAAATGTACCGATACTATTGTTGCGAGATGTACATGAAAGGCATGTACATTTTTCATTAACGCAATAACACTGATGAAATTCATGTCAAGTCATGCATGGGTTTAATGTTGTAAGGGACTAGAATACCAGGCGGAGTCTTGTGGTACGATATTGTGTGTATGTAGAGATCAAAGTTAGGAAAGTAATATCCTAGAATTGTTACCTTATCTAGGACTAGGGTTATGAATAATGGAGTTCCTGTGAGACAGAGGATCTAACTGTAAACACTATAATTATGTGAATAATTTATGGAAAGAATAGCCGAAATCTTTAATGATTAACATTACGTCAAATGATATTAACTAAATGTCAGAAGATAAGCGCGTGCAATGCAAGTACGCCATCAAACTTATCATTAATTAGCATGTGAACAAAATATATAATTACCGGTCAAAATCTCCTGCACTACAACTGGAACAATTTGTCCGGCATATGAATCACCAGAAATGTATAAAGGACTGGTTCTGAAATTTGGATGAAACGTAAGCCACTGCATATATACAAATATATTTGCATCACCATTTCATATCTGATTTTCCTTGCAAAATGGCTTTAACAAACAATGTACTAAGGACCTAAAAAGGCGAGAAGTCACTTATACGTGATTCAAAGAGAAGATAGAGAGTAATACAATTGACAGACCTTTCTCAAAAACTGGTAGATATGTGATGACTGCAAAGTGTCATTACTATGGTATCCCTCATAAGTTGTGGCATATGAGAAGCCAGTTCCGACTGGCGAATCCAGAAATATAATGCTAGCTACCTGATCCATCCAAATTCCAAATCAAAGGTGCCACTAAAATTCGAAGCTTTTCTTTAAAAAAAGCAATTAACATAAATTGCCTTAACGATCTTTGATTATAGTAACGAACTGATGCCCTATCCATATTCGGATCACATGAGAAGAGTTCCTTTAAGAATGAATGTGAATTGTAATTTGGTAGTCAAAAGTACCTTGGTCCATGAATAAGGATTTTGCTGCAGTAGTGGTATGGCTGATCCTGAACGACTTCGCGCATAATCAAAGGTGAATGGACCTATATTGATTGATGGGTGGATTCAAGTACTTTTAAATGAAGCAGAAGTTGAAATAAGTATATAAGAAAAGAAGAAAAGAGAGACCAATTTCGAAGACGAGGCCACTAAAAGCAGAGCAACCAGGACCACCAGTGAGCCAAAGCATAAGTGGGTCAGTTGCAGCATCTCTTTCGGATTGGGCGAAATAATAGAATAACTGCACCTCTTCTGAGTCACCAACTCCTATATACCTACATGTATAAATTGTACTGTATAATGTATTCCCCTACTGATATATACTTCAAAGATATAAAGTGTATACGATTAATGAATACAACAACAACAACAACATCAGAACGTTAGTCCCAAAATGATTTGGGGTCGGCTGACATGATTAATGAATAATAAAAAGATAAATATGAAGAGTACCCAGTTTCAAGAATGAAGGGAAGATGGCCTTGATAACCAGGCAGGTAATTGACAACATGTGGGTCCCACTCATCAGATATAGCTGTATATGACAGCAGCAGCAGCAGCAGCAGCAGCAAGGGGAACTGTGTGATGTTCATGAGTTTAGTGAAACTTATTCAAATGATTAAGATTAAGCGAGAATGTAAAAGCAAGTAGTCAAGTAGTAGTAGTAGTAGTAGGTAAGTAGATAAGAATCGTATACAAATCAAACACTGAAACTTCACCTGCTGTGGTGTGGTGTCCATGTCAGAGCTGCCGTTTGAAGACAACCATTACCACATTGTCTTCAACAATCAACGTGTAGCTTAGAGGCTTATTAGACATACACGAAAGTCTGTTTATTTTAAAAAGGTAGAAAGTGCCAAACCTCATCGATATTTCCCGTAGGGTTGAAGCAGCGTGGATAATTCCAATTTGGGGAGGATAAACTTATCGATCTGTAAACGCATCGTCATCATACTTGAATCACTTACCACCGGAAGGCCGTCAGAGTATCTAAGGGTGGGCCGACTGGGCGCATTAGTAGTTCTGGACTGTGGTTGATTTCTTGATCGAGGGTGATCGAGGGTGCCAACTGCCAACTGCCTACCAGGGGCAAATAATGACAGGACACACAAACACGACATCAACCCGACACGAAATTAGTGGGTTTGGGTTGTGGCGTAATGACCCATCTATGTAAGTGGGTCAACACGAACACAACGACACCATATTTAATTGGGTCGAGTTTAGGTTGAGCTCTTTAAACACGAACCCGACACGAATGACCTGCTTACTAAATTAATCCTGATTTTTTTTATCCTCCATTACATAAATATACTTAAACTTTCCAAATATGAACACGACACGAACCCGACACGAAATTAACGGGTTAGGGTTGAGGCTTGATGACCCATTTATCTAAGTGGGTCGACACGAACACGACACGAAATTTAATTGGGTCGGGTTTGGGTTGGAGGGTTCGTGACCCGTTTACATGTGACACGAACACGAACCCGACACGACTCGATCTGTTTGCAAGATCTAGACAAATCGCCATTTTGCCCATACGGATCAAACCCCATTTCGGGCATGTTACTTTAACTTCACTTTAAATTTTATAAGTTCAATTCAATCATCATTATTACTATAAAAGAAGGATGGATTTCAGCCTACGTGGCGCAGTCATATCGCAGCATTGGGTATTTCGAGGTCTCACATTCATCCTCAGCTTTTTCACTTTTTATAGACCAATCAGATTCACACATCTATGCCACCTCACATTAATTTAATAATTTAATAATTTAATAATCATTTCTTTATTATTAAATACAAAAATCCAATCAGAATAGAATCCTTCCAAATTTGACTCATTCTCAATTTACCAAAATATAATCATTACAATTCACAATCATTCTGAATTCAATTTTGAAAACAATCATTCTTAAAACAATTATTCTTCCTATATTTTGAATAATCATTCTGAATTCAATTTTAATTGTTCGTCTTTTTCAATTTTGATTGTTCGTCTTTTTCAAACATCCATTTCAGGTGATTATTCAGAATGATTATTCAAAATTGAATTCAGAATGGTTATTCAAAAATCCATTTATGTGTCACTGATTGTTCGTGTTTTGCGACACTATGACAAACATCCATTTCAGGTATTAAATCCATTTGTGTGTCACTGATTGTTCGTGTTTTACGACACTATGTCAACACGTTTTCGAGAAGTTTTATTAAATCCGTTTCAAATCTCTAAATAGTGTTAGCTTTTTCGTTTATCAGATTGTGCCGGCGATGTTTGGACTGTTTGCATATAAAGCTGCTGCACTGTTTGCACATCTCCAAGCTTCACTCGAAGTTCTACTGCTCCATCCATAGGTATATGAAGAGTCTGTTCATAAGCGAAGAGTATATTCAGTCCATTTTCATCCGAGTATGTAATTCTACACGTTATGACTACTATTTTTTAAGTAATCCCAGTATTTATTTTGTATTCACTTTACAAACATTATATTTTATGCCATGATTTTTCAACAATTATTTTATGTACTGCTACTAATTCTAATAATAAAATAAGAAACAAATTATTGTACTTTATGTCATGATATAAAATATAAATTCAAATACTCTGACTGCCATGATATAAACCGAACACCAGCGGTTGACGGGTCGGGATCATATGAAACGAATTTAATTTCAAT
Source organism: Silene conica (assembly GCA_029255685.2). Taxonomy (NCBI): domain Eukaryota; kingdom Viridiplantae; phylum Streptophyta; class Magnoliopsida; order Caryophyllales; family Caryophyllaceae; genus Silene; species Silene conica. The sequence goes on from CM055314.2 coordinate 5,151,722, forward strand.
AACTTTCGGGATCATATAAAACGAATTTAATTTCAATACTCTGACTGCCATGATATAAAACGAATTTAATTTCAAATCTAATAAAATAAGAAACAAATTATTGTACTTTATTCCATGATATAAAATATAAATTCAAATACTCTGACTGCCATGATATAAAATATTATACTTTATGCCATGATATAAAATATTATACTTTATGCCATCATATAAAATATTAAATCTGTAGCAAACTAAATCTTTCCATAACCTGTAGCAAACTAAATCTTTCCATAACCTGTAACAAACTAAATCTTTGATAATTTTATCAATAACCAATTATTTTATGGACTGCTACTAATTCTAATAATAAAATAAGAAACAAATTATTGTACTTTATGCCATGATATAAAATATTATACTTTATGCCATGATATAAAATATTATACTTTATCCCATCATATAAAATATTAAATCTGTAGCAAACTAAATCTTTCCATAACCTGTAACAAACTAAATCTTTCCATAAAATATTAACCGAAATTCTAATAATAAAATAATCAAACGTGTAAATCTTATTGTTTTTAACTGTTTATAATATAATATTATCAATAACCCTTTATCAAACTAAATCTTTGATAAAATTATCAAACTAAATCTTTCCATAAAGAAACTAAATCTTTCCGTAACAACATTCACCTTTATCAATAACCCTTTGTCAATAAGATTTTATTCACCTAAATAAAGAGTCCTTATGCATGTTACCAAATCATATTACATATAAAAAGAGATTTACCTCTAGAGAATTTCACGTGATAAGAACTACCCCAAATCATAAATAGAGACTTCAAGCAATACAAACTACCTGCGTCCACTTTTTTTATTCAGCCTTCTAATACAAAGTACCTCAACAATTATTCATATCAATGGCTATGACAAGTTTTATGACTATTAGCGACCTCAAGTACGGGGTTCACGTTACTCAAATGAACGTAAGAGTGGTACCAAAAAACCCTAAAAGAAAAAGCAATGAACGTGATAAAGGTTAGTTTATTTGATAAATAATTTTTGTGTAATTTCAATTGTTCTTCATTATATTCCTTTTCTAATTTAGTTTTTACATCTTTCAGGAAATACAGTTTTTGCCCTACGTGAAATAACAAACACACATCAGCAGAGAAATGTGAATTTTCCGTCAGAAAACAGTAAACAACCACTTTATCGTCCTACATCAGGTATTGATTTTAATTATTTTACTTACTAAATGCAATTACAGGTTATTGTGGTTGCTACATAGTCACGTAGTTTGTTATTTTTCGATTAAAGATGGATTTGTAAGACTGTTTTGTATTAAAATAAAAAAACTGTAGGACCTCTCAATAAATTATGCATCATGTTTAATTAAACCCTACGAGACTTCTCAACCACATAACCTAAAATATAATGAAATAATTCAAGGCTAAAACCCTAATATGAGTAGTTTAAATCTGACTTAAATTAAACACAAAATCACATCAACCAACCTAAAAGATAATGATTCTATGCCATAAAATTTTATTGTTATCTATTCAATTACTCTGATTGTTATTGTTATCTATCCTAAACATAGAATATCAAGCATAAAAATAACAAACATAATTTGACCCGAGTCAATAACTAAATTACAATAAAAAACAGAAATTCTCTAGAGGTAGTACATGGTCAAACAGAGAAAGGAGGAGGTCTACCATAACATGAATTAACAAAGTCAAACAAAAAACACAAGGATCGCCATGTACAGTCTTAAGAGCCACAGATGACACCAACAGCCACAAAAGACAAAAATAGAAGCATTTAACAGTTAGTTGCAATGGTCTCACCTTCCTCTTCTCCTGCATCTGCAATCTGCATGCTCTCTCTACCCAATTCTATTCCCATATTAAGTACTGTTGTTCAACTTGAGTCTGCCCGTCATGCGTATCCTCGAAAACAGAGAAAAATAATTAACGTTTGTTATGTACCAGATAAATATCATGTAATGCTTCATAAAATCAAAACATCACAACAACCATCAAGTATTGATGAAGAAGAATGACAGAGATATCATGTAGTGTTTGCTATCTTTACAACTAAATAAGGATCAAAAAATCTATTGCTAAAATTCCATCTTATACCCATTAAAAACAGCCTAAAAGTGTCAAAATTTTTCTAACAATATAATATGAAGTGGAAAGTGTTTCTCCGATCTAGGGTAAATCTTCATTTTAAATTAGCCTCCTCGCATACAGCTTCTGTGAGTTCAAAATGTTCCATAAATCACCAAATTCTTGACCGTAACAGAAAATAGACATGAATACCTCTAAGAGAACATGTATTTCCACACAGAAAAATGAAAATTGCTAGCTAAATCTAAGAAGCTGCAGTATATGAAAACTAACCTAATCAACTTCAATTCCACTCAAATAGTATCAAAAGTACACGCAACTAACTCTAAAATCATGATAATAGAGCCTAAAAAATCCATTCAATCATTGCCTAAAAATGCTAAATCCTAAATCAACGTTTAAGAAGTACAAATTGCTAATTCCTAAATCTAAGAAGTGATAATTTATGAAAATTAACCTAAACAACTTCAATTAAACTTAAAAATGTTTAATAAAAAGTACACTAAACTAACTCCAAATCTCCATAATAGAACCTAAATTTCATTCAATTATCCATGGAAAAAAATATAAACAAAGCAAAATTAATGACTATGTCATCCGATTAATTACGCCAAAAGTTAATTGAACACTGTCTAAATGTTTAGATCTAATCTTGATAAACAAATAAATCCGATTAAACCGACATGCAACTAAATAAATCTACTTAAAACGACATAAAAATCAATAAATCTAAATAACCGACATGCAAATGAATTTTTAGTCATATACTCAATTATTAACACAATTTACAACTTATTTATGTTAAAATACTCAATTATTAACACAAATTTACTTAAAACGACATAAATTATGTAAGAGATCAAAACGCTTTCACAAGATACAAATATTGCTTTTATTTCTTTGTGCTGCCCATAACAAAATGGAGTAGTATAGTCGGAAGGAGTTATCTAGACTGAGTACTTGACTGACAATCAAACTCAAATCGTTAAAAGGTATAGATTAGTGCTGACGTTGATAAGGCAACCACATTTCAAACTTAGTCTCAAGTTGTAATACATTCTTCATATGAAATTTCAAAAAAATGGAAATAGAATATTAACGGACGGGGGGATCACACTACCCAACAAACTTCACACGAAATCACCAGCATCCCCAAAGTGAGATATTTCTTACATCACTATTTAAGAAAATAACCAACAATTTAGATCTAATAATTATAATCAAATAAATCTAATTAGGCGATACTAAACATTCCACTCAATCAACAACACAAATGTTTAGGCGATACTAAACATTCCACTCAATCAACAACACAAATGTTTAGATCTAATAATTATAATCAAATAAATCTAATTAAACTTACAAGCAAATAAATAATTAAAGTGAGACAACCGTCAAATAAAAAATGTCAATACAACTAAATATAGAAATCAACCATGTGTAAAGTTTACAGATCTACACTTTTTGTTCATCAAGTATTTCGAAATTTTTATATACACAGAAAAAAGCCCACAATTTACAACTTATTTACTGATATACTCAATTATTAACACAAATGTTTATTTACACAGAAAATTCAGTTTGTAGCTGTCCTTTTACAGTATCCCATATCTGAAAATATATTAATATGACAACTTTTTAAAAATTTTTTTAATTTCAACAGATACTCATAAACCCAACTAAAACCCGCAATGCTTCAATGGCTCCCGCAAATTGTGAGGTTGATATTTATAATAAGTAAAAATAAACAAAAGCCCACCCTTTATATTTACTCACAAAATTAATTCCAACAAAACACAAAGAAAATGAATTAATGAAATTAACTAAAAGGTACTTAAATCAACTAAAATGATGAATTAATTTACCTTGATACGACCATCACCAGAAGTAATGGCAAAGAAATCAAGAGAAGGGCTAAAACAAGTCAACAAATCTCTGATATTTGAAGAAATCATTGATTTTTGGGGGAATTACAACTGCATAAACAAAAAGGAGTACTTATTAACACATTAAAGCAACCACCACAAAGCATATGTGATTTTTAAATTAACATGCAAATCAATAATCAGGTAAAAATAACCAACAATTTAGGCGATACTAAACATTCCACTCAATCAACAACACAAATGTTTAGATCTAATAATTATAATCAAATAAATCTAATTAAACTTACAAGCAAATAAAAAATTAAAGTTAGACAACCGTCAAATAAAAAATGTCAAGTATTTCGAAATTAAAGTGAGACAACCGTCAAATAGAAAATGTCAAGTATATAAAAATCAACCATCTGTAAAGTTTACAGATCTACACTTTTTGTTCATCAAGTATTTCGAGCAAATGAACTTTTTGTTCATCAAGTATATAAAAAATGTTCATCAAGTATTTATAATCCGATAAACAAATAAATCCAATTAAAACCACATGCAAATAAATAAATCTAATTAAAACGACATAAAAATCAATAAATCTAAATAACCGACATGCAAATGAATTTTTACTGATATACTCAATTATTAACACAATTTACAACTTATTTATGTTAAAATACTCAATTATTAACACAAATTTTTACATCTAATCACGATAAACAGATAATACCAATTAAATTGACATGCAAATAAATAAATCTAACTAAAACGAGATAAAAATATATAAATCGTAATAACCGACATGCAAATGAATTTTTAGTCGTATACTAAATTATTAACACAATTTACAACTAATTTATGTTAAAATACTCAATTATTAATACAAATTTTTACATCTAATCTCGATAAACAGATAATACCAATTAAATTGACATGCAAATAAATAAATCTAACTAAAACGAGATAAAAAACGTTTACCTCGATCAAATCGGCATGTATGTGAATTTTTACTGATATGTTAAAATACTCAATTATTTATGTTAAAATACTCATTATTTCTCCTTCAAATCGACATGCAAATGAATTTTTACTGATTAACTTATTTATGTTAAAATTCACATACATTGACACAAATTTTTACTGATATACTCTTGATAAACTGAATAATTGCAATTAAACCAAAATCGGATTATAACTCGACGAGTCTGTTCATTAGCGAATAAGTTGATTTTAAGATGTTCTATATTTTGTGAATTTGAGTTTGTGAGGATGATTTGTTTAACATGTTAAAATTTATGTGAAGGTTTTTCTAATTACTTTAGAGAGATAGAGAGGTTTTTCGATTTATTTTAGAGAGATAGAGGGGGTTGGGTTAGAGAGAGGGACGGCGATTGTGAAAATGAATTAGGGTTAGGGTTAGAGAGTGGGATGAGGGGGTTTATATATGGGGTTGGATATAGGGTTTTAATTATTATAAAAATCTGATAAATTGAACGGGCTTTGTCTAAACTGAATTTGGGCCATTTTATTCGAGAATTTTAGCCCAGTAATATCATTGCTTCGGCCATTGGGCCATTAACTTAATTGAATGTTGGATATTTAGCCCAGTAATAAAAATCTGATAAGCTGCATGGGCTTCGTCTAAACATTATTTGGGCCATTTTATTCGAGAATTTTAGCCCAGCAATATCATTGCTTCGACCATTGGGCCATTTTATTCGAGAATTTAACAAATGATTTTTTCGGTTTAATTACACATTAATTATTAAATGATTTATTACATTCGATTTTTATATTATTCCCAGTTTTGTAATATATAAAACTAGAATTTTTTTTATTTTTTTTATGTTAAATATCTTAAATTGTCTCTTTACTTTTAGTTAAATTTTAAGTTTTTTAGTATATAAATTTATATGTTATAAATGACTTAATTTAAATATCTTAAATTAATTACATTTTTTAGTTTTATAATATATAAAACTTAATTACAGTTATTTCTGGCAGTCATATCGGAAGCAATGTCTATATTCCCCGCATCACCTTGACTCCTTCCGATCAAACCAGGTTCCCAATTAAGTTTGAAAGAAGACAGTTTCCTTTACCGGTTTGTTTCGCTATGACTATCAACAAAAGTCAAGGTCAGTCTTTATCCCGTGTTGGACTTTATCTTCCTAGACCTGTCTTTACCCATGGCCAACTTTACGTTGCTATATCTAGGGTCACCAGTAAGAAAGGTCTAAAAGTGCTACTTCTTGATGAAGAAGGACGGATGACTAATACAACAACAAATGTTGTTTACAAGGAGGTTTTCGAGAAACTGTAATTGTCGTGTTGGGTTATCGAATTTTAATACATGCATTTAATTTATATTTGTTATTTAATATTTTTTTAGTCGTCTATTATTTTTTCTTATATACCTTATTTATTAATTTTATCATAAGTAATCCAAATATTATCATCATTACTAATAGCTATTCGAAGATTACTGCACCAGAAAATTCATCTTTTCACCTAATATATCTTATATCCAAACATCCCGTTAAATAATAATTCGTCCGAATAAACAGAATTGCTATATATTCAAATAAATATACCAACGGCGTCTTTAAAAATAAGTGTACACAACCCCGTGATTTTTCACGGGTGTTACACTAGTTTATTTTAGATTCGTTTTAGCTCAAAAGAACAGAGTTTAAATGTCGGTTTATTGTGCATCTGTGTTTCATATATTTGGATACAAATACGGAGTTCACCCTTCAATTTTTTTTATTTGCGATAAAACGGGTAAAAGGATAACAACTTTACTCACTAAATTACTTAATTCAAACATCATAGAATTTAACTTTGTTAATAAAAAATTTGAATTGAATTAAGGTCGGAACAATAAAGCAATCATTATGTAAAGATTTTGAATATCACGAGTTTACGACGGTTGTTTGTGAGGCTATCATAAACTAAAATTTTATACTTTGTACTAGTCCCTCCATCGCGGTTATTTATCATTTTGATTCTCTTTGATTTTGACACAAAGTATGAGAAAAGAGGAAGGGAGTGAATTAGTAGATGTTGAGTGTATCAAATTGAGAATGAAGAATTTTATTGCCTATTAAACACCAAAATTAAATAGGCAAATAAATAATCGGAACGGAAGAAGTATGTTACAAATAATCAAAATTTGCAATATTTTCTAACATGGACCCTTAAGACAAAAAACCGCAAAACATGTTCACAAATAAGCTCTATTTATGCTTTTAAAACACCACTATATTGGGACACTAGGAGATGTTCTTGTTGTTATTCATGTGTTGTAATTAACCCAATTCCAATTATAGGAAGGAGATGTGTTACCTTTTTTTACTAGAGTACGTATTTAACTCAATTATTAATTTCCAGCAGCAGAAATATTATTGAAAAAAGAACAACTAATATATTAATAGTTAAGTAAATTAACTAACACAAATTCTCATTAAAAACGGACATTATCTGTCACAAGCGGAAAACGGAGAGTGTCCTCTCACATAATGCGAGTGACACAACTCATAAAATGCTCCATTTTCTCCACTTACATGTCCACTTATTTTATTGTTAGAATAAATTATCCATTTTCAGATTATAACGAATATTATCCGTTGCTAACATTATTCTTTGATTAACTAAAACGACTACTACAAAACCAATTTATTGATATATTTATTAAGAATCGAAGTACTAAGTATTTCATAAGCTCTTTCAGTTGGGTGATAGCTATCCCAAAACACGTACTTGGTGTCGTCCGAGCAAACTGGATCAAACTTGTTGCATAGTAGTGCTACTTCAATTAACCCTGTACCACAACATCCTCGTGCCACTTGTTCAAACCCTGAATAGTTAAAAAAATAAAGTTAAAGATATCAGAATAAACAAATAAATTTAAGGGTCGTTTGTTTTAAACATTAGGTATGGAAGTAGTGGCGGATCCAGGATTTTTGTGCAAGAGGCACAAATTTTTTTTTTACGCTTTATCACGCGTGCCTAAGGATATATTTTTATACTTAAACTTTTTTTTATATATTAATTAATATTTAAGTAAAAAAAGGGGAAAAAAATTAAATTTATAAATATCTTTTTTTCAAAAATAACGTTTTCTCTAAAATACTACGAAATATATACTCCCTCCTATTCCCAATAACTGTCCCATTTCGGGTTGGGTACGGGAATTAAGGAATTCATTTGTTTAATGTAAAGTAATGTGTGGGGTGGGAAGATTGGAGAGAGGGAATATATTATTGATTATTATTGTGAGTAGAGGTGATTAAAATAAGTAATGTTGTGGGGTAAAGTGGGGTATTGTTGTGAATTAAAGTGATTAAAATAAGTGTAAACATTTAACAAAAATAGACAATGGGACATTTATGTGAATAGACGGAAATGGACAATGGGACAGTTATTGAGAATAGGAGGGGTATAAAAATAATCACTTAAAATTTTAAAATATAATATATTTTGGTACAAAATTTGACGATTAATACAAGTAGTTCAATGGCGGCTTAGAACTATAATGTAACTAGCAGGAGTCGATCCTCCATCGACTAGATGGAAATTGACATCCTACCAGCAACTATACCATGATAACTATAAGTCTATATTGAAGACTTATAAAAATTTATGTCAAAATTTCATGGGGGCACCTGCCCACCCGGACCCACCCCTAAATCCATCCGCCCCTGTATGGAAGGGAATGAATTCTAAATCCGAAGAGATATGGAGTTAGTAATAGGGATATAATAATTGACCTCAACCATCACATTAAGATCTAACTCCATTCCAAAATGTTTCCCCTTATTTCCAACCACAATTTGTATTAAGAGATTGAACCTATATTAGGCCCGTATATCATTAGGGTTTATCTAATAAACCCTGATATAGATAAACCCTAAAGATAGACGGTTCTAGTATAATCACAATCTCGTAGTAACTTGATAACTCGACTCGGATCACCATTTTTTATGTTTGTTTTAGAAATAGAAGGAGAGATTACCATAGTTAAGAGGATGTTGGATCATGTGAAGCATTGGAGTGTACATATCAAGGTAGACGAGATTAGCATGATGAAGTGTGTTAGAAAGTGAATCAAGTTTCATAGCCAGTTTAGAATTGAAGAGTTTTGCAACATTGTTGTAATTCTCTGCACACTTCCTAATACTCCCTCCTGCTAGTGTTCTTTGCGATGGCACACATCCTATTGGTGGTGCACTCAACACCCCTATTCGTCGCGCCCCTACTTCATATAAATCCTGCACAATTCCAAATTTTTAGTCGTATCTATCCAAGCGCTGTTTACAAATTGTAAAAGAAATGGCTTGTTTGGTTGACATAAGGGAATTAAAGTTCCTGAGAATTTTAAGATCACATGAATTGCCAATTCATGTGAATTCGCAAAAAATGTTTGGTTCGCATATGGGAAGTTAATTCAGGTGAGAAGTTCTATTGATTAGGAGGGACTTGGTGAGTAACTTCCCACATAATGGAGAAAGTAAATTCATATGGGGAGTTCTATTTCCCATGATATTGGTAACCAAACAACATTATAATTTTACACTTCTTAGGAAGTTCAACATCCCATAATTTTAATGGATAACCAAACAAGCCCAAAGAAGAGATCGAGTATGTAACCTGGACAAAAGAAGAAGAAGAATTGGCTAAAAACGAGGCGTAAGCGTCAACATCGTATATATTCCTACGCGTCGGGAGGATACCAAAGTAGCTAATGACAATATCATCACTTCCGGCGACAACAAAGAATATACTGTTGTTCATTATGTATTCAGTCCTTTCTTCTCCCACCATTTCAATCACTTTAGCTTTGTACTCCTTCAAATATTTTAGCTGCTTCGACATTGATATAACTGACTGCATTAAACCCATTTAATTTAGTCAGCAATAACTTTATCCAACACATGCCACCAGTATAGGAGTGGTCACATTTTGATATGTAGTGACCACTTTGATTAAAATAGTTGACCATTTTTGTTGTTTAAAAAATAACCTATTTTTCAAAAGTGGTCACTATTTAATCGGAATGAGTCACTTTTTATCCTAAAATAGTCACATTTTGCAAAAAACACGGCATAAGACCATCGTATAGGAAAACGAATGTACATACAGGGATGGTACTTGTCAAAGGGTCGTAACCAGAACCTCCAGAAGCAAAACTAACACCAGTAAGGAGATCTTGTGGACTTATAGTTGGGTCAAGATATGCTCCCACATTTTGTTTTATAGATAACATTGCCGCTGCAGGTACATATAATAGAAGTACTTTAATTAATCAACAACCATTAAAATTATCGACTTATGTTATCGTCCAAATAATATACTTCATTTATTTTGGTTAGAGGTAGGGTTGGTAATGGTAGGGTATGGGTAAGGTTGAGTAAGACTCAAACCCGGCCCTGAGTCATATACCTTGGATCCATATCCGTCCCAAACCCTTAATGCACCCACATCCGACTCAGAGACTCGGGGTCCGGGAATGGTCTATCATAGGGTCTGATTTTTTCTTTTGACTAAACAATTTTTTCCCTAAATTATACTATCTCTTATTCAGGATAACCCTCCCTATTCGACATTGGCACAAAATTTAAAGGTTTGATTAAAATAAGCATTGAGTATTGTTGTGGGGTGATTAAAATAAGCATAAAGTATTGTTGTGGGTGAGGTGATTGGAGAGGGGGTGAATATTGTGGAGTATTGTTGTGAGTAAGGTGATTAAATAAGTATAAAGTATGAGTATTGTGGTGGGCTGATGTGATTAAAATATATATAAAACTTTACCAAAAAGGAAATGAGGAAGTTATTGTGAATTGAGGAAAATGGAAAAGGGGAGGTTATTATGAATAGGAAGAAGTATCATTTACCTAGTACTCAAACTTATCATTTTCATCAATTTTATCATTATTCTTAATGGGTATTTGGATATGCGTATAGTATCCCACTGATAACTAATAACAATCATCTATATGTGTGTTATTTGGGTTGCTGATGGTCGTGTTTTTTTTTCCCTTTTTATTTCTTTTTAATAAATATAAGGGTTTAAGGGTTGGGTAGGGTTAACGTAGGGTCCCAACACTAAGACCCGGACCTGTTTTTATGTAAGACACATACCAGACCCTACCCGAGCGAGTCTCAAAAATTCAGACTCATACCCAACCTATTAAGGTCAGGCCCGAAGGATCTGGGTCGGGGACTCGACCCACTGCCATCCCTAGTAAGAATCACATAAATATCTTAATATTGGATTTTACATGAATTAAAATACTATACGGATAAATAGATGTATAATACTTCCTCCATTTTCCTATTTTCTTCCCATTTCCCTTATTTGGCAAATTACCTATTTTCTTCCCATTTCTTTTCTTTCCTATTTTAGACAACCAAATTACAACTTTATCATTTTTTTATTACAAAAAATACTCTCTTTTCATTACTAACCCCACTTATTACCTTCCTTTCATTACTTTATCATTTCTTTATTAGTTTGCCTTAATCCAAGTACAAAATGGAATGGAAAGAACACTTATAAATGGAGGAAGTAACACTTATCAATGTCATTACCATGAGTCCATGACCCAACAAGGTCACGACCCCATTAACGACCTTATTTGGGGATGATCTTAATTTAATGATTGGAATCGAATAAGAGAGTTTTCACCATTTGAACTAACTCATGCTCTTACTTTCAGTATAATATTCATAAAAGGGAAATGGTGAAACATGACAACTTAATTTGTGTTCACTTTTTATTAGATAGATTAGATTAGATTAGATAAATGTATGATTCATCATTCGAAATGATTATAAACGGAACAAAAAATTGTTATATAGATGGACAAAAAATTGTTATATAGATGGACAAAAAATTGTCATTTCCTAAACATTTTTTTTTATCTCATCTACTATTTAAATCGTTTCTTATTTAAAACGGTGAATACCTTAAACACGAATTTGTATATACTTTATAGAGAGCATTTCATAGGTTAAAGTTAAGTACTGAGTATCATATTTTGTCATGCAAAATTGAAAAAAATTGTACATATCCCCTATCTATAAAAGGAAGGACATTTCAAACGTTGTGATTGGCTAAAAAAAAAAATTTCTTTTTTTTTTTTTATAATCCCACATTCCCACGTTCATTTCTAATAAATTAACTACTCTCTCTCCTCCCCACCTTCTTTCCTCTAATTAATTACCTTCTCTCTTCTTTACTTATATTCTAATATTCTAAATCTAATTATTCCAATTCTATTATTTCATTCTTTTATTAAATAAACGATTGATACATTATTTTATTAAATCAACAGTTTCAAATTCATATAAAACATAAAACTTTCAAAATCTTTGTAAGCATAGAAAATATAAATCAAAATTTCGTTGGCTTAGCAAAAACGATCATATTTACCAAATTAAAAAATTACCTCTCAAGATTAAAATGTATAGTATTATAATCATTTGAACTTTCATTTATGCCGAAAATAATTAAAATTAAATCAATCTTCATTCAATTCGACGGGTTCATATTAAAAAAAATTGTATCTTTGAATAAATTATAGACGCTTTTGATGATACATTTTTACATATTTACTTGAACTATGTGAATTATTACTAACTCGGTAAGCTCTAAAAATAGAAATAGAAAAAAGAAAAAAGAAAAAAGAAAAAAAAGAACTTATTGCATTTATTTATATGTTTTTAAAAGTTAGTTAAATAAAAAATTAACCAGACAAATATAAACAAATTAAGAAAAACTTGAAAAATCGACCAAACTTGCAGGAAATCATCGTGACCCAAAAATCAGAAGCAAAACTCCATAAGTATTGGAGTATTAATCTTCACTATAAAATTTCATGGTAACAAACAATTGAGATTTCGGGATTTAATTGGAAATGAAGTTAATGATAAGATCATAAAACAAACCATATTTTGAAAATAATGAGATTAACGAGTTGCAGATTTGTAGACATGAATAAAAGGGATATGCATAGATGAAGGTGACTATGCAGGAGGTGAGATTAGTAGAGGCGATGAATAGTGATATAGTTTAGGGTTAGAACAAATAGATGAAATGAGAATATTAGAAGGAATAGAAAAAAGATGTGACTGGTGAGACACCGAGGCATATGAATTTATTCGTAAAAATGTGGTAGGGTAATCTGTTAATTATTTTATTTAATTATATCTTATAATGAGCTGTATGGATTCACATGAGTTTAGTAAGTGAAAAGCAAATAGCTATTATGTAAATGCATGGGATTTATTTCAAAACTTACCAAAAAAGACGTCTTATGGAACACCCGTAAAATTTGGGCTCATTTTTTTTACTATGGTTGTTTAATGTTTACGAAAGATGTATTAATTTTGGTGTTCACACCAATTTTAATGGACCTTATGAACGTATTTTTGGCATAATAACAGTTTATCATCATTATAAGTTATTAAAGTTCACGATAATATCATTTTAATGTCATTCCTTCCATTTTTACTGTATATCAAATGTTGTTTAATACTATTATTAAAATTTATGTGGAACTTACTTTTCATTCTTTATATGAATTTAGTTAGGTGATTGAATATTCAATTGCCCTAAATTATATTCGAACATGTTTAATATATAACAATACAGTAACTTTTACGTGAGACCGTCTCACACATAAAACGATCCCTTTATATAAAAACAACACTCATTTATTAGTATTAAATGAGTAAACTTATTATAAAAGTGGATTGTCTCATGATGTGAGACCGTCTTGTAGAATTTAGTATAACAATAATATTAGATTACTCTAATATATTAAACTTCATGATTTTAAAAACGAACCCGTGCATTATTTGCACGGGTGTAAAGCTAGTATAAAATAAAGTAAAAGCTCTCCACGACATGACATAATTTCAAGGGGAAAGCCCATGAATAATACTTACACACTAGGTCTAGGTGGATTACAAAACTTCGGAGATACGGTCTCACACAAAGGGGGAAGAATTCACCGAAATTTTTATTTTTCTATTACGTATCTCGCTAAATTAGTGAGAGACGGTCTCTCACGAGACATACCGTTAGGTGGATATACGTACCTATAAAGTCAGTAGGTATCCTTCCGTTGCTGAATCGGCCTGTAGGAATTCGACCCATGAAATCTTGGCCATAAGGTGGGAAATTAGCCTTTAATACTGTGTTAATATTATTATTGTTTCCAGGATCTACTATGGAATCTCCGAACCCAAATATCGCCGGCACCGTGACGTTGGGAGGGAGCTTGATTCTGGTTGTCGTTGCTGAAATAGGAATAGGGTTGTTGATGATGTCGAAGAGCAGGAATAACGACAACCAAAAACGTAACATGTCTACAAACTCACACTAATGCTTAATTCCTTTTATTGTAACTTTTAACACTTATCAGATTGTATGCTTACTTACGTAAAATTTATACTAGTAAAATAAAAGGGTTTTAGAGAAAAATGAAAATATTTGTTTATAAGAAATACTTTTTATGATGTTATGGAGTATTATTAGTACTATTTAATTGTATAAACCCATTTATTTACGTGTATACCACTAATTTGTTTAGCTATATACTTGTAATCTTGTATCAATAACTCAATAAGTGTCTCTTGCGACGTGTTCGTCCGTCGCAAGATTTAATTGGATCAAGAATTACCACTTGATTAAATAAGACAAAGCATAAGGAATCTCAAATAATTCGTCTTTTCCTACTTAAATGGGTAATACGTGGCGTGACAAATAAGAATGTGTGTACCTGTATTCTGTTTTCCTAATAACATTGATTGCAAAATACCTAAAAAAACTGTGACCCTACCTAGAATCGGGATATAAATTCTACTTTTGTGGTCTGTCGTCCCTGCTTCACTTCTTATAATCACCACCTCCATCTTAAATATAGGCCTACATATCATTGGTAACAACGACCAATATTCTCATTTGGCTTGGAATAGGATTGGTCAATTGTGCGGGTCGGTCGGGTTCGGGACGGGTCGAGGAGCGTGCGGGTCCACGGTATGGAGACCAGGATGGCCTGGGCCAGGGTGGGTCCGGGAGGGGTTGGGCCCGGTTCTTGGAAAGTGTAACCCGAACCCGGCCAGGGTGTTGATGTTGACGGGTTGGGGGACGGTCAACATTCAATGCCGAATGCGAACAACTACTTACTGCCAGGTCAACGGGAGGGTTCTATGGGCTGGGTCGACGGGTGGGTTGCCGGATTGTACGTAAGGGTCGTCAACCGAGTCAGGTTCCAGAAATTGGACCCGGTTACAACAGACATGCGGGCCGGACCGAGGTTGGTTTGGATCCGGGTTAGGCGGGGCGGGGCGGGGCGGGGCCAGGTAGTGGTGGGTCGGGTCCGTGTTGTCAGTGCCAACCTGCACCAATGACCAGCCCTAGCTTGGAGTAGGGATGATAATGAGTTGCACCCGAGCTTGCCCTTGTTTGACTTATACTTATGAAATAAAGCTCGGGTTAAAGAGCAGGGATGATAATGAGTTGCACCCGAGTTTGGCCTTGTTTGACTTATACTTATGAAATAAAGCTCGAGTTTGAGTTAACCTGAGTTTAAAATAATTGAGTCTATTACTATGTCCGTGAGCTTATTTACTCGTTTTAATATTAAGACGAATTTAACGGTCTCTTTCAAGTAAAACCAGTTATGTGTGTAGACATCAATAATCTTACCAGTTATGTGTGTAGACATCGTGTTGATGTATAATATTGGTAGTAATATAATACACTGTTATCCTTGTTATTCATGTTAATGGTTCAATAAATTGACTAATTCATACTATTGAATCAATTAAAGAACACTGATATATTTATTAAGAATCATAGTACTAAGTAGTTCATAGCCTCGTTCAGTTGGATGATAGCTATCCCAAAACAAGTACTTGGTGTCGTCCGAGCAAACTGGATCAAACTCGTTGCATAGTACTGCTACTTCAATTATCCCTGTACCGCAGCATCCTCGCCTCACTTCTTCCAACCCTGAGTATTTTAATTAAAGGTAAATAAATGATTGGAACAGATGAAATTACGTGCCCCAAACATTAACAAATAGAAGGAGAGATTACCATAGTTACGAGGATGTTGGATCAAGTCGAGCAACGGAGAGTAGATATCAATGTAGACGATTTTAGCATCATAATAGTTGTTCGAAAGTGAAGCAAGTTTCATAGCTAACTTGGAATTGAAGGCTTGTGCAACATTGTTGTAATTCTCCGCACAATTCCTGAAAATCCCGCCTGCTAGCGTTCTTTGCGATGGCACGCATCCTATTGGTGGTGCACCGAATACTCCTATTCTTCGCGCCCCTAGTTCATATAGTTCCTGTTCAATGATGTATATATTAGGAATATTAATAATAGTTGGGCCTCAACCATAATCTTAAGGTTTTTGTTGAGATGGTTCATCTATGATGGTATGAGAGTCAGTGTGACCGAAGGTTACGGGTTCGAATCCTGGCAACCTCAAAACCCCTCGAAAGCTCACGAAGTGGAAACCCAACACACGATATGGGGGAGCCTGTGCAAACTAACCACTCTTCAAGCCCAATGGGCATTCGAGTGAGGGAGTGTATTAGAAATATTAATAATAGTTGGGCCTCAACCATAACCTTATTAAGGTTTTGGTTGAGATGGTTCATCTATCAGTATATGCATTGAAATGAAGAACGGAAATAACAAAAAAGATGAAAAGACGAAGAGGGTATGTATGTATGTATGTAACCTGGACAAAAGAAGAAGCGGAGTTGGATAAGAAGGAAGCGTAAGCATCAACGTTATACATAATTCTACGAGTTGGGATGACGAAGTAGGTGTTGGCAATATCATCGCTTCCAGCCACAACTAGGAATATACTGTTCTTCATTATGTATTCCGTCCTCTCTTCGCCCACCATTGCTATCACTGTCGCTTTGTATTCTTTCAAATATTGTAGCTGCTCCGATAGTGATATTACTGACTGCAAAAAGTTGAATGTTATAGACGTATCACCAATCAAGAGTCGAGTCGAGTCAAGTCAGATTGTCGACAGTACAGGATACCAATGTAAACTAATTAGTTCTACTCGATCAGGGCGGATCTTAACTGTGGATGTAAATACATACCGCGAGAGTACTTGTTAAAGGGTCGTAACCAGCACCACCAGAAGCGAAACTGACACCCGTAAGGAGATCTTGAGGAGTTATAGTTGGGTCAAGATATGCTCCGACTCTCTGTTTTATTGATAACATTTCCGCTGTCACGTAATTAAATGCTTAACTTTAGTAATCAACACTACATATTTAGCCCTGTTTTGTAAACGGCATATTGATCAATTTTTATCATATTTAACAGTGAATATGCTAATTTGAGTGTTTGGTAAACAACATATTGAAACAACCTATTTGGGGTCAATATGCTGTTTTACAATATGCTGCTTACCCAGCATATTGGTTAACATATTCTAAATTTAAAATTTTACTACATTTTACAAAGAAAACTAACAAACTACTAACCATAATCTGCCAGTTAACAAACCTTCTGTTTAAATCTGTCATTACAATCTGCTTATGCTGAAATTAATCTACTGTTTATCAAAGATGGCCATATACTAATTTGGATATTGGGTGGATAAAAGGTGCATACCTATAAAGTCAGTAGGAATCCTTCCGTTGCTGAATCGGCCAGTAGGAATTCCGCCCATGAAATCTTGGCCGTAAGGCGGGAAGTTACACTTGATAATAGTATTGATGTAGTTATTGTTTCCAGGATCAATTATAGAATCGCCAAACCCGAAAATGGCCGGGACGGTGAGGTTGCGAGGGAGGTTGATTGTGGTTGATGTTGCTGAAATAGGAATAGGGTTGTTGATGTTGTTGAAGAGCAGAAATATAGACAAAAAGCAAGAATATTGGAGCATGATGACTGCTGCAGTGCTGCCTAGAAAGTACGAAATGACAGTAATGATAATTCTCTTTAAGTAGATTTGTTCCTTCACTGTTGGAACATGAAACTACGTACGTGATAACATTGCTTGCATGCATATATATATATATATTAAAGGAAATAAAATGATTGAAAATGGTGAAGCAATACAATACAACACTTTTTAAGATGATATTGAATTGTAGCGACATATTCTGTTTTCGTGATAACATTCAATTTTGACGTCATAAATATTAAATTACAGTATATAATTTGAGACCTAAAACAAGTCTGACCCTACCTAGAATTGGATAAATTTTAGTACTACTTATTATTGGTTAGGTATGATTGTATAATTATATCCGTAAGTTTCCTTTGCGACGGATATAAGCTTCTAACGGGTCAAGCTCTCCCACTTATGTATATAAGATAAAACATTGAAAATCTCAAATGTCTTGTCTTTTCCTGCCCAAGTGGGGAATACTTAACCCGTCGCGAATTTATGACGGATATGTCCGTCACAAATGAGAATTTGTGTAACTATATATACAAATCTCATGATAGTATTAGTAAGTAAGTGGTTACATAATTAATTTTGTCGAAAAGATTCAATAATATGAGGATTAATATATTGTTTACTCAAATATTGTGTAGGATGGTACATGTGTATTGCTAGCAATGATAACTATCCGTGACATGCTAAAAACGGGTATTAATCCTCTAATAAGAAGGTAAGTGGGTAGAAATGAAGCATTTTACGGGTCGTATCAATTGAATATTGTGAGAGGGCAATATCCGTCTTTAGCTTATGATGCCTGTCCTAAGTAGAATTTGTGAGCTTAAAACAGTGTTATTTAAGTTAGTGTTATTTTCATTTTATTCCTAAAACGATTACGATGGTATCTCCCCATTGGATTTAGATTGATTAATGATTAAAATTGTTGGCGGTTGAATATGTGTCAATGCTGTCTCCACAATTCTGAGTGCAGAAAAAGACGAGTAGATCAAGCTGCTCGTGTCTGTAATGTCATCTTTACGCTTTTTACATACACAGTTCACTCATGTTTATCATTACACCATTACAGCTGCTACTCTTCCAAACCAACCATATAAACTTCCACAAATTCTTCTTGAAAACGATCCCTATGTATCCGTCACCAGGTAAATACGAAGCACTCCACTTGCGATACTGTGGGAAGGGAACTATTCGTCTTCAACTTATGACGGATGGATAGTGTTCGTTTCCAATAAGACAAGTTGATAAACTTGTTGCTCAATTTACGAGTAACATTTAATTAGTGGTCGAGTTAGTATAACTAGTGATCGAGAAGAGAGGGATATCTTCTCGTATCATATCAATCCTAAATCGAAACATACAAGACAGAATGAAGTTAGAATAAGGTAGAGTGATGATAATGGTAACAGACGGAGAGTAGAGTTGATAGACAGTTGAGATAGATTTAATGAATAATTATACACAAATAATCCCTCTAACCGAATAATAATTAATATTCAGGATATGGACTTGAATCAATCATCAATCATCAATCATCAATCATCAATCATACTCATAAAATATGATGCATCAAATGACTTGCATCCAATGTTTGGATGTTAATCATCCCCGTGTTGTTACCCTTTATTGTAAGTAGTTTGTAAGCTCAGCTCAACCCTCATTCATTCCAATTTCCAACTCACGTCTCGACATCAATACCGACAACACAACACCCGACTTTTGGAACATTCATTCAAATCTATAATTATTGAAACATATCACTATATTTCATTTACAAATTATAATAATTAATCTTCTAACGAATCATTTTAACAATAAATATAACCATAGAAATATTCTACAAGGCGGTTGGCTTTAATCGGGGATAATTGGACATGAGCGGTCCATAGGCCGCTTGTCACAACTCACAACCAACTTTATTATTGAGTATTCAATATTCATTTCCCTAATTATACTCAAATAAATAATGCACTCATTTTTCCAGCACTCAACTCCAGAACAGGGAAATTTGTTACTAAAACGCAACTTCAAACGCAAGGTGCAGGAACGAACACAATATGATATCACACTGAATTAGTATAAGTTCACATTGTTGGAGACATGAGAAAGACCCGCAATTTACAAAGCTGATCCAGTTTTGGAAATCAGGAAGTTCCAAAATGAAACGAGATTCTACTCGGAAAAGTTGATCATTTGTCCATGAATTATTAACCGAACAACTCAACTCACAAGTCACAACCAAACTAATGAAAATGGAACTTGATACAAGGCAAAACAAAAGGAAGGGAGACAAATCAATGAGCACTCACGATAAACGGTTGCTGGCAAACTCCGCACTCTATCGTCTCTGATCCTGATGAAGGAACTTGGACCTGATTCCATGGCCCAGATAAGCAGATCAGTAGATTAAAAATAAAATCAAAGGAAGCAAACCACCCAACTGAGTTATCCATAAGACAAACCTGTAAATGAACTGTACAAGTAGGACAGGCAACTTCCCTCATTCGCTTGCCAGAACTTTCCGACTTCGAACCTGCAACTACCACGCTAAACAGCTTAATACCTACTTTAAAAAAGCGCGCCTAGGCGCAGTGAGGCGCCAGCCAGGTCACATCAGACGCAGTAAGGCGCAAGTAGTTAGGCGCGCCAAGGCGCATTAGTCTGCAATTCCATATTTTTTCCCAAATTCTTTTATTTTACCCTTGTTTTCTCCCCATTATCCTTGAATTTTAAATTTTAAAGTACATGTTTGCCCTCTTTAAAACAAAAAATAAAAGGATTATTTTCGCACAAAATTTGATTGTAAAATATGGATGTTCTGAAAAATCAGTGCGCCTTGCACCTTCTCAAACTAAGCAGCTTACGGAGTATTATGTAACTTTTGTAATCTAGTTCGCATAAAAGGCCTTTAGGCTGACTTGTATGCTATAACTGCTAAACATTACACTTCAGCTACAATATCATCTGGGTCAAATGAATGTCATCCTCTAAAATTGTGGCAGATTGATAGACCTCTCGTGGAAGGTTGTATCAAGCATCTATGCGGAAGAGAGTTGTTTGGTTTAGTCAAGTATGTATTTAGGTATTCACTTGAATATTAATTGCATAATCTTTTGCGGAAAAAAACCTGAAGTGCATGCACAGAGCCACAGACAGAGCACTACAAGTACAAACAAAGCTAAAGCAAGAGGGCGGGTTTACCAGAAGATATTCTCAGATTTTTCTCCATTTCCTCCTGTCATAATAATCACATAAAAACACAAGTTAGAATCTGGGCAAACTAGCATTCCATTTTCAAACAGAAGCCATGCATATCAGCGCAGACGCAAATCACTTCTCAACAAGACCTCTAGTTTATCCTTTGTGTATCAGTCAGTCCACTAATGGTAATTATAGTGCTGAACCTTCATCAGATCTATTGCTTCAGAAAACAGAATGTATATATAGAGACTATATAATTGCTACAAGGACAGAGCAAACTGTAGCCTCGACAATATCATTTGGAGGAAGGTATACAGAATAAAACCATAGTAAAAAAAACGAAAAGAAGCACATCTCAAGCACACGTCAAATTATCTATTACCTGGAGCTTCTTCGCAAGGTCTTCGTGACTCTGAAAAGTTGCTGGCCTGCTAGCTGCTTCCTTGGCCTTGCTAAGCCTATGAGTTACTTCTGCCTGTGATTAATACACATATGAACACACCGCTCATTCATTCCATATGTAAGACAATTTAGTTTCAAGATAGTGAACTCTCCAGCAATACATATTACACTAATGCAACGGGAACCACCATAGCTGCATATCAACACACTAATTCTATAAGGTTAAGTGTTCATGAAACAGGGTATTTCTTTTCTTTTTTCCAAGTGGAAGAAAAAGACGTGATGCTGGTACCCCCACATAATACTAAGAGGAAACTCGCCCACACACTCATACCCCCATAAGCCATACAAAATCAAATCTTTTACGCTGTTTCAATATATACCAGTTACCGCGTACAGTCTCTCATACGCCCGTGTCTTTATATTTATATGATCAAAAGAGAACCCCGCGACATAACAAACATGGGTTGTTGAACGTAATCTCTGAAGGATGAGGAGAAAACCGTTGCTGGCCACTCACCAATCTCCACCACCTCATTCTCATAATGACTTAAAATTAGTAAAAAGACGAGTAAATCTATCACTCAAGGACTAACAAACATGTACCTTGTATAGAACCTTCTAAAATCATCTAAAATTTCTCACATATCTGTAATTCAATAGAGAAGGAGAATGCATACCATGCATCGATCACACACACGAACTGGCTGAGCGTTCTCCTCAGAGGTAAGAGGGGTTCTTCCCTGAGTGCATTTGTCGCAAAATACATCTCCACAATTACGACAGTGATGCTAACACATAAAATACACTTAAGTCAATGATACTTTGTTTCATCAAATAAGCATGTATGAGAAACACAAACAACATATCTGATCAATACGTTGCACATACTCTACGATTGAAAGCACCAAAATCTGATCCACATCCAGTGCACTTGGATACCGCTTCATCTGGAACCTGGAAGATAAAGACAGCAAGCAATAAGTACCACTCAAAACCCTGGAAGGCCAGAGAATTCATTTTGAAACCGCAGCCAACCCTTCTCTCAAACAACAGAAAATTATAAACAAAAAATTTTGACGGTACCAAGAATGACAAAATTGGGTTCGTGTCTTCGTGAGATTTTGACAGTGTTACTCGTCTACTCGGTAGGAAAGGAGTCATCATAATAATTTAATTATGACAGTGTTACTCGTCAAGAATTCAAGATCCTCTTTTTCAAGTTATTAAATAGTTGAAGTCAAGTGCTCCACTCTCACAGGGAACTGTAATTATTGTTCTATGTACATAAGAGTACTCATGACGGGCTTAAGAGATTAAGGTTCTAGCTCTTCCTTTTATACTAGTGTCACACCTTTTGGCCTTCTGTGTCTTTGGGCTTACATCACCTATTGGTTCCCCTTAATTGATATCATCATACTTGTCAAAAAAGTTAAAAAAAATATTTTATTATTTCCATTTGAGGCAAAGATACACTTTTTTTTGACTTGATTCTTGAACACCATCTGTAAAGCAAAATGGTTCAAATGTTCAATGAACCGTCTATGCGTCTTTTATTCTGAAGTAGGAACCCATCAACGCAATTCTCCACGTAGTTTTTAGTATCAGTCATCTAATCACATTCCTGTGTATTTAACACATGGATAACGTTATTCAGAGTGACATTTACCACCCTTTCCCCGCCATAAGAGGTAACCTTTGAAGCACAAAGGTATAAATAATACTTCCATCAATGGTCTTAATATATGTTGCCTCACAGATTGAGGTTGAGGTACGCTTTCCAACCTATAGGATCTCCAAAATATAGGAGTAACATTTACTCCCTCCAATTTACTTGTTGTATTTAATACATATATGAATTTAGAAATATGAGTATTACCAATAGTTGTGTTTTGTTCCTTTTTTCACCTCAATGTTGAACTATAGCACTGGGACTTCCAAGTGTTGCAAAAATAACCTTATCTTTTCATTTTAAAATGAAAGTTTCAAATGCCATACCCATGTCTACGTATTGAGCGTCTTAGATTGGTATATGCAAAGTAATATGAAGAGTCAGAGAATCATACTATATGACATGATGTATATAATACATGTCCCTGAGGCCTGAGGTGCAAACAAAAAGAAGAAATAAACGTACAAGTATCTTTACTTCTAAACTCGTGTGTATAAATATGAATATGGAAAGTAATTCTGGATGAAAGGCACATGTACGAGATTTTTTCTACAGGAGTAGAATGGTGGTAATTTTCAAACTCCTTTTCTTTCAATTATTTGGGTGAAATTGAAAGTCAAAGGCCTTGGCAATAATGAAATTTCAAGTTCACAACTCCTCTTGACTCTTGAGCAGAACAAGAGAGTTTATACCCCCATACCCTCCCCCCACCCCTTATCAAATGGCAAGCGCTAGTTGAAACACAACGCTCCATCCCCTGTCCCAGACAGGAAAAAAGGGAAACCGGAGAACCAGCAATGATACTAACATTATTTTCCATTCTCATTTTACATTTTCTCAGCAGGGTAACAACCACAACCGAGCCACACAAACAACACAAAAGCTTTACATAGTACAGTGAGAATAACAAGCTCCAAAAACTATTGTAAACCCATAATACATATCATGACCGCTATTATCAGTTCAAAGTGCTGGCAACAACTCATGCATATTAGAAATAGCGTGTCTATTTCAGAAAGATAAACTTTGAGGAAAAATAATGACAAATAGGCTCAAAGAAAGCTGTCTCTGAACACCTAATAGATATTTAACAAAAACGAACATAGGCAACTCAAATTGAAATTCCAGCTCACGTCACAGGACTCAGAAAACATTTCCAGAGGACCATATTGATTTCTTAAAGGCACTACCAGAACATCAGGAGCGAATTAATATAGAGGGGAAGGGGGGTCGTGGTAGTGAAAGACAAAGTCAAGCACATACCCAATGATCTTTCTCTTCATTCACAGGTTTGAGTTTGGTTATCCAGTCACCCAACCCTTTCTTCTTTTCTGAAGGCACCTCCAGAGATTTAGAAGCCTCGGAAGGCCTTATCCTTCCACCCATCTCCTTGAACTGTGATAATGAACACAGTAAAAAATTGTGCATCAAAATCAACAATCAAGATACTTTACAGCTCATAGGATTCCAAGTAGTTTTCAGATATGAGTCTATCCCTGCACCTAAACCCAGCCCACTCACTCAAACAATATGTTATATAGTATATAAAATTAATCTAAAACCACAGAGGCAGGTAACCTTTGACCAGTCCAACCCTCAAACTTCCATAATCCATCTGCCCTTATGTAACTTAGGTGTTATCTCAATCACCTCCACGCAGAGGGGTGGTAGGATGTAATATTAGTAACTACAAGCTCAATGAGCCTCCAACATTAAGTAGTAAGATAACTGCATAAACATCGCGCAAACAAGGAATCTGGATGTAACATTGATTTTTTTTTGTACAAATTATAAGGTAACTGCATACACGTCGTCTGACCCATAACGGTTTCATTTTGGCAACATGGATTCGACCACAAAAGAATTACTAATAAAATGTTATTCCATCATGCTGCCCAACCAACAATCTCATCGCCAATTCCAGGACTCATGTTGCCAGTGCCAAAGCAGTTACTCTTACTCCATATCAATCAACCTCCTCTTCAATCACCATAAGCTACCGCAAAAACAGTATGTTAGTTGTTAACAATGCCTAATCTCAAGGCCCCTCTCCTTGAATATGCAGGAGCCGGAAACCTCTCTCTTTTATCCAAAGCATAGATTCAAAAGCACTCATTGGTCACAAGTACTGAAACGGCCTAAGAATGGGTGGTCACATCCAAGTTCCAACTATGACACAAGCATGAAAGTAATTACGAGGTGACGTTGTATAACCAGCAATGCACCAATTACAGTCGTTATCAACAAAAAAGCGTAAACATATGATACAATACACTGATCAGAGAAGGGCGGCAACAAACCTGCACAGTGGCAGCTGTGACTGTGTCGAGAATTGTATTTGTAGTATAACTATTTGACTGTAATCTAATGCGTCTTGGCTCGATATCAACGGAGGTCTTTGACCAGAATGCAAACGTAGATGAATCAATTTTCTGCATGAGAAGAGGAAGTAATATGTGATGATATGATACCTAAAAGAGAGTGACTGTAATTGTGCAATAAAGAAACAAAGTGGCATAAACTTACATCACAACGAGTGACAGTCTCGAGTGGATATATCCTCAAAGTACGACTGGTGTTAGGATCGAGCATTCGTATTCCATCCAAACCAACCTGGAAGGAGAGATGAAAATGAAATCAATCAAACTGGTATGAGCATCTAAAGGTGTCTGAGGAAGGAAGTAATCCATATGCAGTTATGCACCACTTGAGATGACATTGAATTAATAAATTGAGGTGAGCCGCATTACTTATACAAACTTGTTGCCATAATTCAGTATTCGTCATTGAGGTCGAGCTGTAGAATATACAGATCTCCTTTTGTAGGATTGACAGCCTATATAAACTTGCACTCAACTAGGAGACGACGACATAGAGAGACTAGACTGAGCAATAGAACTAATAATTGGCACCCATTAGTAAAAGTGCAAAACAAACAAACTTTCCGTGGACGACGACAACAAAATCATTCAGCATTGGAGGCTTGGGGGTGAGTTGAGCAAAGTGAATAGAGGCAAGCATAGTTTAAGAAAAGCAAGAAATGAAAGAGCAAGGAGGAGAAAGAGGGTACCATGCAAAGGACATCCATGGTGGACTGGGATCCAGACTCAGGCAAGAGCTTGACCTTGAATTTCTGGAGGCCACCTTGAACATCAGTTTTATCATCGACCTTAGGCACTGCCCTGACAACCTTGAGAGATGGAGTGGAAGTGTGAGTCTTTCTATCCTTATCGTCTTTGTTGGGGAAGCTAATAGGCCTGCCATAATCATCGAACAAACCAGACCAAGTTTCGGATTTTGAGGATGATTTAGAAGAGGTGCCAGTGCCGCGTGCTCCATAAGGCTCATGTTTGCCCTGGTAAGCGTAGACACCATCATCATCCTTGTAGTTGTAATCATAGCCAGCAATGGCGGCGGCGGCGGAAGTGGGTCTAGTGGAGGCGTAAGCAGTTAAATTGGGGTCAAGGTAAGCCGATCCGGCGTGATCATATTTGGAGGCATTATCGTAAGGAGAGAGATAGGAAGGGGCATTAGGGTTAGGGTTAGGGTTGTGGTTGGTATTATTATTGTAGTCGTAGGGAGGAGCGAGATAGGACGAGGCGGAATTAGGAGGAGGAGGAGGAGGGGGGTAATTGAGGGAAGAAGGGTGAGGATCGTAAGGGGTGGGGGTAGTCGGAGAGGGGTAATTGGGAGAAGAATGGGAGTAAATGGGGGGATCGTAATTGGTAGAGGGTGGATAATAGGAGGAGGAGGAGGGTGGTGGTTGTGGTGGTGGTGTAGGGTGGTTGTAGTGCAGGTGAGGGTGAGGATCGGGAAGAGGAGGAGTGGTGGGAGGGTAAGAAGGGTAATTGTATGAAGAAGAGGAGTAATCGGCGTAGGGTGGTGCGGAGGCGGAACTAGTGGTGGTTGTGGGCGGTGGACCTGGTGGTGGTGGATAGTAGTATGGCGTCGAGGGATACTCTCCTCCTGGTTGATGCATTTCACGACAACTAATATTATTCGGCAATAGAGAATACCAAGAGAGAGACTGAATGAATTACTAGTTTACTACTGTATCACAAGGAATGTCAGCGACGACAGGGGAAGAGAACGAGTTTCAATTATCAACATACTATATTAATTAATAAATATAAGGATTTTTTTGTCAAAAACCACCTAATATGTTCATTTTTTTACAAATAACCACCTAATATGTCAAACTTTACAAATAACCACCGGCCTTTCAACATTACTAACCAAACTCACACCTTATTTTATACTCCCTCCTATTCTCTATAATTGTCACATTTGGATGGGGGCACAAGTTTTAAGGAATATAATAAAGTAATGTAAAGTATTGTTTGAGGGTATGTTAATTGGAGAGAGAGTGTTGTGTGTTAGTTTATTAATTAGTCAATTAGTAAACTAATGACTCCCTCCTTTATTTTCACTGAGTATTTCTTTTCCCTCCATTTGAACATTCTGAGAGGCTACTGAAGGCCTGCAATTCATTTTCAAATATCGTTTCGATACAAACACGGTTCTACGTACTGTTACTATTACATGCTGAAAATTAAATTACACTTTAAAAATAATTACATAAATTCAAAATAGTTACATAAATTCGAAATTATTACAAAGTCTTGACGGCAGCGGCTGAAGACGGAATATACGCAGATCTGCGAGACGAAGGTTGACTGATGGACTTTAGACGTTTAAAAAATTCTGCTCTTTGTGTACTCCAGATTGGGCCATGAGTGAGTTCACAGTAGCATACTAAACCCAACATCACATTTCAGAAAAATACCCAAGTAACTAAGAATGAAATTTGGCAGGAAATTCAAATATTGGTGCCAAAATTCAAACAGGCGCCAAAACAAATTTTTCAAAAGAGACCAAAGTTCTTTTAAGCTATAAATAGAAGTTCATTTGGTAGGGCTCATTTATAAACATCAGTCCAAAAAGGAACTTTCAGCAAAGAGCACAATCAAAGAATCAGAACATTCATCCAAACAACATTAAATGAAGAATCTTACCAACCTAGAAAGATCAAAAATAAATGAAAACTTACTTCAACAATGCAATAAGGGTAAACCAATTCATGGGGTGATAAAAGAAATAGCATCAAGATACTTTGTCCATAGGAGGACAGTAAGTAGAATATGGAAGGAAGCAGAGGCACAGAGGCAGGCCAAAATTCCAGTGAACGTGGTCAGCAAAAAGATGGGTTGCGTCAAACCTGGAAGGGTATTATTCGATGAGGAGAAGCTTAAGTCCTTGGATCTACTAGATAGGACAACACAACATTCAGTGGCAACGGGTTTGGGTGTTAGTCAGTCTACAGTTTCAAGGTGGGTCACGTCCAAGCAAATAAGGTCACACACAAATGCACTAAAACCAGGTTTGACGGATAAAAACAAACTTGCTAGACTTATTTTCTGCTTACAACATTTAGAATTTCATGAATTAACTCAACAAGTCATATTTAAAGATCAGAGAAATGTACTACACATGGATGAGAAATGGTTTTCTAAAACAAAACCTACCACTAGGTTTTACTTGGGTAAGGGTGAGACAGACCCCCATAGGTGTGTTCAGTCCAAAACTTTTATAGAGAAAGTGATGTTCATGTGTGCCGTAGGAAGACCCAAGTATGGGTCAAATGGTGAACAAACATGTGATGGTAAGATAGGTATATGGCCATTTGCCGTACAAGTACCAGCCCAAAGAAACTCTAAAAACAGAATAGCTGGTACATTAGAGACTAAATGCATAGAGTCCATTAACAAACAAGTGACCAAGGATATGATTATTAACTGTGTAATACCAGCTATTAAGGCAAAATGGCCTTCTAATCTGAGCAAGCATATAATAATTCAACAAGACAATGCTCGTCCTCATTTTAATAACGATGATCCCGATTTCAAAAAAGTAGCAACAGCTGATGGATGGCAGATAGAATTGACCTATCAAACACCCAACTCACCAGACTTAAATGTCTTAGACTTGGGGTTTTTTAGGTCAATTCAGTCCCTCCAACAAAAGAAAAAAGCAATTAAGTTGGATGAGCTCATAAGTAACACAATTACTGCATATGAAGAACAAGATGCTCTGAAACTAAACTACGTGTGGATAACATTGCAAGCTTGTATGATTGAGGTTATGAAAAGAAAGGGAGGTATAGATTATAAAGTACCACATATGCACAAATCCAAACTAGCAGCAGATGGACTGCTCCCTGAGTATCTAAGTGTCGACATTGATTTAGTGAAGGAGTGCATACAGTATGTACAAAATGTGGGTGACATATCTTCTATCAGTGAGCTGGTGAACTCAGTAAACAGGTTTACACAGAATGCAGCAGAGAATGTAGCTAGTAGCAGTGGCACCAGTAATGAACCAACAGGCGACTGTGAACCTGTTGGCACCATTACTGAAACAGTGGGTCGTGTATCAGACAGTAGTAATGACCCAACATTTCAATTTCCTCCTGTTGGTAACATTACTGAGTGGTTTGAATTAATGTGTGAAGAAGATTGATAAGTAAAGAACATGAAGAAAAGCCCTATTTTGCTAATTACATATTACAGTGGAATGAATGTTTGACAGGAATCAACTTTTTGCGCAGAACAAAGAAGCAAGGACACCAAACAAGCATGACAAAATCACAGAGAAGCTCTTTTGTTGTAACTATTTAAGCTTTTTTGTTGAACTTTGGTCGTCTTTCGTTTTATTTTGTAATGGCACTAAGGATATTATCAGAAACGCTAATACGAGTAGTAGTTTCAGTAGTAAACAACACTCTTCATTTACATTGTTGATAAACAGCCTCATCACCTTTGTTGGTGGTGGCATTGTTTACAAACAATGTGAATGAATTTAAGCCTTATCACCCTCAACGAAAATGTATCACCGGGTAAATTTGGAGTCTAACAGAATAACCCGAACCCACAAATTTTGTCATCACTAGTCCATTAGGTTTAAACAACAATGAAATCAATCCAGTACCCTCCAAAATATATCATCGAGTACAAACGTAGCCAAAGTAAACAGAATCCAGCAATTAATTCATAGACAGAGTCCCACAATGTTATAAGCCATTATCCGTCATTAAAATTAAGCAACTGTAAATAAAATCGAAATAAAGAGGGAGCAAGGAACAAGAATTAACCTCTCAAAATCAGAAGATGACTTGGTTTGGTCAAAACCAGGCCAGTATTTATCCATTTCTTTGGTAAACCAAGCCACTATTTCAGGGTTTGTTACTATATCCGTCCGATCTAATGTAGGGCATGAATCATTTGGGATAAATTCACAGTCATCATTCTCACGCTCATACTCCATCAAAAACGAAAATTGCGGCCAATAAGTACAGAAAGCAACCATGAAAGGCATTCGGGTACAAAGTCTTCCCTTCATTAATAACCAAATCTTACCTTTGCGTTCTGAATCATCATCCTTCACAACAACATCGCCCATTCCCATACCCGTGTTCTCATCCATTTTCGAACCACATGCAACATCATCAGCAGAACCCTCCCCCTTCAGATCCGATTGAAAGCGACATGCAGAACCATCAGCGGATTTATCATCACCATTTAAAAAATCTTCATAATCCATCTCCATTTTACGAAGATCAAAGTCAGTATTCAATTTGACGGATTTTGATGCCATTTTATAAAGATAAGATGATTTAAACTGTGAAAGGAACAAGATCTGAAGATAATAAGGTTGTAGTTCAGGTGAGAACACGAAGGGTTAGGGTTTGGAGATGAGGGAGATGAAGGAGATGAAGAGGATGAAGAGAGACAAGGGAATGAGGGAGATGAAGGCTGCGGTTATGAGGGATGTAATTAGGGTTTGGGGTGGGGATGAGTTATAAGGCGGGAAGGGTTAGTGTTAATAGGAAATGGGCTGGGTTACTTAAATAAATTAGGGAGTCCATAAACCTATTAATTGGGTTAATTAAATAAATTAGGGGTAGGGTTTAGTGTAAAATGAATAAAGTAGTAAGGGTAAGAGTGTCTTTTTATGGTAAAAAGTACGTCCCAAAATGGAATATGTGACAATTAGGTGAATAGACGAAAATGGCAAATGTGACAGTTATTCGGAATAGGAGGGAGTATATGTTAACGTTTTTCTTATTTTCCGACTTATTTACAAAACTACGACTCATATACGACTCATTCTCATGTGAAATACCTATTTTGCCCCTCATTTATCACTTTCCCCAATTACTAATGCTCAGTGAAACATTATCAATCCAACAAGAACCCTAACTTTTACAATCAAGTTCATCCCCAATTAGTTTCCTTTTTGTTCGTTCTACAAATTCCATATAGAAGAAGTTATTTGCAGAATTTGTCTCTAAATATTCAACAAAAATTCCATATAGAAGGAAACTATTTGCACTAGAATGAAAAGCTACCAATTTGTTTTCAATTGAGAATGTTTTGAAGGTAAATTTTCTTAATTAACTTAGTTTTTTATGAAAATATAATTATGAAATGGGTAATTGATTAGATGGGTAATTGATTTGATCATAATTTGGGAATTTTGGACTTTGAGTCCAGCAAACAAAATTTTGACTGTCCAAATAATTTCGGAACTTTAACGTTATGATTATGCTCAATAAAGCACTAATTGGGTATTATCCAACCATAATTTCACAAAACCTAAATGAAACATAGATTTTATAGACCATGTAATTTTCCGACGTGATTTTGTATAATTATGAACCCTATAATTGCTCAGAAAAATTGTTGATACAACCTTTTGGTAGTTAAGTTGAAACAATTTTAGGGGTTATAATAAAAGGGAAGGAGTAATAAATGAGGGGCAAAATAGGTATTTCAACTGAGCATGACCTTGTATATGAGACGTAGTTTCGTAAATAAGTCGGAAAATAAGAAAATCGTTAACGTATTTAAAATAAGGTGTGGGTTTGGTTAGTTATGGTGAAAAGGTGGTGGTTATTTGTAAAGTTAGACATATTAGGTGTTTATTTGTAAAAAAGTGAACATATTAGGTGGTTTTTAACAAAAAATCCTAAATATAATAACAGTATTGTTTTCAATGGGAATTTGTGTCGCTTAAATAGCGATCGTAGTCAACTCCACATCAAATTGGAATTCTCAATCTCGTTAGGATCCAAAGGGGAAGGAAAATATTTAATTGGAAGTATATTTTTTCACATACGAACTTTACTTTTTCACATACACTCTTTCATAAAATTTACATCTTCTACCATTTTTTTCTAACGTAAACTCTCTTTCCTACCTAAACAAAACAACTCATTTGATTTGTTTATTACCCTAAAAACGTAAACAATGGATTACAATTCTCCAAATATTGAGGTAATATTATTTATTAGCCAACATCTGAAAACAAAAACAGACTAATTAAGAAAAAAGAAATTAATTAATTAAAAAAAGTAGCAAAATTAATTAATTAAAAAAAAGAATATGAGAAAGCTAATGGAGTGCGCGCGCGGCAGGGGTGGGAGGGGGCGGCAGAGCGCGTGCGCGACAAGGGGACGGGGTGCGACCGAGGGAGTGCGTGGCAGGTGGAGGGGGGGCAGTTGGACGTCGGTGTAGGGGAGGGGGGTTGCGAAGGAGGGGAGGCGGTCAGAGTAGCAGGGGAGGGGAGGGGGGCGAGTGCCGACAGTCGCAGGAGAGGGGAGCGGGTGGCATAAGGAGGCTGGCTAGGGTCTGTCGGAGTAAAGATTTCCGACGAGTGGAGTGATTGGTGGTGCTGAATGAAGGTGGCTGGTGGGGATTTGGTGGTGAAGGGGTTAGGGAAGAGAGAAAAATAAATTAATTTGGCAAAAGATGAACAAATAACAAGGATAGTATGGTAAAAAAACATATATAAAAGAGTAAAACCGTATGTAAATAAATACGTCCCTGAATAAAATTGAATCATAGAAACGCATTTTCCTTAAAAAAAACCACATTTTAAGCTTCATACTTTCTATTCGAACTATTTAAAATGAAACACTGCGCTATCTACTCGTGCTAATTAATTCATTGCGACATATGTTCGACTTTTGAGCATCACACTATCACAACTAAGAATACCATTCACTAGATTGTCCGCCTTGTCTATTACGGAGTACATCATATTTATGCCATAATTTGTTGCTTCTGCTGATGTCCAACATCCTCCCGTTAAAAAGGGTCATACACACATTTGCCTAACACCCGTGACTCCTCTTCCTATCACGAATTGGTATACCTACGTCACTCACTCGCACACTTCAATTATTAAACACGTATCTTGTATGTCCGATCACCACTCTAGTAAACACACAACCATCAATTTCCCACCACAACTAAATGTAGCAAATATCAGAACAAATTTCAATTCATATACTTCCGCTTGAGACTAAAGTAAAGCACTAGTCCAAAACGCATCAGAACCTCGCAAGAGATGACACCGTTCAGGGATGGGAAACACATCAACATGATACAAACTAGAGATTTAGTGAAGGGACAATATAATGCATGCAAGAGGGTGATACCAGAAACGTTCATCATTGTTTTTCCAAAAATGCATAACCGGACAATCCGATAATGTGTGTCGTATATAACCAACCTCACCCACGTCGTGTTAATTTGTGTATACAAGCCAATGAAGCCATAATAGTGTCTAACTGTCTTAAAGGACTACTCCATATGCAATCAAATAATTAGAGTTTATTTACTATCTTGGACAAAGGAATGGCAGTGGGAGGGATTGTAGGGGATGGGCTGTATAAGGCGTTTCCAATGTTTCATTTAGATGCTGCAAGTCTGCAACAAAATGTCTTCAAAGACACTCTCAAGCCTTGAGCAAGGAAGCTATGCTGTTACTTTACAAGACTTTCCGACCACTTTCTCCATTCGAGAATACCAATCACCAATTCTTGTGTTCTCGATCATATCTTTCCCAGATTGTAGATAGCGGATTGGTCTTAACACTCCAAAGACAGCAAGATCGGCAAGATTAGGTTTTGAGCCTCCTGTCAAATTAGATAGGCAAATGGATACATCAATCATAATATCAATCAAGTCTATGTATTAGATGATTAAATGCAGGCTAGGGCTTGATGCATCCCCGGGCTTAACAAAGATTTCATGACCGAGGGACAAGTGTGCTGGCCAGATTGAGACCTGGTACGTGGATCATTAACTCTTACTGTAAATCAGCAAAGATGAAGTAGAGTAGTTACCAAGGAAAGGGCGATCTTTGAGAGCGTCTACCCATGTTTCTGCAGCTTGATACAATGCACCACGTTCGTCAGTTATGTTATACTTCTTTTTCAGTTTTTTGGCGACAAAATACATGGCTGTGGCACCTGCATACTTTGCTACCATCCTTTCCATGTACCCGAAATTTCCTGCAAATTGACCAAGCAATTAAAGCATTTTGTAAGCTTCCTATTTTCCTCTATCTATACTACTACTCCTAGAGTCCTAGTTCTCTAATTTTGGCAAATTCCACACAAATTCGGGCGAATCCAAATGCGGATTTGGGCAAAATCATATAAATCACGAATTGATTAACCATTCGTAACCACGTGTGGTACCTCAAATTTCACTTGACCTGCGTGTTCAGTGAGGATGCAGAAAAACTTCACCTCGAAGACTTTAACCCAATATAGGGAACTTAAAAGCATACTATACTGTCCAGAAATAGAAAGTAGAAACTCGAAAAGAA
This sequence comes from Silene conica, assembly GCA_029255685.2. NCBI lineage: Eukaryota > Viridiplantae > Streptophyta > Magnoliopsida > Caryophyllales > Caryophyllaceae > Silene > Silene conica. The sequence continues at coordinate 5,186,627 of CM055314.2, forward strand.
ACAATAGAAAAATTTACCATTGGTTGTGATGTAGTCGAAAGATTCAAGGGCTTCACTCGTTGACCGATAAATGTTTGGTGACAAGACATGCACAAGATGACTATCAACCCACCTACAACCAGTTGGCATAAATAAAGTCAATATATGGAGCAATACAAGTTCTAGTGATTAGCACAAATAAAGGTCAACATTGCATTTTGAACTGAGCAGTTGGCAAAGCCACTATTCAAAATCCACCGTTCAATGAAAGGCCTCGTTAATCGCTACATAGTTGCAAGTATGGGAGAAACGATAAGTAAAAATGCAATGGTAATTACTCGAGCCATATCTTCTCCTCCTCGGAAGTGATGGTAGAAGCAGTAGATTTCTCGGAATGCATTCGCTTATACAGTGTACTGATGATATCTACAACCACAGTTACAATATTTCAGTAAAACGTTTAAACTAGAGAAGGGCATAGAAACGGAGAAAGGGTGATACTGATAGGGCTGAAAACCTGATGAATTCACCAATGGTTCGCCCTCAACAGTCAGTATAGGGACCTTCTTGTATTCAGACCACTTGATCTCCTTCTTGCTGAAAGGATGGACCTCCACAACTTTGTAGGGAATGTTAAAGTAATCCAAAAATGCTGAAATAAGGAGAAAGCGTTGGGATGAGCAGAGGATTACACCTATGTTACTCAGACTCGTTTAAAAGTATCCCCGTTGTTGAGAGTCGTTTATTGTTAAGACATGGCACCACTCCAACGCCCGGTTAGCCGGGAAGCGGGAGAGCGGACGAGCCGGCACACAAGGAACCATGCAACGCCCCAACACCCATGAGGTTGAACATGTTCGAGGGTCGCTCTGCTAGGCAGGTTTCGACAATGATGCTTCCGCAGATTCACCTACAGAAACCTTGTTACGACTTCTCCTTCCTCTAAATGATAAGGTTCAGTGAACTTCTTGCGACGTCCGCGGCGGCGAACCGCCCATATCGCCGTGATCCGAACACTTCACCGGACCACGGGACCATTCAATCGGTAGGAGCGACCGGCGGTGTGTACAAAGGGGACACGGGCATATTAGTGCGATTACGGAACAGAGCCACCTACTAACAGTCTATTACCACATACTCCATATCTGCTTATCATACAAAGCATAGACTCGATACAGTTAATTTTGTAACATAAACCCCTGAGGCAGTGAGGCTCTCAATCATGTTACAGTCCCCGCCTTCCAATTTTCAATTACGGCAGCAGCATTACAATGAAATTACCAATTTTGATGACTCGATTATTAAATGGATACGAATATATTCGAGAGAAAATGAATGAATTAGTGAAACAAATCGGAGAGGAGGAGGCGAATACCTTTGACCTTGTTGCAGAAAGGGCAGGCTTCATACTGGTAAAGAACGACGTCGTTGAATTTGTTCAACGGTTGTTCTTTGGCGTATGCTTCTTGAGAGAGAGCGGTGGCGGCAGCGGCGGCAGAAAACAACACAGTAGAAAACAGCATAGTAGAGCCGGCGCCTGGGAAACCGCGAGAGCGAGTAAAGGTAACGGAAGGGAGACGGGAATGGGATTGAGCAGAGGAAGAAAATGGAGTCGAGTGTGAAAGAGACGCCGCTGTCGTAGCAGCTCGGCGTAAGCCGGCTAGGGTCATCGCTCTCTTCATCTTTAAATCTCTGGAGATGTAATGGAGGATCGGAATTCGGAGATTTGAAGACAAGGTTTTAGAGGGTTTTTTAAAACTCATTTCTAACCTCCGTTTCTACTACGGAAACGGGCCTTCATCCAATCCTGAATGACAAACAAAGAACCTAGACACAAAAAGGGACTATTTTGGCTACACAAATTCTCGTTTGTGACGGCAGTATCCGTCGACGGATACCGTTTTCCTCTCACAATATACTCACTTTTTGTCTTTCTCCGACACTATTCATGTGGTCCTGTTTCTCCGCTAACTCATTTGGTATCCATTTTATCTCACAAAATATCCGTCAGAAATGGTGACCCGTCACAAGCAAGACTTACTATTTTGGCTAAGGGAGGCATTGGGTTCGAAGTTCGAAGCTGGTGACCTAGGACAATACGTCATCGTAACTCGTAACCACTAGACTAAAACAATAGGTCTCTTGTAACAGCCTGATATATATCCGTTACAAGTTTGCAATGGGTCAAGTACTCAAGTATACTCACCCTCCTGATTAAATAAAACAATAATGAAAGTGCATATGGAATAACAAATAATTTATTTTTATCTCCTTAAATGAGTCTTATTTGACCCGTCGTAAGTTTGCGATGGATAATGCCGTCACAAATGAGAATTTGTGAGACTAAAATAGTAGTGACTATTTTATGATAACAAGTGAACATTTACTTTTAAGATGAAACAACCCTAAAGAAAACTTACGCGGCCCAAAACAATTGATGCTTAAAAGACGAATCTATCTCTATAAAAGGGATAGATTTCAAGGCTCTTTCATTGGTTCCTTGAAATAAGGAATTTATGGGCCCACCAATTTTGACACTATTTAATTTCCCTCTCTGATCTTCCTCATCCCAAATTACGTATTCTGATATTTTCTCATCCATAATTACGTAATCGATTGCAGTATTACTTTCATCATTGTTATAATAAAATATGAAATGATCAAATTATTGTTAATCGAATATTTAAATAACAATATACAACAGCCCAATAAAATACGATATTTAACGTCCAAAAATTAAATCCGAAAAACAAAAAATTACAAACAACAAAAATAATTAGTCCAAGAATTAAATTAAATTATATTTTCCAATCAAATCAAATACAAATTAAGATACCAAACAAGATAAAATACGATAAAATACGATATACGACGGTCCGATATTATATCAAAATGATTATTTTTGGTCAATGTCGTCATAATAATACTGTAAATTGGAAAAAACAAAAATCATGTATATCAACACAAAAAATAATCTTTTTGTTGAATTTAAATCTTTTAGTTGAATTTTATTTAAATTCAACTAAAAATCTGTACGTAAAAAACAAAAATCCTATATATCAGCATAAAGAATAGTCTTTTAGTTGAATTTAAATCTTTTAGTTGAATTTGAATTAAAATACGATATAAACGGTCCGATATATATCAAAATGATCATATTTCGCCAATGTCGTAGAAGGTTTTGGGTAGTTAGAGGGTCGAACTAAAGAAAATTTGGGTTGATTACGATGGTTCGGAACTTAGGACTGAATCCGTAAGCATAATTTTAAAATATATACTTATATATTTATCGGCTACTATCCGTCTTAAGTTTAAAACGAGTTAGTATCGCTCCTTATGAATTATAGGACACATTTTATTTTCGTCATGCATAATGTTTTTTTGTATTATTCATTCTACGTAGAAATATATTTGACCAGTCTTAAACTTAAACCGATAAGTCATCCTAAATAAGATTTGTGTACTTTTATAATGTTAAGCATATGCATTAATTTTAATTGCATCAAAGTCAAATATATAAATTCTCTTTACTTTTACATTGATATTAGTCCGATACTAAAATCGAACTTTTGTTAAATATATTTACTTTCGTATTACCGATTTTTTTAATTTAATAATATTAGACCCGTGCATTTTTTGCACGGGCATAAAACTAGTTAGTTCGATTGAACGAGTTTATGCTTTTACGCCCGTGTAAAAAATGTACGGGTTTAATTTTATTAAATTGAAAAATTAAAAATAAAAAGTGAATATATTTATTAAAAAATACTCCCTCCATTTTTTTTATATCACCCCATTTATTTATACACGTTTGCCAATACTCATTTTGTTTCGATTATATCTTTAGCTACATACTACTAAAAATTATAAAATTTTGATATTCTTAATCCTCTTATCAAGACAAATTAAAAAAGATCTCACATGAATATATTTCCGTGAACGGATTGAGAGAAAATCGACGTTGAATACTCGACTGTGAATAGTGCCAAAAAGGGGAATGGGGTGATATAAAAAAAATGGAGGGAGTATAATTTTAGTATCGCAGTTATATCGATATAAAAAATTAAAAGAATTTATACGCTTAACTTAGACGTAAGTAAAACAACGTATCTGCTTGACATTATAAAATTATACAAATTCTTATGTAGCACGACACAATCGGTTTAAGTTTAAGACGGATCAAATATACACATGTAGAATGACTAAGACAAAAAAAACATTATACACGATGAAAATAAAATATTTTTCCTATAATCCATGGGGTGATACTGATCCGTTTTAAATTTAAGACGAATAATAGCCGGTAAAATATATATAGATTTTAAAATTATACTTAAAGTTTAAATTTTCAGTTCATAACCATCGTAATGAACCAAAATTATTGTTAGTCCGACTCTCTAACTACCCGAAAAACTCCGACCATATAATATAAACCGGATCTATTTTATGTACATGTAAGATGGAGTTAGTAGGTGTTTGGCCCTGCTTTCCAAGTGTTTTTTCAACCCAAAAAATAGAAGTTGGGTCGAACACTATTTTTTAAAAAACTAAAAACTAATTTTATTAAACAGAAATTCTAAAACTGAGTCGTAGAAACACCTAGAAACAGAAGTAGCAATTTGTTACTTCTGTTTCTCTTTTCACGTTGCTCTTAAGTTATTTGAGCGTCAAAACCCAAAAAAATACCGCCAAAACCCAAAAAAACACCGCCAAATACCAACTTTCAGATTTTTCTACCTCTTATAAAATAAAATTGTCTGGTGTGAGGGTGAGTCTTACTAGATGTCGGAATTCTCGCAAGTTAATCCCGCTCTTTTTGTACATCTATATATAATACTTCGTATATTTTAGCAAAATAAAAAAAATTTGATAGAAACTAGTTAGGCCAACGCTAAACTCATAAAAATAGTTTTTTAAAAATTTTGGCCAAACAAGACCAATTTTATCAAAAACTAGTTTTATAAAAACTACTTTACAGAAGTAGAAATTCTTTTTCATAAACAAGGTCAAACATGCAGTTACATATTTTCGTTGATTTTCAATTATCAACAATTTTATTTGGTTGATTTCTAGTATTTGAATGCATTAATTTTCGCCAATTTATATATTATTATATTGGTATTCACTTTTTGTTTCTGTTTTATATTCACTGTCACTCACTTTAGTCATTTTAGTTGTTGCATGTTAAATTAATATCAACAACTTCTTTAATATTGGAGTATAGTATGACTCTATTTGACAAAACTAGCTGAAAAGCTACCTGAAACCCGAAAAAGTACCTAAGGCTCTGTTTGGTAAAACGAGCTGAAAAGCTACCTGAAATCTGAAAAATACCTGAAGACTGAAAAGTAGTTGAAACCTGAAAAGGTAACTGTTAACGTAGCTGAAAATTAGGAGTTGATAAGTTGACTGATTATATGATAACACCATATTTTACCGATTTTTAACCCGCATTTTATCTACTTCCTCCATTCCAATCAATTCTATACATTTCACTTTTTCGACTCTATTCACAAGTCGAGTGAATTTTCGACACAACTTCTAATATATAACATAAAAGATAGTCATGTGAGATCTTGTTTAAATTGTCTTATCGAGTACATTGTGAATATCAAAGTTTTATAATTTTTATCGTTATGTAACTAAAGATATTAACAAAAGAAAACGATTATTGGCAAACGTAAATAAAGCAAATGTATAGAATTGATTGGAATGGAGGAAGTATTATTTAGTCGAAATAATAACCTGGGTGGTCTTTATTTACCCATTTTAGTGTTAAATAATATATTAGTCGATTAATTTTAAATAATATTATTTCATATTATCTGTCAATGTTTTGGTAATACTTTCGTCCTTTTATTTTTATAGATAACCAGTTCGAGTATGAAAACCGGTTCAAGATGGATTAAAGAAAGACGAAAAAATAAGTTAACAAAGAATTGGGACAAACCAGCTAGTAAACACGTGACACATTTTGTCAATTTTGGAGATCACGTGGAACATGAAGGAAAGGTAGCATTTCATTTGGGAGTGTGGGAATTTTCGACACAAGAAGCAGAGAAGCAAATCTCGGTTTTCTTTTGTTTGTGCAGCAGCATTTTGAGAGAAAAATGGTAGTCTAAGATTAGTATAGGAAAATCAACACAAAATTCCATTTTTCATCGTTGGTTTTAGTTTAGATTAGATTATCGTCTAATTTATAACATACTATGAAAATTTACATTTAGTTTTGGGTGTAAAATTGAAGAAAGAAGACATTCATCCTCAACAATTCATTTCAAATTCATTTCTTTACATTTTTTTGGTATAAATTTCCTCTCTTTTACTTTGTTTGTTATTTCTTTACATTTGTTTACTTTTGGTTCTTCTTTATTTTTCCGTTTTTCTCGTTTGTCTTCATGAATAGTAGGTGTTTGATGAAATGACTTGAGTTTGTTCATTTCTTCTTAAAAATGCAACCTTTATACTTTGTTAGTATTAGTTATAGGTTTATTTTTCATTTCATTTATATGTTTATTAGTGTTAATCTATCTTTTAAACATGTTTGGTTTTCAAGTTTCCATCTTTTATGTTTGTTTTAGTTTAATTAATATGAATAGTGAGTAGTATTTTACTAGGGTGCGATTAGACTCCGACATGTGTAAATTACCAACTTGATTCCACCAACTTGGTGTTTAGGGGTAGTTTATTGACTTAATTAAAGTATTTGACTTGTTTATGTTTTAGTTGGGATTGGTGTTGACTTTTGACCCTTGACCGTCGACGGGAGTTGGCTAGGTTGGGAGTTGACTTACCCACTTGGACTAGTTTTCCGTCTTGAGTTGAACCCGAGAGGGGGAACTTGAGAAGGGTATCTTTAATTTTCGGTTTGAAATCGACCCTTGAGAGAGGGAGTGAGATGACCGGGGTATATAGCGTGGACTTAGACCTTTAACCTTGGGGAAAGGGGAGTCAAAATAGACATATTTTGGTAAGTTTTAACCCTTGACTTAAGGTGTTTAATGCATAAGCCCGGGAGGGAGTTGTGTCGGCATAGCTAATGTCTCATAGTGAGCCCGGAAGGGAGTCTATGAGCGAATTAGAGGTGTCTCACCATTAACCTTTCCCCTTGGTAACTTGTTATAGGAGTTAAGCGGTAATTTACAAGTGTTAGCAAGTCGAATCGCGCTCTAGGCCTTTCTTTATTGCTCTTATCTTTTTTCTATTACTTGATTGAATCTTTAGTTTAGTAGTCATAGTTAATTTATGTTTACCTGTTTAGTTTGTTTTCTATCTTATTATTGATTTGCATAGCTAATTTGCAATCTGAGACCGACTAGTACTCGACCTTGACCTCTCTGTGGATCGACCTCGACCCTACTACCTTAGTAGTTGAGTTTAATAAATATTGTTTGATGTGGGGAGGACGACAAACCCCGCTATCATTATACTCCGTATAAAAAACTGTTTGGCAAACTAGCTGAAAATGTAGCTTATTTTGGTAAAATGATATAAAAAAATATAATAATTATTTACAATATTATAGATTGAAGGGTAGAAAAGTAATACTCCGTATAACTTAGAATCAGCTATCTGAAATCTAAAATGCTATTTTATGTAACATTTCATTTCTTGTAGCTTATTTGACCAAATAAGTTATTTGCCAAACCCTCTCAAAAAAATAGGGTCGTGCTTTTTCACATACGAATTTTACTATTTCACATACGCTTTTTACAATTATACCCCTATCATTTCTTTTCCTCTTTCGCTCAATTTTTTTTTTCTCCTTCCACCTCACCTCCCTCTGAGAACCCACGTCTAACTATGTCTAGATCGACCTCTACTCCGGTGAACCATGTCCCGGATGTTTATGTAAAAGAAAATACAAGTTTCTCGCACTTATTTACTGCCCCACATGATCAACCCGTTATTTGCAATCGACAATTTTTCCAGAAAATATGAATTTCAGCCTTATTGCTCCACCAATCAAATTAGCAATCCACAATGTAACATCGCACACGAGTTTGATTTTGTTAAAGAAATTGTAATCAACGTGGTACAAACTTTATAACTTTTATTTTCTATTTTTATTAACAATAAACCCTAATTGATAAATAATTACATCTATTGATTTTGTTATTTGATAAACCTTAATAATCTACACATCTTATTAATTGTAAATCGACAAATTTATTTCACTAATTGAAAAATTATAATCCATTGTTGAAGATTTAGTAGCAATTAGATTCGATTTTAGAGAAAACTTGCGAAGAAAAGTAAGAAAATGCAATTTGTTTTGGTTGGAGAAAAAGGGTATAATATGGTAACTTAATGAAAAAATGTATGTGAAAAAGTAAAGTTCGTATGTGAAAAAGTAATTCCGAAAAAATAAGTTACCGGATTCTTTTGGCAAAAAAAGTTACTTCAGGCAAATCAGGTACCTGAATTGCACCGCCAAACGGAGCCTTACCTGAAAAGGTATCTAAAACTTGAAAAGGTAGATGAAAATTAAGACCCGATAAGGTAGCGCTGATTTTTGTTAAAACTGTTTGGAAACTAGCTGAAAAGGTAGCAAATATTTGACAAAATGACATAAAAGGACATGATTTATTATTGATATCTTTTACGTTTTTATTATTATTCTTGTGTTATTGTAAACAAATGACCGAAACAAATAGAGTAGTAAATTCTGAATAAAATTGTAAACTTAAAATGGTACTGGAAAATGCTTGCATTGCTACCTCCATGATTTTTTCATGCACACTGTTTCGAATGAATTGACCATTAAAATCATGTTATAGCAATACTGGCTTTTTATATACACATGCTTCATGCCCAAAGAATTTCACAAATTAATGTATAACTATTAGGTAAAAACAAAATTCAAACAATATATCCTTAAAAATATACTATTGATATAAAATTAGTTTTCTATTAAAGTCATACACAAAAAAATTAATTAAGTTTCACCCCAAATTAAAGTAGCAATCTTATCGCGTATGCTTTTAATTTTGTTGATTAACCTAATAAAATCTAAAGGTAGAATAGGTAGATAAAATTGAATCAGGTAGCTGATTTGTCAAATGCTACATGAGGTAGTTTTTTATTTCCGATACTCTTTTCACTCAAAACAGGTAATTGTCAAACACTATAAAAATAATAAGCTACCTGATTATTTTGGCAAAAAGTTACTTCAGGTAGCTGAAATGGTTTGCCAAACGGAGCCTATATTGTAAAGTCTAGGCGTCTCAATCATATTATTATACTAGATTTAATGCCCATGCGATGCACGAGCCACTAAGTAATTTTCGATGTGGAAATTGGACAATTTTACTATTCAGACCATTTTTTTTATGGCATTAGTAAACAGAATTAATAACTTATAGTACTAAACTAAATTATTAAATGTCGATGAACTAAACAAACTTGAATTTGATTGAATTAAACTGAATCGAGCATAAAATAACGAAACACTATGTTTAATTAGAGTGAATTAAACTTGAATTACCCTATGTAAGTCATGAAACACTTATTACTAATCTTTATTTTATTTACTTTATCATTTTAATTTCTTAATATAATTGTAAATTTTATCTTTTTCTGTCCTTATTTGACAGCTTTTATTATATTGTTCAAACAATCACATCGCTCGAAAAAAGTCTCCTTTAATAATATAAATATAGATAGATAGATAGATTTAATTTATAACTTTAGTTTATGTAAAATTAGTTAACTCATTATCAATGACGATCATCAAAAATTTGATTTTTATGGTAGAGTGGTGGCCCTACTTTAATTAATTTTTCTTTCTATTCCTCATTTTCATGAACCAATAAAGAACTCTCTAACATTTTTTCCTTTTATAGTAAACTAGGTTCTAACCCGTGAACTTCACGGGTCTGCTTTTATTAATTTAAATTAATATTGTGAATAATTAAAAGATAAAGAAATCAATTATTTTAAAACTTTAATAATATGAAATTAATATTGTTAATAATTAAAAGATAAAGAAATTAATTATTTTAGAATTTCAAAATATGAAAATAATATAAAGATAAAGAAATTGATTATTTTAGTATTTTAATAATATGAAATTAATATTGTAATAATATTAATCTAAAATATAAATACTATTAGTTTAAAAATTACGTAGCGTTATTTTAAAAATCGTGTAAGATTATAACTAAAATACGGTCGCATAAATTAAGACGCATACATTGATAAAAGTTATTAAATAATATAAAGATAAAGAAATTGATTATTTTAGTATTTTAATAATATGAAATTAATATTGTTAATAATATTAATCTAAAATAGAAATACTATTAGTTTAAAAATTACGTAGCGTTATTTTAAAAATCGTGTTAGATTATAACTAAAATACGGTCGCATAAATTAAGACGCATACATTGATAAAAGTTATTAAATAATATAAAGATAAAGAAATTGATTATTTTAGTATTTTAATAATATGAAATTAATATTGTTAATAATATTAATCTAAAATAGAAATACTATTAGTTTAAAAATTACGTAGCGTTTTTTTAAAAATCGTGTAAGATTATAACTAAAATACGGTCGCATAAATTAAGACGCATACATTGATAAAAGTTATTAAATAATATAAAGATAAAGAAATTGATTATTTTAGTATTTTAATAATATGAAATTAATATTGTTAATAATATTAATCTAAAATAGAAATACTATTAGTTTAAAAATTACGTAGCGTTATTTTATAAATCGTGTAGGATTATAACAGTCATACGAGTTTTATGTCTCCATTTTATCCACCTTTTTACTGTCTGTCTTCTTCTTCGTCATTAAACATTATTTACCCATGAAAACCAGACACGGAAAATGGCCACCTGCACCACCTTCACGCCGTATCATAGGCCATCTCCATCTAATAAAACAACCCCTTCATCGCTCGCTGCAACAGCTCTCCTACACCTACGGCTCCATTTATTTTCTTAAACTTGGCTTCGTTCCCACTGTAGTCATATCTTCTCCAAATTTAGTGGAGGAATGCTTCACTAGGAATGATATTATCCTTGCAAATAGGCCACGTCGTCGTACAGGAAAGCACCTTAATTATGAATGGAGTAGCCTTGGATCAGTCCCGTATGGATCACTATGGAGGGACCTTCGTCGTCTAGTCAGTCTTGAGCTTTTGTCAACTGCCAGGCTGAATATGTTGTCTGAAATAAGAGCTGAAGAAATGAGATCACTGGTTAAGGGACTGTTTGTCGTATGGAAGGAGGGACGGGTTAAGGTGGAGTTGAGGCCGAGATTTTCAGAGTTGACATTTAATATTTTAATGAGGATGGTAACTGGGAAGAGATGCTTTGGAGATGAAATAGGAGTTGATGAAACCAAGGTTTTTCGGGAGATTGCGAGAGAGGTGTTTGAGCTTAGTGGTGCGTCGAATCCAGTGGATTTGTTTCCGTTTTTGAAGTGGGTTCCGTTTCAGAAGATGGAGGGGAAGATGCTGGCAGTCAGGAAAAAGATGGATGCTTTTTTAGATGGTCTAATAGAAGAATGTAGGAGAATTAGAAATGATACTACTGCAGAAGAGGAAAACAGAAAGGCCATGATTTACAAGTTGCTTGATTTGCAGGAGTCCGACCCTTCTAATTATTCTGATCAGATCATCAAGGGAATCATTATGGTATGCTATGTTATCTCTACTCTTCCTTTTTGTGGTTGGACCCTTTTCCGATAGGACACTCAAGGAAATGAGTATGAAAGCTACAAGTTAACTGATAGATGAACCATCTCAACCAAAACCTTAAGGTTATGGTTGAGGCCAAACTATTATTAATATTCCTGATACGCTCCCTCACTCGAATGCCCGTTGGGCTTGAAGAGTGGTTAGTTTGCACAGGCCCCCCCATACCGTGTGCTGGTTTCCACTTCGTGAGTTTTCGATGGTTTTGAGGTTACTAGGATTCGAACCCGTGACCTTCGGTCACACTGGCTCTGATACCATGATAGATGAACCATCTCAACCAAAACCTTAAGGTTATGGTTGAGGCCCAACTATTATTAATATTCCTAATATTAACTATGTTTTTTGCTGGAGATGAATGCAGATAATGATAATAGCAGGGACAGACACATCAGCTGTTACAATGGAATGGGGGCTATCGCTGCTGCTCAACAATTCTGATGTACTTCAGAAAGCAAGAGTAGAAATAGACAGCATAGTTAACCATGAACGGTTAGTTGCTGAGTCCGATCTCTCTGAGCTTCCTTACATTCTCAATATCGTCAGTGAGACGCTAAGGCTCTTCCCAGCTGCTCCACTTCTCGTACCACATGAGGCTTCGGAGGATTGCACCATTGGTGGGTACCATGTGAACAAAGGAACTATGGTATTAATCAATGCTTGGGGAATTCATAGGGATCCGGAATTCTGGGATGACCCTTTGAGATTTAAGCCCGAGAGGTTTGTGGGTTCTGACAATGAAACATTCAAGTCAAGATGGATTCCATTCGGGCAAGGGAGAAGATCCTGCCCCGGGGCAAATCTTGCTAGTAAGGTAGTAGCACTGAATTTGGCTTCCTTAATCCAGTGCTTTGATTGGGAGAAGGTTGATGGGAAGAATGTGGATTTAGATGAAGGTTTTGGTCTGACCATGCCTAAGGTTAGGCCGCTTGATGCCATATGCAGACCGCGTAAATGCATGGTTAATGTCCTGTCACAAATATGATGTGCATTTTCTTCCACTGTAACATAAGGATACATTAGCCAATATGTAGTCTTGTTTAACCTGTAATTTCTACTGTTATTTTACCAAATAAAATGTAATTTCTTACAGAATACCAAGTCCAACTTTCATTTTTTTTTACTGTAAGGATTTACTGTCAGGGAATCTATTTGGAAATTGATGGTAGAAGATCAAGGCTACATAGACTGTGATTATGGACTTCCATACGACTTTCAATTGTGTTTATATTTCAGATATATGTTAAACTATGCCTGGATACGATAGCTGCTGAAATGCGAAAGATGTAGAAGGGCTTCAATCGTCTTTTGGTACAGTATACAACAACTTCAGTAAGTCTGCATATCAATAAGGTCTCCTTGTTGAGGTAAAAGAACCTAACCCTTTTATCATTTATTTATTTAGTACTGTATTCTACTGTCAATTTTCATTTTTCATTGTAGTAGAAAATGGATGTGAAGTCAACCTTGAGCTAAGACGCGATTCTCCTGATAGAAAATGCAGATGTTACCCATTTCTTTGCCTCGCGGCTGGCTATATGTTGTTAGGAAGAAAGTGTAAACAAAACCCAACTCGGAACAAAAAGCATGTGAAGAAGTATGATAACCGACTCTAGACCCTTCAAGATTTAAAAGACTTGACTGTATAATTTAGAAGAATGCAAAACACATGATAAGAAAGAACTGTCATGACTGACCAAATTTCCAACTAATTTTCAAGAAGCCACTACTAATGCATTGTTTCCTGCACTTCCTTTTGTAAACATTCAATTCTGTAGTTAAATAACAGCACGGAAAAAAATATAAAAAAAGAAAAGTTACGGAACTATGTTGTCTTTTCAATATAATTTGAATTGGTCATTTTGCCTGTCAAGTTTTCTGTATATATGCATGCTGCATTACTCATACTGCAAAAATATTGCACATACTTACAGTCAAAATCTGTCAAATTCCACAGTTCCTGCGATTTTTGCATTTGGAGATTCTCTGGTTGATACTGGAAACAACAATGATCTTCTGACTCTAGGCAGATGCAACTTTCCTCCTTACGGCATGGATTTCCAAGATGGTAAAGCAACAGGCAGATTCTCCAATGGCCGTGTCACTATCGACTTCTATGGTATGTTATATGTACATGATATGAATCAGCCTACCTTAAACCTAATTTGGGTAGATTACAAAAACTGATGATGCTTTTAAATTGAAGTCTGTATTTTCAACACGGGTAAGACTTACATCCGATACCCCCTACTCGCAGAAGGCGCCAGCCTTTTAGAAAGGGTCAGCTCTGCTACTTTTCCACTGTATATGATCTGATCTAGCTTGTTATATGTCTTTTGCCTACAGCGGAGTCTCTGGGTATTAAGAAGCATGTGCAGGCATATCTGGACCCAAGATTACGAGTACAGGATCTTGTCACTGGCGTGAGCTTTGCATCATCAGGTTCAGGATTTGATACCATGACATCTCATCTTGCAGTAAGTCATATGCATTTAACATTTCTGAATGATAATTTTATTTACGCTGCTCATAAGGATAATTGATCATTACTTGCAGTCAGTGAAATCATTGGACGACCAACTAAAGATGTTCAAAAAATACCGTAAAACAGTAAAGTCACTTGTTGGAAGTAGTAAAGCTGATTTTCTCCGTAAGAATAGCATCTTCATTGTCGCAGCTGGGAGTTGGGATCTGGCAAATACTTATTTTGCCTTGCCGTTTAGAAGAGTACAATATGATGTTGATTCTTATACAACCCTCATGCTTAAGCGCGCAAGTCATTTTCTCAAGGTAATCAAGCTTAGGCGGAACAATAGTCTAAAATTATCTACGACTCAATCTTACTAATGTATCTAAATGCTATGTATATCAGAAGCTGTACAGATCAGGGGCTCGGAAAATTGGTGTGAGCAATGTACCACCCTTGGGAAACATTCCATTAGCAAGAACACTAGCGGGTGGTATAGCTAGAGAATGTGCCGAACATTACAATCACGCAGTTCAAATGTTTAACACTAAACTCAAACTTGAAGTCCAGTACCTCAACCTCAGATTACCTGAAGCCAAACTGGTTTACATTGACCTTTATGGTATTATGCTCGATATTTTACACAACAAAACTCAATATGGTATGTCGTGTTATCCCTTTATTGTTTATCCATATATACTCGTTAAACTGTTTTGCTTCCTGATTTTCAGCGCGGCACTGTAAACTCTTTCTTTTTATGAGGCACTGGGAGATCTTCTACCTGAGTTATGTGCATTGATAATCCTGAATTAACTAAATTTGATAAAATGAACAGGATTTGAAGTTAGTGATAGAGGATGCTGTGGATCGGGGCTAATAGAGGCCGGACCTTTATGCAACCCATTTTCGCAGATATGTGATCCTAAGAAGTTTGTATTCTGGGATAGTTATCATACAACTGAGGCAGTCAATAAGATTTTTGCTGAACGAACTCTAGAAAAAGACTTCCATTTGTTCTTCTAAACTCACCTTCAACCTTTATAATAATCATTGATATAGATATGCCCTTGTAACAGATGCACAAGAAAATATTCAATAAAGGGTTTATTTATGCTATTGTTTTGAATCTTTTAAGCCGATTTGAAAAGCCGATAGTTGTCCGACATAATAGGAATATTAATAATAGTTGGGCCTCAACCTTCACCTTAAGGTTTTGGTTGAGACAGTTCATCTATCATGGTATCTATCATAGTATCAGAGCCAGTGTGATCGAAGGTCACGGGTTCAAATCCTGGCAACCTCAAAACCCCTCAAAAACACGGAGTGGAAACCCAGCACACGGAATGGGGGAGCCTGTGCAAACTAACCACTCTTCAAGCCCAACAGGCATTTGAGTGAGTACCGGTTTTTAAGTTAATAACAACTTCAAACAGAGATAACAAGATAATGTAAGGGTTGGACAGACGGGACTGTACAATCCATAAACGATGGCCATCAAAATTAGCTACTGTAACTTTGATTAAAACACTTGATAAACGTACAATGTATAGATGTATACGAGTAATCCATTGGGTTAATCACTGGTTACAACAAACGGACTTCTCACACTGTACTTGTTGTTGGTCCATGTTATCGCCCCAAACAAGTCACCCTTGGCATCAGAAGCTTTAAAAGTTACCTGGTAACTCAACTTCTTAATGTCTGCAGTGAATTTAAGCACATTTGGTATCACAGTAACTTCCAATCCTTTGGGTGCATCCACAAGTACAGTATAACTAGTCTCCTGCTCACTGTCAACATTTGTTACAGTCCTCTTTACTGTCCCGACGTTCTTGGATACAGCTATAGATGGGTAATTGATGTTTGATATCATGTCTTTGCTTGAAGTACTCGGGCAGGAAAACCCATCTGGGAGTTGAGCCGAAATGAGTTTTATGGTCGAGAGGTTGTACCCGTAGTAGCAAAGAAAATCAAGGTAGTCTGCTGATTCAAGTTCATAGACTAATCCTGGTGCTGCTCCTCCTGTTGGGCTCACCTCACCAGAACCATAGTCGTAGGGCGTGGCTGCTTGTCCGGATTCTGTAGTTGCGAGTTCTTTTAGATTGTTGATTTGAATTGCTGCCCATGGGAATATTCAGCCAATCATTAACAGACTAATTAGGCCGTGTTCTTTTGGACTTATTTTTGCTTAACTGATCTTAACTTAACTTATTTTTTCTGAATTTTTCTGAACTTAACTTATATTTGCTGAACTTAACTTATTTTTGCTGAACTTTTCTGAACTTATTTTTGCTGAACTTAACTTAACTTAACTTATTTTTTCTGAACTTTTCTGAACTTAACTTATTTTTGCTGAACTAAACTTAAATTAAGCAAAAATAAGTCCAAAAGAACAGGGCCTAACAGTAGAAGACATTGAGCATATGAGATGTTTCCTACCAGTTGTCATGATGGCGGATCTAATGGCCGCAGGACTCCAAGTGGGATTATGAGACTTAATGGTGGCAACAATCCCGGAAACATGAGGGCACGCCATGGAGGTTCCAGAGATAAGATTGAATCGAGGAGGGTCTTTACCAAGAGGGGTTGTATCTGGACTTGTGTCATTCGCAAACCATGCAGCCAGAATGTTAACTCCTGGCGCAGAAATGTCCGGCTGTAAACATTTCAAAACCCTAAATGTCAGCATGTTTTCAGGGTCTCACTGAACTCTGAGGGAAAACAGTTACCTTAAGAAGGTTCTTGGTGGTATATGACGGGCCTCTGGATGAGAAATAAGCCACTGTCGGCGCTGGCTTATAATTTGCTACTGTTTGTGTTGGTAATATTGTTGCCATTGGATTCCTATCATCAAAATCATATCAAAGTTTTCATTTTTTTGCCCAAAACATAACATATGCAGAATAGAACAAGACACGGTCAAACAACTACTGGTAATATATGATAGATGAACCGTCTCAACCAAAACCTTAAGGTGATGGTTGAAGCCCAACTATTATTAATATTTCTAATACGCTCCCTCATTCAAATGCCCGTTGGGCTTGAAGAGTGGTTAGTTTGCACAGGCCCACCCATACCGTGTGCTGGTTTCCACTTCGTGGTTTTTGAGGGGTTTGAAGGCTGCCAAGATTCGAACCCGTGACTTCGATCACACTGGCTCTGATACCATGATAGATGAACTGTCTCAACCAAAACCTTAAGGTGATGGTTGAGGCCCAACTATTATTAATATTCCTAATAATATAAGCAGAAGCTAATAAAAGGTCGTGAATCTCACCCGGTAGAGTTGATGTATTGAAGGATATCAGCACCATCTTTAGAGGTTACTACAGTGGCAGGGAATGAACCAGTATTCGAAGCAACTAATCTCAATTTATCGCTAATAAAAATAACTCCCACTGCTCCTAACGCCTTGGCCCCGTCCCTCTTTTCTTTCATACTGTACTGAGCATTGCTGTCATGTTGACACAGCACAATAGTACCATTGATCATCTTTGCATCTAAGGCGTCTGGATAGCAATTCCTTGCATCAATTTGGCTTACAGAACTATTCTTAGTAGAACCACCATAAACCAGTGGGTACGCCGCTGTTTTTTTAAGATCAGAGAAGTTTATC